>CM049393.1:19353001-20553001 GCA_026937815.1 Etheostoma perlongum | reverse complement strand
CTTGGTGGGTAAAACGTACCGTAACGTTCAAAGGTTACAACATTGTTAAACATGCTCAAAAAGATATTTTTTGTATGATTGTTTTGACCGCGCTAAACAGCGTTGTGCTAACCACAATCAAATTCACTGAGTAATCTTAGCTGTATAGATAGACAACTAACCTAATGCTAAGTTAACCAGCTAGCACATCCTGGGCCATCTGCGTCACTCTACGCCGCCAAGAGACTTCAACTGGGATGAGAGCAGCTAATGACAATAAAGTATAATAACAGAAAGTCTAATGATCCATCGCTGCAACAGACCATATCAGACACCAGGCACTGGCACCTGCGTTGGGCCGAAATTGAGCCACAACAGCGTCCATTTGGACGTCTCCAATCATGCAATATGGCAGGCCTACTTGGTTCTTTCGGGGAATGATTGTAAAGATTTACAAATAATATGTTCAAAGCATTTATTATCTAACTGGGATATGTTTAGGACCGGAGAGGACTGCAATGGACGAAGTACACACAGCAACATTGGTAAGAGCAAATTACATTTAACCATGTATCCAGCTAATTGGAATGGCTTATGTTACTGTATTGTGTGAACGTTGCATTTGAAAGGGGAGGCTGAGAATATCCACACTGCTGGGTGTTAGATTTTTTTTTTTTTGTTTTGTTCCAAGAAGCCTTTTTAAAATGTCAATGACGTCATACACATCGTACGTCCAGAGATGCTGCTTTATGGCAGGCAGTCACTTCCTTTTTTCTATCGGGGCATCTTAGGCTCTCCCTGTCAATACACGTGCTAGAAAGAGGTTTGCTGATGTTTTAAAGACCACACCTGTATGTATCGTGTCAGGAGACAGCTATCGATTTAGGGTCAGAGTCTCTTTATAACTAAGCTATCGTACTTTGCAATTATATAGTAATGTTGATTATGCTATAGTTAGACATATTAATATCAATATGATGATCTAGTTCATGACTTCTCACAGCTCAGGGAGTGTGTGAATTGATGAATTAGCTTGCTGATGCTTTTATGGTTAGTTATATAGCAATGAAAACCTGCAGTCAGTATTAATAAATGCATCCATTAATACAAACAATATATTTCCAGAAAAAAATCTATAAACTTCTTAACTTTGTAAACTTGTGTCTGAATAACAATATTGTATGAATACATAAACAATTCTAAAAAATTGTTTGAAACTTCATTTATTCATCATCCTTTGTTTTTAAAAAAAAAAAATTTAATTATCATCTTTAAATTTTACAAACATGGTAAACATTTATTAAACAGCATCAGGAGAAAATAAAATAGAAATAAACAAAAAAAAAAGGTAAATAAAAAAATCCTTTCTATGCAGTGAATATAGAATAGCTTGTGAAAGGAAAAAACAAGGACATATGAATATAAAAATATATACAAATAAGTTAGAGTGGATTAAAATATAAACATCAAAAACAAAACACAATACAGACAAGATGAGAAGGGCTATGGCTATATAATTATAATTCCTTAAAATCTTGCAGTAGATCAGCTATATAGATAGTTTTCTTACTATTAATGATTTGGATAGACTCCAAATCCATCATCCAAAAATGTCGAAATTCACTTCTGAAGTGAGTAAAAGCTGGTCGCAATTTAGCAAATTTTGCTTTATGGATATGAAATTTCCCTTGTAGAATTAGTAAATGGACAATCCTGTGTAATTTTTTGTTTTTGTGATCATATTTAATAAAAACATATTTTGCTTCTAATTTAATTTGGTGATTATTTTGAATATTTAAATAATTTTCCACTTTTTTTTCCAGAATTCCACAGAGAACTGACACTCCCAGAATAGATGTATAATAGTTTCTTCTTCAGTTTTTACAAAATTTACATGTACTATCCACAGCCACGAATCTTGAAATAGATTTGTTAGTGGGGTAAATATTATGCAGGATTTTGAAATGTAATTCTTTCACTTTATTGGGGATAACAAACTTGTATGGTAGAAGCCCTGTTGATTCCTAGTGAATGTTAAAATATAAAAAGTTCCAAACAAATTTTCCCCGTGGAATGATTTTCCTTTTGCTGTAGAAGAAGTTCATTATGTTTATTGGTACACTTATGACTTTTAATATTTATTCCATCAACAAAGAAGGTCGGATCCAATTCTTGACTCTCAGAGTGACATTTAATTAGTTGAAGAATTCCACTAGGTATAGCATTTATTACCATTTGATATTCTTTATGGGTGACAGGAAAAACTTTAGACCTAAAAAATTTCTCATAATTAAGAAGTTGAGCTCCATCATTTTGTAAGTCTGCAAGAAAAATGATATTCCAATCAACCCAATGTTGTAGATATAAGGACTTATTATTTCTGGTTATGAACTCATTGTTCCATATAATAGTTCTGTGAGGAGAGAAATTGTGTTTAAAACATAATTTTGCAGCGTTAAGCGCTTGCTGGTGAAATTTAGATAATTTTTTCATTATAACTGCATTGTAATACAAATTGGAGGCCAAGTTTTCAAAAACATGGACTGTGGAATAAAGTACCAAAGGGATTCTGGACCTTTTAAACATTCTTTTATCCATTTAATTCTAAAGGTATTGTTCACATCCATGAAGTCCAATATTTCCATGCCACCTTCATTTCTCGGGGCTGATGGTGGTTTCTGTCAACAAAGCAAAGACAGTGGACATGACGTTGACAGCTTCTCATACTACCTAACAACAGATCTCACTTGTGATTGGCTCACAACAAGGAAGTGCCGTTCCAGCCAATCACAGCAGCCTTTCTTGCCGATTAGTCAGTATCAACATGGCAGCTTTCTGAGTTTTGGAGGAGGGTACCTGGTGTAAATAAACACGATTTCACGTTTTACAGATAACGACAGGGTTCGTTTGTTTGTGTTTAAGGCTGGTTGGACCATAGAGGGAAAATGTCGAATGACGGAAATAAAAAACAGTTCTGGAAAAGAAACGCAGCGAAGGTTCCTGGCAGGTAAGTGACGTGTTCCCTCCTGTTGGCTAGCCTAGCGTAGCTAGCCTTACTCTACTGACGCTGCACTGTTGAGCTTCAAACGCAACTTTCACTTTCACTGACGGCCCAGAGGTATTGCACAAAGTTTGCAAAGTGTCACTCCTTGTAACGTGCCAATGTCTGTGTGTAAATTAGTCTCAGACACAGTTTACATCTTTCTGCTGTTAGCTGGCTAAGAAGAGCTACGTTGCTAACAGCAGCTAACAGTTAAGCAATGTATGCATACCGCAGTTAGAGTTGTAACTAATGATACAGTAACTATGGCCTTACAACAAATTAAAGTTGTTTTCACCACACGTACTCGCAGTATTACGAAATTATTGTTTTGGGTAATATGGAGCTAACATGACTAGCTTGACAGCCAGTCATAACTCTCATTTACATTCTCTCTTATTCACTTCCTCAGCATTCAACATGTGTATGGCGCACAACATCCACCTTTCGACCCGCTCCTCCATGCTAAGTAAGTTAAATGTACTTGTAGGTAAATGCTGTATGATATCATTGGAGTAGTTTGGACAGGTGTTTAAGTTATTGTGCTAATGCTAACAATTCGTCTCAGTTGCTGAGCTACATGATGCCCCAGCTGAAGTTGCCATTCTTTTCTCTCCTCAACGTTTGCTTCCAAAAGCTTTAAAAAGCGGATCTGATGTATTATGCACGAAACAGGCAGAAAATATATCTGGTGTGTGATAATTGGGTGAACAGGTTCTCTTTCTCTACCTTTTTGAATACGAGGTGAATGTTTTATTAACAAGTTTAACATTGCCTTGATGACCAGCAGTAAGAGCCTTTATAGATGAGTACACAAGACCTTTATTGAACCATAGTTTCAGTTTCTTCCATTTTTTACTTCCCCACTGCCATTAGAGAGTGTAAGTTAGAGGGTAGCTACCGAGCCACTCACAGAAGACAGAAAACTGCTGTGGCATGGATTGATACTGTAAAACATGTTATGCTTTTTCGCCACATTCCAATCAGAAATGGGGTAGCCATTTGACAGCTGACAAAGAGGACGTGGCCAAAATCGCAGCATGCTTAAATGATCTTGTAGTATAATTCTGGTAACCTCTTGTTTGCACTGTATGGCCTGTGCTGTTCTGCAGCGGAAGTGTAACTCTCAGACAATCTAGGTAGATGGCTGTGTTGACAGCTTAAATGACGTAAGACATGCTTTTACTTAAACTTGTCTTGTAATCATGTCCAGTAAACAGATTATGTTACATGATTTGAAGATCTTACAATTCAAATAGAAGTTGGAAGTATTAGCATTTCAGGACTATAGGGTACATGCCGAGGCCGCAGTGTGTGAAAATATGGGGATGAATGAGTGGGGGATGATCAATTTTGATTGAATTCATTAATCTATAAGAAAATACTGGACATTGCAGTGAATGTTTTATATGTACAGCTAGAAATAACCAAGGAACACTGTAGAATTCTGAAATGTACAATGTGTAAACCTTTATTTAAATTAAACATAATTTACTTCGGCATAGATTTTTTTTCATTACGCGCACACACACACACACACACAAAGTGAAAGAGAAAAACAGACTATTGCTCTGTTACAATCGTTTATTTATTTTGCCTGTTTACATAACTATCATCAGTTACTTTTGCTTAAGAAATATTTGACTTTTTTGACTGTACCTATCTCATTACTCACACACACACACACACACACACACCCCACACACACACAGAAAAACAAACTATTATCTCTCTTTACTTCTATGTTACAATGGAATTAAGATAATTTGGACCACTCTCCATCTTTATCATGGTAATCCTTTCTTGTCTTTGTAAGAACCCCCCCACCACCTTCCTTTTTCACATCACAAGATAAGGAAAGGTTGAGTTCAGTTTAATTCTCGTTTCTGAAGGATTTCTTGTTCCAACTCAATGATATAGTGTCCTTGCTGCACAAATACAGCAACTCAGTGAAAGTTTGTTTTTTGAACATGGCCAGATTCAGTCTTGTGAGGTGTTTGAGACCAGATGTAATTCTAGTTCTTAAAATTAAGAGTCTGTGTATAGAAGTGGTGACTCACTTTATTGTGAGTGTCAGTCGTTTTGTTTTTAAAGGTAATTCTATAAAAACAATTTCAGTGTGTGAAATGGATATTTGAAAAACTTTGTTCATGCATAATGTTGATTAATGTATTAGCTTCTTTCTTTTATCAAATGGCTCTTTTATTTCTTTGCCCACCTGTCAGTGTCAAAACAACTCGGTTCTCATCTCTCCCCCCCACCCCCTTTCCTTACTGGGGTTATTTACCTTGTCTCTCTCCTTTTTTCCTTTTGATTCTGTTTGCCATTTCTGTTCTCTTTCCTACATCTTGACTCTCCACCTCCCCTTTACTTTTCTCTCAATTTCTCTATTCTTATGCTCTTTCCCTTATCTTCTCTGTGTTCATGTCACTGTCTCTGTCCTCCAGCCTGATTAAGGCAGGAAACAGGCCTCCTCCGGCCACGCCAGGCAAGCCCAAGAAGGCTACCACCTTTCAGGAGTTTGAGAGCATCACAAGTGATGCCTGGGATGTTGGGGACGACGACGACGAGTTGCTGGCCATGGCTGCACAGAACCTTAATATTGATGTTGTCATGGAGACAGCCAATAAGGTGAACAACCAGATGCGGTGGTTAAAACACTTAACTATTGCACGTTTTTTCTGCCACAGAGGCTTGGTTGAAGGACCGATGCCCTACCCACTATGACAACATAGTTCATCTTCGAGTCTTGGCAGTCCATTAAAAAGCATTTTTATGAATGTTAGCACCTTTCAGACAGCTTCCTGTTCAGGTACATTTTTGTGAAACAGTTTGTGTTTATTTTAAGGACTCCATAAATGCACAGAATCCAACATTGCTAACTTAGTTTACAAATGACAGATAATTGCAGACTTAAAGATTATTTATATGAAGTATAATGTCCTCTGTGTTGTCAGCAAAACCCAAGGCTCACTAGGGACACCTTTTTTTTAAATTAGTTTTTATTTTTGTCAACTGAACAGGTCATTGAGAATCACAGTAAGCAGCAGGAGAAACAAAGGCGGGATGACACAACAGAGCTGGAACAGAGAGAAGAGGACACACAGGAGGAGGTTGCAGAGGACGAGGAGGAGGACGAAGAAGAAGATGAAGAGGACCTGGTGGGGGAGGGAGACGCGACCAGCCCAGAGGTCTCTTTTGCCTCCCAGAGCAGCCCTTACACTGATGGCCGCCTTGTAAAGTCCCAAAGCGAAGCTCCAATTGGGTCACCAAAAAGGTTAGTGAGCACCATTGCTCAGTGTCCAAAAATGCACTGGCTCACCTGCATGATAAAAGCTTTTACTTTTAGTGCTCCAGTTTCAAAGGAGTATTTTGAAAAGGCACACTAAAACCTCTCTGTAACTGGAAGACAGTTCTCACCCCATATCTGTCTATATGTTTTACTGGAGTCTACATTTAAATTTGGTTGTTATTCTATTTTGTGTGTGAGTGGTGGTGTTGCATTATTTTATTTTATTTTTTATTTTATTTTATTTAACTATAAACAGGGTGTTCAGCCAGTGTGTCCTGTATAAATACGAGTCTAGTCATTTTTTTCAACTCCTACAAATACAAGTCAAATAATATAAAGTTCCAACAGAAACATCTAGCATCCAGACAGCAGAGAAATGATGAGAAAATATTTGGCAGATGTTATCACTCTGTAGAGCAGGTTTTATAATACACTGCAAATGTTGTGCTTTGATTGGACTTACTTGTGTTTTTCAGTGCTGTTCAGCATTACAACAGTCTCAAAAATGCAATTGCAAAATACTTCATAACAATAACATGTGGGTAGTAATTATGTCAGACTACCCTATTATCCCTTTCTCATAATTAAAATATATATATTTTCATAATAATTCCTGGCATCTGTTTCTGCCGCCTCCTCTCTTACCTTCCTATACTCCCTTATATTAACACGGGTTGACTGTAGAGACACCGTCTCCCTTACTACTTCCCCTGAGACACATTGTTTTAACCTTCTAGTAAGCCACAACTACTCTGTGTCATGGTCCAGTTGTTCCTGTCTCACTGTTCAGAACCTCTTCCAATTGTCACTTGAATTGTTAATTTAAAATGGGGCTCTGAATAGCAACACGGAAACCTTGCGTGAAACAATTGTATCTTCATTGTAAACACATGGAAGAGGAAAGTCTTGAAGAATTGGTTCTACTGTCGCTTTAAGACTGTAACATTAGCAGATTCTTTAGATGGTGAACGCCTGGCTGACTCGAGTCCTGTCTGGCCGGTCATCTGCCTGTCAGCCCGCGTGCCATTTTGTCTGTTGCCGTGTTTAGATACAGATAACACATTGCCTCGACAACAACTTTTGCACATTTACAAGCATGTTGCTTGTAAATGCCTATATAAAAACCTTCTACCATGCACACTCAATGTACATGGCAGGACAATTTTGTCATACTGTTACAGTAAGGCTAGTGTGCAGTGTCTCATTTATTTGTAGATTTGATTTTCCTCTACTTTTTTTCTCTTCTCTTCTCCTAGTGTGTGAACAAGATGATATCAAGGAGGAATAGTCTGAACATGTCTTATTAGATAATGGCACACAGCGTAGCTTTAATTAGTGAGGCCCAGACTCACTCCATACACTTCTACATTATGTACTCATACTTGGCACTCACCATCCCAGCGTCCTGCAGTTTAGAGAGCAAGGGACACACAAACACACAGAGGCTGGTGATTATTGGGCTCTCTGTAACGTCTGGCGTCCTATGACTTCGTAAACATAAATACACACTGTCACAGTAACTGAAGTACTCTCTATTTGTGTACTTTCACATTATTTTTTCCTTCCTTCCTTGTAATAATTGATGCGGTATACCGTGACTGACAGTGAACATTACTAACATCCTCAATCTTGGCTTTATCTTTTATAGCCTGTTAAAAGTTATTAAATGCTCTATAAAAAGGACTTATTGTTCAAATCTGACAAAAGGTTCCACCCCAAAAAGCTTCCACAGGCTTTAATAACCTCTTTTAATTTTTGTAAGTGCAATAAAGCAGTTGAGAACAGATTTGTAGCATTTTATTTGTTCTTGTGAAAAAAGAAAAGGGTTTTAACATCGGCAGCCTTCCAGTTTTCTTAATTGTTATGGAGTGTTTGCGACTCTACACGCAGTAGATGTGTCGTGGTTTTCTCTAGCACTGAGAAGCGCAGTGCGAAGCGCAGCAAATGTTTGCTTTGTGTCTTGTGTGACAGAAGGAAAATCCCCTCTCCACATTCTCCCGACCCCACCAGCTTGTCCATAACTTCTCTGTGTGGTGCCACGGTTACGTTCTATGTCTCGTTCCGTCTTACTTTAGCACATCTGGGGAACCGGGGCACTCAGTGGACTGGCTTAATAAAGCAACAAAGAGTTAATGCATTCATCACCACCTGGGAAGGACTCATATAAAATTACTAAAGGACCGTAATAAAACTCCCTTCCAAATTTAGCTTACTTTGCCATGATGTAATTCATGGTCGTTGCCACATTCCTATTCTTACAGTATGTACATTGTGTTAACCTAATTAGAATTGTAGATTAAAAAAAACATGGACATTTGCATTGCACAGCAGTTACTCTTCACTACTAGTCGCACAGTGTCCCCTTACTTCCTGAAATAAAAGCCTTGTGAGGGTTGTTCTCATCCGTTTGCCAGAAAGCAAATAGGCCTTCAACATGGCCACAAGACCCTGTGCTGGATTATCCGTAAGCCCTCTGTTTGTTGTGTGTGTGTTTCTGGAACCGTTTGCCCTGTCTCAACTCTTTCTCCCCCCACTAGATGCAGCAGGTGAGCATGCAGCACTCCACAGACAACGGTCTCTGCCTCACCGGCCGCCCGTCATCCCGCTAGTGGCTCGCATGGCCGACCAGAACACGTCCGGCACCCCAGCCATGACCGAGAGGGAAGCGTCTCGTCTGGATAAATTCAAACAGTTGTTAGCTGGGCCCAACACAGATCTGGGTAAGTGATACTCGGTGACAATGTGCACAGTCCACTGTCTAGTTTTGCCTCTTTCTTTGAGCTTTTTAACGTTTTCATTTCCTTGCGCTTTTGCTATTCACTCTTAGTTTGCTCACTCTCCATCTGCCAGCTGTGCTGCGCTTTTTAACGATGCTGTGAGGGAGAAAGTCATCCAGCCATCTGGACATGCAGATTACAAGGGGAAAAAAATACCACTAACAACAAAAGCAAATGACAGGCCTTTGTTCTAACCAAACGACAGGCCTTTATTGTTTATTCAACCCCAGTGGCCATGGCATTCTTACAGACCTCGCTCTTTACAGTTGACTTTGTGTCCTTTTGGCAGCTGCTGCGCACCAACCTGTTGCATCAATCTCACAGTTTCAGTAGATTAACCACATCAAAAGCGGCTATCCAAAGACTTTGCAGATGTTAGGATCCAGCCAGTGACCAATCCATAATTTACCAACAGAATGTTATGTGATGAAATACTTATGCTTGGTATTAAAGACCGGTAGAGGCCATGCATCTGAAGAGTTTTATATATGAGGCTATATGGAATGAAGATGGCAATGCAGTGCAAAAACATAGTGATCTGATTTAGTGGCCAGATTTAGTCAAACATCCCCCCGTTTTTATTTAGTCAGTCAGTAAACATCTCAAAATAATAAAATTAACATTTAATTGAAATTATGAAAAATGTTGATATAAGCAGAATATGTAATCAAATGATGTGTTCCATGAAATAACAGCACTAAATATCATTGTGTAACATCATCATAATGTATGCCATACCGGTCAGGGGCCTAAGCAAGCACGTTTTGGAAATGATGCCTTTTCATATGTCTGTCCCTGAAGGACAGATGATTTGTGCGTGATGTGAAAAGAAAAACAAGTTAGAAGTGGGTTCCCATTACCTCAATCAGTTTTGGTGGAAGCACAGAGACTGACTCATTAAAAAATATTGGAGTTATGTGGAGTCAAACTCTTTGGCAAATCTTTGTTAAAAGCCTATTTTATTGGAGATCTGATCCGTGTAAAGGATGTGGTCCTAGGGTGGTTTTTGTGAGTTTAAGTTGCATTGTGTGTGGAGAGTGTGCCTGACAGAAGGGGAGCATGAAGTGAAACCAGGGAAAGGGAATTAAAAAAAGTGCATTGCTTAGCAAGAGAATGGGTTATGTGCCTGTCTAAATACCCTAAATATGCTAAATACAAAATGAGTGTGTCAGAAATATTTCAGTGCAGAAGTGACACAGTTAAAATACCGTAGCCGACATTTGGAATAGTGAGTCTGGTCTTAATTTACTGCAACAGAAGAGGCTAGCAGGCATTCATTTGACACAGGCTTATTAGAAACAAGCCTTTTATTCACATACTCTGTAGTTTATCAAATTTTAATAAGAATCTTCTCAGTTTTCTAATCTGCTCTGTTTCTGCTCTTTGCTGTAAATGCATACGCGACACTTCCTCCATCCGTTTCACATCCAAACCGTACAGTGTTTCAGAAGGCATAATCAATCGGTTACTGATAGTGGACTTTTGAAGAGGATACCAAAATAGATATTTTTGAGTTGGGTTGGTGGACAAACTATCTAGCTGACTTAAATCATATATTTAGCATTGCTGTACTGACATTTCTTGAGACGTATCAGCTGACATATATGCCAATACCCATGTATTTGCAATGAGCTAATATTGTCTGATGGAATGGCATGGCTGAGTTTTCGCTCAGGCTCTAATTTGCAGAACATGTCAAAATTCTATTAAATTATGTGCATTTAAGCACTCAGATAATCTTCAGGACATTTGTTATATTAATAACAATTAATAATAATCACATTTGCATTGCCACCAATAGATTATCTAGACCAGTACAGTATGTTAACCTGCTTCCACAAATCTGTCAACAGACAATGCAGTTGGTTTTAAAGTGTGAGTTTGTACCACTTGGTACCACTGCTTTAGTTGCTACATGTAGATTAGTTCAAGGCACACACACACACACACACACACACACACACACACACACACCAGGAACATTGGCTCAGATCCTAAAATAAATGTAAATGCTGGATTTCATTAAGTTTGAATGGCCTTAGTCAGCACAGTGCTTCACCTCTACGTGTGATCCCCTTGAAAACTTTTCGAACAACACAAACTAGCCCGCCAGTCGTCAGTGTTAGTCAACGGTGGTTGCGGCCCGCTCGGGCAGAGTGTACCCTGTACATCAGCAGAGTGTCTTGAGGTGTCAGCCCCCATTAGGGCCTGTCAGGCATCACAAGCCGGCTGTCTAAATTTAGTTTAGTCTCTGCACCATGATTAGATAGCCCAGAACGGGCGAGCCATGCTGCTGGCAGCATGAAAGATGAACTTCATTCACGGGACATAATTAAGTGAAGGATTGGAGAGGGGGGTGATAGGGGAAGGGAGAGGGATAGGGGCAGATAAGATAAGATGAAACTTTAATGATCCCCTTGGGGAAATTGGGTCATTGCGGCAGCAAAGAACGGGATATACAGTGGCTTGCATAAGTTTACACACCCATGCTGAAGTTGACTAAAAAAGAGGAATAAAAAAACATTTTTTGGAAATGGATCTTAATGCCTCAATTTAAAACAAAATAGCAAAAATCCAACCTTTTAAGGACATAAATTTAATTTATGAATGAATAATGTATTATAAATAAATAAATGTTCTTACTTAAAATACAGGGGGCATAAGTATACACACCCCCATGTACCCCTATGTATGTCCCATAGAGGCAGGCAGATTTTTATTTTTAAAGGCCAGTTATATATAAAATAACCCCATATCATCACACACTCTTCACCATACCTAGAGATAGGCATGGGGAACTTTCCATCATCTCAATGCAAATCAAACCAGCTATTAGGCTAACTAAAATACAACCATGCCAATCTCTAGGTATGGTGAAGGGTATGTGATGATGTTTTTGATGTTGATATATTTTTTATTCCTCTTTTTAGTCAACTTTAGCATGGATGTGGAAACATATACAAGCCACTGTAGATGAGAATACAATAGGAAAAAAATGAAATCGCCACTGTCTGATAGAAGCTTAGTGTAGCAAAATACTTCTGGAACAAAATAAATATCATTGGTTGCTCATAGTCAAGAGTCATTTTCAAACCTTGGTTTAGAAAGTTGCTGTCTTTAGGTATGCATGCATCTTGTTTGAAATACTGATGTAATTACTAGGGGTGTGCAAAAAATTGATTCGTATTCAAATTGCGATTCAAGCTCTACTGATTAAAAATCGATGCATATTTTTAAAGAAATTTAAATTTTGTTTTAATTTTAAATTTTTTATTAAATATATATTTTTTTTCTTTTTTAATTGTATGTCCACTGCAATCACATGGCATATGGATAGATAGATACTTTATTGACCCCCAAGGGGAATTTCAAGGTCCCACACATCACACACAACATACATATAAAACATATAAATATATATAAAACATCTACACACCCCTGTTAAAATGCCAGGTTTCTGTGATGTAAAAAAATTAAACAAAGATAAATCATGTCAGAACTTTTTCCACTTTTAATGTGACCTATAATATGAACAATTCAATTTAAAAAAAAAACTGAAATCTTTGAGGGGAGGGAAATAAAAAGTAAAAACCTTACAATAACTTAAAACTGGGGATGCAGCTGTGTTCAAAATTAACCAATCACATTCAAACTCTGTTAAATAGAAGTCATTACACACCTGCCATATTTTAAAGTGACTCTGATCACAAATAAAGTTCAGCTGTTCCAGTAGGATTTTCTGACATTTTCTTAGTTGCATCTCAGAGCAAAGGCCATGGTCCGCAGAGAGCTTCCAAACCATCAGAGGGAGCTCATTGTTGAAAGATATCAGTCAGGAGGAGGGTACAAAAGAATTTCCAAAGCATTAAATATACCATGGAACACAGTGAAGACAGTCATCAAGTGGAAAAAATATGGCACAACAGAGACATTACCAAGAACTGGACGTCCCTCGACGAAAAGACAAGAAGAAAACTGCTCAGGGAGGCTTCCAAGAGGCCTGCAGCAACATTAAAGGAGCTGCAGGAATTTCTGGCAAGTACTGGCTGTGTGCTACATGTGACAACAATCTCTTGTATTCTTCATATGAATGGGCTTTGGGGTAGGGTGGCAAGACGGAAGCCTTTTCTTAAAAAGAAAGCTCGGCTGAAGTTTGCGAAAACAAACATCAAGTCTCCCAAAAGCATGTGGGAAAATGTGTTATGGTCTGATGAAACCATGGTTGAACTTTTTGGCCATAATTCCAAAAGAAATGTTTGGCGCAAAAACAACACTGCACGTCACCCAAAGAACACCATACCCAAAGTGAAGCATGGTGGAGGAAGCATCATCATGCTTTGGGTCTGTTTTTCTTCAGCTGGGACCGGGGCCTTTGTCAGGGTGGAGGTAATTATGAACAGTTCCAAATACCAGGCAATTTTGGCACAAAACCTTCTGGCTTCCGTTAGAAAGCTTAAGATAAGAGGAAGTTCACCTTTCAGCATGACAACGACCAACAGCACACATCCAAATCCACAAAATTGAACATCTTTGGGGTGATCTTAAGAGGGCTGTGCACAGGAGATGGACTCGCAAAATGACAGATTTGGAGCACTTTTGTAAAGAAGAGTGGGCAAAAATTGCCACGTCAAGATGTGCCATGCTAATAGACTCCTACCCAAAAAGACTGAGTGCTGTAAAAAAAATCAATAGGTGCTTCACCAAAGTATTAGTTCAAGGTTGTGCACACTTATGCAACCAGGTTATTGTACGTTTTTATTTCAATTTGTTTTTCTATCGAATTGTTCACGTTAAAGGTCACATTAAAGGTGGAAAAAGTTCTGACATGATTTATCATTTTTTTTTACATCACAAAAACCTGCCATTTTAACAGGGGTGTGTAGACTTTTTATACACGCTGTACATCATAACAGGATGTTAAAATAACAAACAAATCCACATGAATAATATGGATTTTAATATACATACATACATACATACATACATACATACATACATACACACATAGTATACATACATACACACACACACACGGGAAAAGTAACTACATTAACATACTGTGAATCTTTTTTTAATCAAATTGTTTTTTAATAAAAAATTGATATTGAATCAAATCATGACATTTTCTGAATCCCCTAATAATTACTTTCACATACATTGAAGTAGATTTTTGCAGTTTTTACTTAGGAAGATAACAAGACGGCTTCAACTCCTTGTCCTTAAAGCAGAGGTTATTGTCCCTGCTCGCTGTCTAACACATTAACACTGGTACAAAGTCCCACATATACCAGTGGACTCTACAGTGGGGATGACGCCACCTTATGTAAAAGAGAAACTCAAGTTACTGTCCTTAAGCTCAAAGGAAGAGGGGGCTGGGAGGATCCATTGGTTGGTTTCTCATTCAAGCGGTGTAATTTATTGAATTGGCCACCATGTTTTTGGGCCAAGCCCCACCAACATATCTGGACTGCCGGTCTCTGGAGTCCAAATGTCTGTTTATCTCTCTGGCCATGTTGGTCAGTGTGTGAAAGTGTGTTATTTCCTAAAAAGATAGACTTATCATTACAGTTTATCTACCTCCGCTTTGTACACCAGGCAGCATGAAGTTACGCTCTTCATGCCTCTCGAGTATATGGAACTTTGCCTGTAGAACTGTTACTCAGAAAACTGTATTGGATTAAAGGGAATATATTGTGAAAAAAGGCAATAGCATGCACGCTTACTCGGGCTGCACAATATGAGAAAATGTGCGATATAAGATGTTACTTGCGATAAATAAACAGATATTAAAGTGTACTCAGTTCTGCTGCTTTCAGTTTTCTGCTAAAATACAAAAAAACTGCTTGTTGAATTTAAATTTAATGAAAGGAAATATTTTCCAATTTTCCTTTAGTGTACAAATTGAACATTTGTGTTGAATATAAAAGGCACCCCTAAAAAAAAGCAGAATAGCAGTAGAAAACTGCACTTTAAAATGTATCTAACACTAATAATCCCTCGAGTGTCTTATGTCATAGCCTTTTGCGTTTGTGTTTATTGCGTATGTTAATATCGCAATGACAATTTAAAAAAACAACAATATTGTACAGCTTACATACAGACACACAAACATTTCCACCTGTTTTTCTTACTTGTCAGTGTTTTCTTTTGTCTTTTTTGATAATGTTTAATACGTCAAACTTGATCTCCTTTACACTCACATTTTTACCATCCCTGTCAGTCCCCCCCATTTCCCTCTCCTTATCCATTGAGCCTTGCGACGGGTTGTGACAGCGCTCTGTTTAGCATGTAAGGTCATGTACAAGGTGATGACCTGTGCATGTGTGGGAGTAGGGTGATTGATGTCAGGTTGATTTCAGCTAATTATTCCTGATGTCCTGAGGCAAGCCTGTCTGTTGAGTGAACTAGAACTCAGCACCCAGTGAATGCTCAGTGAGGAAGGGAGTTATTTCAGCTGGGAAAGTTAGAAAAAGAGAAAAGACAACCTACTGATTCAGCCAGCCCCTTTACTTTGTGTTAATGCAACACTCACTTCAACTGCATTTGCAGAGGGGTGCAATGTTTTCCCATGAACTGCCAGATTAAAGAAATATGCTAAAATATCTAGACTTTCCAGCATCACTCAACCCAATCCAGAACTACTCTTATTAGCTCCCCCATGACACATAGACATAAATAAAAAGAGCAACCAAATTAATCTGTTTTGTTTCCGTTGTGACCGCTGTCATCTTTTAATTTTGTCATTGGTCTAGGAATGTGCAAAAGGGACTTATAGGTCATAGTTTAGTTCCTCTGGTTCCATTATTCCTGAAACTTTTTGTTCAAAAGGGTTAGGGTTAGGGTTAGTTGATTGGTGATCAGTGATCCATGGCATTTTTACTACATCCAACAACGAGGGGAAACAACTTCACAAATGTAACACCAGGTTTGACGTATTTTCTTATTTGTATGTTTTTCAGCCACTAAACAAAACTCATTATTTTTCTTTAAATTAAGGATGAGTCAGTGTTATGTATATGTACACACACATACACACATATACATTCTGTAAGTCACTTGCTTCATGATGGGTCATACGTCACATTGCTAGATTTGACAGACCTTTTGTGCATATCTTGTTAATTGATTTTAAGACCAAGAGCTTGCATCTGACATCAAGCAGTTATTGCTTGATGGCAGAAATACTGGTGTTGCTATGGCAATGGTCCTCAACCCCTCTTCTCCTTCCTGGGAATTTATCCTTACGCTATCTTTTACTTTCCCTTTTCATCAGTTGCTTTCATTATTTGTCTCTTTTATTTCTCCCTTTCTTTTTGCCACTTTCTGTTTGCTCTTTGTGTGGTGATTATATGACTCCGAGTCCACCACACACATGTACTCCCACACATTGTTTGCCAACATGTGGGAGCTGATCTATAATGTCAAGCTATGTGCCATCGACACCAATAATACTTTACAAGATCATACAAATACAAATAAACTGCTGACCAAGAATAAGAACACAGAAAAGAACAGAAACAACTGCCCACAAGGAGTGAGAGAGAGAGACACACACCCAACCACCCACCCACCCACCCCCTTTCTCTGCCTTGCTGCCTGTTGGTCTATCTCTACCCTCTGTTGGGGGTGCTGCAGGTCTTTGTTACACCTCCACCACTACAATATGCTTCTCCCCAAACGGCCATCACCCTCATTGCAGCAACTATGGTTACGGCCTGCTACTTTCTGCTACAGTTTGTCGATCCACACTGTAGTGCTAAGATCCGCAATCCTGTTACACAGCAGCCACCGAATGATAGGCTTATCATCAGCACTGTTTGCAAAGTAAATAGCCGCCATCACAGTGGGAAGTGCAGATGTAATTCAATTTAACTCGGTCATATTGCCTCGATTGAAAGGACTTCCCATGTGTGACAATTTCAGGGGTGTGTGAGTCAGAGGCTTGGGAAGTGTAGAAGAAGAGGGAATGCAGCATTAGACAACATAGGTAAACGTCTGGGAAATGTGGCAACTTAACAAAGTGTGTTTGTGTGTGTGTTCCTAGCATGTCCCCAGGCAAAACACCTGACTTAATAAGGTTGGTCCAACCTCCAGCTGTCTCCCTTGCCAGTAGCCTCCCAGCTTGTCTGGCTTAGTTTATTCAAAAGGTTAATGGTGGTCTTCCATGTGAAAGTCTCTTATTTTTTATTTTTTCCATCCTGTCCTTTTCTAAGAGAAGCTTGACTGAACACACTTTAGCACTTACAGTCCACACCTGTTCTCTGCTGGGCACTAGAAATGGGCTGATTTATGCAGGGGAAGACCTATAGTGTCCACTGGCAACAGTTTCAGTCTAATCCTGCAATTTATTTATCTATATTTAGTGATTTAATAAAGAATGATGCCTCCATATGACAACCTGATGACAGACCTATACAGAGACTCTTTGCTATTAATTAGGTCTACCTGCAACCAAAATGGAATTCTACTTTTATACATGATTCATAATGCAGCTCTATGTCACATGCTTTCATTTCTTTCCTAACAATAATGGTAGCAGTTGTTTTCATACCACTACTGAATCATCCAATTCCCAGGGTAGCAAGCTATAATGGTGGTAATGTTATGCTCATGTAAAAAACAGATATATGAAATGGTTAATATCGATTCATGTATCACCTTACCAAAGGACATCAAACAAGACAGTAACATTTTTATTTTTTAATTTTCATTGTCAATTAATCTAATGTACGGATTAGTTTTATAATGAATCATTATGTTTATAAAAAGTCTAAAGTGACGGCATCAAACTGCTTGTTTTGTTTTGTTCGACCACCAGTCCCAAACCCAAAGATATCCAATTTACATAAGCAAAACAGAACATATTTACATTTGCCAATACACTATTGTATTTTGTTTAAAACATTATGATTAATGGTTCAAAATTGAGTGTGTGTGTGTGCTCGCGTGTGTGTTCCTATTACCCTTGCTATACTTAGTGAATTGAATAACTACAAGCTGCACCCTGATGGCTCATTATCCTTTAAATCCTAAAATATGTACATGTTTTACTCCAATATAACAATTACCTGGGAAAGTAACACAACGGAAAATCAATATACAGTGTACTCATGAAATTGTGTAAAAATAAATAAATAAATAAAGTCAGATATTTTGGAACCTGTTTTATCTGAATCCGATAACCTCAAGGCAAGGAATTGACTACACAAGTCTGTGTTATCTCACACACACACACGCGCACACACACACACACACACCCACCTACCCACCTACACCTGTCACACCTGTACACTCATCTATGCTCAATGTCCTCTCCCAGCCATCTGGGCCATCCATCAGGCCTCCTGAGCAGGTATGATCCAGGGGGGAGTATCTTTTTACAAGAGTCCCATTAGTTTACGAGCCGTCTGCTCCCTGGCGCCATCACTTTGTCCTCTAAATGAGTTAGGCCGTTCGGAACTCTCTCACAGCATTCAAGGTTTATAGGAGGGGAGCTTAACTTTTTAATACACTGCATGATAAAGGTGTCTGTCCTGACTGAATTGTTTTTCTGACCTCACTGGCAAAATAGCTTCAGAAAGACACTGGGACAGCGCCTGCAACAAGGGAAGAATGAATGGCATTTACCTACTTTTTACCATAGCAATATTATCCAAGATGTTCAGGGGTATCATACAGGTGCTTTGGATGCCATTACTTTTTGGATTCAATGGTGAATCATTTGACATTTATTGCTGTATTTAAAGCAAGAGAAAAAAGAAACTGAATGGGGCGGGGAAGTTTTTGTGCTTTAGAATGCAGTATATGTGCTGCAGTCTTGTTTTTAGTTTTGCTGAGGTAGCTCCTGCTACAAACCCCAGTTTTGGCAGGTGTGTGTGTGTTTATCACGTGCGTGTGTGTTGCCGAGAACCTTGTGGTGTTTTGGCCCAGTGGTCGCGCTTCGTCTGAATGATGCCTGAATAGTGCATGGCTCCGGCCCGCCAACCAGCTTCCCTCCTACTCCCATCAGCTTTCTGCTCAGCCAGCACTGACTGACAGCGCTTCTAGCTGTCTTCTATTCTTTTTACTGGCCTTCATACACAGCACTGCACACTGGCAGGTAGACTGACTGACATGGAAGTGTAGTTACATACCCTATCACATACACACTTACAATCACCTACACACACACTCGCATTCTTTTTTGTAATTTAAATTTTTATTTGCAAATATGACAAACAATAGTTCATATGGTACAGCTTACAGAAAACAAATAAAGTCAGACATTGAGGTAACAGTTCAGTCAAAGCATAAGTTATCCTGGTCACAAGGAATGTGAAAATGAAAAACAAAAAATGTTCAGAGTAAGCAGACAAAAGCACAGTAGTATTAGTTAAGTAAAACAATCAAACAATATCAGCAAATGAAATAAATATGGCATGAAAATCCAGTTATAATCTCACAATCAGGCTACTAGTTGGAAGTCTGGGCCATAAAGTCCCAAATTTCCCCGGTTCTTTGTCCCTTATCCTGGCCAACACTTGCATTCTTGGTCCATTTGATTTTTTTCCCTAACACAACCGCCTCATATTGCTCGGTCTTATAGTAAGAACCCTCACTCGGCCAGTTAAGATTACTCAAGTCCACTCAGGAAGCAAACCGTCCTTTATGAATGCATCAATGATTCTAGTGTTGGCACTTGACTGCATATCCACCTCCTTATCCATTTTAGAGCTGAGAGGATTAGTCAATGTATTGATTAGTTAATCAACGGAAACTTACTCAGCAACTATGTTGATGATCATCAAACATTCACTGCTCCCAACTTCTCAAATTTAAAGGGTTAAATCTCTATCTAAAACGTAAACACCTGTTCTGTCCTGCTGTTACAAATATGTCTAAACTTGCCGCGAAAAGGTGGAATCACCTATGGAGTCAGCCATTTTTACGTTATTAAAATTCTTAAGTTTTTATACCTCTTTTACCTTTTTTGAAAATTTGTTATGTAGCCAAAGTTGAAAAGAAAACCGTCCTGTGACCCACATGTAAGTGGTTCAAATCCCCCAATGGTGGGAGAATCTGGGCCAGAGAGGTGAATAACACCCATTCTCGCCTCCCTCATTTTGTACAAGTTGAGGTGGGCTTTAACGAGGCACCCAACCCCACCTGCTTCACTGGAGCTAATGAGTGACTGCACTGGGAAATTGTGTTCATTTTATATGTGCCTACCTCGCTTTGTAACTTCTCTCAAGCTGTTGTTTTATAATACTTATGTTGGCTGGTTCAATAAGTTGAAATACAAATGAGATATAAGATATAAAATGTATTAGTTATATTTCGCCCTCCGAATGTTTCAAGAGTCATTGAGCATTCATTACCTCTGAGGGTCCCACATCAGAGCAGCTGTTGTTGGGTGTTCAACAGAAGGTACATTGTGTCCTAATCACCCCCTGTGGTACCCAGCTTAACTCCAGCCAAGACAGAGCGCACCCCCTGTAAGTTCATGCATAATGGAATACAGTAACACACAGAGGAAAGACTAGCAGCAGTTGCCCTTGAGTTGCACATTGCTGATGTTACAGGTGTTTTTCATGCCAACGAGGGATATGGCTTCCGCCAGGGTTGAGACCATCTCCTGACCAATCCCATAATGTCTGTGCCTGCCAGCATGACAAACACCCACAATACTGATCACATTAATTCCAAAGCATGGATATAATAATGTGATATTTTATTGGTCCCACAAGGAAAATTTTGTTTTCACTTGCCCCCGCTTGCAATTTTATTTGTATACTTTGAAATAATTGCCTGTGGGGTGAATTGACTGTAAATTGAGTTTTTGCTGTAATGAGTTGCCTCTGCATTGTTCCTGTAGAGACCTGTTAAAGGAATGTCTTTACAGTTTCTATTACTAGTTTTTAGTTGTACAGAGTATATAGAGGGTGTATAGAGGGTAATGAGAAATTTGTCAGCTAGAAAAAGCTTTTTTGCATTGTTAACTTTGTGACAAGAGCCCGCTGAGCAAAAACAACAGATTCATTTTCGAAATGTCATGAAATGCCTTTAGTTTATTCCAGTGCAGCCAGGGCTCGGCTGTTTCATTCATAATGCACAAGAAATGCCCTAGAGAGCCAGATATGCTTTTTGAGAGATGAGCTAGCCTTACCCTAATGAAACGACATCTGCAATTTAGCCTGTATGCCTACTATGCCTACATTGCCCTCTCTGTCTCTGCCTCCTGTGGGGAATATAATAATATTCCTCAGAAATTATTTCTCAGAAATACAGCTATCTGTATAGTAAGCATTTAGGAAATGGGGTATACACATTTCCTACGAGAGTGTATTTGCATTAGAATAAAGCATTTACCACAGAGTCTATTTCACAGATGGATTATGGATTACATATTTTCTTATGCAGTTCTCCTGTCAAAGCAGCGTTTTAGCCCAGGACTAATTAAAATGTGTGAAATTGGAAGAATATGATGAAAAAGTCTTTCCTAGTCAAATTTGTCCTGTTAGCACTACCTTGGTCTATAAGGCATCTGAGCTGGCGTTGGGGTAACTAATTTGGATTCTGCGGTGGTCCATCTCTCTGCTTGCTGGAAAATATGTTTGGAAGACAGCAATTTTTAGAAGTAGAGGCTGTGTGTGCGCTTTTCTGTCTATGATGTATGGGTCTAACTGGGACATCTGCTTGTTCTGCTGGCCACATGGTGCCAAGTAAATATTTGCCCCTTGCCCTTCCTGCATACTTCTACCCACACACAAATGAGCCTCTTCAGTGTACCCATTTCTTTTCTTCTACAAGCCTTTCCTGCAATACAAAGTGTTTGACCAAAGGGGACGGGGCTTTCTGGAGATCACTGCAGCATCAGGATGTAAAGATTAGCTAACTTGTGCCTCCCCCCTCGTCTCTATAACCCCCTATGGTGAGATTAATGCTAGGTGGGGGAAATGTAACATAGTTTAATTAAGCCTGAGCCCACAAGATTCATGGACTCATTTCTCTGTCAAACAGTGCAAATGAAGGTTCAAAAGGTGCAAGGCAAGAGGAGAGACACCCTACACTAGCTGTTAGAAGAGTAATGAATGTAGAGGTGCATGTAGGGTAACAATTACACCCTTAAAGGCTTGGACTTCATTGTAAGTGCCTCCTGTATAAGTTTACTGCGGCCGTCCTACTCTAGATGTGTAAAAGGTTGACGTCATTGCGAGCATTCAGACATCCATTGTAAAAGGTAGCTATGAAAGTAAATGCAAATTTATAAAATTATGTGCTTTGACATGAAGTAGTAGTAATCAGTTTCCACAGCTCTGAATTGCTCTTTCATGAGCCTGCCAAAAAGAATGTACTCTTAACCAACCACACTGCGATTGGAAACAATTTCAGCGCAGAGACCCACAGTGCAATCAATCTTGCTTATCAAAATTGTATTTTTGCTTGATAAAGAATTTTCCATGATAAAACAAATTTAAGAATGCGCCAATCAATTACGCATTGACCTCCTATAACATTGTCATGTTATGGAAAGTTTAAAAATGATCAAAAACGATGCAACAGAACCAGAGGTACTGTCTTTTTTTAATTCCATGCATTCTCTCTTGTCAAAACCTGTTGCCTACTTACCCACAATTCAACTCCATGTAGCCTCGAGCTAGAGGTCTGGTACATGTTAGCTCACTGCTTTCAAAATCCACTCCCCCAGATATTTTTGCATTTTTAAACATGCAAGTGACATCACTTGAGGCGATTTATTAGATTTCGCACAGCTCCCTCTTGAACGTGTGTGTGTGTGTGTGTGTGTGTGTGTACAATGTGTATGTATGTATACATACACACATATATATAGTTGGTAGCATTTTGCACACACTTGCACATTGCCTTTCACTTGTTGTAGTCTCGAGGAAGGAAAGGAAAGAGACAGATAATCTGTAGGAAACCTGCAGCACCTTTGCTTTCTAACTTTTATGGTCTGGGTCATGCCTGAGAGAGTTTTTTCATCCATGTTTTTAAAAGCGTCTTGCTGCTGCACAGGGAATCGAAACCTTTCTTATACTGCGGGGCTCTGACTCCCTCCGAACCAACAGAGCCGTGCTGTGCACTAGATCACTGTATTGAATTTCTATAGAATTAAAGTCACTGGGGACAAGGTAAGGGAGAAATCTTAAGTAGAAGATGCACAGGAACTATAGTGAATAAATAGCTTCTCCCATCAGCTGAACAAGCTCTAATGCGTTTCACTCAATTTAGCCAATGGACTTAGCCCATTGCTGTTTAGCTGATTGCTATTTCCTTTTCTGCTATCTGTCTCTGACTCTCCATTGCATTTGCCTTGAAGAACAGGCAAGGCAGAGTCATTTGGCAGCCCTAATCAATATTGTTCACTCTGTGCAAAGGGCTTATCAATTTCCAGCCTGTGCCTTGAATAAGAGTCTATGAAGAATTTGGCTTATTCATTAAATACAGTTGTTTCTATTCTTTTTTTTTTTTTTTTTTTTTTTACTCCGAAAAGTATATTAAGCCAGTGCCATGCCATTTGCAAGGAAATTAATTTCCCCTTCTCCCTTCACTCTGGGAATGCAGGTAAAACAGGGGCAACGCAATTACAAGTGAAGAGATTTCCATTGCGTTTTTTGCCTCGGTTTGGAGGTGGCAACTTGTCTTGCTGAATGCTAATAGGGGGTTTGCAAGGCCCGGGCAGAGGGAGACCTGTCTGAGAATAATGGATGAGTTAATGTTTGCAAGAACTCACCCAGGAACCTTTTTTGCTTCTTAAGCATCATATAGCTTAAATATCCTAAGCTTCCTGGTGGGCAAGGTCACTCAGTGATTTCACTTCCCTCTAGGAACAGTTATTTGGGTGAAGAATATATGTTGTGACAAAAATGTGTCGTATTATCCAAAAGGAATTGGCTATGGCACAAAAGAGGGCTTAGTGTGGGTCAGGATGGCAGTCAGATTGCTAAATAATGTTTTTAATGAAGAGGGAGATCATGGCATGAGGAAGGTCAAAAAATGCAATGCTGCAAACAATAGCTTAAGCTCTATTTATTAACATGGTCTCTTTTTGGAGCATGGCAAATTAAATCCTACACCTTTTATTGTAATGTAGTTATGTTTAATTCACTAAAAATAGGATGAAATGGAAGACACATGTTGCTTAATACCATTCACTGGCGATCCTTCCACCCATCCTCTCTTACTGTCTGTACTGTGTGTGTGTGTGTGTGTGTGTGTGTGTGTTAGAGAGAGACGGATATGGGTCTGTGTAACATCTAGCATTAAGCCATATTTTCTGGGTCTTCATGGACCCAAAGGGAACAACTACCAATTTAAAAGTTCAATTTGAACCTCTCCATCAGATTTATTTTACATTATAGCCTGTCGGATCTCCCAACCGGCCTGGAGAAAATCTAGTTAATAATCCACTTCTTCTTCTACATCAGATGATTTCAGTGAAGTAAAAGAGACAGGGTGGGAAGTTTGGACAGTGAGGGCATGGTTGGTTGGCTAGTTGATTGATTGAATGAAGTCCAAGAATGACTTACTAATCCAAAAAAGGTTTGAAAATAGTTTTTATTGGGATAATTTTGTGTTGTGGGAAATGGATTCCTTTTTTTTTCATCACAGTGAGGCTATATTTGTTAGCACCGTAAATACACTTTGATATTTTGGTTCTTAAGGATATCTTTATTTGAATATGTTTTCAGGTGAAACAAAAGGAAAGGAATTCGAGCTTGACTGGTGATTGATCTTTGAGGATAATGCTAATGTCAATATTTGAGATTAACATTCCAAATTTTCTGCACAGCTTAATGCAGTCCGGTTCTGGTGTGAGTCCAGGCCAACGCGAGAATAATAATATTGCCGATAACGTACAGTGATATTGGCTGATAATAGCGGCCTGCCATTTATTGGTTGGGAAATCAAAGTCTTTGTGTGAGAAAAGTCTCTGTGATGAATCTGAAATGGACCCACTGGAATTTGCGTTGTTGTTTTACAGAGGAGCTACGGAAACTCAGCTGGTCTGGAATCCCGCGTCAGGTCCGACCGATAACGTGGAAGCTCCTTTCGGTAAGTTTTATATACCGCTTACACACTCACACACATGCTGCACATATGTAATGTACATTAAGGCATCCACACACACGTTGAAACAAACAGTAATTTGTGTACAACTTAGAAAACACTTATTTACACACTCAGAAACACACTCAAGGACAGAAACCTATGTAACCTCATACTTAAACCCAAAAGGGAAAACACAGATTCAAATCAAATGCACGCATAGGCACATGCATGCACACACTTTGCACGCACACAGATAATATCGCACAAATAATAAACACATTACAAAGGATATTAGGTACACATGCACACTAATGCCCAAAAAGTCACTCTCATTTTCTCTCTCCCAACCCCTCCTTTTTTTGATTTATGAAGACTGGTAACAGTCCTCCTTTTTTCAGACTTCAATAGGGAAAATTAATTGCGAGGCACAAATAATTTATTCATCAGACACGCGGTGTGTTTACTCATTAAGCCATTGTTTTGGTGTACAGCTCCTAGTCTGCAGAGAGAACACTGGTTTTTTGAACACCATGACTCTCCCATTAATTACCGCACAATAGCTAATGTGCTGCAGAAAAGATGTCATTAAGCCTGTGTGTGTGTGTCTGTAGAAAAGATGTCATTAAGTGTTTGTGTGGGTGTGTTTGTGTGTGTGTGTGTGTGTGTGTGTGTGGGGTTTGGTGGTGGGAGGTTACCGACCGGGTGCATGCTATAACCGTTAACAGCTTGGTACTGTGTTGAAGTGAGGGCTCATAACGCCGTATGAAGTTACAAAGCATTGGCTGCAGTGCAGGCAGCCAGGGACTGGGAACGGGAGGGGCACCTCTGCACTCCAGCTGACAATTTGTGTGTGTGTCTGGGTGATTTAGCTAATGTAGCATAGATAACACCTATTAATGGTTAGTTAGAGGTTGTGTTCGAATGTGAATGTTTGGGAGTATATACTTTATGTGGGCATGTGTGCGTTCATACACTGCAGTAAACATTGGGCTTGCAAAGTTTCAGTTCAGTTTTTTGTTCAGAAAACAAAAAAGGAAGAAATGATAGGGGGGGGGAATGTTGGGGTTGTAGGATTACGAGTAATAGTTCCACATTTTTGGTAATACAGCTTTAGAACTGGTTGTATTTTGGAACTTTTGAGAGAGCTAGGCTAGTTTTCCCATGCTTACCATCTCTAGCTCCATATTTACCCTATAGACATGAGCGTGCAGAGTGGTATCGATCTTTACCAAAATGTCCAGCAAATTCTTTAAAGTCATTCTTCACCCAGCATCTTAAAGTATACAATATTCACTCTCTTCAGGATTCAAAGCTGGTTGTAAAACTGTAGTTCTTTTGTCTTTATAGAGAAATCCGATGTGATAAGCTTGAATTCTTTGGAGGGTTCCAAGCTACTCCGGCTGTAGTCTACTCGTCGGTTGTCTCTTCTTTAAGCTATGAAACCTTGAAGCCCTGCAATTTATTTTGTCCGTTCAGGAGACAATCTTTGAATAGTCTAAATCAACGAAGGTCCCCTTCCAGGATTGTTTGAGTGCCGGAGGGAATTCCGCTGGATGGCCTTCTTTTTAGGCCAGATGTCTTTCACCTTCCGCGTTCCTTGTTTTGGCATTTTAAATCTCGGTCCATTTATGAGGACTATGTCTTAACTACTCCTCAGATCTCTGCAGGGTAAATTGAGACAGCTAGCTAGACTAGCTAGCAGTCTTATATGAGTTTTCTATTGCATTACTAAAACATCCTTTGAATAATCACGTTCCACTAAAACACGACGATTGGTTTAAAGAAATGTGAATAAAGCATCCATCCCGGAATGCTGTGTAGACTAGCCAGACCCTCCTTTACAGTGTTGTGGAGGTAGGTCTTGCAATGCAAGACTAATATTTAAATGACAACTTTCTATGTCTTTCGTTAAAAACCAACCAACCGGTGCTTTCCTATCCAACACGGCCACCACAAGCCGAGATATATAATATTTCTGTTTTTCACAGACATGGACCGGTTGGACATGATTTTAAGAATTTAGGCAGTTTAATGGAATACAACTCAAATCTACATTGAAGACGCGAATGTCCAGATGATAATCTGGACAAATCTGGGGGTGGCAGTAGCTCAGTCTGTAGGGAGTTGGGTTGGGAACCGGAGGGTCACTGGTTTAAGTCCCCGTATGTACCAAAAAGTACGGAGTGTGAATTGGTGGCTGGAGAGATGCCACTTCACCTCCTGGGCACTGCCAGGTGCTCTTGAGCAAGGCACCGTACCCCCCCCAAACGCTCAGGGCGCTGGTTCGGCAGGCAGCCCACTCACTATGACATCTCTCCATTAGTGCATGTATAGTTCCTGAGCATATGTGTGTGTGTAGTTCAGGACTGTGTGTGATAACTAACAAAGTGTGGACACAGAGTGTAAATTGTAATTTCCCCATTGGGGATCAATAAACCGATTAAAATTAAAATTAAAAATTTAATTAAATTAAAATTAAATATATGGGTGGGGGGGTGGCATTTTGACTGTGCAAACTTCAGATCCCAGAAAAACCTTGCCAGAAAACCTGGCAAGGTTTTCAACACATTTCCAGGGCGTCATGCGGCGAGAATTATCCCAGGGTTAAATCCATGGTTTGGATTCAAGCAAAAAGTGGGAACAGTGTCAAAAGCAATCATCATCTTCTGAAGTATCATAACACCTGACTGCCTTCTCTGTCCTGTCTGTGGTGTGATCCAGTGGAGAAATAGATAGGAGGGATCAGGCTCGAAAAATCTATTCTCCGTCTGGAAAGCATGCAGGCACACACACATACACACATTCAGACTCACAGCCCACGCTTGCATTCCATAAACTTGGCAGAGGCACCTAATAAAACTTCACTCCAGTGGTGTCCCTTGTGCCCTTCTCCTGCTCACCAGCGTGCACCAACTTATTTGATATTTTTTCTCCCCTCCAGCAAGCATGCTTGAGCCACGCTATTCTTTACCTGACAAAGATGAGAAACAAGTTTTCCCACTTCGGTTTGAGCTCGGCAATGCTCCCCTAACGGCCTGCATTTACCACCACATCACAGAAATCGTATATAACTGTCTCCACTGTTATTAGCCTGTGTGGAAATTAACAAGCAGTAAAAAAAGAAAAGAAATCTCCAACAAGGCTGAGAGGGGGAGAGCAATATTTAGCTTGACTGGATAGCTCCCTCTACCTTCTTTCACTATTTAAGCAAGAGGCTCCACACGTTGCCCCCGGCTTCAGAAACACATCCGGTTGAACTTCCTATTATTTCAGAAATAATTTAGTCTTATTTCTTTTTTTTTCTTTTTTTTTTAAATAGCACTTTGTGTCCGAGCCTGAAGGAGAATGGAGAAATGAAATGGATTTTCTGCTTTGTGAAAGAATGTCCGCCTGTGGCAATATGTACATTTGCTAATGGAGTATGGAGTTAAATGTGGAGTGGTGGGAGAGGAGAAGACTAACTGGCTGTGGAAATATTGATAAAACTTAAGGGTTATGTGAGATGTATCGGGGAGCAGCGGCAGCTGGGACAGAATTGGATATTATGTTCAACTGTTACCTTACAACAACAGTTATATTGCCTGAGAGAAAAGAGCACTGATTTTTTCATATGAGGCATATGAGACATGTGATCAACCTTTATTGGTATGCACAATCTTTAGAGGCATCTCACACCTCGGCTAGAACATTTAGTTCCTTTTTTTTATTTGGATACTTCAACCTCAGTTCACGAGAAGTGCCGATCCATTGTCACCTCTCAAAATGAATTACTAAGACCTGAGCAAAGTCCCTTTTCTCAACAGATCACAGGACCAAAAACCGAAAGATGCTGCTGTTGTGTTTGTATATTTTTACTTTGTATGTGTGTGAGGAAATGCAAACTCTGCATTTGACCTCCTTTATCTGGGTCATGGGATGGGTCATCCCCAATAGTAAACTTGTGTGACAAGCTGCTTACTGTGTAGTATCTGTTCCTCCTCCGGATTACAAAGGAGGAACTTACTTATTGACTAAGTAAGGGGGAAGTCATTTTTATGGGTATGGGGAAAAAACAAAACACAATTGATTAAAGTCGGATCAGTTAAGCAATGGTGTATGGCAGAAAATATGCATTATGTTAGATATCACAGAAAGCCTTTTTGTTTTTAAATTAAAAAGTTCTGTTTGATGCAAGATAAAGATATAAATGTGAATTTAGGATGGAAAATAGCAAATGGCGTTGATGGCACAAGCTTTGCCAGACCACAATTTTCCCTCAATATGGTTTGAATATTATAAGTTTGAAGCCGCTCTGACATCAACCCGAACTTTTCTACAGTATCTGTGAATGGATGAGCGCACCTCTTACTTGGCTCTTATTGGTCATTTAGTTTGTCTTAATTTCACCAAAACTTTACAGCAAAGTAAGTTTCTGAATGGTTTCTCAAACCATGACACAAAACTTAGGTCACCAGAAGTCCAGATGACCAGAAGTGAGTACATAGAGACAAAGCAACAACAACAACATTTTCGAAAGAAGTAAAGTTTTATTTTTTCAACTTTGCCTGTAGAGGGACAGTTTGTTTCCATTCTGCTTCAAGAATAAAGTACATCCGCTAAGTAGAAATCCATTTAGATTGCGTGAAGACAAAAAAAAAAAAAAACCCCAATTTCCTTTAAATTCCCCAAATGGATTCCCCAAGCATATTTCCGCTGTTTTTACAGAGATTAGTGAAGTGGAGGATCCATTAGAGGGATGGAAGATTGAAGGATCGAGGAGTAGATTGATGCAAGGAAGAATGACGAGATGAGGTTTATGTACAGTAGACTGATTAACGGCGGCAGGAGGAAGCACTGGGCGGCCACACTGTGAGCCACTGGCAGGTCATGCAAAGCATCATGCACTTATGCTTCACTTTCTGTCTTCCATCTCTCCATTTAAAAAAAAAAAAAAATAAATAAATAAACTCCACTCCCCCTTTTAACTAGTTGACCACAAGTGAATGAAAAGCACTCAGTTTCAAGTATACGGTAAGTAGAGCGGCTGCCTTTATACATTGGGCACACACTCAACCATGTGCGCTACCAGGACGCCCCAATTCTATATTTTCTAAACGAAAGGCATGCTGCTTGTACTGACTGCATCCTTTTAAAAAGTTATTCTTCAAACATGCACAATTAGGTTCAACTTTTTCCCCCCATACAGTTTATAGTAGGGCTGGGACAATATGCTTTTGTCCCGATTCGATTCTTTCACGATACATGGGTGCCAAATCAATTAATATTGCGATTTTAATTTATCGCGATTCTAGACGTATTGAGATACCATAGTATTGAGTATTGCGAAGAAGTACATAACATGTTTTTTCTGCTTTCTGTTTTCTTGGGAACAGATATGATGTTGTCAACGGTACTGTATAAATTTATATTTATATATTTAGGTGATTTATAAAAAAAAGATTCTAGGAAAAGCATCCCGTGAGTGCGTGGAGGTCCTATCAGTGCAGTAATGCAGCTGCAGTGTGGGATTGACCTCTGCTAAGCTGCCCATTAACCTCCAACACACACACACACATGCTCTCCTCTCCCTCATTTGGCTGAGTGCACATGACACTGGAGCCCACTGTTTTGTAGCTGGCCTGTTGTGTACTTGTGTGTTTGCAGATGAGGCAGTTTCAACACAATTCTTTTTGGCACAGCGCTGTCTGGGAAAAGTCCCCGTCAGTGCTCAGCCTGATTACTGCCGGCACAAATGTGACCGTCTGGCTGACTGGCAGCAGTCGGGTAGATGGGACAGGAGGTGTGGATGAGTCAGGAGTCTCCCTCCTTCAGAGTGTATTGGTCGGGAAAAGATTTACATTGTTGTTTTTTGGGGTTAGAGACTGATAATGAGAAATACTTTGAATGATTTATGATGTAAGGCAGAAAGATAGATGGGCTGTCAGGGAATGTGAAGTGGGATGCGTGTGTTTAGATGTCATAATGTTCACATATGAGTGTGTGGAACCATGTTTGAAGTATGCATTTTTTACAATTCATGAGTATGTGTTTGTATGTGTTAGCCAAGTGTTTGTGTGTTAGCAATGTTGTGTGCAACAAATAAGTCTCTAGGCTCTCCAGGCTTCTCTAGGGGCCTTGGAAAAACTGAAAAAACCTTTTGTTGCCGCTCTTACGGATCTCATTTTGTCTGACCAACACTCCAAAACCACAAAATATTCAATTTACTGTCATAAAAAACTAAAACAAAAAAAAGTGTTCATAGAACTGGAAGCAAAAAAAGTGTTCATAGAAGCTGGAAGCAAAAAAGTTTTTTTTACAACTAATTGTTTCAGCTCTAATATCAGTCACATACACACCACATGTACATTAGGAAAATATTGGTTCAGGGGCAGAATCAGAAGTTACTAACATTACATGCCATCAGTTTGTTGTACTATTTATCAACTCTTAAAGTGATACGGTAGCAAACACATGCACGTGCGGCAATATAAAACATGTAAGAACCTTTTGAACATTTGGAGGTTAAACAGCTACACAATCCAGCTTTTTATTGCAGGGACAAGTTTTTAGAGTCATCAGTCATGTTTGAATGCTGTTTTGAAGACTTTTACTGCGTGAATATTTCAGAGCCCCTGGTCCCAGCTCTCGCTTTTAAAAGACTTTAGATTTGTTGTTTAGTTTGGAGTTGACTTTCACCTCATTGCATAAGGCTGACTGCACAAGGAGGATACACACTTTTACAAATGTATTCTCACATAAACTGTCTGAGAGAGACACACACACACAGAGAGAGAGAAAGGTAGCTTTGCTTAGAGACAGAACACATTTAGTCAAGCAGAGAAAGTTTTCTCTGCAAATTGAAGTGTGTCATTTACAGACTATGTAATCCCATGTGGTTGGGTTTGGTTTGCGATTGAATTTGGCCAACAGACTCCCAAGCCAGTCCAGGTTTTAGAACAAGAGTTTAGAAATAAAGGCTCATTAAATAGTAAATACTGACAGACAAATAATTATGAGACACACAGCGTAAAATGTCATGCAGTTTCAGACTCCGAGAAGTCTTTTTACTGAATATCTACCGAGCTGAGTTAATGAGTCCCATGTGGAACCCACAAGTGCATCTGTGAGCACATGTCTCTGTGCATGCGTGTCAAAAATAGACATATATATTAGTTTGGAGACACTTACCAGTCGCTTGCTAACATTTATGTGGGCCTGTACTAGAATCAGTAAGGCTTTATAAATGTTGATTGTACATTGTAGACAATGTTGCATTACATTACAAATTTTCAGGCTGGTGGTATTAAGTATAGTAATTATTGTTATATATTATGATTATTTAATTTTAAAAATAATTGTCATAGTCTGAAGATTGATGCTATAATGAGGTTATAAGATCAATACCACATCAATATACACTCTGATGCTTCTGTCAGTTAAATAGCAGTGGATGGTTAGCTTAGCTTAAAGATTAGGGGGAAACCGCTAGCTCCAAGGGTGACAGAATCCACCTGCCAGCAAAAGAACATCTTCTTATTCTACTACTATCTACTTCTTGTAGATAGTACTTCTATCATTACTTCTGCTTTTGTTTTTTTGGTTTATGATTGCTGAATTTCCATCTACGGTAATGGCTTTGTATGTTTGTGTACAGCACTAGTTTGCCTTTGTGTCTGAATGTAATGCGTGTCTGCTATATAAATAAATTGCCTTGCCTTCCCAATCATTATTGTTTCCATCAACCTGAGCTACTGAGTATGAATAAAAGTTGAGTAACTACTATATTCACCATTTTATTAACTCCTTCCTACTTCTGTCCTTCTCTCACCCTCTCTTAGGGTTACCTACCAGCTAATGCAGAAAGAAGAGACAGCGTCCTACAGAGAAAAAGACAGGAATATTTTGGCTTCATCCAGCAATACTATGACTCCCGCAATGACGAACACCACCAGGACACATACAGACAGGTATATGCATATTCACGGGTCCTGTCTGACAGGACAATCTACAAAAGGTTCCATTTTCAATTACAAGAACAACTTGTTGTTGCTAATGTATTCCCTCAACACAAAACCAGGACACATGGCTGTTTATGTGTATGTCTGTGTGTGAGAAAGTGTGTGTGTTTTGACAGGATTCGGCCATGCAGACAAGATTACTGGAACCACTTCCATCCTTCTTTCTCTCTATCCTATCCTTTCCTCTTCTCCCTCATGTACAGACTGATGTCGGTTTGTTTGCCTGTGTTGACATGTAGGCAGGGTGGTCGAGCTCTGTTCACAGAGTAGAAACAACCAGCCCCGAGCTTCAAAAAGCTGCTTAAATGAACATTTTTCTTTGGCTTTGAAAATAATATCTAGTTTTACTCTGTCTGTCTTTCTCTCCCCCCACATACTCTTTCATTTTAACACTCGACCACTCCCCATTCATTTCAAGCCGATAAGAAACATCAAAGTTGGCTGTCGATGGCAAAAACACACATTTCTCATATTTAGTCCAATTTCCCATTGATCTCCTCTGCACTGTTCCAGAAAGCTGGCATACTTTGTTTTGATGACTGTTTGGATCGTGTCTAGATGTTTCCTTTTCTGCCAAATTCTGCTTGTTCCAACACTGCTATTGTGAGGGCTGAACAGTGATGTTTAATAAATTTGTTTCTGTGTGTGTGGTAGTGTATTTGCACACTTGTCAGTGTGTTTGTATGAATTTTGTGTATATTATGTTTAAGGGGCTGTAGCTGTTTTTGCATGCATCCCAAGATCCTATATGTTTTATGTTTGTCTATGTGTTTGCTTATATTAGGTGGTCCATCAACAGAGTAGATCTCTCTGTCTGTGTCCACAGTTAATGTCTCTTCTTGTGTCTGTTCACCTGTCTTTTTTTATATGTCTGTTTAGGTTGTTGGTAACTTGCCCAAACAGCTTGTGTGTGTATGTATTTATCCATATGCATATTGTTGTAGCCATTGTAGAAGTCCCAGCTTGTAACTGCCAGCTTTTTGAAGTACTGGTGTGTATTTGTTCCATCCCAAGAGATACTGTTGAAAAGAATTCCATCTTTTTTATGCTATCATAACATACGTATACACTAGAGTTTGGTGTTTGAAACACACACACACACACCTGTTAAGGCTGCATCAAACACTTTTTGACCATTATGGGAAAAACTACTTTGGAAATACTCTGTAAACACACTTAAAGTAGCAGGGCTTTGTAGTATTATGGACTTCTGAAGTTACTGTGGCTGCACTGGCTACCCACCTGAATCCTTCTCCTTGCCACTTGTCGTATGTAATGTACATTCGCTTGTCTTTTAGTCTTGATTTGTTAGACTCTTTTAACCAGTCACTCACTTACTTTGTCACTCCATAATTTTTTACTTTTCAGAGTTTTTAGCTTGTGTGATTTTTGTTAGCTGGCAATTGCTGCCTACAGTTTTATATGGGTAGCAAATCAAAGCAATGGGAAGCTTTGCTGCTAAAAGCTTGTTGATTGCCAGTGGGATGAGTGGTACAAGCATTCGGGTCATTCAAACAAAAGCTAAAAATCCGACTAAAAGTAAACACATAACTAAAAAGTAAACAGATAACTGTCTTGGGGGGCGCTAAGCCAAAATAGCGAGAGGGAGACCCGCTACATGTCAGGCCTTATCCCAGAAATGTACACCCATTGAGCCAGACTAACTACTTTATGAGTACATCTGAGGAGATCTTACAGCTGCCAAAAACAGGTTTAAATGAGGAATAAAGAGGACAAGTGCATGTAGGGGACTTCTACAATAGGGTGTGTGTGTGTGTGTGTGTGTGTGTGTGTGTGTGTGTGTGTCTCTGTGTGTGTGTGTGTGTGTGTGTGTGTGTGTGTGTGTGTGTGTGTGTGTGTGTGTGTGTGTGTGTGTCTCTGTCTCTGTGTCTCTGTCTCTGTGTGTGTGTCTGTGTGTGTGTGTCTGTCTCTAACACCTTTCTCTCCCATGTTGCTGTCAGATCCACATAGACATTCCTAGGATGAGTCCTGAGTCTTTGGTGCTGCAGCCAAAGGTGACAGAGGTAAGGTGGACAGAGCAGACAGGACTGTGCATACAGCTCAATTCCCAGTCCTGTCAGTACCGAGCCACACACTCTCACAAACGGTCTGCCCCGTCCAGTCTGGACTATTTCAGCTGGCTTGGCTCCAGCCGCTGTCCTGCATCCGTCTGGCTCCCTTCTGATGATTCTGTCTGCCTGTAATGTTGTCCATCTGCGGGGCGGACACTCTGAAATGGTATACACGTGGTCAAACACACACAGCAACACACACAAATATACTCCCAAGCACATAGCATCACAAAGACATATGCATCAACATATGCACACTTGCATTCAAGACCACCGCTGCTATCCATTTCAGACCACCAAAACCCCCGTCCGGCTTCAATCAAGGATACCAATGCACTAACTGTTTCTCTCCGTCTCTGTCTGTGATGCCAAGTTCTGTGCTAACCTGCCCAGTGCCCGTTGCTTCAGTGTTTGTCTTTTTTCTCTCTCTTTCTCTCTCTGCAGATTCACATTGACATACCGAGAACTAATCCTCTTATTCCTCTCTTTCAACAAGCTTCTGTCCAAGAGGTGAGACCCCTCCCCTGCTGCACACACACACCACCTTACTTAGCAGGGTTTTCCCCCTTTTGCTTTTGGTCAGATATGGGTGGTAGCATCATCCGTGGGACTGATATTGTGGGGCAAAAGGGACAAGTGACTGATAAAATGAATAAGAAATTAAAATTATTCCCAATTAACAAGTCTGTCTAGGAGTTTGGAAAACCCGCTTCAGAACACTGCATGGTCTGGCATGGGTGCACACACACTTGAAGAACCAACTATATATCTAATACCGGCAGTCATGCATGTGATCAGATACACGCAAAGACTCTGCATGGTTAGCACTATCGTATGTCGTTGTTCTTCTTTGTTACCGCTACTGAACAAAGCATTTCTTGTTACAGTTTTGTGTTTTAAGGATATAGGTACTAATTATCTTTAAACCCTCCGAAGCATTATGTTTGATAAAACAATAACTATCAGCTGTACATTGGGCACATTGGGAAAACATGCGACGAGGCACACATTAGTGGAATCCTTAACTATTTCATCTTTGTAAGCTGCTTTGGATAACAGTGATACTTAAATGCTTAACATGTAAATGTGGTGTAAGTCATTTTTGTTTCTGCAGTGGTGTGAGACGTTGGCTCAGCTGGCCTACGGGACTATCAGTGCAGCACTTAACACGGAAATTAACTTGATTCTCAGCAGTTATATGAGGTTACATTTATCTTATCACAGTGTGTCTGGGAGGTCATGTCACACGTAGAACCACTGACCTGAAGGAGCAGAGAACTAAAAAGCCAGATGGAAAAATCCCATAATGAGGTGCAGGCTAGTGAGGTGGCCGTGGCTCAGGTCTGCCCTGTATTTACACCTACACGTAGGTGTGAGGAAGCACACACATACTGTAAACACACCTGACATGTAAGGCATGTACGCATTGGCACACAGTCTGTTTCCTCCTAGTCTGTTATCTTGGTCGTCTAAGATGACATCTGTCTGAATTTCTATCAAGGAAATAAATTTTCTTCAATATAGACTACTGAAAGCCAAGCTTTAAACAGTCCCAAAAAGGGAGACGATGATATTGGAGCATATGGCATTATTTTTTTTTTTTAACAATCTTTTTATTGTTTTTTTCAGTGATACAACAATACTAATACAATTATTAACAAGGAACAAAATCTGCACAGCTTTCTACATAACTAGCTGAGATGAGGTTGCTAACCATAGCACATGCTAGCTCATTCAACACATGCTAGTTCACCATAATCTCCAAAAGAACTACTTCCATGTCCCTGTTCTGCAGGTATTCCACAAGTGCCCCTCTTTAGAAGAAGCTCCCAGCTAATCCTGCCTTGGACTGACCAAAGTTGGAGAAAGAGTTATCTAGCTGATGTGATCTTAGCTAGCTACTGAGCATGTGCGACTCCCAACAAAGATAGTATAAAAGTGAGATGTCTCACTCTGAGACCCAAACACACAGGTTGAAAACAGGATCTGCAGCAATGTGCAGTACAACATAAATATGGTGTTTTTTGAAAATGAAACTATGTAAACTTATTCTGGTACAACCTCAATATATAAATATGAACCTGAAAATGAGCATACTATGGGCGCTTTAATGCTGAATGACAAGATTGAAAGTGTTGCTTTTGCATTATTCTTTGTGGAGAAACTCTGTTATAGATCTGTCAATTTAATCTACTAATCAACTAGTCCACACAATTGCACAAGCTTTTGCTTTATTTATGTACAGCCCTAGTACACACAGAAAAAAAGGACAATAGGGAGACATATTGGCAATAATCTTTGCACAGTCTCATGTATACGCACATTAATTCATACACACTCACACACAGTGCCCCTGCCTTGTAAAGGATACAACTCGGGGCTGTAACCAAGAAGGTAGGGAGGGAACTAAGATTAGACAAGGAAGATGGATAATATGTATTACTACTGTACATGTCCTCTGTATTTACCTCCTTTTCCCCCCCACACACACCAACTCTCCCCTCTTTGAGTGCAAAATAAAAGCCACCAATATATTCAATCAGTGCCCACATCGTATATTTTGGTATGCAACAGACTCCAAAGGCCCCCACTTTTTTATATGGTTATGCTTGCTGCGGCACCACCTGAAAATCACCTCTGCTTCATTTCATTCACTTGTTTGTCTCCGCACCTCCCACACCCATGGGGTTTGGAGAGATTTAGTTGAGATGGAAGGCAGTCAACAGTCTGTTCCATTTCGAGGAGAGAGGGATATTGAAGCAATTCTTCTGTGATTTCCTAGGTGGTATCTACGTGTTTCTTGTGTTGGAGAACAGTGCATTCTTCATGATATTTTGATAATCAGCAACTAGTTCCCCATGTGAAAAGAAAACATTCTGTTTTGCCTCCAATTTGGGATTAATGGCTGAAAGAGCAGGATTTAGTCATATTAAGAAATCTTTTTTTTCGTTTTAAGCATTTCACTGATGGTTATTCAATAAATAACTTAATGCGTGTATAGGTACCAGTTTTGTGTTGATGTTAAGGAATATGTGGGATATTTGAGCGATTGAGCCCATGAGCTTTGCAGTGGGATCATCTTTTAAGCCTCTAACCCCCTCCTTAAGTTTGTTTCACATTATTTGTCAGATGTTGGTGAAGAGTTGTTGTCAATTTCCTCTCTACCTCTTGAGATTACCCTTATCAGGGTCCTTGGGGTCTGGATCTAAATTGATGGAGCCATAGCGTTATGACACAGGGAAGCGGATTTCCTCTCCTAGAGATGCACTAAGTTATGTGAAGAATATTAAAATAATGTGAGATTAACATCATTTTCAAGAATGTAGTTGGCTGTCTGTTGGGTGAACTCTGTTTAAACTTGAAGGAAAAGTTGTTTGGTCGGTGTTATAAGTGTGTAGCTTCTCTGGATCTTTGTTTTCTGACTTTCACATACAAACGGCAACAACAAACATTCTTTGCCCATAGTAAACTGGGTGTGGGTAGGGGAGTGTGTGCGCACAAGGGTTCACTCAAAGTGGTTCAATGTCTAGGTGGCAATGTGAAATATGCATGTCAGCTTTTGAGGTTGCACAAAGAAAGTCCCATTACCCACTCTCCCTGCACGCTGCAGCACCTCTCCCTGTTTGAATAATGGGGCTTTGATAAGGAAAGATGAGGTGTGAGGAGTGGATGCAGCAAAGGGGGATTTGAGGAGAAAGTGTAGGGGAAAGCCAGAGAGAGTTGCATCTTACCAATCTTCCTGGCTATCTTAACATTGATTGAATTACTTTAAATAGAAATGAGAAGCTTTGCACGCACAGCTTCCATATCTTTTTCTCTCCCCATAAAACAATGAGCTATGATGTTATTTAGAAAGTGACAGAAACATGACATATCCCCAAAAATAAGAAAGTGCTGAACATCAAGCCTCTAATTCACTGCGGCTGACAGCGTTAAACAGCCACCCATAACAAAGATGGAAGTGTTTTCCTTGCAAAAAAAAAAAATATTGAGAGAGAGGGAGGAGGAGACACAGTCAAAGGGAAAAGCAAAAGACGGAGACAAACTAAGTGGAACAAAGAAGAGGAAGGAGGAGACAACACCAAAGCAGAGAAAGTTCAAAGAGAGCTTTTTGTGCACAAAAATGCAGTGGGGAAAGTGAAGACTGAGGTGTTACTTCTGTGCTAAAAGACAGGGCAAAGAAATAGCGCATCTCAAATTTAGACTGTGCTCACCCGTCTCCATGACGCCCAAAATCCCGATTCTTCTAGTGTCATTTGGACAAAACAGTCATAACTGGTAAAAAAGAACACATGTTTTTGGATAGCATTTTGTCACTTTTTTACAGCAGACTTACAGACAATAGGGTGAGTTGTGGTGGAATAAAACATGACACACACACACACACACACACACACACACACACACACACAACTAAGGGTTTAAACTAGAAACAATAGAATCATGCATTGTTTAACCCATATTTTCTAGCTTGCAGTCTTTTTCTTGCCCGTCTTTGTTGACACTTTGCTATGCTACTTAGCGTGTTACCACCGTCCAAGTGCATCCTCTTGCAACAAACAAAACAGGGACCCGCACATTAACACATTGCTCTGTAGCGATACTAGTAAAATATTCCACAGGGTGTCTTTCTAACACATCCACAAAAAGAGATGAACATACTCCATGAATTCTATGTCTGTGATCCTCTAACATGCAATAATGTCTCAAGAAAAATTAGTTTAAATCAAATTAATGTTATAAATCAATATCTACTTCTGCAGTATTCCACTCCCACAGCAAGCAAGGTTGTGCCCATTCAGCTGCACCTCCACACAAGCTTGGCATGCCTCTGCCCTGTTCTGATTTCTACCACTGCCTTCCCACACCTAACTCACTTTCCAAAATGTACACTATGGTTAAAACGTGTCATTCGAACTGTCCTAATGTTCGGCAGGCATAGTTTTCTGCCAGAGAATAACTGGGTGTCAGTCAACATTATTCATTATTAATGTAACATTTGTGAGGGAAATGATTAGTTCATTAATGAATTGATTAGTTCATCAAGACAACATTTTGACAAATTGACAGAGGGGTTGACTGTTAACATGTTCCGATTTTAGCTTCTGCGACTCATGGGTTTATTGCTTTTCTGTTTCATATCATTGTAAATTGACTACTCTTGTGCATTAGTGTCTGTAATGTTAATGTGTTTTGTCTACAAGCTGCTGTGTTGACACTCTGTCTCTGTATTTATGTTTGTTTGTAAGATTTTTGAGCGGATCCTTTTTATCTGGGCCATACGCCATCCGGCCAGCGGCTACGTGCAAGGCATCAACGACCTGGTCACGCCGTTCTTTGTCGTCTACGTCTTTGAGTACATTGGTGAGTGTAATCTCTCCCTTTTTTTTCTCCTTTTCCCTTTCACCCCCCTAATCTTTTGTGTGATATGCTATTGATGTGATGCTCAGTCATCTCTTTTGCAAGTGCCGCTCACCGCAGTGCAGAGTGGCACCTTTTCGTAGTTGGCAAGACTCACCAGTTCACCACAGGTCACAGGGAATCAAACCTGGGAGACAGTCTCTCTTTTCACAACTTTCTGGCCAATAAACTCCTCATTCAGCTCTTCACCCTCTTTACCACACTCTTTCTTCCATGTATCTGTTCTTCTTTCATTTACACACTTGGACTGTCTGTTTGTGTTTGAATGTGCTTTTGAGTTCTATTCATCCAATCATCAGTTTGTGTGTGCAAGAGAGTGCATGACCTGTAGGCGTGTGTGTGTGTGCTGTTGCAACGGCAGCCTTCTCGCCAGAGCTCTCCTGCTGTGTGCCTTCATGTTATGTCACATTTATTTTAATCTCACACTTAATTATTTTGACAGTATAAACATATGCTGTCAGATACAAAGCACACACATACTGTTTATTACTTTTGCAGATGAGTTTAATAGAGCTTTTATGACCATCCCTATAATGTTATTCTATTCTTGGCTTCTTCCGTTATTAGATAGACACTAGAGAAAAGATATAATAAATTTAATAAAGGCGAGTGGCTGGATTTGAACCTGGCACAATATAGTTTTCATAAAAAAACAATTTCTCCTGTGTTTGTATGCATATCATCACACACACAAAATTACTGGTGGTGGATTTATTACGTTAGTCAATGCTTTATTGTTTTTTTGTCAGGGAATGGGGCGAAGGTTTTTTTTTTTTTTTTTTTTAAGATGTTTCGCCATAGATTGGGGGCCTGATAGCCTTTTCAATCACCTCCTTGGAGTTGTTCTTATGGGTTTTTTTCAGCATAGAGAAAACAATCTGGGTTTTTTAAGGAGCAATTTTACAGCACACTCATTTTCTTTATAAGTTTTGGAGATAATCAGAGGGAAAGTGCACACACACAAAGCGATGGGAATTGACCCCAAGCTGTCGTGGCAACTTTCTTAAGTGGTTAGTGTGCATTTCTGCATGCTTCCTCTGTGATGTGATTGCTCTATACATGCCACATACACACTGTTTCGGCCCATCAAGCTTTCTTTGAAGCCATTCAAAATAGAGCTGCTAAGTGGAAACCACAATGCTCTGTGGACTACCTTGCACTCCCCAGACTTAATTGTGGTCACAGGGATACAATTAGGATCCATCCGCACGTGGTGCGAGGCACGCAAACGGCTGGACTGCCTGACTCCTGTGCTTCTGTACTGCCTTCGGCACACAGCATTTCACTCCGAGCTAACTAATGAATGTGTTTTTTTGTTTTTTTTTTAAATAGTTTTCTCTACTTTTATTGTGACTTCCTTCTATTTCGTTCACTCCTTTTAGTAAAACGCAATACAATGCAACAGCACTGCAAACTACAGCACAGCCTCCAGAATGGGCATGATGTTGTGGCCCTCCTCCCCACAGGGTTCAAGAAAGTTTGATTTTCCAGCTCGCTCCGTTAGTGGTGAAGGAGTTGGCTAACACTAGCGATGCTAAGCCAACATCACGACCAAACATTAGCGATTGGTTATGGCAGATCCAGAGTAGCTCTGGGCAGATCCAATAGTTTTAAACTTCAACAGAGTGCCCGCCTTCAAAGAAGTTAACATTTGTCAATGGAGAGTGGCCAGACTCTCTGTACAAATGAAATCTACCAGAGTCTGGTAGGACCAGGCTAAATTTAGTCTTAGGTGAACTGAAAAAAAAAAAAACCCTGCCGTGACTTGTTTTCTCTTCAGACATTTAGCCTCTCTTGTCCTTCACTTTCTCCCATTCTTTTATGGTCTCCTGTGTCTTGTTTCCTCTGCCGTTTCTTATCACTGTGTCATTTTCTACTTTCTACCCCTCCCTCTCAATACATTTGTTTTGCCTCTCTCTTTGCCTTCTCTGTGTGCGAGTCACACAGTCAGACTCTTGTTAGATCTTCAAGGCATCACCCCGTACTTTGTTCTCCTGCATCTCCATACGCTGATGAGCCTCGAATAACATACACAGCCAACAAACCTTCAAATGCGGCTCTTACATGATGGGTTGATCTGCTGTGTTGTTGTTGTTGGGTGTTCCTGTTTTCTGAGCCAGAGAGAGACCCAAAGCAGAGAGAGATTTGGCTCTTTCATGAGATAGACCTAATTCTGCTCCTTTTGTGGTGGGGTAGGAAGTGTGAGACAAACTCTAATGCTGTTGTGCTCTCCTGCTCTCTCTGGCTGGCTCTCTCTTCTCCTGCCATCTATTTTTCTTTCTTCTATTCCATTTGATCTCCCTCCTTCTGTATGTGAGCTCATTGCTGTATGCTGAAAGCAGTGAGTTACAGAAATTCTCTCAAGAATTAATTTCTTTAAAGAATGATTACAAATATTCTTTAATTACACTCAATGTAGACAAGCTGTCTGAATACTTCTTGCACAAACAAGTATGACAATAGTAACATTAGAAGGTGTTTGTAGGTCAGACACCTGAGCTATTCATCTGTCCTACTTTTCTTTTTCTTCTCTGAATGAGGTCAAAGACTGATCTGTCAAACCCAAGAGACATGAGCCTGTTAGGTAAAAACACTGGCCTCTTAAGGAGTCTTGCCCCAGGTCCTAGATGTAGTGACTACAAGTGACACTTTGAATGAAAAATTAATTTGGAAATTTGTAATTTAATGTTTTTTTGTGACTTAAAGCTAAAGTGCGTAGTTTCTGTCGCCCCCCATGAGGAATTCTAAGTAATGACAACACCACTGTTGTGGCATCCACATGACACAAGCCTTCTGTAATCGTGCACGTGCCCCCATCCCTCCTCCACACAGTTGCTAGTAGCCAAGGAGGAAACGGAGGATTAAAAAAACATGTTGAAAGTTATGTAAATGAACTTTTCTTATATAGCGCTTTCCTAGTCTTAACGACTGCTCAAAGCGCTTTTACATAGTACAGGAACCATTCTTGCACATTCATACACTGTGGCCGAGGCTGCCGTACAAGGTGCCACCTGTTTATTAGATAAACACTCACACACATTTACACTCTGATAGCACAGCATCGGGGGAAATTTGGGGTTCAGGGTCTTGCCCAAGGACACTTCGACATTGAACCACCAACCTTCCGATTGGCAGACGTCCGCTCTACCCCTGAACCATAGCCGCCCCTTTGTGTCACCTCATTTGGCAATGGCTTGAATGGAACGGACGTTCATTAATATAAAAAAGGTTACGCACTAAAGCTTTAACTTTTACTGTCTTTAAGAACAGGTGTATCCGTATGCAACAGATTATCATTACGACTATTAAACATAGTTGTTTAACTTTTAAAATGTCCCCATGAAAACCTTTCAAGGTGATATACTAAATTTGTAAGAACGCAGTTGCTTGTTTATATTACATTGCATTTCATTTAGCTGACACTTTTAACCAAAGCGACTTCCAAAAGTGCATTCCACCGTGAAGGTACAAACTCAGAACAGCAAGAAGTACATTGGCTTCATGTAAGCCAAACTAATAGGTGCAACATGTAAGTGCATTTATTTTTATATAACCATCATCTTCTTAGCCTTAGCTTATGCTGTTGAGTGATTAGGTGGAGTGATTGAGTGTCCCTCGCAGTGAGTGACACCTCATGTTTATACATCGAGCAAATTAATTTGGAGTCATATCCAATATCCACTATCTGTGTTGCTCTGTTTTGGTCTCCACCAACTCCTGAGGGACATGTCTGGCTCTGGCAGTGCAAAGCTTGTTTAGCTGATGTACATGCCATTTACCTTTTTTGATGATGTGATGCGGAGTGATGGCTTGACCCTTTAACCACTCTGTCTCTACTGCACTCTCCTTTTTTTCCCTGTCACCAACTTTCACACCTGGCTAAACCAAATATAACCAATATATAAACCAAAAGAAACCCAATTGAAAAGTTCTAATTGGTAGATTATATATAAACTCTTCTCATGCTGCCAAAGGAAACATACTATTAAAGTTGTTTTGTATCCACCTGGAGTGTTAGGCAAACTAGGAAGCCTCCCTCGTGTCAAAGAATAAATTTGATTTGGAGTGTATTGTTTTTGTTCTCCACCTGTGAGGCATTACTTTGCTTTTGTCTTGTCCCTATCTTCCACAGTGTAGCGCCTCTCCCATTAGCCGGCAATAAAAGTCATCTAATTAAGGCCGGGATGGGCCATGACGGGCCAAGGAGCAGGGCCAGTCCTCTATTAATGTAGAGCGGTCATTGATCGGCCAGCGGATCCATAATGTAATCTGCATGCCAGCGTCTTAGTATGGATCCACTCTGAAGAAAGATGAAAACAACGGAGCAGGTTAGAGAGACCGGGGAAAGATGTGCAATTTAAACTAAAGTCATGGAGGTGAGGGTTGACGGAGATCCACAGTTAGAATGAGTAGAAAATACCTGCAGCCAGACTGTCTCCTGGCAGGCTTAAAAGTAAGAACGACTGAAGGCATGGGGGATGACAGATAGGGACAAACAACAGGGCAGGAAAACAAGATTTCCAAAAAGGCTTAGAAATTACTGGCTTAGAAAGTGCCCCCATGCTGTCAGTAAGTGGCTGAGCCAGGCAGCCCTTCCTCCTATCAACTAAGAGATGAATGGCCGGGTGTACCCTATCACCATCTATCGCTGTGAAACTGTACTTGGCATAGAAGACAGAAAGTGGCTAGCAACAACTTCTCTGCTGCAAGGGCTCCTTGAAGAAATTCAGCGCTTCTCTGCTTTAGTGAAAGCAGTGCTACCTATAGATGTATTTGTTTTATATATTATGTTTATAAGGTTATTGTAGATGTTTCACTCATATACTATGGTCTAAAGACTAAACAGTGTTTATATACAGTGGTGGACATAACGTTTTCAGTGAGTACCATGAGATGGTTTTTGGTACTACTCACCCCATATGTAACCTGTAACCGCCAAGTCCAATATTGAACCTTAAAGCTGCTATAATTGTATATACATAATATAGTAAATATTTGGCCAGAACCATGACTGAAAATGAATGCTTATGTTGCTTCATACCTACTAGATGAGTAAATAAGCAACTGCAGTTTCCTAAAAAATGCAAATTAAAATTAATATTTGCAAAAAATAAACAGAAGTGTAGAAGTCTTTTTTTTTCTGGCATTAACAAAAGTGCTCGAAGTTCTTAAATGTCATTGTACCATTTTGTAGACTTTTGTTGCTGTAGAAGTAGAATAATGTGCTTAGAGAGCAGGAACCCTTGAGGAAAGGAAGCATAAGGACAAACCTAAAATGTTCTAGGTTAATTATGTTTTAAAATGTAAATGTGTTTTTATAGCAACTGAAGCAGAGGCTTATCTCCAAATGGCAAAGTGAATTAGGATAGAAAGGGGTTGGACAAGTGAAAGCCATAGACATTTACACAACATACTTAGTGTCTAACCAATTAGAGCATCAGTAAAGTCAGAACATTTCTGGAGATGTATCTTTGTGCTTATTTGGGAAGATGGAAGGGGTGAGGAGCAAAAAAAATGACGTGTGTGTGTGTGTGTGTGTGTGTGTGTGTGTGTGTGTGTGTGTGTGTGTGTGTGTGTGTGTGTGTGTGTGTGTGTGTGTGTGTGTGTGTGTGTGTGTGTGTGTGTGTGTGTGTGTGTGTGTGTGTGTGTGTGTGTGTGTGTGTGTGTGTCATTGCGCTAAGCGCAGATTTAGTAAATTATACACACAGCTTTTAGGAAATAAGAGCTTTATGTCACCCATTTTTTCTTGGTCATGTAAGTCCCATGGTCACAAAACATGCTTTACAAGTTGAGGAAAATGCTGTTTAACCCGGTTTAACGTGCAACATGCCTCCTTTCAGATTATGTTTATGTATTTCATCAGTGTGCTTGCTAACTGCCGCTTTAAACTGTGGTTATTCACTCACTCATAAAAAGCTAGGGAAAGAGTGTAAATAGAGCACCCTACATTTTGCCTGGACTATCAAATCTTTCTTTTTTTTTTTGTTAGGCAGTTTTTACGTTGCCAGAATTAGTAATTATAGTTTCCACAGTTGTTTTATTTAAACAGACTATGATCGAATGCAATTCTACACACAGATGTTGGACGTCATTTTGTTGCAGCTGTTTTTTTTTGTTTTTTTTACTTTACACCAGGGAATGTTTTACCATGCACTAGGACTGGAGAATTTGTTGAAGGTACAACATTAGGCAGTTGTTCATTGTTATCAACATTTTAATACACATTAATCATTAATTTGGTCATTCATTTACATTTATGCTCAAAAGAAGGCCGGTGTGGTCTCCTGCTGCACCGCTGGCACCGGCATTGCAATAAACTGGAGAACGACAGTCTTGGCAGAGGACGGTCGAGCATCTTTGTTTAATCAGACAAAAATATAAAAATGTAAATAAGTTTTCTCTGTTGAAATGCCAGAAATATACTAATTGTCTATTGTTTTTGACGGAACGAATGGAACAGCTGAGTGACTTTTCATTGGGCACACTTAGATACTGGCACCCCTTACTGTGCACTAACCACAGAATTTGTGTAATCTGTGTGTGGGAATGAATGTATCAATGCCTATTTGTGCTTGTTTATGCATATGCATAACTTTCTAAGCATGTGAGCACATTGACTTTAATAGAAACCAAATTACTCCGACGCCGTTCCGGAGCGGATCCGCAGCTGTTCCGCATCCTTTGGAAATTGGGAGTAAGCGATGTTGGGTGACATTACTTCTGGTTGACGTTACTTCTGGTTGACGTTACTTCTGGTTGACGTTTGAAGTATCTTTGAACAAAACTGAGACTTTCTCGCCCCTCCCTTCTCCTTGTCCCATCCCCAATACCTTCTTGTCGGTTGTTGGCTGGAACACTGTTTGTGTATGTTTCGTGGTGCAGGTGGGCACAGTTTGTTTTAGTTGTAGACCCTGGGCTGTCTACAGAGACCGTGTTTTTTACAGTGTGTTCTGGGGACAGGCAGCTCGCGGATAGTGAGGAGTTGTTTGCTGTATGCAACAACAAATGTTGTAGCCTAAAACATGCGTGCCATCGCTTACAACACTTTTTAAACAAAGTAAACTAGTGTAAATGTGTGCAATGTTTCTGTCTAACTGGCAATAAAAAGATTTTTAGAAGTCTTTATTTTGTTGAGGCATGCAGATACACTGCTATACATTCAACTTTCCACTGTTAGTATTATTTTGATATGTATGTGTCTGCTGGTCTTTATGTATGATTCATTTTGCTAATGTGAAATGGCTAGCTTTGTCCCATACAAATGAGGCTACTGGCTTTAATGTGAGTGCCTGACGGAGGGTTGGCTGTGACAGACCTAAATGCTTCTAATGTACAATGAGTAGGGTATTAGATTACCTATATCATTCATATAAATCAAATAGAACCACACTTTGAACAATGCCACTGAACAGTGAGGGGGGTGGGGGATGAGAAAGTCTAGATGCGGCAGGTACCACATGCAACACGCACGCACACGTGTGCCTGTGTGTGGAACGAGAAGGGTTATTTTGCAGATAGACTGGCTTACTGGAGCACCCATGGACAAAGCTTGGAAGATGGAAACATACTGTCAGTCAGCTGTGATGAAATGCCTGCAGGAGTGTAACACCACACACAAATACAGAACACAAACCAAAGCTGATACCTCTACTATAAAGACAAGAGTCTCATCAGACTGGATAAAAACAGAAACTTTTGATGACACTATAACTGTCTATTAATTAAGTGTTCTTCTCTTCTGAAACCAAAATGTCATATTCTGTCTATCGTGTTCTCGGCTGGCATCTTGCAGCACTTTGCTTTACTTTAGGCTTTCACTGTTGGCCCTTCCAGCATTATATTATGACTTCCCTTGTCTTGTCTTTATATCTTCCTTTGTCTTCTCTGCATTCAATCCCCCTCATATCTTCTCTCTGATCTGTTGTTTGTCTACTGGCATGGAGCTTTAGCTGTGGCACAACGAGCCCTGGCGTGCTGTGCTATGCCGCGCTCCTTTGTATTTCAGTTGCATCCTCACATCAGGGGATTACAATGCTTTCTGCAATGCTTGATGCAATTGGCTCAACATGTGGGGTTGTGGAAACAAATTGCTAATTCTAGAAGACTAAATACTGTATATTCTGGTATAGCATAGCAGTCACAGGCATTTGGTGTTTTAGTCATCATTGTTTTGAACATCATGTAACAGATGGTAGCCTTAAAGTCTGTTGCTTTATGAATACACTGCTCAGTGTTTCCTTTAGGGTTATTTTTAGCAGTGGGGGCAGGTCTGTCCGAACAACAACCACAAGAAATTCTTTATAGGGAAACCAAAACCCAAATGACTATATCTATAGACTTTTTCCAATATCTATTATATTACACTGACTTACTTAATGTTTCCAGATGTTTGATATCAGGAAGATGAGTTGACAGAACTTGACATAAAGTTGAATGTTGTGGTGGTGTTTTTGGTGAAGCTGTCTGTGTTTTGACAGTAAACTACATCAACACAACAGTATGTTGAGATAAACTGGACAGGCCCAATAACCTCTGCCAGTTCTACTCTTTGTTAAATTGCAGTATGAGCAGCAGCCAGCGGGGAGAGCATTATGTCGGCAGGATAAGTCAACCGCGACTACGTTGTGCGTCTGCCCTATTTCTGATACAGTGGCGGCAGACATTTGGCTACAAAATCAACATTGAGGAAACGCTGCTGCTAATGTAACTTAACACTTTCATAGCTGCTTTACATACACAAAACTACTTTTAATACTTACAATTTTACAATACTTTTATTGTGAACAGTTTTTTTTCTTCATTTGTTTCCACTCATCTGTCGTTTGTCTGTCTATAGACTGAACAATCTGTGGAGGATCCAGTTGGCTGTTAACTAATATCGGCTTCTTCCTCCCTATGGTGTGGCCATCGTGGGTCCAGCCTTCTATTCTAAGTCCCCCTCTAATTAACGGCTGTTATTAGCTCTAATGAGCTGCTTAGTGATTGCCAGAGCACAGCTGCTGACGTCCAGCAGGAACACTGTCTTTCCTACTTTCTTCCTTATCTACTTTAGCTTTCTCTAATTTCTCCTGCTTTATTCATTCATTGAGATTATTGGCTCACTATAGGCATTATTTTCCCCCCTTTGACGCTGTCTCTCTTTGTCTTTCTCCTGCTTTGAGCATTGTATCATTCTCCACTCCTCTATTTGGTTTAGAACGCAATCACCATGTTTCTGGGGTTAAGTAATAGCATTTGGACCAGCAGAAATTGAATCGAGTGTGGTTTTGACCCTCAGTCTCTGTCTATCTCAACCTTTCTCTCTATAAATGTCTCTTTTATTCCCCTGAAGTGTGTTCTTTTCTTTTAGACTTTTGATGGTTGCTACTTCACATTCATTGTCTACTTCTTTCTCCTTAAATTGGTTATTTCAAGTGGCTCTATTTGAATCCAAATTATTCATGTCTTGGTGCTATGATGCTATAGAACTTGGCTGCCACTCATACATTTTTAAGATCACTGGGTTATATTTTGGATTATAAAATTATTATAAATCAATCCAAACATGAAATCTTGTTGACGAGGAGATAGATTGTAGTCACAATATTTCTGGTTGTTTTTATGTGTTATGCTTCGTATTAACATGGTCAAAAACGGATTAGCTTACAGATTTTACAAGATAATGATACCTTTTTATTATTAGAATAAATGAACCTACTTAACTATAGAACATTGTATATGATTTATCTGGTTAAACAACCATTTTTGTAAAGGAAATTGAAAGCGGAGGGATGGGTGAATGTTTTTAGTATATTCGTGAATATGTATTATATATTGCTTAGTCAGTGTAATATGAGCAATATCTTTTAAAATTGTTGATCATGACATGTTGATTATGATTTAGGACAGGCCAGAATCACTGTGGAATTAAGTTACATCAACTTTTTGTTTACATGCCTCAATTTTAATGACTAACCCCTTTTTTGTGTGTTTTTGTGAAGTGTGTTGATGTGTTGGTTTGTTTATGACAGAATAAACCCAACCAAACTACACCCTATTGAAAAAGGATACTGTTTCAACACAGTGAGGTGGAGGATAGAAGTGTTTAAGCCATTTAAAATAAATTCTGTTTCATTGGGCATGCAGTTAACTAGAATCAAAACTTAGTGGAGGACAGGACACCCACGGTAGTTGTTTTCAGTCATTCAAGTCATATTTAGATGGTAAGCATGATTACAAAAATAGGAAGATCTCTTCAAGCCATGTGATAACCCTTTGCAAAAAGATTGGGCGAAGGTTGTTGTTTCTAATTGTGGGTTTTGAACCCGACATGTTTTGGCCTGCGGCGGGAGATGACCGTTGAAACACAGAGGCCATTGTCAGTACCTGACAACAGGATATATAAAGCTGAAAATCAATAGCTGTGCTTTCATCTGCATCCAGCCTGATCTTTTTTCCCCATATTACCAGAGATTTTCTCATTGCTCCTGATAAAAGCAATAGAGCTCTGAAATGATCCAGAGAAATAGTCCTGTCAAAAAATGATTTATCTTCTGTGAATAATCGCAGGGGTTATTGAATATTTTTAGATTAAGTTAATTACTTGACTATAAAAAGCCATAAATTGAAGCTCTCCTCACCAAGAAGCTTCAGATCTCTCCAAGTCTCTATTTCTCGTTCTCTCTGTCAGCTGCTTCATTGGAAGAAAAAATCTGTTTTATCATTCTGTCACCAGCGAGACGCGTTCCGCTTGACCTGATGCAATTGGAGGCAATTGAAACAGTCATCTTACCGTGCTGCTGCGATGGCGGTATGTCATGTTTTGGCTTACATCATGCCTTTGTGCACAAAGACTTGCACACATTCCAGATATGTGAGCATGTTTGAAACAAAGCAGTCGCACACAAAGGCACTCTCAACCACGCACGCACAATGGATCTGGACGCTTGCATACATTACCATGTCCTCACACACACTTACACAAATAGCTGTGTACGCATCACCACAGACTCACTTCTGAAGGTGTCTCTCTTACCACTCTGCATGTCGACTGCCTGGCTGTTTAAACGTGTCAGCCGCCATTCATAATGTCTGCTTATTACTGTTTTTCTCTTAACTAAGCCTGCAGATTACTCACACTAATGACTTAATAGACTGATCCGTCACATACATCTCAGGAATCTTTTCCTCAGCTCCCATATGTGTCTCGTACATTTGGCAGGCAGATTTACTATGTCTTCAGTGGATGTTACGTGATTAAAAACGTTTATATGTTTCTTTACAAGGATGCTTTCTATATAAAGTGCTAGTCAATATGTGATTGAGTTATTCACGTTATCTGCTTTTAAACCCCTTTGTTACAGGAAACCTGAGTGTAACCTGCATATGAATATACTACATGATAGATAGATAGATAGATAGATAGATAGATAGATAGATAGATAGATACTTTATTCATCCCGAAGGAAATTTTAGGTATCCAGTAGCAAGACAACCATGACACAACAAACATACACTCATACAGTGATGAAAATAAGTATGTAAACACCCTGCTATCTTGCAAGTTCTCCCACTTAGATATCATGGAGGGGTCTGAAATTGTCATCGTAGGTGCATGTCCACTGTGAGAGACATAATCAAAAAAAAAAGAATCCAGAAATCACAATGTATGATTTTTTAACTATTTGTTTGTATGATACAGCTGCAAATAAGTATTTGAACACCTGAGAAATCAATGTTAATATTTGGTACAGTAGACTTTGTTTGCAATTACAGACGTCAAACGTTTCCTGTAGTTTTTCTCCAGGTTTGCACACACTGCAGAAGGGATTTTGGCCCACTCCTCCACACAGATCTTCTCTAGATCAGTCAGGTTTCTAGGCTGTCGCTGAGAAACACAGAGTTTGAGCTCCCTCCAAAGATTCTCTATTGTGTTTAGGTCTGGAGACTGGATAGGCCACGCCAGAACCTTGATATGCTTCTTCCAGAGCCACTCCTTGATTATCCTGGCTGTGTGCTTCGGGTTATTGTCATGTTGGAAGACCCAGCCTCGACCCATCTTCAATGCTCTAACTGAGGGAAGGAGGTTGTTCCCCAAAATCTCGCAATACATGGCCCCGGTCATCCTCTCCTTAATACAGTGCAGTCTCCCTGTCCCATGTGCAGAAAAACACCCCCAAAGCATGTTGCTACCACCCCCATGCTTCGCAGTAGGGATGGTGTTCTTGGGATGGTACTCATCATTCTTCTTCCTCCAAACACGGTTAGTGGAATTATGACTAAAAAGTTCTATTTTGGTCTCATCTGACCACATGACTTTCTCCCATGACTCCTCTGGATCATCCAAATGGCCATTGACAAACATAAGACGGGCCTTGACATGTGCTGGTTTAAGCAGGGGAACCTTCCGTGCCATGCATGATTTCAAACCATGACGTCTTAGTGTATTACCAACAGTAACCTTGGAAACGGTGGTCCCAGCTCTTTTCAGGTCATTGACCAGCTCCTCCCGTGTAGTTCTGGGCTGATTACTCACCTTTCTTAGGATCATTGAGACCCCACGAGGTGAGATCTTGCATGGAGCCCCAGTCCGAGGGAGATTGACAGTCATGTTTAGCTTCTTCCATTTTCTAATGATTGCTCCAACAGTGGACCTTTTTTCACCAAGCTGCTTGGCAATTTCCCCGTAGCCCTTTCCAGCCTTGTGGGAGTGTACAATTTTGTCTCTAGTGTCTTTGGACAGCTCTTTGGTCTTGGCCATGTTAGATTCTTACTGATTGTATGGGGTGGACAGGTGTCTTTATGCAGCTAATGACATCAAACAGGTACATCTAATTTAGGATAATAAATGGAGTGGAGGTGGACATTTTGAAGGCAGACTAACAGGTCTTTGAGGGTCAGAATTCTAGCTGATAGACAAGTGTTCAAATACTTATTTGCAGCTGTATCAAACAAATAAATAGTTTAAAAAAATCATACATTGTGATTTTTGAATTTTCTTTTAGATTATGCCTCTCACAGTGGACATGCACCTACGATGACAATTTCAGACCCCTCCATGATTTCTAAGTGGGAGAACTTGCAAAATAGCAGGGTGTTCAAATAATTATTTTCCTCACTGTATATCACACATATATAAGAATAAAAATAAAATCTCTCACAGAAATGCAATGACCATGATAAAGTAAGTCACTATGGTAGACGCAATGTGCATTGGTGAAAAAGTGAACAGTGCAATAATTGACAGTGCAGTAGATCATGATTAAATATTAACTATGACTACAAAATATAAACATAATAACCTATAAACTGACTGATTTAATAAGAACAATATGCAACAGGGAATAAGTTATAAGATGTAAGATATAGTACATAGAGGTAGAAACACTTTACATGACCTGAAGTAACAGTTGTGAGGCAGTTGGTTGCGTAAATGTTATTTAAGCAGTTTTTAAGTACCAATCCCTCATAGAGACATCTGTTTGCCAAAGCAGAGTAAATCTCACCCACTACTCCATTAATAGCACTTGAGTTGTAGCGAGCGTTTCATGCCACATGTAACCAAGGTCCCAGAAACACAACACAAACCAGTATAGAACACAGTAGAAAGAAAGTAATTAAAAAGATGTGTTCTTTTATTACCAAGCTAATGGTGCTAAGCCTTTAGTACTTTTGAAATCACACAATGGCGTGTTTATTCTATTCAAACATCTTGTCTCTAAGCAAAGTAATAACGACAAATGTGTTTAGCCATATCTTAATTGACAGGCTCTCAATGTTTTGTGACATACTAAGAGTCATTTCCAGTGTTTTTGTTGGACTAAAGTAGGGCTTTGATGAATGATCTTTTTTTTCTCAAGTAGTTTCTTCAAATTCTTAAGTACAATTTGTATTTTACTCTTTGAAAATAGTTAAACATTTACATCAAAGGTTCCCAGCGTCAAGGTTATGTCTTTAAATAGCTACTTTTGTCCGACCAGCAGTCCAAAACCAAAAGGAAGTCAGTTACAATCATAACAAAACAATCAATATGAGTCACGCTCACCTGGATCCTACACTTCCCATAGTGCAACTCGATTGTTCAAAGATGGCACCCCAGTATGTAACACAGTCCACTCTGTTAAGCCTGATTTATGGTTCTGCATTGAATCTCCTTCAGAGGTACGTACATAGTTGCGTGTAGATACTTTGTCGTATCCTCCACTGTAGCCTGACATGCCTAGAAATGTATCTTCAGCAACAGCAATTGGTCCACTTGGCTGTGGACCATGGTACATGCATTTCCTGCTTATTATAGGGTTCTCTTTCTTTGTGAACAACATGAAATCGAGGTGAGGGTTAACTTCTCCTCCGACCGTGGTTAGAAAGCACAGGGGAGACACTTTGTTTCTCGTCATAAAGCCTACGTAGTACTACAAATGAGCCTTTACACATTTAAGTCTCAAAGCAAAAATAGAGAGAACCCCATTCAATTCAGTGCACGACTCTTCATGACGGGTAATCTGAACTTCATTGTGAAACTGGTGGAGTACACCTTTGAACAATCAACTGATGCATGTAAATCAATCTAGAACTGTTTGGTTAAAGAGACTTGCTTCCCCAATTTTCCCAACTTTTCTATAACATACCCACTGTGTTTTTGAGAATGCTCCTGATCAGGGCGTGCTTGCAGTGGATCATAAGATCTGTCAGTATCTGTAGATCCAGCTATGATTTGTGCTATTGGTCGCTAAAGCCCACTCTTTCTTGCGTATGTATGTTAGCACTGTGGAATTAAGCTGTGGAGGAAAACACATCTCATCCCAGGCAAGGTAGTATCTCTCTTGCCATGGTTACACAATGGTAGAGTGTGTCGCCAACTGTGCACAGGTTGAATCGCAAGTTTCACACAGGCACACACACAAACACACATCTGTGTTTTACAAACATTCCACAGGACAATATGAGGGGTGCTGATTGGGAGTGGTGTAGTGGGAATAGAAATATTGGCAGCAGTAGAAACAGTTAATGTGATGCGGTAGCCTTACCCAACATTATACACTTTAAGCTTCCTCATACAAGACACCATCTTACCTCAGGGCAAGTGGATCATTATGTGTCTGTGCATAGGCAGATATAATATTAATACTATATTCAATTTGATTTCAAGGACTTACATTATCTCGCCAACAGCTGTGGGGCCTGCTGTTTGATGTATGGACACACGGCTTATAGGGCAGATAGTGGGATATGAGAACATTGTTGGAGTGATTTTGCAGATTTTATGGCCTAAAGCGTTCCTTATCACTGGTGAGGCTGAAGTTCAGTGCTTTCAATGACTAAGCTTAGTGGTGTTCTTTGAAGAAAAGCTTGTAACTTCTAAGAACTATGGAATAAAGACACTGGATAATGGCCCAATTGATTTGCCTCTTTGGAAAATACACTGACTTTAGATAAGTTTCTTTGTCTCATGACCCAAAAGAAGAAGAAAAAAAAAATATTCACACTTTCACCTATAGTGAAACCTATCACTTCCACTTGTTCTCTCTCACACACACACAGACACACACACACACCTCCAGCTGTCTATTTTCATATCTTCACATCTTGTTTTGCACACAGCCATAATTCTATCCTCGTAACGCTCTCATCTCTCACCAGGTTTGCCAGGTTGACTCTCTTCTTAATTATCCAACAGTATGAATGCCAGCAACTCTGGAAAATGTTCAATTCTCATTAATAACAGTGTTATCACACTAATTGTGCTATGGTGGGAAATTCTTTTTCCCAAGCCTTGGGCTGTGTCACTTGGGTGTCATTTTGAAGGTGGAAAGTGGATTGTGACATGTTAGGATTCATCAACCAAATTGTAAGTCACCAAATTCATTAGATTTAATGTGAACCACCCCTGTAAATTATAAGTAATGACTGCACCACTTTGTGTGATCTTATCAGCTTTCGATGAGAAAATCTGGTTAAACCCAATAGCGTTCTCCTTCTCTGGCGGTCTACAACTCAGGTTAGATTGTGATTAATCTGAACCAACAGAAGGTTGTCAAACGAGACTGCTTTTTATGGCCAATTGCTGTCTGCAAAGACACACACACACACACACACACTTTGTGATTACATCACGGTAAACCAGCTCATTTATCATTTTACATCACATTACATTGTAGCCCATAGTTGTTGAGGGCAGATGGCAGCACTGGCGTGTGAGTGTGTGTTGTGTGTACACGTACACGTGCATGTGTCTGTGTATGTAGACACCCGCACTTGGTCTCTGGAGGTGTAACCCGGCTCTGCATGCCAAGCTGTGCCAAGTGCTCACAGCTGGCAGGGACCAAGCAGTTGGTCTCTCTGGACAAGTTGCCCCCTGCGCCAGGACAAACAGGAAATAAGCCCTGGGGCCTGGCAGGAAACTGGCTCTGTGGCCAATGGGAAGAGAGGTGAGGAAGGGGGAGGCGAGGGGGTGAGGAGAACAGCTTGCTGAGGCTGGGTAGCAATAGCACTAGAAGAGATGTGAAATGGCTGTACGAGGATGTAGGAGAAGTGAAGGAAACGGGAGGAGGAAGAGTAGAGAGGAAAAAGCATTGATCTACTAAAAGAGAAACCAAGAGACTATCAGAGGAAAGCCGAGGTATAACCAGAGATAGGAGCAACAGGTTGATGGGGAGATGAGATATAGCTGAAACTATGTCAAGAGAATAACAGTTCAGCTTAGATTTGGGTTGTTGGAGAAAGTTTGGAATCCTAAATTATACATTCCCCAGCACGAATAAAGGATTTGGAGTTGCCTTTTCCTTCAAATAAATTGTATGATGATTGTCATCTTTCAAGCAGACAATTGTCACTTTGCAAATTGCTTTGTAATCAGTTTAACTATTGCCAATGTGTTTTCATAGTAATGTGTGCATGCATGTAATGCTCCTTTTTTACTATGCCTTTGTGTGTGTGTGTGTATGTATGTGTGTGTGTGTGTGTGTGTGTGGCCTGTAAATCTCTGTTTGGGCACATACATGAAATTTGTAGTTGTCGGCTTGTTTCTCTTCTCCCGCGAAGGTGAGTTTGTGTCAGATCCGCTTTCTGCTCCTCTGAAGTACCCGAGAATATCATTTGGTAAAAGGTTATTTTGGACGCACTTCGTGCACAGAGCTGAAGCCACTGAGACTCCCATTCTCTGATGTGGGGCTCACTGAAGCTTGAACCTCGTGAAATTCCCCAGGTTCTTATTTGTGAAGCATTTCTACTGAGGCACGGATCATGTCCCAGACATGTATTGTCAGCTGGTCCTTAGTGTGAAGGCACTTCTCCGGAAGTAATCACCAAGAGAATATCTTGAAGCAATTTCTACTGAGGCATATCTAGTGAAAGCAATTAGCAATTTCTTCTTTTGAAGGCAGGTCAACTGAGACACACGGCCTGTTGAGATGTTCAAGGTGGCCTAATGTTGCTACTGTTTTTGTTATTTATGTTATCAAAACACTTCCTAGTTTGAAGGTGGTTCATGGAAACTACTGTCCAGCCACAGGCTATTGTATAATCAGAGATTCACCACACAGGTTTGATTGTTTTATCATTTAAATAGTAAACAGAAAGAGCTGTCTGGATTGCCTGGCAATGAAAGGGACTAATGACCTGTGCTTTAACTGTTTTTAAGCATTCATCAGTGTAAAGCCGGTTAGTGGGGTTAGCGTCAGTTCCACCAGCGATCACAGAGGGCACTGTTGCCTTGTGATCCAGCCACACTGATCCAGTACAAGCGCTCCCACCACTGGGCCCCTCCTCCTCTTAGCCTTTCCTCTTGTGTGTCCTTGTTATTGTGATGAGCTATGCCCAATTTCAGTACGACCACTGGACTTCTGGAAGCTGTCCCTTCTAATCTGCTCTAGAGTCAAGGTCTAGGTTTGTTACTGAGCTCGACAACAAGGCTTTAGCCATGACAAAGACTGATTTGAGACTTTGGGATACTCCTGGGTCTCTCCGCACGGCAGGAGCAGTGGCATTCTCCCCACCTTGTTAATCAGCAACGACACCATGCGGATTGCCAGTCAGCCTGTTTACAATTCATCTTTTTAACTAGTTGTTGGCATCACAGAGAGAGAGAGAGAGAGAGAGAGAGAGAGAGAGAGAGAGAGAGAGAGGGGGCTGTATTCATGTGTTGTCATTGTTTTCTGCATCACTATAAAGGATCTATCACTAAATACTGACTTCCAATTGGTCAGATGGTGGCTACTTTTGTCTCTGTGCTTTAACAGCTGCTCCAACACTACATTTAGCTTCAGTTGTCGGCCTCAATTCAACCCCAGGAGAAATATTGTGAGTTTTCATGCAATCAGCTGTCTCTGCTTTTTTTCTTTCTTTTTTTTGATTTCCCTTCAAAAATTGGATTTGAAGAGATTATATCTCTGTGTTTGCAAGAATAATGGCTATTATGTGCCTGTGGCTGTATTACATTTTGCTTTTCGCATTGCTTGTGTTATTATTGTGGTTAGAAGGAACTATACTGATATGTAATCATAATCCAGCCCCTGACCACTTCCATATCTGGTATTAAAGATCTGGTAGCTATGTGAACACCTTGATCTGTCTGGGTGTGATAGGATAAAAGGTCTCACTGAAATGAAGGAACCGTAGCGCCTCTGTCCGGTTTCAATCCGTCTTAACCTGACTTCAAGCAGACAAGACAATGATGAGAGCGCCTGCATAGCAGAATGTGAAACGAGAGTACACACACACACACACACACTTGTTACTAGCTTTGTAGTCCTGGCCCGCTGCCAGCTCCCTGTCTGTCTGTCAGACTGAGCATGCTCATTACAACTTTGACAACATTCCACTGGGGTTGCCAGGGATACCAAGCAGTGCTGCCAGGTCCGGTGGATGTGTCTGTGAGTGTGTGTGTTAGGAATGCAAAAGCACATTAATACATACCTCCTATTTTTTTTAGTAATATGACCACACACATAAGCACACAAACGTTCCTTTTCTCTGTCCTTCTCCTTCCTCTCTGTAGATCATTGTTAATCAGTCTCGTCCCATCTCCTCTCCACTGGCTGTCAGTGGCTTGTCAGAGGCCCGTCAAAGCCCCTGCAGTCCGTCACACACTCCTGCCATTAATGACATCTGATGACACCCGCTGTTGAAGTCACCCGCTGGGATGACAAGAAATTCAGGGTGCTTGCAGCTTGGAAATCATTGTACTTTGCAGTCTGCAGTGTGTTTAAGGATGTGTCATAACCTAATTCTGCAGTATTTATTTAAATGCTATCTATCTTACAGCCCAACTGACTTCGTTCTTTCCTTACAATTGCCTTATTTTTACAGTGCAATGCATATTGAATCATAAAATGTGAACAAATACCAACCAAAACAAGTGCAGTATAAACTCTTTAAGTGATGATTTAACTTCAACAAGTTCAAAGACGGAACAGAAGATACATCATTTCTTATGTTATTTCTAGAAAATATAATTTAACACACTCACTGTGTCTGCAATATGAAAAGTACATATTATGCTGGAGTGTGTGGCATTCTCTGAATGTTTTAAAATATAGAAATCATTTGACTGCTCTATCTGCTTTTTATTTTCTTTGCACACGCTCAGCCGCCACACAGCCTCCATCGCTTCATCCATTACTTATTCTTGTGCTTCAGTTTGTCAGCTTCTTCAGTTCTTTCCATGCATCTCTTTCATAACCCACCACCCTTGCGTCTACCCTTGCTCCCACTCTCCCCATTGAATGTGTCCTCCCTCTTTACCTGATGTTCTTGTTCACCTGTCTGAGTGGGTGGTTTTACGACGGAGCCCCTGCCGTGCTGTTAGAGCTGAAGTGCTCTCTGTAATTTTTGTTCTCTCTCTTTCTCTCTCTCTCTTTCTCTTTCTTAAACTTTCCCTCCCATATTCTTCCACCTGTCTTTTTTCCTCTCTTCATCTCTTTCCCCTGCATTGTTTATTTCTAACTCTCTCTCTGTTCTCCTTTGTCTTCTCTAGAGGAAGAAGTAGAAAACTTTGACGTGTCCAGTCTCGAGGAAGAGGCTCTGAGGAACATTGAGGCTGACAGCTTCTGGTGCATGAGCAAACTGCTGGACGGCATCCAGGTAAGAGTGTGTGTGTGTGTGTGTGTGTGTGTGTGTGTGTGTGTGTGTGTGTGTGTGTGTGTGTGTGTGTGTGTGTGTGTGTGTGTGTGTGTGTGTGTGTGTGTGTGTGTGTGTGTGTGTGTGTGTGTGTGTGTGTGTGTGTGTGTGTGTGTTAAGAAAAATAGGTTTTCTTAGAACAATCTCTGATCAAAAATTTTTTTAATTTTCATACCAGCATACTGTAAATGCTCAATCCACCTCCTCCCTTCTCGATTTCTCTGTCCACACTTCTCTTCTCCATATGCATTTATCTTGTTTTCTCTTCCATGCTCCTTAAACACTTTTTGTATGGATCTATGCTTCTCTGATCTGGTCTTAATAGAGATAAGTGTTCCCCTCGCTGCCACATGTTTACATCAGCTCTACACTTGTTTGCACTTTGCAATATATATTTATATATATTTATACCCTAAGTGATGGTAAAGAGCATGTGCATGCATGTTTGTTTTTTTTGGGACAAACCTTTATCCATTCTATAATGAATGAAGCTTCAGTGCTAAATAGTAGATTAGGTATCTTATTCCGAATATGTAATAGCATTTTACTGGCAGTAATTAAGTTTCACACCATAAATTTCATCCTACAGAAGTGCTTTCTCCATTGAGGAGTTGTTAATGTAGATAAAATAATGCAGATTGGATTGGTGCTCCGTTTTAGTGCATGTGTACATGATATACCACGACAGATAATCAATTCTCTGTACATTGTTGAATGTTAGAGTGTTTACGTGGTCTGACATTCCCGTTAGTTGTAAAGCCTGCAGGACTTCTCGAACACTGTGCATTAAGTACAAAGCAGCTTTTCTGTGTGGGTTTAAGAGATGTGATTGCCTTGCATATTCTAAAGCAAGTCTGACTGTCTGGAGACCAGATAATTGCATACAGACAGCACCAAACTTCATTTTGTTCCATCATTTCTTCCCAAACCCTTTTGCCCACCAGCTCACTTAATCGACCTCGCTCTCAGCGGTCATGGTTGAGCCATCTGTCAATTCTAAACGTGCCTGCCTGGGCTGGTGGTAGATTTGCCCTCAACATTACAACTGCTACCTCTCTATGCTGGATTAAAGCAAGAGAACGGTTTCTACCTTTGTACTGTAGATGCTATTTGTGCTGTTGGGAAATATGGAGACTGTTGTTTCATCAACATTCTTGCCACATTTTGGTACCCGTTCATTGACTGTTAATACCAGACGCCAGTTTGGTTCTAGACCTGCATGTCCCCAGGTGTGCCTGTGACTATGTTTTAGCACAGCTACTCTAATCATTGTTCCCTGGTCGGTTAAAGAAACATCTGCCAGGTCTCCCCCGGTCCGGTCAATGACCCAAATCTAAAGTAACACTTAAGGCTACAGCAGTTAGTCTTAAAATGTATTGATTAGGCAGTACTAGGCTTATTGTTGAATGACTGTTTCAGAAGTAAAGGTAATCCTATATCTTTATGGTGAGGTGAAGCTTTAGTGAGAAAAGAGGGTTTTCTTACATCATTTAGTTAGTTTACATTGTTATTACATCAGTGAATTCAAAATACACTTAATATTGGGAAACTCAATAAATTGCCTTGCCCTACATTAAAGGTGATTATTAGTAAGGAGCATTTGTTGTGCAAAAATGAAATCATCCATAAATAGCTATCAATTGGTAGGCTATTCATTTAGGAATTTATTAGACGCTTTGTTGCCCCCCAGAGAGCAAGACAGAGAGAAGCTTGAGAGCCGAGGAAGTAAGAGAGAAGAACAGAGTGTGTCTTTTGTGGTTGCTTTTGTATGTGTGCGGATATTGTTTGTCCCTGTGCTTGTGTTTGTTTGTGACCTTGGCTCCAAACTAATTACGTGCAATGCACCAGGGAAGCACATGTTTCCCCCCTAATGCTTTCTAAACAATCTGACGGAGGCTGAGTGCCTCAGCACCGTAATTAGTCGGTGATCCTTGCTCTGACCTCGTCTTAAACCCTCTCACATCCACTATACACTATTAGACTTAACTCAGGGCCTGGAGGTGGGGGTCTGGGGGTTAGAGAGAAAGAGAGTCTGCCCATGCAATTACATTTGCTCAATTCCTTTTAAGCACCATTATATATCCAGCATCTTCTGGAACTGGTGCCACACTGGTGTCCATTTGTTTTGGACCAATTTGTGTGAAATATTTAAAGGAGTTTAATTGCATCACAAGGCAGAAGAAACTCATAAATTGGAGGTTTGGAAACATGGTTGGGACATTTTGTGAAGAAAATTGTACTGCCATCCATTCACAAACCACAGCTGGTGTGGTTTTCCCAGCCATTTTATATAATTACCTGCCTGGTGTACAGTGGAAATACTTTTGAAAGTTTTCATTTTTAATACAGTAAATTGGCCATTAGCTGTGGTTTTAGTGTTTCACTGCTATGCCTCTCTCACCTTTAAGTGAACAGACTATTTTGGTTGTCAATTCACATACGCAGCTTCACTAATGAGCTGCTGCTTTAATTGGCAACACTGCAGCTACCTCCTCCAAAGGAGCAAGTTAAGAGGTAGTGCTGCACGATCAATCAAATATTAATCTCCATCACGATTTGGCTTCTCGCAATGCTGATATTGACGTTTAAAATGCGTGCTCCGCTCGTAGAAAACTGCTGCGTATCCAATAAAGCGCTTCCTAAACTATCAACTGCCACCAGGTGTTGTTCCAAGAGTTTTTGGCTTCACTCTTGGGGAGCTGTGATGTTAACCTAAGAACAACTTTCCTGAATGTTGCACTAGGTGATTAGCACAACATGGAATTATAAAGGTTAAAGAGCAACAGCATCAACAAAACAATGGCCCATTTGGCTGCACATGGTGGCGACATCTAGTTCTGACTATTAACTATTAACTGATTATTAAAATACACGTCTGACCTACTGGACTGGAAAGGGGCACATTAGTCATGTTCAAGTGGGCCAGTGTTTATTATAGTGTATGAAAATCCAGTATTCATGTGATTCATTAAAGTGCTTTTAGCCGTGAGGGGTGCATGGGTAGCTCACCTGGTTCAGCGTGCGCCCCATGTAACCGTGGGTTGGATTCTGACCTGCAGCCCTTCGCTGCATGTCATGCCTTGTATTTCTCCCCCTTTCCTATCTTCAGCTGCCCTGTCTAATAATAAAGTAATCTTTAAAAAAAATAAACAGTGCTTTTAGCTGTGACTCTCCCTCTAAACCGACACATAAACTGTCATAACTCTCTAAGAATTAGGATGAACTCAAATGGCAGCCAAATGGAAAATAAATGGAAAAATCAAAATGTCTACCCATTCGAAACACACCTCTGTTAAATTGACCCCAATGTTACCCCAGTCTGTCCAGCAGCCAATTAGACTTACTACTATGCTAAATTGGACAGCACCTCTGGCTAACTTGGCTAATTTAACTTGTTAAAATGGTTCCATATCTGCTGTTTTAATTAATTTAAATGCAACTGTCATATCATGTTTTGTTTTTTTTTAAACCTGTCCTGTGTTGGAGCTAAATCCTGCTCCGGTGTCAGGGTTCAGCCAATCAGTCAGAATCTCAGATGTTGATGTGTGAATCCTTTATTACATAGGATATCCTAGAGTCAAAGATAAATAGATCAAGCTATCACAGCTCTCCCCTTCCTTTGTCTGGCTCTTTGGCTCTTGCACCCCTGGTCTTATTCACTAAAGGTGGGGTCTCCAGGTCACAGTGGTATGATATGTTCGTGTGCCTATTTGTTATCTTTCAGTTGGAATGTGACTGAAAGTTTATGACCCTTTCAGGACATGACCTGCTGTCCTTTAGTTGGGCTGGGGAGAGGAACCACAACCAAACACAGGATGTGTCCCAAAACCATCAATTCTGCTTCTGACATATTTAGTAGAGTCAATGTAGAAGTCAGAGTCAGAACATCTTCTATTATAGAACAGAAGTATTGCAAAACAACTTAATGCATGAACAACAAACTTAATGCATGACCAAAATGTCTTCATTTATGTTGAAATAATGCTTTTGCCTTTTAGCTTAAATGTATAATGTATAATGCGAATCACACACAATGTTGCAACACATATAACATTTTAAATTCCAACACCTGTTAATCCCAATCCATAATATATTAGGAACCTCTGCAGTAAAAACAGTCAGTCAAAGCCTCAGTAATTTAATCTTTTACAGGTCACATTTTACAGGTATAGACTCATGAAAGTGCTCATAAATGTTGCTCTCAGTATGTAGCAGCTATGTGCTGTCAGTGGCTTACCTGTCATGCCCAGAGAGGCAAATGAAGTCAAAAAGTTTAAAAAGTCCATTATTCTGGAAGCACACCCCCGAGGGCTCTCAGTTTTAAAGCCAGCAGATGAAAACCTGCCTTTTATGTTAATTCTGCAGATATGTCTTTTAAGCAGGGGCTCTTAAATGCATTTTTTCAGTTCAGGATCTAACTTTGAGAAATGTAATCTCTCCCTGGGAGCTGAACTTATTATATTTCAGCGGTAGTCTTGACAAATGGGAGTTCAACAGGAAAATGTCTTTGACCCGTTTTTGGTTTGAATTTTCTGTGGCATAGACGCAAGACGCACAGTTGATGTAGCTTTTAATTCAACTTCAGAGTCATTCCTATTTATAGCCACAGAGTGGAGAACATGAAAGTTAATTATATTTATTCAGCTACAACAGTTTGTCTGGAAAGTTTTAACAGAGGGCTGAGCAAGAATAAGATTTGACAGGTTTTCAATAGTAAACACTACCTTTACTCCAGAAGTTGAGGTGCCTCAGAGGCTGAAAAGATTTAAACTATTTAAACAACTTTTAACTTTCACTAACTTGTATCACATGAAACCCTCAGCAGTTAAGTCACCAACAGGTTAAACAAACCATATTTAATTAATGTAAAATGCACAAAGATCACATGTTCAAATGCTCAATTCCTAACGGCTGAGATGCCTCCAGCCCCTCCTTTGGAGCAGGAGCCAGTTGGATTGTGCCTGCTCATTGGCTAGGTAACCATCTGTTTCCACGGTGCCAGATAGAGATACTGTAGGTTCTCCTTAGAACAGGAAACGGGTCCGAGGACCGATGTCTAGCAGACGGTAGCCAGACCAAACCAGACACCTCGTCCTTTTTTAGTTTCCCCAATGGTTCCCTCCTGTCACCTTGGGCTGTCACTCAATCCACACTGTGCATGCAAGCACGCACACACACACACACACACACACACACACACACACACACACACACACACACACACACACACACACACACACACACTGATATGCCAGCTTGTGTGTGTGATGCCTGACAGCTTGTTTGTACATGTTTGTATCATCTGTCTTCCAAGCTTTATTGGTGTGCAAATGTAAACATAGCCACTGTTCAATAACAACTTGACCTCAACACCTCCACCTCCCTCTATTTTTTTTTTTATTTACTGGATTTCTCTGTTATACATACTCTCTCTCCCCACCCTCGTCATCTTTCTTTCTCTTACAGATAAAGTTGCATAATGTAGCTAAACTAGTTCACATGCAGGTCAGGGAAGATGGAGGCAGCAACAGCTGCTCGGGGGTAGAGGTTAGAATTAAGGCTGAGGCTGAAAAATTAGGCACAGGAAGAATAAAAGGAAACATTTATGTAATACGTATGGCATACAGGAAAGAGTGTGCACCCTTATTTTGGATGAAAACATGTAGTGCTTAGCACATTAGGGGTAATGTAATTCAAGGCAAGTTTCCTTATGTACCAACATGTATACACCAAGGCAAAGTGCTGGTTACCTCTATAATACAGTTACTTCCTTGTGATATAACTAAAAAGCTTTTACATTTGCTGCTCTAAGGAATCGGTATAGGTTTGCTCTTGTGTAAACAGACCACTTTGAGATGTTCCCTTGTATTTAAGATGTCTGGCCCAGTGCTCTCCTCAGATTTAATTGTCCAAGACACATGGACTTGTGTAACAGTTTACATTCACATTAGCCAGGGTTACAGTCTGCTTTTTGCAATGACCTGCATTCTAAAAAGTCACATAAAGTTTGGTAATTGCGGTAAAGAATGGGAGAAATCTGGTGACTGGCTTCTGTCTCTCACCGCCTTATCTCTTACAAATAAAGGCATCTAGCTTCTCCATCTGTCAGATATTGGAAAAAATATCTGTACAATCCCAGAAAAGGGAAATAAATAAAATTGTACAGTGTTTATATGACCACCATGTCCCCACCATCCATTACCTAACTTTCAGCACAGTGGGCGAGTGATTTTTTTGGGGATGTATCCAAAACTGTCTCCTCAAAGAATAAGTAAGGAGGAGCAGAAATCTGGGCAAGAATCAATACCAGCTTTTGGAACTTTAGTTTTAGCCATACTGGCGGTGTGGCTCTAGGGATGACAATGTCGATCGTAGGGCTGTACTTAACCAAAGAAAATCTTGGTCGACTGAAGTCATGAAAATTTTGACTAAAAATCGACTGGGGGCGGGAAAATGCAAGATTAATTAACTGTACTGTCCCACAGTACTTGTGCTTGTAGGCTATTTGCAGTATATTAAATCGTTTTTGACCTAATTATTTTGCACTGAAATGACACTTGTCTGTCGGCTCTGACAGCGCTGCATCGGCGCTCTGTGCATGTCCTCGCACGGATCAGCGGCTGAACATAGGAGCTCGGATTCGCAGCTCAGACACAAATAGACTATTAATTTAAAGCTTTTACTCTTAAACACAAAAGGCACGTCCACTTTAATGTATATTTAAACATATCTGTGGTCACGCTCAGTGCCTCGCTGTGTTGTATTAAAACTTTCTCTTTGAGTCCCTCACATTTTGCATGATGGTGTGGCGTGGGTTAGGGTTAGGGGTTATATTGGCGCTGTATATTAACAAGTTCTTAAAACCTCAGCCCTCCACAACAGCAATGGGCCTCATATCCTGAGCAATAAAGTCGCCAATTTTTGCATTTGGATGATAAAGGCTTAACATCCAGCGTGGTGTGGGTGTGTCTGGGGAACGGGTGCGCCGGTAGTTATAAAACGATTATTAAACTACGAAAAATGCCAATTCTGGTATGTTCATCTAGCCTACTCAAAACAGACAGGGCAACCTAATGCAGACAAGTTAGCTTACCGTTTTTAAGTGATACGCCATGTTTGTAGTCCAGCTGCAATATGCAAACTGTTGCTTGCGAACTTTGCATTCGACTTTTTTCCGTTATCTATTTTTGTAAAATGCTGCCACACTGCCGATGTCTTCGACATGGTAGAGGAGGACTGACTGGAAACTAAACACTCACAATTAAATAAATATTCAGCAAACCATCAGACGAAGGCTTTCTTGTTCTTTCTTCAATCTGTCTCCGGTGGGTTGGGCTAATCCACAAAAAGAGAAAACAAGGGGGGTGTTCTGAAGACAGACTGTTACCTGTGAAACAGGGGTGCTCTGAAAACACCCCCATTAGCAATAAGTGCTTTCCACCCATAGACCGTAACGGTCCATGTTTCCACCTGAAATAACACGGCAAAAAATCGACTAATCAGAATTTTGGTCGAGCCAGAACGTATCGACCAATAAATCAACTAGTCGACTGGTAGAGTACAGCCCAGTCTATCGGTTGGTGGGTCCACCACTTTGGGCCACACTGAAATATCTAAACAGCTATTGGTTGGAATTCCGTTAAAGTTAGTACAGATATGCATAGCACCATGACGATAATTCCTGCTAACTTTAGTGAGCTTTGGACTTTTTCATTAGCACCACCATAAGGTTGATATTATTATTATTATTATTATTATTATTATTATTATTATTATTATTGTTTTTTAAATGCATCAATGACTACTGGATAAATTGCATCCGTATACAAAAATAAAACACATTTCAAAATAAAACACTCAGGTTCACTGTGATTTTTGCCTTGACTTCTCACAGCGATCAGACACACGAAGAGAGAATCCGACAGATGCACAGTGTGTGTGACACACACACATACATATACACACACACACACACACACACACACACCCCCTGTCCCTTTCTATCGGAGAGAGAGCCTTAGAGGGGAAGAATCGCTTTGTGACCTGTGCGGAGAATCCATGCGTATCTACGTTTCACAGGCTACACGCCACATTTAAGCACCCGGTGTATTTCCACTGTTAGTCCTCTGCTGTGTGTCAAACTTATGGACTACCTACCTTCTTGTGCTGCAAATATACACTAAAGTTAACTGCACAACAGAAAGCAACATAATGAAATCTGGCCAATTCACCTGCAGCTCTGAACAACTGTAATAGTCTAAACCTTTGTCTAGACCTTATTGCAACCTGTCATCTCTCTCATACAATCACTTTCTGCTACACACACACACACACACACACACCCCCCCCCCACACACACACACACACACACACACATACCAGAGAATGACAGATCATTGCCTTGTCCTTCAGTTTATTGTCTCCCCTCTATCTTGACCTGTCATCTCTTGCTCTCTTTTCTGTCCTCATGTCTCTTTCTCTCTCACACACATACCCTTGCAGCATTGTAGTGTTGCTTCTGTCAAACTTGCTGATAGACATCCAGTGCCACAATAGGAGGCAATCTTTGTCCGGAGTGGAGCTATTGTTGTCTCTAATAGAATGGACTGAGAGGTGAAGAGGAGCCATTGATTCAGCTGACTGAGAGAGAAGAGGGTGAGAGAAAGAGAGAGAGTGAATTAACAAAGACAGGCAGAACAAGAGGCTGTTGACACCTGGTCGAAAAAAGAGAGAGACAATGATTTTATGTTTGTGTGTCTGTTCGTTCATGTGGGTGAAACAGGGCAGTTCCACTTACTTGCTGGGTCAGGTGTAGTGGATGGACAGATGGTGGGAGAAAAGCAGAATGTATGAATAATGAAGGAGTGAGAGTTGATTTCCTCCTGTTGCCTCAGCTGATCAAAGATCCAACATATTGGATTTGACAAAGAGGAAAGGCACAAGAAGGAGGAAAATAGAAATCAGGACAAAGGAAAAAAGGAGGTGAGAGAGTGAAAGGTGAAGAGAGGGTGAGGGATTGTGATGAGGAGAGGAGGTGAGGACATAGGAGTAGCAGCTAAGACAGGAAGATAAAAGAGAAAAATGGAATAAATATGAATGCAGAAGAAGAGAAACAAAATGAGAATTCCTATTAGTACCCTACCCTCGTCTTCAACGTCTCCAGAACCAGATCTAACAAAGAAACAATCAGTCACAAAATAAAATGCAGTGCAGCATGGAACATAAATGAAACACTAGGGAACAAAAAAAAGCAAAGAACACATAATAGCATGTTCAAAACACTTAGTCAATCCTAGCCTCATTAGCACCACCAAAGAGATGAAAATAGACAAGGAAATGGAGAGCAGAAGGTGGGAGACGAGAAGAGTTGGGTATTGATAAAGGGAGACACGAAAGGAGAGGAGGGATGTGGAAGGATTCAAATGAAGAAATTAGAGGAACAGAGCAAGATGTGGAGTTGTAAAGAAAAATAAAGGACTATGGAAAGAGAGAAAAAAGAGTGAAGTATGGAAATTCAATGAAAATAGAAGAGGGGAGAAGGAAGAGTGAGACAGGAAGTTAGAAGGAGAGAGAGTGTAGTAGAGGGAGGAAGAAGAAAGAGAGAGAAATAAATGGGGAACAAAAGAAAGCAACTAAAAGCACAGACAAGAGTCTTCTGACCCTCAAATGCATTACAGACTTTTTAACATCTGGTTGCGATTACACAGAGAAAGAAATGTACAAATCCTTTCCTTCTCGAAATGTTTAAAGTAGAAAGACCACAGTAACACAATGGGAACTATGGAAACAAGGGAAACTAAAACACATATATCAACAGTGTTGATGAATGTAGAGCTGGGCGATATGGAGAAAGTCAAATATCACAATATTTTTGACCAAATGCCCCGATATCGATACCGCTAGCTAGGGCTGTCCTCAACTAAAGAAATTCTTAGTTGACTAACACTTATATTTTGTTGTCAACGAATCGATTAGTTGATTTATTCGACAGAGCTGTGCGCTTTGAGAGGTGGTTAAGACTAGAAAAGCACAATATAAATGTAGTTAATTAACCATCTGCAAAACTGAGTTTCTACACAATTAAGTTTTGGGGACAGAGCCTTTTCCTGGGCAGCTCCCAGGCTCTGGAACTCCCTCCCCCATGAGATCCGCATCTCTGAGTCCCTCACCATTTTTCAATCCCCTCTGAAGACCCATCTGTTCTGTTCTGCCTATCCTTAGTTGTTTTCAATTCAATTTATTATTATTATTATTATTATTAATCCTGCAAAAGCACCCCTTTAAATCTTGTGTTCAACAGAAATGTGCTCATAAGTTTCTTGGAAATGAGTAATTAAGCATGAATAAGAATTGAAAAAAATCACTTATCAACTAAAGAAATCTTAGTCGACTAAGACCAAAACTACAGATTAGTCAACAGATACCTCAACGATATTGTTATCTACTGATGCTTTCACAAAATAATTTCACATTGAGATTTTTGATAAATAATAATAATCTGCAATGTGGCTATAATGACAAAGTGGGTAAAGGCAAATAATAGAACAGTTACAACAGTCTGGTAAGACACCACTTATGCTATATTACGGTGTTACGATATCCCAAATCTAAAATGATATCAAGTCTCATATTACAATATCGATATATTGCCCAGCTCTAGATGGATGGATGGATGGATGAAAAGCTAGCAATCGTGGATATATACAATGCACGCTACAGTTAGAGGAATTGCAAAACATAACTGAGTTGAACAATTTGAACATTTCCAGTTCTCTCATCTTTGTCTGTCAGCCTCAGTGACGGCTCATTCTAACTACCTGGTCCATCTCCTGTTTATTCCATTCCATTCAATCCAAACCGACCGTTTATGTCTTTTACAAAAACAATTTAATAAGATGCAATTTATAACTCCCTGTGGTAGGAAATGTTTTTCTGGAAAGATGTAAAAACAAACAGGATAAAAATATAAAAGCTAAAAGAACAAACAGAATATATTGAATCACCAATATACTAAAAAATTATGAGTCATACCTTTACCAACAACACAACAACAACAACACACTTTGTTTCCATGCAAGCAATTATTTTGCAAGTTGAGACGTGATATTGTGACAGGCGTGTAGTAAGAGGCAGGGATGGGGTTGAGCAAAAATGTGATCACGACAGCCAGACAGAGATATGAAATGAAGGACGTGCGAGACAGAGTCATAGCAGACAGAAAGCTAAAATAAATGTGAGAAAATGGCTGATTGAAAAGCAATAAAGAGACTGGCAGAGCAATTTGTAAGATATATAGAGAGAATTTGAATACTAGCTACCAGGTGATTTCAAGAAAGAGAGGGCAAGCGCGAGGGAGGGAGAGAGAGAGGGAGGGTGGGAGGGAGGGAGAGAGAGAGGGAATTTGAGTAGTAGCTACCAGGTGATTTTTTTTTTTTAGAGAGAGAGAGAGATATGGAGGTATAGAGAGAGGGAATTTGAATAGTAGCTACTAGGTGATTCCAGTCAAGAGATGCGGAAAGAAGAAGCTACAGAGAGAGGAGGAAGGGCAGTTGATTAATGCCAGCAGCTTCAATAATGCAAATGTAATTACTTGGCCCTCACACATGCTTAGCACCTACCCACATTAACTCCGGGATGGTAGGAAGAAAGACAGCTAAAGAGGTAGACAAGCTCAGAACAGGAAATGGAGACAATTTACAAATATAGTATTACCAAATTATGAAAGTAAAACCAAAAGCATGATGGGAGGTGGACTAGGAATGTGTGAAAACACATAACGGAGTGATGGAGACCAGCTGGGTCTGGAGCCTGGGAGGTGTCATGAGGAGAAGGCCATAGACAATCTTATCTAAATGAGCCGCTTGGGCAGGGCCTGAAGTGCCACTGCAGCAGGTGGATTTAAAAATCTGGTGAGTCATACCTTTAGCAATTTAAAAATCTACCTGCCACAGTTTTTACCAGTCACTTTTTTGCCTCATAATGGAGACAAACAGGGCTTGCTGTGTCTCTATGATCCTATCCTGTCCTATTCATGGTAGCCTACTCATTGCGCCGTTATCACTTGCTGTAGTGGGGGGGCTCCTTGCTCATCCAGCATAAAGGCATACTTTCCTATCCTGGGCTGGGACACACATTCATACGGTTTTAGTACTTGTTGGACTTTAACTTATCATTGCACATACAATAATGTAGCTGTCCTTAATTTAGGTCAACCTGTACATCTCATCTGCATTTTTTTCTGCATCCACCGTGTGTGATTGTGTGTGTTTAGGTGTGTGCGTGCATCAGTTGCGGGCGGATCGGAGCAGCAACCTTCACCATTTGAAGGGTGGTCGGGTGTTAATTTCAGGCCCTGCACTTGGGTTTACCGCCGTATTGTTTGGATTTTGGGGCGAAAATGCTTTGATATTCTAGCCCGTCCAATACTGGATTGTTGTGGTTGCTATCGATATCAATTTTATGGTGACCAAGCTATAAACTGATCGGGACATTTTACATTTAAAAAATCAACTTATCAGTGTTCTCTGGTTGACAAATGTAATGGAGACGCTGTTCCTGAAACCAATCAGTTTAGAATTTCTGTGATGCAATATCTTGAAATATACACCAATACCCATATATCTGAAAAATGCTATTATAGGCTGATTTATTGCCCTGCCCCTTTAGTCAATCTAGCTGTAGTTAATATATTGTTAACGATACACTTACAAAGTCAAAGTTTTTTCAGTTATTGTGGAATGCTATCAATATTGAAACTTTAATCAATTAATAGAGAGCGATAAAGGTGGGTCAAATGAGAAGTAGAAACATGAAGTGTTGACACATTTAGATGCTATGGAGGGATAAAACAAATGTGAGATGCTGTAAAGGAATAAAAGAAAGAATTCGTAGAGAATGCGGTTTCTACCCTGCCAGCCACTGATGGACTCGAGGACACACACGCCTTGCTTCTGCTGAGCCTGAAGGACAACTGGAGCTGTTTATTTGCTAAATGACTTCTCTTTCTTTCCTTTTCTCTTCTCTCTCTCCATCTCTCTACCTCTCTCCAGCTGTTGGATAGTTTGCCACATCAGCTGTTCTCCAGCCACACTGAAATGACCCCTCAAGGAAACTGTGTGTGTGTGTGTATGTGTGTGGACAAAACACTTATGTGCTGTTCTCACATGCATTGTATTCTATAAATTCAACTGACCGACACTGCCCAATCTTGTGATCATATTCAGGTTCAGTTATTGTCTTCATATCCCAAAAACGTCATAGTATATTATTACTAAATCATGTTATAGATTAAAATGTCAAAACCTATGATGTCCACAGCATCACTCATTGAATCATCTCGCCTTGCTTCAGAAGCCAAGCCATCAACCAATCTCTGGAGTAACTAGATAAACTGTCCTCAGACTGGAGGCGACACCTTATTTCTGGGCGCCGGTTGCTAGGTTTTGTCTCTAAACCGTAAAGTACTTTGGCTAGCATAAGTTGGTTAAGCTACAGCTTGTCTGGCTTACCACATGTACTATACTTGCTGGGATAAAACCTGCAATCCAATCCTGTCTCCGCTACCAATTTTGCAAGGGCGCCGTTGCTGCATCCGAGGCTTAGCGCTGCACAGGACTATTGTGATTGGTTTAAAGAAATACACACACAGCTGGCGCAGTGCTGTGGAGATCTGGCAACATGAGACTAAGCTACTTATAAACCCTACCTTTCTGGTTCTCATCAAATGCCAATTGCAGTGAAAAATAAATCCAAACATAAAAGCTACATATAAAATGAGCATAACACATTAGCTGTCAGAAATGCATTAAAAGCAATGGTATAAGAGTCACAGTGTTAATAAAAACCAGTAACATAACATCTGTGAAATCTAGCACTTTTAGTATCTTCTTTTGCACATAATGTGGCAAGCCAATTCTTAAATGACCATCAAGGACATTTCGGGCCTGGTGTTTTTCTTCCTACATTTTGCCCTACATGTGGCTTTATATTTATATCTAATTTTAATTTGTTTTCTTAACCAGCTTGCATTATGCCCAGCCCAGATAAGGCACAGTAACAATGTGCAGGGGACGGTAGTGAAAGGAAGGACCTTCAGCTCTTTGTAATATTTTATTATTCCACCACTTCACACCAAAATCTGACACCGGGACCCATTCACGGCTCACCCATTTATGTTCTTCCAGACACATTCACAGCCACACTTGTTTTGTCGTGCCAGTGTTCATTAAGGGTGATATCAATTAATTAATATTCAGGCATCTTGCTCCCAGTGTGCTCTCGCTGCATGTCTAGCTATCTCTCCTCTCTACTGCGCTGGTTGACTGAGTGCTGAGCACTCGGACTGCAGACGTGGGCTGTGCGATTCATCCAAACTGAAAATCCAAGCCAATATGGCCACAGGCCCGCTACAAGAGCTGTATCCACCGCTATTAAGCATTAAAGGATGTCTGTCATCTTATCAATCTTCTATGTTCTTTCGCCATGAATTAACGTGTTCCATAGACTGTAAAAATAAGTGTGTATTGTAATTGTAACTGTAGCTCTCTCTCTCTCTATATATATCCTCTTTCTTTTTCTCTCCTCTCCCCCCTTTCTCTCTGATCTCACACACACACACACACACAGACACAGTCTTTCCCTCTCTCTATCTTTCTTTCTCTCTGGTGCATGCTGTCCAGAGGCAATATGTAATTACAACTATCCAAACTGGTGATTTCGGGGAAATGGGGACAGCTTGAGTGTCCACCTGTAGTTGCACTTGCAAAAATTGTGCCGTAGGTAAATCAGAACTGTTACTTTTGGAGCACACAATGAATGCCATTAGCGCCACACCAAAAAACCCCGCCCTGGTGTTGAGGGGTTGGATGTCATCACCAATCATCCATCAGACCAACCCTATTTCAAAAATGAATCCTGAAAGTGAAAAAATAAATACATTTTGAACCCCTCGCACGCGTGCTATGTTACACTCACTCTCGGGCCTAAGGGTGCAAAACGTCAATGTGCAACTAATCTTGTTAGTTTTCTCAACAAGGGATCAATTTCACAGCTTGTCTGCGAAGTTACAGAGACACATATTCCTGTTATACAAATATCTGCTTTATCTCCGTCCTTGCACCTTTTTGTCATTTCGGGTGTACAGGAGTATTTTCCACGAGTATGACTTTTTTACTCCTCGTGGTTGCTTGAAATTATTTATCCATAGTGTTTGAAACCTATTTGATTCCAGCTTGTATTCACTTTGGGAGTCAGCAAATGCTTAAAGTATAAATATTAAATATTACAGACCAATCATTTTAGGTTTTTCCAAAGGGAGCCTCGGCACATATTGACCCGGCGTGATTTTTCTTCTCCTCAGGACAACTATACATTTGCCCAGCCAGGCATCCAGAGGAAAGTCAAGGCCCTGGAGGAGCTGGTCAGCAGGATTGATGGTGAGTCATCTGCCTTGTCTCCATCCATCCATCCTTCCACCCATCCATTAAGTACTTTCTGCTCACAGCTCTGCCATTTAGACTTGATTTCCATTTACCTCTTCTTGTCTCTCCAGTTGATTCTCCTCTCTGTGTATCAGCCATCTTTTTTCCATTTCTGATGTCTTCTCCCTCAAACACCGGTTGAAAGGTTATTCATGCTAACACAAAAATCATCACAAAAATCAGTGGGCCGCACTTGTCCTGTATGTATATTTTAAAATTTTTAGTGATGCTTTGCCAGGCAACAGGAATAAAAAAAAAAAATCACTTTAAAAATTCCTTTCATGAGGAGTTTTTTCCCCCGTACAGTTTTGTTAACACCTAAACTTCCTTTGACATTTTAAGTGTTTGTGTTAGAACTAGGTACACACCAGGACGTTACATTTGTTTTCACGCCTTGATTCTTCCACACTCATAATGATTACATGACACTTGTGATCTCGCTGATTGTCATTCCACTCGTCTGTCGGGGAAAATGTGAATGTGTTGGTGATTATTAGCACAAAACAATGGCTTGCACAAGGGCTGGAAGTTAATTTACGCACACAGTGTTCTCATACACCTAAGTGTTAAATAGCAAAGCTGCGTTTCCTCCTTTTCTTTTTCATAATGTCAAAACAATAAATGTGTAAATATGGTTTGAATGGTTTTTCCATCCAGACTTACCTCCGTCACTTGTGTGGCATTTGGGGCGGCCCACGATGCAGTGTGCAAATCAAGGTCTTATTGAAGCAAGCCTTTTGTACAATGGTCATGTTCTTGGCTAACCTTGACCATCCTGTCACCCGCTCTGTCAGCCCGAGAGAGTGGAGGACTTGCCCGATGCATCCAAATGGATGCAGAGAGAGAGTACATACTGTACGTGTGTGTGCAGGAGTGTGAATGTCAGAGAAAGTTTGCATGTGTGACTATGACAGAGTAACGTTTCGATAGAGAGAGCAGTCGTGGGAGTGCGTTGCATGTTGTTGACTCTGTGGGAGGGAAAACAACATATATACTGTACATGTGTACATTTGGAGTGTGTGTGTCCACTTTTAGGTTTAGAAAATAAATAAATTGACGAAATAAAGAAGCAAAGTCCTCCCAAGCTCCGCCACACCCCAGCAAAGACATAAAAAATGACTTGACATTTTCACTGTATTTATTCCATAAGTGCCCTGTCATCATAGTTGGGGCAGAGCCATTTTATACCTCGCTGGCTTGACACAACCACCTCTAATGAGATCACAGATAGTCTTTATCTTGTGTTACAGGATTGTTTTTCGCCCCGTTGTCGACATAGCATCTGTTTTGGGAACAATGGCCTCTCATCTCTCCCAAAATTAACTATCAGCGCTTATCAGATGCAGGGTTATCCAGAGTGTTGTGCAGCTGGATAAAGGGTGGGGTCTTTTCACAACAGGCACATGTTTTGGCAACTGGTGCAGACATTACCATTTCTCTCTAGATAGAAAAATAGATTTTATGGTCATATTTATTGTTTATTTATTGTTTTTCGGTCTGTGTTAATGATTTCTTTTGAGATTACCAAACTATTACATTACCAGCGCTAATGGTACTTAATCTTGCAGATCATTAATTTTAGATTTGTTGGACAAAATGTAGCGCAAATTGAAAAATCAATTATTCTCCATGAAAGCGAGCGAGTAACCTTCCCAAAAAAAGAAAGACATTTTTGCTGTTGCTATGGGTATTCTGTTTCAGCCTTGTTTTGTATCCAATACAGGGACTTTAGTAGTTGATGGGGTATTTGTTAAGCCAATAGGAGGAGAGGCGAGGATAGCGGGAAGGTGGGCGTTTCTTCTTGACCTCAGCTCAGTGTTTTAATTGCATTATTGTTTGCAGTACGGCACAGTAAGGATAGGAAATTGCTGATCTGTCTGTCTCACAGCAGTTTCTCTCTCACCTTTTCTCTGCTTCTTTAAATCAACTGCACCTACCTCCTCCTATATACAGTGAGGAAAATAAGTATTTGAACACCCTGCTATTTTGCAAGTTCTCCCAATTAGAAATCATGGAGGGCTCTGAAATTGTCATCGTAGGTGCATGTCCACTGTGAGAGACATAATATGATTTTTTTAACTATTTATTTGTATGATACAGCTGCAAATAAGTATTTGAACACTTGTCTATCAACTAAATCTGACCCTCAACGACCTGTTAGTCTGCCTTCAAAATGTCCACCTCCACTCCATTTATTATCCTAAATTAGATGCACCTGTTTGAGGTCCTTAGCTGCATAAAGACACCTGTCCACCCCATACAATCAGTAAGAATCCAACTACTAACATGGCCAAAACCGAAGAGCTGTCCAAAGACACTAGAGACAAAATTGTACACCTCCACAAGGCTGTAAAGGGCTACGTGGAAATTGCCAAGCAGCTTGGTGAAAAAAGGTCCACTGTTGGAGCAATCATTAGAAAATGGAAGAAGCTAAACATGACTGTCAATCTCCCTCGGACTGGGGCTCCATGCAAGATCTCACCTCGTGGGGTCTCAATGATCCTAAGAAAGGTGAGAAATCAGCCCAGAACTACACAGGAGGAGCTGGTCAATGACCTGAAAAGAGCTGGGACCACCGTTTCCAAGGTTACTGTTGGTAATTCACTAAGACGTCATGGTTTGAAATCATGCATGGCACGGAAGGTTCCCCTGCTTAAACCAGCACATGTCAAGGCCCGTCTAAAGTTTGCCATTGACCATTTGGATGATCCAGAGGAGTCATGGGAGAAAGTCATGTGGTCAGATGAGACCAAAATAGAACTTTTTGGTCATAATTCCACTAACCGTGTTTGGAGGAAGAAGAATGATGAGTACCATCCCAAGAACACCATCCCTACTGTGAAGCATGGGGGTGGTAGCATCATACTTTGGGGGTGTTTTTCAGCACATGGGACAGGGCGACTGCACTGTATTAAAGATAGGATGACCGGGGCCATGTATTGTGAGATTTTGGGGAACAACCTCCTTCCCTCAGTTAGAGCATTGAAGATGGGTCGAGGCTGGGTCTTCCAACATGACAATGACCCGAAGCACACAGCCAGTATAACCAAGGAGTGGCTCTGGAAGAAGCATATCAAGGTTCTGGCGTGGCCTAGCCAGTCTCCAGACCTAAACCCAATAGAGAATATTTGGAGGGAGCTCAAACTCTGTGTTTCTCAGCAACAGCCCAGAAACCTGACTGATCTAGAGAAGATCTGTGTGGAGGAGGGGCCAAAATCCCTTCTGCAGTGTGTGCAAACCTGGTGGAAAAAACTACAGGAAACGTTTGACCTCTGTAATTGCAAACAAAGGCTACTGTACCAAATATTAACATTGATTTTCTCAGGTGTTCAAATACTTATTTGCAGCTGTATCATACAAATAAATAGTTAAAAAATCATACATTGTGATTTCTGGATTTCTTTATTTTTAGATTATGTCTCTCACAGTGGACATGCACCTACGATGACAATTTCAGACCACTCCATGATTTCTAAGTGAGAGAACTTGCAAAATAGCAGGGTGTTCAAATACTTATTTTCCTCACTGTATCTGTCAGATAGAGGTAAAACACACACACATACACTGTACATTCACAGAGAGGGAAAGAAAGATAAGGTTCAGTTTTTATGACCATATCCCCACCTTCCATAACCTGAAAGAGTGGATTTGTGCCATGAGGTCACAGCCATTTTTGCACAATGTTATCCTTCCATTTTCCCTCCCTGTAATCTAACTTTTTTTGAAATAACTCTTTTACCTTTTGAAAGGCACAGCGGATGGCAGGACTTAAGTGACATAGCAATGAAAAATAGAATGATTGGCTGTGTCAAATGCAGCGGAAATGTCAAACAGAATTAGACTCTATGATTTCGAGAGTCTAAAAACGCCAATTAAACACCAATCCAGGATGAGGTTTGATGATGTCACCAGTTCATGTCCTAGAATGGCTGGGGGAAAAAAATCATCTTCTTCCTCAAGTGTTATGACTAAAGGCCTGTTCACACCGGGACAAATTTCGCGCGCGATATTCGCCGACATTTAACGCGTCGTGACTAAACAAAGGGCGTCAACGAGAGTGTGCACACCGACGTGAAAAAACGCCACGCGTAAAAGCCTCATTTTTTAAAAAACGCCTTGGGTTCGTTTTTTTGGTTTGACGCGCCGCGTCAAAAACTATCCGACCAATGAAATCGGCCCTTTTGCTCACGTGTCTTGTGCTTCTGAAGTTACACTAAAACACAACTTGGCGGCGCTCAAGCACAAAACGGTCTTACCGAGCACACAAACGAAGAAGACATACGCCACCGTCATCACTGCCACAAGACGAGGAAGAGGCAAAGCATGATGTCCAAAATAAATGTTGAGCTGCTGGTCTCCTTGGTTTCGGAACATAAAGAGCTATATCTGATTTAGAAGAAATGTTCTAAATACTTGCTCTCTTCTTCTCTGCTCTTCTTCTGAGTTGCAAGCGAGTATCAGAAGCGCAAAGTTGCGCAGCGCCACCTTATGTACGGGGGGTATTTCTGTTTTACATTAAGCGCCATCTAGTGACAGATAATGAATTTGCATGTTCATTCGGCTCATCGTCAGCGAAAATCGCTTGGGTGTGAACACAAAAAACGCGTCGAAAAACACTGACGAATAACGCCCGCCGATATTCGTCCCGGTGTGTACGGGCCTTAAGGTTGCTTTGACAAAAGGTGTCTTGTCCTCAGCTCAGTCAATTTTCCCAGTACGACAAAGTTAAAAGATATGTTTATTATATTAAATATTCATCAGGTTTTTATTTGTTTTATGTGAATGTAGTCCCATAGTGTAAGCTTTAATGGATCTTAAAAGCAACAGGATTTGTTAAAACCTCTCCAAAAAAACAAAGATGTTTATTTCTTTACTCTAATTCTTTTAGTTGAAAACAGTGGGTGACATAGTTGAAAGGCTTTTACTTTGAATGTTCTTTGTTTCTCTTTCTGCTTGCCCCTCCCTCAGACTCCCTCTCTCTGTAATTATCTTACTTGTAATAAGTGACGCTAACTCCTATTAGCCTTGCTTGACGCTAGCATGAGTATCTCCTCAAAAGCCAAGCCACTTTGTCGGCATGTTTGTAACGCTTCTCTGATCTCTTTATCTCTCCCTTATCTCTTTCTGTGTATAGTTGCATGCAAGTGCATTAGCACAAGTTCATCAACATGCAAATTGCCCAAAGGTGAATTTATTTATGCTAATGAGAGGACACACTGGCAGCACACACTCTGAGCCTGAATTGTGTAAAATGGCTGGTAGCTGGATTGTGGCTATATTGCATAATAAAAGGCAGAAAACTGCTACATTGTTTATATGGCTTTGTAAAAAGTAAGATAATTTGCCTTTCTGTAGCGGCAGCTGCTGTTTGAAGTGGCTATGCATTTTGTGTGCATGACAGCCTGTGTATATTTACCAATCTGTTTGTGTAATGTGTATTTATTGGGGCCGGATTTGTATATAAATTCCCTCTGTGTGCACATGCGCTTTGCTTTTCTGGAGTTTTTGGAGATTTGAAGTTGTGCCATATTTTTAAAGCTGTGTTGAGTTCAGGTTCAGGCCTCCTGTGGTGTAACCAGGGCGCAAGGTCAATTACACCATCTTTCCCTGTCTTCCCACACAATCCTCCACAACCAGACATCACATCTACAATGTTCATTCACTCTACTCTTTAACTTTACATACTGTACTTAATATACTGCAAATTGAACAGACATCTTTGGAAAATGTGAAGGTTATGTCACTACAGTAACCGTATTTAGGCCGCTATCCCTTTGGGTCTCTTTGATTTGAAATTCTGACAGTGTGTTATGCGGTTTTCTTACTCTTCACTGCTGAGCATCTAGGATGGTATTTCTAATGTTACATGGCATTTCATGTGCATTAGTTATGCTAATGTACTATTTCTATTCACACAAGCTCATTTACAAGTAGCCAGTATGGAGTTTACGCATATCATTTACAGTTTTCTGAAGCGTTTGCATCATCTGAGACTGAGACACACATTAAATACATGATGTACTTGCATGAGGTCTGCTGTTCCACTTGTTTTCATGCACCAGGCTCCACAAGATTGTTTAATGTTTAGGATAGAGACAGTGACAGTACACACACACACACACACACATTGATATATACAGTGACACCATAAAACTTATCTGATCCCACAATCGCTGCAGTCTCCCTTGGGCTATCGGTAACAAATGTGTGACCTTGTGGTTGTTTGTTGTGTGAGAGGAATAGGTAAGCAAGCATCACTCAGTGGACTCTATCTTTTGTACTTGACTTTGTTATTTAACTTTTCCATTTTTACTTGTTACAGCTGCTTCTCGCCACAGGGTGTTTCTTTCTGTGTGACAGAAACTAATAAACAGATATATTTATAGTGCGACCAAACACACACACGTATACTGTATGTCCACACAATATTGTGTACACACATTATTTATATATAATAACACAGAGACGGACAAAAACATGTACTATACATGTATATACTAATACTTTTAGTCAGTAAGCTGTGTGTGTAGTGCATTTTTGCTGCATGGAAAAGTAGCACTTAACACCTTCCTTGAACAGCAATTGTCCAATCATAGCTTAGCAACCCTCAACTAGAAGGCGTTAGAGGACAATACTCTGAAAGGGAAGATAGTGTTTTATTTCTTGCCTTTCCCAAACCTAAAAACACAAGAGCAAAATTGTTTTGTTTGTTTTGGTTTCTGCTCCTGCTGATTTCTGTGGGATCAAATATTACGTAAAAACCAAACATTCACAACTAGCACATCTTGTAATGTTAGAAGTGAAAACAGTGGAAATACGAAGGATAAAATATAAGATAAGATACATTAGCTTCAGTACAATCCTCATATGTAGCAATTAATTGCATATTTAAGATCCTTTACAGGTTTCTTGCTTAATAACAAGTCATCTGGAAACATAATCAGCTGGGGCTAACTTTTGAAGCTAACCTTAGCTTAATGAGCTAGCTAGCTACAACTGAATAATTTGCTTGCAACAGGTTTCATTTCAGCTGGCAAAATCAACAGTCACTGGCTAGAAATGAGAAGCCTTCTGTCCACTTCTGACTGACATCAAGGGCCCATTGTTTTAAACATTAATGGGAATTTTAAGTGGAAAATCTGCTACTAGTATCATTGTAAAATAGTCTAAAAAATATGCTTACTGTGAAATTGAAAGCTTGGCACACATAGCACTAATGGGGGAGAGGAGTTGTGCAGAAGCTGGCAAGAGTAAATGAGAAATGAATAAAGGTTACAGTGAGATGATTGCAATCTCTATTTATAAATACAATAAATCACAGAGACGGGAAGCTATTGGAACAGTTCACAATGAAAAAAATAAGCAAATGTAAAAGAAATCAGCTCTGTTAGAACATAAAGTGAAATGGTTAAAGAAGAAGAAGAAAAACAGCCAATAGGAGAGTGGAAAAGTGTGACTGTAATTACCTTTTGTACCAAAGAGAGCATGAAGTTAGGCAGAATTGGCCTTGTCAGCAGAATCCTGGGAGCTGCTCACTAGTCACTGTACGACCTTTGACCTCCTACTGTCCACCCGCACTTCCCCAGCCACGGGCTACAGTCCACTGCGGGGAGCGGACTAGCCGGCATCATGGCCTCCGTGCTAAACCTCAACCAGCAGTGGGAGGAAAGACAAGACTCATCAGTCAATCATTGTCTATGAAAGATTTCAACCTCCCTCAGCCCCCATAACTTCGCTACCCAGCATGCCGAGCACTGTGCCAGCTGGACCGCAGCCCTCGGTTAAAAAGTCACAAGTTGTAGCGCTTTAGTTCAGTCCATTGTTTCATCGTTCATGTTTTATTTTTATTTTTTCCCTGTTCTTTTTTTTTGGTTTGATAACTCTCCTTTCTCCATTCCCTCTCTCCTACTGCGATTACTCCTCATGACAAATGACTCTCCCTTCCACCACTCCCCCCATCGCGCACCTCTTCCCCTCTGTTTGGTGAAGGCGCTAATATTAGGCAGAGCAAGTTCATTAGTGTAATTTAACATTGTCTAAAGTTGTTCCAGTCTCTCCCTCTCTGTTTGGCAGCTAGCTAGAATCTGTCACCATGATGCATTCGCCGTTAATGAGCTTGCCTTGTTTATGCTTTTACAGCAGCATGTGATAATTAAACTGCAGAGACGGTGCGAAGTTATCGCTTTGTATTTACTTCGTGCCCTGCACATGTGTTGGAGTGTGTGCATAATTGTCAACATGCATGTGTGAGCAATGGAAGGTAAAAATTCAAGTGTTAGCTGTGTGTTGTTTGAGCACACTAATGTGTGTGTTCTTGGCTAGGAATACCTTGCATAATGTTTTATCAGTGGAGCTTTATTTAAGATGTAAATGTGTGTTGGGGGGGGGGGGGTGTTAAGTGCTCTGATTAAGAGCACAGAATTTGAGAGAAGAGAATGCTATAGTTCCTCCCTAACCCTAACTGGCTTTTCTTATAGATGTCTCTGACAGCTCTTTAATTACAGCTTTAATATGAAGTGTGTGTGTGAGAGAGAGAGAGAGAGAGAGAGAGAGAGAGAGAGAGAGAGAGAGAGAGAATGAGTGTGAGAATAAGTGTCATTGGTTTGATGACTATGAAATGGGAGTTGCTGAATACTGACTGAAGCATAGAACAAACATTTTTCAAGAACAGAGAAAGTAACAAAGTCATAGCCTCATATGCAGCAAATTTTTTGCTGACATTTCTGCTTCTCATCCATTCTTGTCAGCGAGCGTTCACGGCAGCCCGCCATGACACGGACATTGACACCACTGATGTTTGAATTCTGCATTGAGAACACATTGAGATCGCCAGACGCAACGTATGGTTCTCTCTGTGTGGTTTGTCAGCAGTGGGAACTTAATCTGAACTAATAAACTGAACAAATTTTATGGTTATAGGGAGACAGATGCGGGCATCTAATAGCCAGCTGATGTTTATGTTTGGAAAGTCAGGCTGAACGAAACAGACTGAGTGAAACTGCCGTCTTGACTGATTATGTTTAGATTCAGCTGTTTCTTGGTGTTATCAGCTGTAATTGGTACTAGCAAAGTTAAATTACGGCAATTTGCACAGAATAATCCATCATACCTATCTCAAAGAATAAGTCTAATGATTTTCTGTATTTTTCCAAAAACAACAAATACTTACAAGTATTGACTGTGAAGCTAAAGCCTAATGTAGTTCATCTTTTCATTGCTTTCCAAAAGCTACGCCAATGAGTTACACATGCGACATGTTGCTTCATAACAATAAACATGGGTAGGGCTGGGCGATATGGAGAAAATAGAATATCACGATGTTTTTGAACCAAAGACCAACTCAATACCTCAACGATATTATAGTGTTGACCAGTGGAGCTTTCACAAAATATTTACACATTGAGATTTTTGATGAATAATCATCAGTAATGTGGATATAATGACTAAGTGGGTAAAGACAGTCTGGTAAGTTCAGAATATGACATAACTTTACTGTAATGCAGCCTTTAAAACCACAAAAAAGACACCACTTATGCCATATTACGATATCTAAGATCTAAGACGATATCTAGTCTCATATCACGAAATCGATATATTGTTATATTGCCCAGCTATAAACATGGGTTTACAGTTCTCTAAAATATGTTTCTTAAAACATTTTAGGCAATACAGTATCAGAATCTTGATTCATATTTGATCAGCACTGCCTAGTTTGACAGTTTTATCTGAGTTTTGTAAGGCTGGTGCTATGCTGGATAGAGAACACCGGTTACAGTCTCTGACTGCGTTCAAACATGACGCTCCTCCATCAATCATTTACAGTGCCTTGCGAAAGTATTCGGCCCCCTTGAAGTTTTCAACCTTTTGACACATTTCAGGCTTCAAACATAAAGATATACATTTTTTATTTTTTGTGAAGAATCACCAACAAGTGGGACACAATTGTGAAGTGGAACGAAATCTATTGGATATTTTAAACTTTTTTTAGCAAATAAAAAACTGAAAAGTGGTTCGTGCAAAATTATTCGGCCCCTTTACTTTCAGTGCAGCAAACTCACTCCAAAAGTTCAGCGAGGATCTCTGAACGATCCAATGTTGTCCTAAATGACTGATGGTGATAAATAGAATCCACCTGTGTGTGATCAAGTCTCTGTATAAATGCACCTGCTCTGTGATAGTCTCAGGGTTCTGTTGAAAGCGCAGAGAGCATCATGAAGACCAAGGAACACACCAGGCAGGTCCGTAATACTGTTGTGGAGAAGTTTAAAGCCGGATTTGGATACAAAAAGATTTCCCAAGCTTTAAACATACCAAGGAGCACTGTGCAAGCGATCATTTTGAAATGGAAGGAGTATCAGACCACTGCAAATCTACCAAGACCTGGCCGTCCCTAAACTTTCAGCTCAGACAAGGAGAAGACTGATCAGAGATGCAGCCAAGAGGCCCATGATCACTCTGGATGAACTGCAGAGAACTACAGCTGAGGTGGGAGAGTCTGTCCATAGGACAACAATCAGTCGTACACTGCACAAATCTGGCCTTTATGGAAGAGTGGCAAGAAGAAAGCCATTTCTCAAAGATATCCACAAAAAGTCTCGTCTAAAGTTTGCCACAAGCCACGTGGGAGACACACCAAACATGTGGAAGAAGGTGCTCTGGTCAGATGAAACCAAAATCTAACTTTTTGGCCACAATGCAAAAACGATATGTTTGGCGTAAAAAGCAACACAGCTCATCACCCTCAACACACCATCCCCACTGTCAAACATGGTGGTGGCAGCATCATGGTTTGGGCCTGCTTTTCTTCAGCAGGGACAGGGAAGATGGTTAAAATTGAGGGGAAGATGGATGCAGCCAAATACAGGACCATTCTGGATGAAAACCTGTTGGAGTCTGCAAAAGACCTGAAACTGGGATGGAGATTTATCTTCCAACAAGACAATGATCCCAAACATACAGCAAAATCCACAAAGGAATGGTTCACAAATAAACGTATCCAGGTGTTAGAATGGCCAAGTCAAAGTCCAGACCTGAATCCAATCGAGAATCTGTGGAAAGAGCTGAAAACTGCTGTTCACAAACGCTCTCCATCCAACCTCACTGAGCTCGAGCTGTTTTGCAAGGAAGAATGGGCAAGAATGTCAGTCTCTCGATGTGCAAAACTGATAGAGACATACCCCAAGCGACTTGCAGCTGTAATCACAGCAATAGGTGGCTCTACAAAGTATTAACGCAAGGGGGCCCAATCATTTAGCACGCACCACTTTTCAGTTTTTTATTTGCTAAAAAAGTTTAAAATATCCAATAGATTTCGTTCCACTTCCCAATTGTGTCCCACTTGTTGGTGATTCTTCACAAAAAATACAATGTTATATCTTTATGTTTGAAGCCTGAAATGTGTCAAAAGGTTGAAAACTTCAAGGGTGCTGAATACTTTCGCAAGGCACTGTATCTTAAACCCGCCCCACGTGAGATAAATGGTTGTGATTTGGTTAGCCTAGTTTCTTTTGGCTGAAAATCTGTTTTGAATGGGGGCCCAGACATACAGTGGTGCTCCATGAGTTTATGAAACCATGCTAAGTTGACTAAAAAGAGGAATAACCATCAACCAATAAAAACATCTTTTGGAAGTTGATCTTAATTCTTTAATTAAAAACAGCAAACATTTGCAAAATTCTAACCTTTACACAAGGTAAACACACAAATTTTTTGTAAATTAATAATGTATTGTAAATAAATATTCTTCCTTAAAATACAGGGGGCCTGAGTATACACACCCTTATGTTAAATTCCCATAGAGGCAGGCAGATTTTTATTATTAAAGGCCATTAAAGGTTTTTTTCATGGATCCAGGATACTATGCATCCTGATAAAGTTCCCCTGACCATTGGAATTAAAATAACCCCACACCATCACATACCCTTCCCCATACCTAGAGATTGGCATGGGGAACTTTCTATAAAATCATATCAAGGGAACTTGATCAGGATGCGCAGTATCGTGGATCCTAGCTATTTTCCTTAGTAACTACATGCATGTTAGCCATTACAAAATTACCAAATTTCTGTTTTTTTCTCTTCTTCTTTTTTTCTGTTCCTGTGGGAAAATCATGTAACCATTGTTGCACAGAGCAAATGAGGCTTAAAGGAAACGCAGCCTGCCTCATGGAAAAACTGAAGAGATACATTTTAAAATAATGTGTCCGTTTTGACAGGGTTTAAATGACGTGACCAATGAGTGTGCCCAGAAGAAGTAGGTTGACTTTAGTTAATACTGAGGTGTAGGAGGAGAAAAATCACACAGTGTGGAGCTTATGCAGTATTAAAATGACCTGACTTCCCATAGACAATTTTATTAAAACCCCATGGGGTTTAACCTTGTATGACAGAGATAAACAAAAATACAGTTATATGGCAATAATGTCGGAGAAATGATATGCTCACACTCTATACCTTTTATAAATGTGCGGCCTGTCCTCACCTCTGGATGCTATTGACCTACATTGTGTGCACTCCATTCCTCACTGGGCTGACATGCAATTGCTTTGAAGTTTTATTTAACAACAAATATTCTCCATTTTCTCATATCAGTTTGGTGTGAAGCTTTTCTCTGACAATTCTGATAGCTCTGTAATTACATCTCTATTATGAGGAGGCGGATGTTTGCGTGATTGGCTTTGCGTGTGACACTGACTGCAGTACTTTATTAACAAAGCGGGGAGCAATGAAGGAATCTGTCTATCAACACACTGTCATCATTAATATTGCCAGATCCTTGCCAGGATTTTTTTGCCTCATATACTGTACATCTATCTCCACTATTTGGTGGAATATATTTATTTTTATATTGTGATTATTATTTTGACAGAGTCTGTGCACCGCCACATGCAGCAGTACGAGGTGGAGTACCTGCAGTTTGCCTTCCGCTGGATGAACAACCTCCTGATGAGGGAGCTGCCATTACGCTGCACAATCAGACTGTGGGACACCTACCAGGTACACACACACACACACACACACACAGTGAAAACTATTGTTATTTTACGCCTTTTGTTATCTGTCTGTTTCTATCTTTCTGTCTCTGCATGGGATCTCAGAGATGGGGATATTCTCTGATAATGATTGCCTCAGAAGTCGTGTGTGCGTGCACGTCTCAAAGTAAAGCCTAATGATGTGTTTTTTTGTGATCAAATTTTTAAAATTTTCTTTTATATTCAATAATTAAATCTAACCGCATGTTGCGCCAATTGGCCAATTGTGGTGGCGCAAAGGACCCCTTTATGGTCAGACAAAGCCATTAGGAGTAACACCGCTTTATCAGTTGAATGGAATAGTTGAGGGGATGCAAAAAGAAAATCTGTCCTGGAGAAAGATTTATGTCTACCTGAGAAAAAGGAATAATCCCTACAGGTGGGATTAACTGCACCCCAAATATCTATAAACCCCAAGCTGCTTGCCCATGATTTCAGAACATTTGTAGCCTGAGCCTGGTCCCTACTGTCCTTTGCGTTCGACTGATCAATATTTGGGTCCCACACAGCATTGAAATTTGCACCAACAATAAAAGAACAGTCCGTTAATTCCAGCATTTGATAGTGAGCGTATTATAGAAACTGCCATCAAAAACATTTGTGCACAAGCTGACACAAATGCAATTTGTTTGGCACCAAATTCTGTTGTGGAAATCACAATTCTGCCAGTATCATCTGACCAAGAGGAAAACACTTTAAGTGGGAGACTCAGTTTGACAACAATGGCCACGCCTTTTGTTTTTGAGCTCGCTGCGGAGGATGCAATTGTTTGATAGAATCTATTGGCTAAACAGTCGGTATCCGCCTGCAGCAAATGTGTCTCCAGCATGGAGCTCCTATGGAGCTATTGTGATGCTAACGAGCCATCGCCCACCGTTAGTATTCCATTGACTGCCATTCATTTTGGCGAATGTCTTTACATCTGAAGCATTTAAAGACTCTATTTGTCCATTGTTTATGTCTAAAAAAACACGATGTATGAAAGGCTCCATTATCTTGTAGCTCATTTTATGGCTCCCTAGCAGGCGTTTTTGTAAAAATAGGCTAACGATTGTGTCATAACCATGCAACTTACTGTCTCACAGTAGAGGAATTACCATATAGTACAGGGTAAGCTCACACACAGTTTGGACTTATTAGCTGTTTAGGTTTAATTACTAATGTTAACTAGCATTTTAGTTTGCAATAATGAGCCTGTGCCTATTTTATCTGTTAACATATACCTACGCTCTGCGTCTCTGCAAGATTGGGAATGATTAAGATTTCTCTTGGCACAGCTACCAGAAGACTTACAACTTTCCGACGGGTTGCTCACGTCACATCTACGTCTTCAAGCTCAGTTGGAGGCTGCGCAGTAACACTCAGTCATCACTGGAAAAGTGCTCCTAAAATCCTTCACTGGTCTCCGTCCAGAACAACGGGATCTGTTGGTCCATTTCTTTAACTGTCTATGGCCAAGCCTAATACTGTGTTGACCTAGATGTGTGCAGCAGGATCTTAATCCTATTCAAACACATCTGGACATGCTCATTTCGCTGCCCTTTCACATTTACACACAGCTTAATAGGCGGTGCCTACAGATTGTTAACCTCAGTTGGCGTTGTCAATAACACCTAATGTCTGCTATTGATTCCGAGGGGGGTGTGTAAACGCTTCAATGTGTGTGGATAGTCCAGAGCTTGAGTTGAGTACATATAATGGATTTTCCATCTTATGCAGAGGTTGAGAGTTTAAGACATGCGAGCGCAGTGTTTGTTTAGACGTGGAAAGTGGAGAGAAGGAGCGTGAAGATGAATTGAGAGTTGAAGTAAAGTTCAAAACTTCTCCATTGGTGGCTCCTCCAACTGTGCCAGTTAGTTACCCAAACATATGTAGCAGTGTCTGCATGTGTCCCCTCCTGTTGTTCTTCCTGCTGCATGTTCTCAGCATCAATCAGAGTGTCTTTCTCATTTTTTGGTTAAAATGCAGATGGTCTTGTCATATTTACCCATTTTTGTTTGCTTAGCTCAAAAAATCTGACATCTGCAACTGTAACTCTGAGGTCTGACATTCCCACAGCTCTGAAGTCACTGTCTAACAGCTGTAATGTAGCATAGCTCCTTCCCATTGACACAAATTAGGGACTTTCATCAAATAAATGTACCTTTCTGTATATGTGACTTTTGGTTGCAGCTAAGAGCAAGAGTAGATGGGCAAAGGGGAACAAATTTAGATAATAATTGATCAAGGTATAAAGTTAGGTGTTGAAAAACAGAGAATGAGAGGGGATAGGAAGAGAAAGGGGCAAAAAGAGAAGAAGTAGAAATACTTACAAAATTAAAATAAAGCCCAGCCCAACAAACCATAGCATGGATGAACTAACAACACCAAATGAATCTTGTCTAAATCTTTCTGAACTCTTGGCTAAACTTTGGGCAGCATGAAATAGAATGCAGCTGACAGGTAAACGCCATAGAACAGAGTTTTGTGTCAGATTTAGTTTGTGCACCCTTGGAAGCAGATAGAACTCCATTGCTGGCTTGTAAAAAATACATTTGCACGTTGCACTTTACGGCAACCTCAGGGTGGAGAAAAACACTTTTTTTCATCGTCTGATAATTGCTTTCATTTTTACATATGTACTATATTTCAATTAGGAAAACTATTATATGAGCACTTTCAACATTTTCAGTCCAGGAATTTCAGCATTACCATTGCTTCCAAATATTCATATATTTCTATAATCCTTCTTACGGTTATTGATCGCTGTGAGCAAAGATTCTCTTCACTTTCTCTGTTCTCAATGACATAAAACTGCTGGGTCAGCTGCAGAGCAGGGTAAGCCAATCTGAAAATAAAAAAAGAATCCTGAACACTCTAACTCCTCCAGTTTAAGTGCACTCCCTGCACTCGCATGACTTATGTGGACATCGGTGATTAGGAAGCCAGAGAATCACATTTTTCTCAGAAAGAACACTTTGGCTGACCCGACAGCAGCACTATGTTTTCATGTACCCACTTCCTGGTCAGCCATCCCTTATCATCACTGATGTTAAGACTGAATGTTACTCTTGTGAAGGGTTGATATAAAATCATAACAACAAAATACAGTGCTCTCCCATTTAGGCCGTTTGTTGCTGGTGCATTTCGACTAAACCACAGACAGCTGGCAGGAGAGACGGACATATTTAGAGGTGGGGAGCTTGATAGGAAGGTCTTAGAGGTGTATTTTGGTGTTTGTTTTTGCTTGCTTGTTGGACAGGGTGAGTAGGTGAGAAGTGGGAAGACTGAGAGATCATTATGTGAGGATATATTTTGTAAATATACATCAAGAGAATTACGTTTGAACCAGAGTGAGTGGCCTTCCCAATGCTCCTACAATAATCCTGATAAAGTTATTAACACATAATTGAACACAACTTGGTGGTTTAGAAATGCCAGCTGACCTAGTACTGCTCTGTACCTAATCAGCTCTGTTATACAGTGGGTACGGAAAGTATTCAGACCCCTTGAAATTTTTCACTCTTTGTTTCATTGCAGCCTTTTTCCAAAAATCAAAAATGTTCATTTTATTTCTCAGTAATGTACACTCAGCAACCCATCTTGACAGAAAAAAACAGAAATTTAGAAATTTTTGCATATTTATTAAAAAACAAAAACTGAAATATCACATGGTCATATGTATTCAGACCCTTTGCCGTGACCCTCATATGTAACTCAGGTGCTGTCTATTTCTTCTGATCATCCTTGAGATGGTTCTACACCTTCATTGGAGTCCAGCTGTGTTTGATTATACTGATTGGACTTGATTAGGAAAGCCACACACCTGTCTATATAAGACCTTACAGCTCACAGTGCATGTCAGAGCAAATGACAATCATGAGGTCAAAGGAACTGCCTGAAGAGCTCAGAGACAGAATTGTGGCAAGGCACAGATCTGGTCAAGGTTACAAAAAAATTTCTGCTGCACTTAAGGTTCCTAAGAGCACAGTGGCCTCCATAATCCTCAAATGGAAGACGTTTGGGACGACCAGAACCCTTCCTAGAGCTGGCCGTCCGGCCAAACTGAGCTATCGGGGGAGAAGAGCCTTGGTGAGAGAGGCAAAGAAGAACCCAATGGTCACTGTGGCTAAGCTCCAGAGATGCAGTCGGGAGATGGGAGAAAGTTGTAGTAAGTCAACCATCACTGCAGCAATCCACCAGTCGGGGCTTTATGGCAGAGTGGCCCGAAGGAAGCCTCTCCTCAGTGCAAGACACATGAAAGCCCGCATGGAGTTTGCTAAAAAACACCTGAAGGACTCCAAGATGGTGATAAATAAAATCCTCTGGTCTGATGAGACCAAGATAGAACTTTTTGGCCTTAATTCTAAGCGGTATGTGTGGAGAAAACCAGGCACTGCTCATCACCTGTCCAATACAGTCTCAACAGTGAAGCATGGTGGTGGCAGCATCATGCTGTGGGGGTGTTTTTCAGCTGCAGGGACAGGACGACTGGTTGCAATCGAGGGAAAGATGAATGCGGCCAAGTACAGGGATATCCTGGACGAAAACCTTTTCCAGAGTGCTCTGGACCTCAGACTGGGCCGAAGGTTTACCTTCCAACAAGACAATGACCCTAAGCACACCGCTAAAATAACGAAGGAGTGGCTTCACAACAACTCTGTGGCTGTTCTTGAATGGCCCAGCCAGAGCCCTGACTTAAACCCAATTGAGCATCTCTGGAGAGACCTGAAAATGACTGTCCACCAACGTTTACCATCCAACCTGACAGAACTGGAGAGGATCTGCAAGGAGGAATGGCAGAGGATACCCAAATCCAGATGTGAGAAACTTGTTGCATCTTTCCCAAAACGACTCATGGCTGTATTAGATCAAAAGGGTGCTTCTACTAAATACTGAACAAAGGGTCTGAATACTTATGACCATGTGATATTTCAGTTTTTGTTTTTTAATAAATATGCAAAAATTTCTAAATTTCTGTTTTTTTCTGTCAAGATGGGTTGCTGAGTGTACATTACTGAGAAATAAAATGAACTTTTTTGATTTTTGGAAAAAGGCTGCAATGAAACAAAGAGTGAAAAATTTAAAGGGGTCTGAATACTTTATACAGTATGTGAAGTCTGCGTGGTGCCCATAGTGACCAGTAGTTGTTTTTCATCATGCATCCACAGTAAAGAGGTCGATGACAAATTTAATCACCTACTGAAAGAAGATAAGAATAAAGGGAAAAAGAGTGTGGGGGGGGGGGGGGGGAATCAGAACAATCCAATGAGCAAAAAACATCACCCAGAAGCATATGAAGTACACAGAAAGTACTGCTATCTAAATGTATTCACATCATAACAAAACAATACCGTGTCCTGACATTTATTTACAATTCATGTCTCATTTCCTGAACATAATTTACATCTTGACATCAGAAAGTAGGTGCACTGTTTGATGAGTTAAAGCCATTTGGCAGCCTCATTCATTATGGTTTTGAATTATTCAGCTGATTTATAGATTTACACAATACATGTTTGTTTAAGCAGAGAACTATCAGACCCACTCACCAAACAGAATATTATTGTAGACCGTTTGAGTTTGTTAACAGTAACTACATACAATTTAACGGCGCTGAGCAGACAAGGAGGAGGACCAACTCGATATACTCTAATCTCATTCATCTAAAATGCTTGTTTGATGTTTTCCTATTCCAACACTGTCTCCAACATTGGGTTGGAGACCTTTACCTGTTGGGTCAGACGAAAGAAAATGGCACCACCCAAACTAGCAGCCAGTCCAACCGGCAGTGAGAAGGGAACGTTGGTTACAATAGATTTGGTTTATTAAAGACGCTAGCAAAGCAACATAGTCCATAAAATAATCACTGCAGCAGTGTCAGATATACGTTGGACCTCCGTGTTTAACTACTGTATATATCTTGAAACGTTACAGTTACTGTATGGCTGAAAATGACAAAGGAAATAAATAGGGTTGGCTACCGTTCACATTTTTACTGGTACCTGAAATTCAGTTCTGGTACCCAACGGAACCTTTTTTCGGCAGTTTCCCTTTGTAATGATTTTTTATTTTTTTATTTATTTAATTCCCTACAACCTATCAAAAAAAAGAATTATTCATTTTCATATTGAAACTTTTATTATTGTATTTACTGCTCTTTAATGTTTTATGTAAACTACTTTGAATTGCCTTGTTGCTGAAATGTACTTTAGAAATATAGTGGCCTTGCCTTACATCCTCCAGCCTGTCAGTCAGTCACAAGGGCATAGAGAACTTTATTGTCACTACCTGTGTCAGAGGAAGCGCGTTTGTTGAACTCACCACGGCCGCTTTTGCCTCGCCATTACCGGTATATTATATTGCAGCAAACGTCATCTGTGTGGAATATTGAACGGTGTAACAACACTCGCAGCTGATTTACCGTCACGGCTTTGCTCCCACCGTGTGTTTGTCGGAGCTTGAGCTCTGAGTCACACATCCAGGGGACCGATGAGCCTGCGCTTACATGGTCTCAGGTACCAGAATTTGGCACCATTTGAATTAATGGGAATCGGTGTTCTGTGGAACCGATGCAATTTGGTCGGTACCCAAAAAAAGTACCGAATTTGGTACCCAACCCTAGAAGTAAACTGCTGATTTCTCACATCTCTGCAAATCAAATCAACTGACATTCATCTGCCCAAAATTGCTTTTTGTGTTTGCAAACATCACAGTGATTCCGTCTATTGGACGGTTCCTGAGGTATGGGAGCCTCAGGGTGCCTTTCTTTATTTTGCGAATGATACGGTCCTGCTGGCTTCATCAGACAGTGACCTCCAGTGTGCACCGGGATGGTTTGCAGCAGTGTATGAAGAGGTGGTGATGAGTGTCGGCACCTTTAAATCTGAGACCATGGTACTCTGTAAGTCACTGCCCCAAGTGAAGGAGTGCAAGTATCTTGGGGTCTTGTTCACCAGTATGGTCAGGGTGGAGCTCTATGGGGAGGGTGGAGCTGGATCGGGTTTAGACAGCAGATGAAGGGATGAATGATTAAACCGTGTTGTTGCTTTGTCTTGACTTGACAGCAGCCCAAGTACACGTTGTACTTGTAATCCATCCTCTAAATATTTGATATTTCACAATGTTGTTTGGATCGCAAACCCCACGCACCCTTTTAGACAACACACAAACACGCACATACACCTTTTCTTTTGACAGTCCCTTACCTCCTGTCCTACCCTGGTTGGGATATTAGGCCACTTTTGATCATGAAACTTTCAGTAGAGCTGTCAGCAAGGCACAGCGCTGTTCTCGTCTTCTCTGTTCTGCTCTCTTCTATTGTCGCTTTTAGAACCTTTTTCTCATTCTTCCAAACTCCTCTCCCGATGTCCTCTCTGCCGTCATCTTTGAATATACTCCCCTATCCTATCTTTTCCTCCATGTCGTTACCTCTTGCGCTTCTCTACTTGCCCTTAAATGACGCTTTTGAAAGACGGTCCACATCATACAACCAGGTAGAGATGTGGAGTGCTTAAATTAATTGGATATTCACAAAAGAACCCGTAGCATGTCATTTCCTTCTTTTGAGTAGGTCAGTGATTTCCAAAACTTTAGCTCAAGGGACAATGCTCTTCAATCACAAGAGCCTGCTTTGTTAGTGCTCAAGGATTCAGAACTTGTCCTAGCTTAGGATGCTGTTGCTAAATAAGCTATTAAAACGCTTTGTCAGCGTGTGTCCCTTCCCCTGTCCGCATGTAGTCCTGTTTTTGTTTGAGCTTTTGTCATGCTTTATCACCCTTACCTCTGAGGCAAGAATGTTTCTCTGTCTGGTAGGTGATTTAGTTGTTGTATAGGCCCCTTTTCAACACGACAGAATATGCATTATTCATTAATGTTTAAACTTACTGGATTTCCAAACTAGATTAATGTAGCTTTTTGACAGATGTCTTTAAAGCGTGTCCATGAATCCCCACAAAACAGGGAAGGTGTTGGCCTTGCAGGGACAAATAACCTAGAGTGTTTGGGTTTTTCACAAATGCAGATAATAAACCGAAAGACCTTGCCCTTTGCCACTGAGCGTGTCTGTGTGTGTGTCTGTATGTGTGTGTGTCTGTGTGTCTCTGTGTGTGTTTTTCCAGCCGAGATTTTAACCTGAGTGTTGTAATGTCTCCGCTGTGGTCTTCTCTCTGTGGTGTGGCCATCTGTTCAGAAACCTCATCCAACACAAGACAGGCTTCCTCTGTCCTCCTCTCTGTCATCTTCTCTTTCTATCTGCAATCTGTTCTTGATATTTTTTTCTATTTTGCCTTTAGTCTGACTTAACCCCATTTTTTTCTCTTTGTCACTATTGATATAAAGACGAGGACAAGAGGGAGAAACAGAGAGAAAAACATGAATGATATAGAGCGAAACACACACATATACACACAAAATACACACACCTCTCCTCCCCGGCATACACACAGACAGACGGAAAGACAGACAGGGACCAAATTATCCCTGTTGCGTGGAGCATGAAATTAGCAAGTAGCTCAGTGTGGCAGCATTAGTATGGCTGTTAAAAGGATACTGTGACATTTTTGTGATCAGGTTCTGAAATATGGTCCTTTACCAGATATGGATGATAAAATTTACCAGGCGAAGGTGCTGTTTAGGATTTTCAGTGGCCATGTTTAAAACTATTGTGTACGATGTGATCAAATTTCTAGAATCACAAGAGTCCGAAGATTAGCTAGGATTGAGATTAAAGAACTTTTAACTAAATAAATCAAAGAAGTATGTTGGTCCTTGCAGCATGGTACACTGAATCTAACATTATAGGGAAACTGAATTTTAATGCATGTATAAAATATCACCATTATCAAGTGCAAAAGTCAAATGCTGCTTACACATCCACCAATCAGTCTTAACAATCTAATATATAATCAAATATGAGTCACAGGGGCCATATCCTGCAGAACGAACACTTTTACTTTTGGACTTTTATGTGTACGTTTACTTAAGTAAAGCGACTGAATACTTTAATCGCCACTGACCTCAACATACAGTATGTTCATCGAACATCAGTCTAATGTCTTATACCTGTCATTTCCATTTCATTAAGCTTGATCTTGACTGAAGGGGAGATTTTCTTTGTTAAGCATATTTTTTGTGTGCTGTATTTTTTATATCATTAAAGGCCTTACATAATGAGCATTAGCACTTGGCTGACTCCAGCACTTTATCTTTCATATGTTAATATGAAAATTCAGGTCACAGATAGTGTAAAAGGCAATGAAAGAAATTGAAATAGATAAAAAAGATTCTGCTTTAGGATGTTGATAAAAGATTAAGTCACTGCCAAGACAGTTATATACATTTGTATTTCTACCTATCCAGAATGTGCATGCCTGTTTGTAAGAGATTGTCTTGTAACCTGCTAAAGGTTACCTGCTAAAGTGGTGTATACAGTATACATACAGGGTGAGGTGATGCTTCTCTGTACTTTTTCCCTCTTACTGTTCTTAAATAAACCCCTACACATATTTCAGTATCATGTGCATATGCAATCCTCTACCACAAAAAAAGGCAACTATTAAAAGGCTGCATGGCCTAGAGTATCCACCAAACAGGGTCAGTCAGTGTTGGTGCCACAGAAATGAATAATAGAATATAAACTGCTGTTTTTTTGTGTGAAAGAAACGCTCTAAAGAGCTTGCATTTCTTGTGACAGCATAGTTTAATCAAAATATATACTTATTTCTCTGAAGTAAAACCTAATGAAAATAATCTTCTAAATGTAGTGCTACAGACCTTCATATCTATCAGACTATACAAATGATAACATGAATAACTTTAATAAGAATAAATCACCTACCTGCCAACAGACTAAGAGAGAGATTCTGTGAGAATCCTGGAGGGAAATGGCACTTTTCCTGCCTCTCTGTCTCCTATCTGTAGTAATGGTTGGCCTTGCGGCCACACTACACAATAAGACAGGTCTCTGCAGACAGGACCCCGATCATACACACACCAAGCGTACTGTCTTCCAGATATACAGTACACACTCGCACATAGAATTCTCTCTTTCTCTCTGTCTTTCCATCACACTCCCACATGAGTGTCAATATTTCCTCTCTGTTACTCGTTTATTGTCCGTCTCCAATGCAATCTTATCATAAAAGGAACGCTACAAGTTTCATAAATGTAGCATTTATTACAGTTAGTTTCATGTTCTCTCATTACTGTGTGTGTGTGTGTGTGTGTGTGTGTGTGCCCATGCATGCACGCACACACACACAGACACACAATCTTTAATTTCACATACATTCTGTATATTTTCACATACTCACACATTGTGGACACCTGTGAATTACTTTCAATCCAGTGCTTTTCTTTCAAATCCAACATACACATGATGAGGTTGAACACATATAGAAAGGATCTGAAATGGACCATGGCAAGGTGGGAATTCTGATCTTATTATTTTATGTTGCCATTTTCACCCTTAGATTAACCTTAGTGCTTGGCAATTTCAAATATAGCCTAAAGCAAGACATCGCATAGCAGGGGGAAGCACACATGGGGCCAGAAACTATGCTGAAGTTAATTTTAAATGTATTTCGAGCCATTTCTCTGGGTTTTTTCCGCTACTGTATACGCCTTTCTTTCTTTTCTTTTTTTAATGGATTTCATCATGACCTCTCTTGTCATCCCTGTCAGCAGTTTTTTTTTTTGCTCCGTGAGATCTTATACTGTAATTTACAATTCAAAATTTCACTTTGTGGCCTTCATTTGAATGTCTCCTGCAGTCATACACGTACATCGTGCACAGTATCCAAGCCCATTGTATTCCGGGACATTTAATGTCAACTATTGCCAATCACTACCACTTCTTGTTCATATCATATGAAACGAGCTCCCGAATTACCACTCGAGTGTCAGCGCTTCATCATATCCTATCTGTGTAATTGTTACATCATTTTTAATCTGCTCGTTTATCATCTTGCATCACTCCCCAGCTCCATCACCTTTTCACCTTGTCTGGAGTCGGTCTGTCAGGGTATCGAGTTGGTCCTACGTCAGGCTGTTTTGTTTGGAGGGATGAGACTAGTCTGACAGCCAACGCAGCAGTTTAAAAAACACTGTGACATTGCAATACTCCTTTTCAATCTCACTCTGTATTCCACTTTCCCTTTTCCTCTGCTGTTCACATTTAGCCTACTACACTCACCGTACTCTCATGAACTCTCCCATACCTCTTACCCCTCTCCTTATTGACTCCTCTCCCCGTACCCCCATCACCCTTTCTCCCCCACAGCTGCCTCTCACCCGCCACCTTCCCACAATTTTCTCCGTACTTCAATCGGCAGCGCTTTTCAGTCAGATTCTCTCCTGTCTCAGCCAATGTGGCTGCCCTGACACAAAGGGGGAGGAGCATGCATGACAATAGAGGTGAGAGAGCCAAGTTAGACAAAGTTACTTTGTCTCCTATGACAAACTTTATTTTGCAAATCATAATGATGCGAAAGCCTTGAGCTGAAGTAGCAGCAGTGGATGGATAGGCCAGGCGGGAGTTGATCTTTATATTGTTAGTTAATTTACAGGCCTGGCCTCGGACACACATTCATTGGTAACTTGTCCACACCTTCTTTTCCGCCAAAGTTAAACACACCTTCTGAAATCACATACAGGCACGAGGCTACGTTGCGCATGTGTTGAACCATGTGACACACACATGCTCCGAACCGAGACAAGCGAACCGAACGGTTTGGATGTTTCTTCATGAACCGTGCTAACCCTAGTACAAATGTTTGGCATGTTTGCTTGATGAATGACTTAAACCTCACAGTGCAGTTTGTCAGTCAAGTACAGTCCAATTTTGATGTTTTGCTTTGCAATAAAGGATCTTTCCAGTGATTTTTTTTGTTGTTGTTGTAACTTTATCTTCTTTTTCCTCTGCCAGGCAGACACACACATCAAAGTGAGCAACAAGTCCTACATACTGTCATTAGTTAGACTGCCATTACTGCTGCTGCTAATGGAGGCTAAATATTTGAAAATAGCAGTGGAGCGCCATAGAATTGATAAGTGACAAAGCAAAAATATCAGGATATAAATCAGTTTTTAATGTGTGAAATATTTGTCACAGTCATAATAATTAGAAAGAGAGGGGAAGGTGGGTGACAGACATTTGTTGAATGTGACTGAAGGTAGTGAAAGATTGTGAGAGCAGAGGATAGATGGAGGGGGGATTAAAAAAGAGGAAGAGGGGGCAGACAGTTTCACAATCCCTAAGGTGCCTTCAACCATCATCTCTCTCACTCTCTCTCTCTCTCTCTCTCTCTCTCTCACTCACTCACTCACTCACTCACTCACTCACTCACTCACTCACTCACACACACTCAGAAGAAGAAGAAAGGAAATTAAAACTGCGATGCTTTGGGGGCTGCCACTCCTTTACTGAGTGTTTGTGTGTGTGTGTGTATTTGCTTGCTTCTATTTGTTTGGATTGGAGATGCAAGGTTAGACCAACAAGCCAATCACCTGCCAGTTTACAACTCACATCACGCTACGCTTCGCTGTTCACAAACATCAAGCTTTTTTCCCACTCCGCTCTCACCACACTGTCTACTCTCTCTATTACTCGTTTTCTCTCTCTCTCTCTCTCTCACACTCACTCACTCACTCACTCACACAGTTGGGAGATTCTGAAAATTGGTTTAACAAAGTGGGAGGTAAAGTAAGAGGAAACCCAAACAACAGGAGATGTACACAAAAGCGTGGGGAGGATCAATCTGTCTAGATGGAGCAAACACAATAAAAGCAACATGCAGTAAAGAAGGAAAGCTGAAATCTAGTATAGATTTTTTTAGGGACTATTTTTGTATCACACCATGCCTCTGTTTACATCTCTCTATCCATTTTTATTTCTTTATTATTTCTTCCCTCGTTCCTGGGGGTAAATTCAATTATTACAGCAGAAAGGCAGTTCCTGTTCATTCCTGGCTAATTGTTGTACACAAATGAGTATGGTGGTTAAAGAGCAACACTTGCATTTGTTTACTCTTATGAAGTGGAAATGAGTAACACTACACCCTCTAATTGCAATCCTGTAAATTAGCAGTAAAATGTAATAAACATGACTGAATTATGGGAACATGTGTGTAGCCTCTGGCTCTTTCATTAACTCACCAAGAGTCTACAGAACGTAGTGTAGAATTAAATAGTGTGTGAGTTAGTTTCCTGTAACTGTAAATGATGTTTGGGTAGTAAAAATGGGAGTGTATTTTTATGCAGCTTTGCTTCTTTACCACCACATAGGATCGAAGTAGACACATCCAAGAGCACACTTTTGGAATAATTCATGTTTTCTTGCCATTACTAAGTGTGTGTGTGCGTGTGACTGTGTGTGTGCGTGAAACGTTTTTTTTTAAAATAATCGTTAATAATTAGCGATTTTATTTTTCACCAATATTTCACTTTAATATGCAATTATTTTTTAAAGGTCCCATGACATGAAAATTTCACTACTACTACTATACACGTGTCGACATACGACGGTGTATTTTTCTTTTTTTTGCAGTGCACACGGAGGAGCTGCCCTCCAACCCCTCCCCCTCGTGAAGTTGCGTGCATGACAGCATCAACATTGCACTTGCTCAGAGGGGCTATCGTTACGTTAGTAGTAGCATGCTGCTGGTGGTCTTGCCGTGGGATTAACTGTACTAATAAAACCGTTGAAAGAATGCAGCCACGCTGCTGTGAAAGCTCCCTGAACGTCATTTATCAGAGTCTGGTTGTTACCCTCTCTGCAGCAGTCTCCTCCGCTCCTTATCTTTATAATGGCGCTAGATAGCTAACCGCTACTCAGAGCTAATTGTTGTTAACAGAGCCTTCAGTTCTCCGTGCCTGTATCCATTAACTGCATGTATGGACTTGAGCCCGAATAAACCCCTTCATTTTATTAAAATGGCTGTAAAAGTTTTAAACTACAACTCAGAGTTGTTTGAATGACAGAACTCTGCTCAGGGTACGGCGTAGCGTTAGCGTGCCAAGTCTCTGCGGAGTGCAGACTGATTTAAAACGTGATTAGGCAATCAAAGCAATTAATCGTTCAGCCTGTGTGTGTGTCTGTGTGTGTTCCATTCAAGTGCATCTGTTAGTCTGATATTGCACATACTGTACAGTAGAGACACTGATTCATAAGTACATATTCATACAGTATGTGGGTAACTATAACCCCCCAGACAAGCAAGCCAGAGTGCATTCAGAAAAGCTCAAACTTTGAAATGCAATTTTGATTTCTTCTACTCCCTATTCACTTGGCTTTAAAGGCCCTCGTAATTACTTTCATTCAGAAGCCACAGAAGAGGTGCTACAATTTCATCATTTTTTTCAGAAAAAAAAGTAGACCCCATCCGCTCCCTGCTATCCAGTTTCTCCACACTGCCTGTCCTGACTGCCGACCCACAGCCTGCGATTTCCCAACCTCTCTGCTGTTTTTTGGTCATCTCACAGCAAGAGGTTGAGGACATCATCAAAAAGATGAAACCATCCACCTGTGCCCTGGACCCCTTCCCCACATCTCTGTTAAAATCCAACCTCCATGCCATAAGTCCCCTCATCACAAAGGTCATTAACCACTCCCTCCAGGCAGGCCATGTTTCATCAAAACTGAAAACAGCTGTTATCAGACCATTTCTCCAAAAAAACCATCCTAGACCCAGGCGTCTTGCCAACTACAGGCCCATCTCCAACTATCCATTCCTTTCCAAGGTGCTGGAAAATGTAGTTGCCGTACAACTTCAGGACCATCTCAAACAAAACAACCTTTTTGATAAATTTCAGTCTGGTTTCCGCCCTGGCCACAACACCGAAACAGCCCTGGTCAGGGTCACAAATGACCGGCTGATGACTGCAGATGCTTGCTCCCCATCTCTTCTCATCCTCCTGGACTTGACTGCAGCATTCGACACTGTGGACCAAAACATCCTCCTCCATCATCTTAATTCCACTGTCAGAGTATCTGACTCTGTCCATGAGTGGTTCTCATCCTACCTCACCGGGACAACTGAACATGTCGCCTTGGAAGAGGCTAAATCCCTGACGCACAACGTCACCTGTGGTGTCCCTCAAGGCTCAGTGCTCAGCCCCACCCTGTTTATCCTCTACATGCTCCCCCTTGGCCATGTCATCAGCCGGCATGGAATCTCATTCCACTGCTATGCTGATTACACTCAACTCTACCTCAGGACAAACCCAACCCCTTCTGCTGCCATCATCCACTTTGACCACCTGCCTGGAGGAGGTAAAGGCGTGGATGAAGCAAAACCTTGTGCTGCTAAACAGCTCCAAGACTGAAGCCATCTTAGAAGGCACTCCACACCAGGTTCGGTCATCTGACATTACCACCATCACCCTCTCTGGCCAAAATATTCCACTTTCAACATCAGCCTCTATCCTGGGTGTTAAAATGGACTCTCATCTGGCCTTTGAGGCTCACATCAAACATCTCTGCAAGACCTCCTTCCACCTCAGAAACATCGCCAAACTCCATCCCACACTCACTCCAGCAGACGCGGAAAAGCTTGTTCACGCTTTTGTCTCCTCCAGGCTGGACTACTGCAATGCGCTCCTCACTGGGATCCCTGAGAAAAGCCTTCAGAAGCTGCAGTACATCCAAAACAGCGGGTGAAGGCCCCCCCAACTTTATTTTTTATTTTCATGCTCTCCATGTGTTTTTATTTTTAGCACTTACCTGTTTTCTCATGTAGCACTTTGGGATTTGCGTAATATAAAGTCTACTAAAAGTATTTTGTATTATTATTATTATTATTATTATTATTATTATTATTGTTATCCTCCCTTTGATAGATAGGGTAGAGTTAGATAGAGTTCCCGAGAGAAAAAAATTAACAGAACAAGGATCATCTCATTTGTCTTTCTTCTTCTTCTGTAATGTGCCTGCTCATTGCCAAATCATAAAAAAGAGAGCTGCCAAACACAACGAGGGGCTGAAACAAAAAGTTGTGCGAAGAAGATTTGTATCTTTCTTTGTCTCTGTTGCCATGAAAATGTACATTTCTGGATTGTGACCGATACGTTTTGTATCTTCTTCTTTTTATATCTCTTCTCCTTCTTTTTGTGTATATGGAAGATGAACTGAGCTTACATCCTTAAGCTTCTGTTTAAACAACATAACATAGCTGTGTGTATGAAATGTTCAACTTATTGTAAATACACATTTTCATCTCTCTTTCACTAGGCTGAACCAGAGGGCTTCTCCCATTTCCACCTCTACGTGTGCGCTGCCTTCCTGGTGAGGTGGAGGAAAGAAATTCTAGAGGAGAGGGATTTTCAGGTAATGTGCACACAAGACAGAGGGGGCGCCATACAGCTTTGTGTCTACAGACTGGCATGCACACATACTGTACATTCAGCCATACGGGTTTTCATAGCCAGCTGGTGATGGTGATATACTGTACATATCTTAATATTGATGTAAATAAATCTCGGTTGTGTGCACAAACAGCATCTAAACAGACCACCAGGCTGCAGAACTGCTCATGGCCTGCATCCTTCTCCATTACCTCCCTGGTTATTAACTGGGAGGTCCAAAAGTCACTGTGAGCGCATTAATAGACGACAGTAGACAGCTGCCAGAAGGTGACTTTAGTTGCCAGCTCACTGGAGGACCCAGCTTCTTAACATTAGCAACACAGTATAAAATCATCACATATAAACATCATCTCTGCTCTTTGGCTGCCCTCGCTTCCTTTCTTCTTTTACTTTTTTGTCTTTTCTTTCTGTTGTGTAAAGAGCCCCTATTATACTTTTATACTATACTATTTAATCCCATATTTGTACTCTTGGTGTCTACTAGAATACATTTACATGCATTGATGTTCAAAAAACTTTTCTCAAACTGCCTATTGCTGCAGCTCCTCTGCCTGAAACACTCTGTCTGAGCTCTAGGCCCGCCTTCCTGAAAAGCCCAGTCTGCTCTGATTGGTCAGATCTTTAAGTTAATTTCAAATCAATACAGATCTTAGTGGTGGACATTTGTGTCCAGCTCAAGTCAACTAGAACCTTATTTGTCCCCAGAGAGGCAATTGGTTGTGCAGTAGTGAAAACCGTAATACGACAAGATCAAAAACACACAAGGCAATTGAATACAACAAGTCAAGTAAATAGTTTTGGCTAGTGGGTGTTCGAAGCAGGAACCACAAGGTAAGATCTGAAACTCTACTGTAGGTGTAGAGGGTGGGTGCTGTCGGACAGGGTGGATTCTGCTTTCTTTAACAACTGTTTGTTAGACAAATCAGATGGACCTTTCTGCTGTACACCTGTATCACCTTTGGTCATGCATTTTCTTCATGCATACCGACAGATCGACTTAATAAAAGATCTATAAAACTAATTCATCAGGGACTTGAGCTTCCTCAGACAGAAAAGGCACTGCTGGCTTATTTACACAACATATAGGTGTTCAATCAATGAATTGATTTGTCACATGAAATCATCTAGGGTGCTGTTCCAGTGAAATGTAACCCGGTCAGTTCCTTCAATTAGTCAGTAGTAGTGTAGTACTAAACAAATGTGTATAATTGGGTGCAGTTTAAGGCATTGACGTCATTTATGATCCTAGTGGCCTGAGAGTAGGACATCCTGAGACTCTCAGTACTGGCCTGGTGTACTGTATCCTCTCCTTTCTTCTTGACCTCAACAGGCAGAAAAGGCTTAATTATTCTTGCAGCGCCTGGTGTAAATATGCTTTAGGCAAACCTGGATAACCAACTTACCCAACATACTTTTTTTTACTGGCATCAGGCCAATGTTTTTGTCAAACCCTACTGCCTGTTTTCTAATGCTTGTAAGGTGACTTTTTTCTCACATTCTTACTCAAGTGTCTGTTCTTTCCTTCTTCTTTTCTCAACTTGTTAAAGTTCAGAAGTTTCTCTATTTTTCGGGACATTGCATTTTGCTTCCCTGATTAATTACCGTTACCTAAACGTATTAGAGCGTCCTTTTGTTTTGCTCTATTCTTATATTTGTGTGCTCATCTGTATTATGACCGCACAAGCTCACGCTTTTACAAACTATTCTCCAAACTCCATATAGTTTTACTGACTGGCTGGCTCGCAATACAGACTACCAAGTTCTGTGCCAAGGGCAAAGTATCCAACCTCATGAAGATGAGAGGAAAAGAGGAGGCGTAGAGGGAGAAGAGGATCAGGGTGGAAATGAGAGGTTGGGAAGAGGGATAGGAGACTGCAGCACAGATTAAACTTTAGTGCAATGAAGGGAAATATGAAAAGTTTGTTTTTATTTTGAGAGTACATTTATGGTTTGGCACTCTTTAGTGTAATGTTATAACCCTACAACATTATTCGAAAGACACAATGTTACAGATGATTAATTAAAGCTGACTACGCATTGGGCTGCAGTTTGCACATGCTTAATTAAGGCTTAAAGGCTATAACTGCCTTTTGAAATGGAAACGATAAATATAGGACTTCTATATCGCTGCTTTACCAATAAAATGCAAGTTGCATTCCAGAGATGATGTTCTCTTTAAAAAAAAACACTAGATATGTAAATGCAGAGAGGAATGTTTTAGAGTAAGAATGTCTAGAGAACATGCAGCATATTAATTTGTTTTACTTAGAAGATTTAAATGAAATCATTCTTACAGAATGGAAAATTTTGATTTGGATAACAAATGTGAGTGAAGAATGAATAAGACCTTGTTGTATCAGAGTAGCACTCCTTGTGACTGTTGCCATCATACGGGTTTTTATTACTCAAAAAAAATCACAGTAAAGTTGTTTTATTCAGTACTTGAATAAGAAATTACTCTTTGCACTTCAGTGGTCCTGCACATCTGAGTTTTACTGTAGCTCCCCTCAGGTGGTTCCATTGAAGAAAAGAGGGCTAAAATCAATAAATTTACAGCTGATTCAAGGGAGCTTCTACCTTGTTTTCTGTCACTGCCACCATGGACTAATCAAAAGTCTTCAAAGGCGATAGCAGTCCTAGAGTTCCAGTTCTAAAGGACCTGGGTTTGAGATGGAGGCCAGTTGAATAAAGCTGCTTCGCCCACTGAGTGAGACACTGGAGGCTGTCGGAGTTTGAAGATGAGGCATCAACTGACTCATCTGTTCTTTCTTTCATGCTCTTCTTATCCTCTCTCAACTTTTGTCGCACTCAAGTTCAAGCTCAGATTAGATTGCTACTTTTTATTGGATTCAATTTCAGATTGTATTTCAGATTGTTATAGGTTTTTGAATGGATTTCTGCAGCGTTTTGAGCTGTGCACACAGAAAGGCCTCGCTAACCTTTAAGTAGTTAGTGTGTCCACTCTTGCGTTAAAATGGTTAAAAAAGAGAAAGAATTTGCATTCACGGAATTATTCATAATTTATACATGCCTTGGCAGGCATACTTGGTGCAGACTGAGCCTGTGCAGGAGTAAGCGATGCCAGACTTGAAAATTCTAATGAATTCAGGAAGCTCCTAAACACCATCAGCTTGAAGACAGCTAGGTCAGCTTAATTTTTTATTTGCTTGATTAGAATGTGTGCACCCACAAGTATGAGAGGCTTGTGACTAAACATCACTGAAAAGAAATGTACATTTTATCTCCGCAATTATAATATCCTCTTTTCTGCTTGTCAGCGCATGGCTCTGTAAAGACATTTACAGTACTCAGGAGATGTATTCTAATGACTTTGGTGATCCCCTGACTCCTTTAGCACCAACATCAGATCAACATTTCAATTTCTTACCAAAAACCTGCAAAACTAATTACATTCAGTCTCACCTGCACTTTGTGTTTAGTGCTAAATAGCTGTGAACTACCTAAAAAGTGCTCTTTGCTGTTAATACAAACTCAACACCTCATCTATGTTTACCTGTTGTAAACCGATAAATTCAGGACAAAATACATTCCTAATAGCACCCATTAGTACGAAAGCCATCCACACACACACACACACACACACACACACGCACAAATATGTTGTCATTGCATTTTTCCTTGCCCGGTCTACAGCAAATGAGCGCTCATCACCTATTTGTTTATTTGTCTTCAAGGGAAGTCTGTTGTACTTAATGGAATACAGATTGTGTGTGTGTGTGTGTGGGTGTGGGTGTTGTGTCTTCCTCATTTGTCTGTATCACAGAATGAATATAAATTCAGACACGAAAACAAAACAAACTTGTGTGCCGTTCTTAATTAATGTGAATGTTCTTGCACATTTTGAAGGTATTGTAGGGGTTGTGGCTTTGAAAGAAAATTAAACAAAATCAACTAAATATAATATAATTCACTCAAAAACTTTAGATTAGTGTCAGCGAGGAAAGTAAAGATTTCTTCTCTTCTCAGCTTTAGTAGTTTAATTCCAGGAGATTTCTGCCTGGGATCCACTGAGTCTCTGGGTTCAAACGTGGGCCTGCCAGGTTCTTAAGGGCCTGTTGAACAGCTTCTTATCTTCACATGCTTTATCCAGCAACCCTCACTGCATCCCTTTTCTCTCATGTCTGCCTTTCTTTCTCTTTCTGTCTTTCTCTGTCCCTCTGTTTCTCTCTGTTACTAATTTGTTTTACTGTTTCCTTCTGTCTTTCTTTAATTCTAATTTTTCTTTCTTTTCCCTGTGTATCTCTCCACCACTGATTCCTGCTTTTTCTTTACCTCCCTTTCTTTCCCATACTTCATCATTGATTTCATGATAAGAGGGTTCCTAGGGATGACAATGAGAGAGAATGAATCCTACTGACATGGTATTTGCTGAGTTCTCAACAGATGTCTTGTCACAATTATTTGTTCAGATATTCGTGGTTCCCAGATGATGAATCATACTTACTTGTTCGACCCCCTGACCTGCCTTCCCCAAACTTGACATTTCTGGAAGTTAGTAAAGTATCTATTGGACGGATTGCTCTAAAAGTTCTTACAAATATTCAAAAAATAATCAAACAAATCTCTTACAGAGGAGGATAAAGCCTACTGACTTTGGTAATCCCCTAAGTGTTGTTTTTTTTAGTGAAGTGTCTTGACTATTAAATGGATTGCCATGAAATTTTGTACATGTAAAAGTTTTTACATGCTTAAGAGACATCCTAAACTCCTCTGCTTAAAGTTTGTGATAGGGCATACAATAGTATAGAGCCCTGAAACTGTCCAAAGACAATAACCTGTTGGCAGTCAAAAGACATTATGATGTACAGAAATCAGTCTTGTCTTTTCATCCTACAACATGCATTCACACAAACAGCACATGCTTCTAGCAATATAATCAAGGTTTCCAACCTGTTTAAATTAATCTACTCATTATTACATTGAGCTGCAGCTCCAATTTCCCCAGGCCTAGAGGCTAATGAAACTTGTAGCAGCTTGTTAGCACAGCGCGACATTACTTGTTTAGTGTTATAGCTGGAAATTACAGTTTTGATTGATTTGCGCTAAGCAGAGTTGGGAATCTAGCATCTTTGCTCTGCTTAACAAAAATGAATTACTTACATCCTGGTTTGCAATCATATTTTTTCATAGACACATTTGGCTCGGAGGGGTAAAATACTTATTTTTGTGACAATCAAGTATCAAAAACTGAGGAGGACATGCTTTTGGATGCTATCCTCCTCTCCTACTCTTTTCTTCAATGCCTAACAAATCTATCTCTTTCTGTCCCTGACCCTGTCTTTCTGCTTTCAGCACTGGTTGAAGGCTGAAAATATTAATGACGTGGCTATGTGAAAGAGACGCGTGAGTGACAGAGAGACAGAGGAGAGCAGGGAAAGGAAATGCAGCTGAACAAATACGCTGCGTGTTATTAATAGCGTTGAAAAGATGTTATGACGAAACGCAATATGAGGCGGCCAGTGTTGATTGTGTGGCACAACGCCACAAATTAGTCTGTGTGGGAAACTTTGCTTGTCAAAGCCATGGCAACATTCGATTGGGAATGTTACAGTTTCAAACTCTCAAACACGAGTATAGAAGTTGGAAAAACTTCTTTTGAGATATTTTTGTTTAATACTTTTTAACCCTCTAATTCTGCCTAGTCACTGCACTGTAGTCGCTCACTGTATAAAAGTGTGAGCAAATTGTCTGTAATGTAAAATGTAGAATATGACAAACTGGCAAGTTACATGCTTGGGCTCCTGAGAGGGAACACAAATGATAGATTCACTTTAATAGTTTTAATTAAAAAATGCATGCGGAAAGTAATTTAAAAAGGATAATTCATGCATTGTTATCAAACATAGTAAGGAGAGTAAATGTGAATCTTCTCTCCTGGTTGTGGGATTGGATTGGTTAAGCTGCTAAATGGAAAGCAGGATGAGAATGGCACTCCCCAAGCAATCTGTCTTCCACCGTTCCACATCAGCTAGCACACTACTGCTAACTGCAGGCCTGGACTGCAAGAATAAGGTAGCGCGTGCACCAGCACGCGCACATCTTCATCCAGTTTCTCTGTCGCTCAAAGCCACATGCTCATAGACAGGACAGTACAAACACGCATATAAACAATTTTCTCTCATGTCCGTACAGTTTTAGTCAAACATTCGCTTTTTAACACACGCTCACAATGCACACAGTATTGGGCAGAGGAATTATGCGGGTTTGCTTTTTTAGTTGGGTCAGCACCATTTCCCATTAGTCTGTTGCTACCTGCAGGCACCCACCAACTGCAGAGCTGCCTCTAAATGATTATGAAAAACCTCTGCACTCTGGTTCCTGTTGCATATGTGGAGCTGCTTGATTGTGAAGCTGTACCTCATCCTGGAAATTAGAGAATAGGCCAGTCTGCATTTTTATATATATATATATATATATATATATATATATATATATTTAAAAAAAAAAAACTCAAGCAAATAAGACAGAACCTCACAGCCTGAAATTCAGGTAGAAAAGGGTTCTTGTCAGGTTTTAGCACACATGTCAACTTGTTATGTATGCCAGAAAGAAAGGGATAATTGCCGCTTTTGCAATTTAGCCATTTTTGCAATTTGTTTCTAAAGATTACAGCCTCACAAAGGACTATTCCAGGGGGTGCACTGGCTTAAATAGGCATTTATTTAACTCATTGTAACAATTTCAATGTTTTTGTTTGGTGCTTGAGCAGATACTTCAGCAACTTCAGCACATATGCTTTGACGTTGGCAGTGACGTGCAGCAGAAATGCTACATTTCAATTTCAGAGTTTAAAAAAAGGCACATACACTATGTACACATGCTATATTCTCAAGAAATGCTGTTTGCATCTTCAATGCGTATTGATATACAGCTTCTATTGACTTGTTTGATTTTTATGCATAAGATTGCCTTAACATACATTATATATGACTCCCTCTCCACTTGGGGAAAAAATGTGAATTTAAAGTAAATTTTCAAAAGCAAAACATATATTTACACACACATTGCATGCCATGTTATTAGTCTCCTTTTTTATACCATACATGTTGCCTACTCTTACACTATGACAATTAAGATGCAAATTGCATACAAGCATTAGTCCTTGTAATAAAAGGTGATTAAAGAAACAGCTGGGCACTTAATTATGCTTGAAACCTACCCTATTAATGTTGTAATATGTACGTATTCCTATCCTATGATACTAGTCTAATGCATAAAAGGTATTTTTTACGTCAAAGGTTGAGCAGCACTTAAAAGAATCTGCAGACTCAATTGTATCCATAGCGTTATTTGTCAGCATGGATGTCATGGCCATCAGTTGAACCTCTTGATCTCAGCCATCTAACCGTGTTGCCCTGAGATTTCATTAGTCAGCGTTGCTGAATAGTCGTCCGTCGTGAGGATCCCCCATCCTGATTGTTAATGTGATGCCAAGCGTTTATGTGAAGGCAAAACCTATTAGTTCTGTGTAAATGGAATCTCACTGTCACTACAGTTTTTTTTCCCAGAGGAGCTTTAGGAAAGAGAGTGAGAGGTGGCAGAGTGAAAGAGGGAGACAAAGATTTGTTTTCAGTTTAATTAATGGTGTGTGAAAAACTGTGGACCTTTTTGTAAATGTCAGCGTCGGGCCTCTGATCAGTTATGTGTGGAGGACGCCTTGGGTTAGGCTGCCATGGCAATAAAGGAAAAGAGGGCACTATAGAGGAACCAAAGTAATGACAGAACTTTCATATACAGTATGTATATATACTTTGTGTGTATGTATGTATGTATATATGGGTGGTGGTAGCTTCCTTTACTACACCACTGAAGAGTTTTTTTTTCCCATTTACACTACTTAGTCCAGTTTGTGGCTGAGTATAGCATGATGTTTGTGCTTTCCCTGCCACTGCTCTGTATACTGATAAAAGAGAAAGAAACATTGGTGTTAATTTACCCCGATCATTGTTCTAATAAAGTTGTTATTTTGCTTGGTGACACATTTCACAAAAGACCTCTTAAAGTTTATTTTGGGGGAAAATTGAATTCTAATTATTAGAACAAAGTGTGTCCCTGTCATGACGCCAGGACAAATGCTTGAAAACTGGAACTCTCGTGCTTTAATCAGGACATCTGGTCACTCTAGATGTTTTACTTTGCCAACACAAATGCAGCGGAGTGTTGCCAGCAATGTAGCCCATAGGGCCCTCTACTAAAATAAATATCACTTTTCTCTGTCTTTACCGCAATGTATTCTACATGCAAATGTGTATGTATGTAATTTTTATGATCTTGTGTGTTGAAAAGACTTCAATCATACTATAGAATCTAGCCCGTGCACCTATTTTATTTAATATCTGCATGTGTGTGCATGCGAAATAGCAAGTAGCCACCTGGCAATTTCCGGTAAAGAGCTTGATCCCTCCTCTGATTAATTCCATTTTCCCCCATTTATCACAACAAGCTCTTCATTTTCTCCCCTATAACTTTCTCCCCAAACTTGGCTGGTATCGCGCAGATCCTCTCAGGGGTTTGCAGCTTCTCTGATGGATGGCACTGTAGTCAATAGTGTAGAAAGTGAGACAAGGCCGTCCCTGGTAAACAACTTTTAATAATCACCCCTTTGATTGAGTGCTGCGCCTGATGTGGCATATGAATCTCTTTGTGCCAAAACAATAGGAGAAGAGGAAAAAAATGAGAGGGAACTTAATATGGTAGAAGTAATTATGTAGCCCTCCACCCCATCCTGCATTTTATTCTTTGACATCCTTCTTTCATTGCTCTCCTTCCACCTCCACGCTCTCCATCACTGACAGCTAAACTTCACTTTAAAGCCAACGTGTGGGTGGGTACGCTGAATTATTGTTGCGTATGTTTTTGATGACCAAAGCTGCTCGGAAAGTCTTTAGTTATCACTCATGATGCAGCATCGGGTAGACATAAAGTGAGTGAGTGTGTGTTTGTGCTAAAATATGCACACAAATGCAGTTTATTTGCTGTACAACTGAGAAGTGTCGTTGCTTTGTTGATCAATGCATGCAAGCACAAGTTTGCCACTGCCAAGAGTCTCCTAGAAGCATTAATCTGCTCAAAACAATGGTGTGTGGGATGATTAGCTTGCTATCTCAGTGTCATTACTGGCATTATCATTGACTGAGCGTTATCCGCAGTAGAGAGGAAAAAAGAGATCAGAGTTTTTATAGCTTTTTTGTCCTAAGATGACAAAATTAAACTAGAAAAATTAAACTAAATTAAACTAGTTTCTTTGTCAGCCCATGAGCCAATTGCATGCCCCCGTGCTTAACTCAGTTAAGACATAAAAATGCCAAATAAACAACAATATTGACCCACTTGTAAGGAATAAACAGGCTGCCGCAGCAGAAGGAAGGAGAAATAGACTTTAAAGAAAAAGAAAGAAAGGAGATTTGAGGAATGGGCTGGGTCTTGAACTGAGACATAAATATTGAATTTTGGATTTAAATGCTTTTATATGCAGTCAAAGCAAGAACTGAGGCATTTCTGCTCCTGCGTTGTTGTTGTTTTCAGTGATCATGAACTCTTGATTAGGGTGCCATTAACCTTTCTGAACTTGGCAGTGGATTACAGCTGGAGAAAAACGGTTGAGGCACTATTTTTCTTTTGTAAAATTTAGTATGTTGAAGTTCATAGGGCCTTTTCTCTTCATGGTAAGTGCCCATTGTACTGTTCATATTGCCAATTTTGCTGAGCAGATGTCAGCATGGTATTCAAAGCGTAGACCCACAACAAAAATGCATTGCAGTGGATTGGCTCATACATTTCTGAAGTGGTTTTGCATGTTCGAAACAGTGTGAAAACAAAAGTGTTTTGGGTGGTGATGGCTGAAGCAAAAGGGTCAAATGGTTAAATATTGACTGCTCTTGAGCTTTGAAGTTGTGGATGCTGAAAAGTGAAACTACTCAAGCAGAGTAAAATATCACCATAAATGCTTCAATACACAGAGGGAGCACAGACAACTGTTTTAGTACTCAGATTGCTTCTGGCTGCATTTTTTTTCCAGAGGTTATGAACTTGTCATCGGGCTGCATTGACTGGTACAGAATAGATGCAGACTGAGCGTGAACTGATGAGAGCTGAAAAATTCAAGGTATTCATAGAATACTATCTATTAACTCAATTATTTTTTGGTTTTAATTAAAACCCTTAAAATACATAATTCTGTGAGGTGTTAGTAGAGGTTGGGGTATCCAAACAATAACCTCAACACTAACACCCACACTTTTGGTTTCATGCGTACTACTCAAAGCTTTCAACTATCTGTCATCCATTCTCTTTCACACTCCCACAGTATTGAAATTACCAAAGGTTGAACCCCCTTCCCACACGTCCCCGTATCTTTTCCCTTTTATAAAAAGGCATAGCAGGACTTTATGAATTAGTTTGGTTTACACAAGCGTGGACTGATGTTGACCTACTGCTCGCGAGAAATACATGAATGTTAAATGAGACAATTTTTTTATTCATACATTCATCTTTTTTTTCTTTAGTACTTTCCAGGGATGCATGGAATTGACTAAAACCGTGCCTGTGATTGCATAAGTCAGTGCAGTCTGTAAGTGCACTATGCAAGCGGGCAGCTCTGGGTTTATAACATACTTGTTTTGCATCTATTTCAGCATAATTTTGCAGGTCAACTACATGTTCTTTACATTGCTTCTGTTACTTGAAAAAATGTTATTGAACTTTAGTTTTTTTTTCATGCTGTGGTTTAAGATGTAGAAATACTGTTCCTAAACTTCCTGCCAAAACAGATCCAACATCCTTTCCATGGATATCATACAAAATACACATTATCATAAGAAAAGCTGGGAGCTGAATCACTTGTAGCTAAGTTAAGGATTAACGTATGACTGCTGGGCGATCCCACAACCTGATAACCCGTTGGCGGAACAGTGGGATCATTTTTTACTTCTGCTTAGATGTGGCTAACTGCAGTAATGCGAAAATGCAAGAGACAGCTTAAACCACCTCCCTTGGCCCAGGTACAAAAAGCGAACTCCTCTAGAGACAGCTGTTGACATTTCCAAGACAAATGACAGGCGAGGTGTGAATGTGTCTCCGTTTTCTATCCACTTAAAACTGAACCTGACACGCCTGCACTGCACAGTTCCTTCAAATAACTGTTACTATAACAATGGAATTCATTTGTACTGCATGAATAATTTGGTATTGCTGTTTCAACTGTGGTATAGTAATGTAAAAGGAAATAAAGTGATAGGCATGCATGTATGATGGGATGAATCTTGGGTACTTTGGGTCGTTAGCCTGTATGTTTTATTCATTTGGGAATAAGGATTTCCTCAAAACTGAAGAAGCTTGGGAATGACTGATGGTAAACATGTAGTGTTGTGGGAGGTTAAATTGCGATTTCATGCTGGTACCGTTATCTGACAACAGAAACATAAAAATATGTTAATTGAAACATCTGCTGGATTAAAACCCAGTATAGGAGACTACAAAGAGCATGATTGGAATGAACAGAGGTGTAACTGGCTGCCACTCGGCAGGTGGCTGTTTGGCAGCAAAATTAATAAGACAACTTCCTCTAACTTTCACGATAATATACATTTAAAATGCTGATATAAAACTAGAGCTGCAAATATTTATGGATTATTTAATTAGTTGTCAGCTTTAAAATGAATCGGCAACTATTTTGATCATCGATTAATCGCCTTGAGTCATTTATCATGAAAAAAATAAGTTGATATTTCTATGATTCCAGCTCCTTAAATGTAAATATTTTCTAGTTTATTCACTCCGCTGTGACAGTAAACTGAATATCTTTGAGTTGTGGACAAAGCAAGACATTTGAGGACGTCAACTTGGACGTTTGGAAAACACTGGTCCACATTTTTCATAAATTTCTGACATTTTGTAGACCAAACAATGAATCGATCAAACAAGAAAGTAATCGACAGATTCATTGACTATTCAACTAATTGTTGCAGCTCAATAAAAAGTAAATAAAAGTTGCAGCCCTAATTAAAAGCCTCATGGCTTTAGCTGTGTAAAGCTCTGTGTAACTGCCATAGAGTACCTTAATGTGCCATGCTCCAGCTCAAGCGTGCTGCATCCGCGGCAAAGGTGCGCCTGTTCTCGCAGCAGGGTGGGACACTTCTGAGTGCTGCCACTGTATTAATCCACTGAGCTTTTAACCGGCCAACCTTTTTGCAAGACAACTTGGCATTGCCATCAACTCTTACCTCCGTATGCTACAGTACCCCACTCCTACATTAGCACCCACTGCTTGCCAGAGTGCCCATTTTGTGTAATTATACAAACTACAGCAAGCTAATGGCCCTGACAGAGCCGTGCCTAGGCCCATTACACCTCGGGGTGCTGCAAAACACCATTACCACCACCAGCACCCTGGAGTGTTTGTGCACGTAGGTGGCAGTCTGCGTGTGAGCAACCTCATCTCTCGGTGTGCGTTCATGTAGCATGTTGGTTGAAGGAGGTTGGAGGTGGGACGTCAAAGAAACACAGCAGCTACTACAGACGATTGACATTTTTAGCCACAAAAGTGTGTCTGTTGATATGTTTGTGAGCAACACACCTGTCATCTCTGCCCCATTAATTTCTCCAGGGTTTTTGTTGCACACTGTGGGGAGCTGTAGTTGACACCACAGGAAAGACAGCAAGGCACCTTGCAGGACTTTGGGCACTCATTGTACTTCACTTAGCACCATGTCATTCTGCCAGCAAATAGACTGTTTGGTTCACAGGAAGAGTGGCCTTTAAGTAAGTGTGTGTCTGTGTGTGTCTGTGTCTGTCTGTCTGTCACTTTGTTAATAGCATTTGAAGTATTATTTCTCTCTGACTCCATTTTAAGCTTCATCTCTTATAGCCATCACTAACTCACATGCATACATACCATAGTTTCATTTAACCCAATATTCGCACTCCAGACTTTCCTGGTAGAGCAAATATTAAGAAAGGTGGCATTTTCATGTTTATCAGCCGTGCTTTTCCTCAGGTTATTGTGTGGCATTTGTTTTACTTACTCCACACACCCACGCTTAGTTCTCAGAGTGAAACAGCAGCTAATTCTCATTCACCTAAAGGGGAATATTTTCCACTGAGCATTTGCAGCTTTACAAATGGGAAGTGGAGATGAGGATGGAGCGAATTAAATCAGCTCACTCCGGTCGGATGCAGGTTAAAACAATAGCTACACACACAGCAAGTAAATTTCACTTGCCAGTTGGCTCTCTGTGTAACCATTATGTTGTCCCATTTACTTTTTGAAGAAAGAGCATGAGTCTACTATTGACAGTCTGCTTTCCCTTCACTATCAATAGCCATTAACCGCTTTAAGCCTAGCCAAGCGCAGGAGATGGAGAGCTAATTGCCTTCCTTTGGTAGCATACTGTATACAGTATAGGTGGATCAATGTGTTTGTCAGTATTGTGGGGTAAATGGATAACCACAAGCTCACCCCCCCATCACCACCACCACACACACACACACACATACACATAACAAGGCTAATTACATACACACACTCACACACATCGCCGTCTCCTTTTTTCTGTCTCGTCTGTACCTTTAATTTACTGTATCATCTCTTTCACTGATTTCTTCCTATTCCACAGAGACACCAAACACCATGGATTGCACAGATTCCTTATCCCTCTTTTTTTTTTTCTCACGCAAACGCAACACACTCATTCACACAGACACTTGTGGCCTCTCAGCGTGGAGTTTTGCCACCTGTGTGGAGTGGAGTGAGTGCTGAGTTCTCCCCCCTGACAGCGAGATGTATGCAATTAAACCGTATTAAAGTCATTAGCCCAACAGAAGTGATAGCCAGCAGATGGTTACCTCGCAGAAATATGCTCCTAATGAAGCTTCTCAGTCACTATGGGTGTGTACTTTTGGGGTTGTACCATTTCAAGCAGGAATTGATTAGACGGCGGTTGGTCCATCTCCTTTAGCATAGCAATTAGTGCCTTTTGATGATTTATTTAAAATATCCCTGCTACTACTTGTCTATCTCTACTCTGTAAAAGCTAAAAAAAATAGGACATTTTATGTATGAGGACTTAATAAGCTCTATTAATATCAGATGGGGTCTCTCTATGTACAGCTGTCCCAACATGGAGGAACGTTCAACAAGAAGATATATACTCTGCTTGGATGGTGTTTTTTTTTCTCCTTATTTACCTACTTCCGCTTTCTTCTATTTAAATGAAATATTTATATGTATTCAGCGTAATGTGCCTGTCAGATGTTCAGCAGGATATCTGCAGTTCAAACATTTTCTTTGTCTTTAGCACCTGAATGTTTTCCTGTGAGCAGATATAACATAATCATAAATACACAATACATGACCCCCCTTGTGTGGACACGCAGTCCTTTAGCTGTGAGCAATGTTGTTGCATTTGGAGTGTGTGTGTGCGTACGTGTGAGTGAGTGATGAAAAGAGGAGCACTGATAGTGATGCTCTATTGAATACAGATGAGAGGAAAGTGAGCTGAATTCTAATCAGACTTCTTTTTCTCTTTCCTCCGCTCGCCATCCCTCAGAGTGAAAAAACTTCAGAGCAGTGTGTCTTTCTGAACCAAAGGGGATGTTATTAGGTCAGTCTTTTCAAAGTCAAGGTCCAGGTCTTCTTCACAAAGGTGCATCCATAACAGTGCTTTTTTTAAACTGTAGAATTAACAAGCAGCAGGATTTTGATGAAAGTGATATGGAGCTGTATTTTAGGGAGAATCTGAAGTTTTGCTTTATATTTGACAACACGTTTTAGCAGCGCTCTCTCACCACATATGAATTTTTAAAATACTCAAACAGGCTTTAAACACATTTCGAGGGCCCACGGCTAACAAAAGTCAGTCAACAAAATAATCACTTTCTGCTCTTTTAGTTAACAACACATTTCAAAATGAGGTATGTCAAAACTCCTGGTTAAGTTATTCAGAAGGCGGAGGTGAAACACAGCTGCAGACAAATCTGTAAAATTTGGCTAGGATAGCAGCTTTGAGCTTAATTAGTCGAAGAAAACTTGTACTTTTCCCCTTTTCTTCGCGGAATACAAATGCTTTTTGTTGAAAAGTCATCAGGGTCGTCTCACGGGCTCATTAAAAAACTGCGAGAAAGGAAAAAAATTAATGGAGTCAAACGCCATCAATTTAATATGTAGGAGGGTAAAATAATACAAAGTGCCTCGCTGTAGTGTCTTTACCCACGTACAGTTTTGTGTGGTTTGACTTTCTCAGCAGTTGTAGAAAGACGAGGGTGGAATATGCATTGGAATTTGTAAGTAATTCGGCAGTGTTAAAATTCTTTTTGCAACAGGGTCCTTTCAGACGGCAGCAAACTGCTCAGGAGTCAGATGAGTGTAGACACCCGAAGACCCAGCGTGATTTGGCCTTCGATGTGATTATTAACACCATGATTGGTTGTAAACCCTGTTGTCACGGCAATGATTTCAGCCTTGATGATGAAAGCTTGTGGGACACTGATCTATAGCATAGGAACACACTCTCTCTCTCACACACACACACACACACAATCAGTCTATCTCACTGCTATCCCGTCTCATTCCCCAGGAATTAGTTGGCGAGATTGAAGTCACTTGCGTGCGTGAGGGTGTGCGTTGCTGTTGTCTGTCTTCTTACTTACATAGTAATGTACAAAACAGGAATCTGGGGAAAGACTTAAGCTCCACTGAATTGTACTTGACACTTTATTCTTTCTTTCTAGATTTGTTTTTTCTCCCCCATACCCACACCTTCCTCTTTATCTTCTTTCTCGCTCACAGCTGTTATTAAACCACTTTGACTGACTTAATAACATCTGTGTCACGCTCCGACACAGGAACACAGAAAGCAAGTCCAACTGTGCCTGTCTGCTACACTAGCATTAACCCAAAGGGTGTACTTTGTGGGATCCCAATTGCAAGTGCAGCCTGTAATAATACTGCGCTGTAGTTGCATTTGGTTTTAGTTTTTCTGGGCCCCATTCATACCTGGTATTGTCATATGATATCTGTGTACTTTAAACAGATAATGACATCTGATCACAGGCCTTTGCACCTGGTACTAGTCAGTGTTATCTGTTGTGTCCTCATTTAATGTTCCAATGTCCCAGGATGTGACCAGACAGATAACAGAATGCAATAAAGACCTGAAGCAGAAGTAGTTTTTCACTGCCATTGAACAAACTGTAAATCGGAAAGAAACACACAGGAGTGTTACATAAAATACATTCCAATGTTGCCATTTTGACAGCACTTTATATAATATTTTCTTACATAGCTCAATGTATGATGGATGGCAATATGCAAATTAGGTAGGGGGTCAACAAACATGTTGTCAAGATGAAGGAAAGAGATGCTTCGGATGTGGATTCTGCTTATTTTTCCGTTGCTGAGAACGATGGTTGCCTATGTCTTTTTCAACAGGTTTGAGTTGAGAGATACTAGGAAGATAAAGAGTAGGGTGTCATTTTAACTTGTTAGGTGGATTTTAGTTTTTCATGATTGCATCCTAGCTGTGATTTGATCCCAGTGACAGCCAGATCGCCGCCAGATGTTCGTGGCCGACTGCATACCAGAGAAGATCTCCAGATACAGATTGCATGAATACCAGGTGTAAATGGGGGCTCGATCTTAACACCAGTATTTAAATTAAGTCTGCAACTTGCAATTATTTTCATGGTCAATTAATCAGTGGATTATTTACTTGAGTTATGTTTTGGTTATTTGATCATCAAACATTAGAAAATAGAGGGAAAAGAAAGCAATCGCAATTTCCCAGAGCAACGAGGTGACATCTTTGTCTGACCAACAGTCCCAACAATTTTCATTTTACAATAAGAAAAGAGGGAAAAATCATCACAACGGAGAAGCTGGGATTAGTGAATGTTTGCCATTCATGTTTGAAAAATGACTTACTCAATTAATTGATTAGTTATAAAAACTGTTGCAGATTTATTTTCTGCAGACAAATAAGCTCTTATTCTCGCTCCCTGTCAAGTGTATACATAGTGTACAACTCCTAGATTACAACAACTTGGTTCTTGGTGATATACAGAGGATTCACAATGCCAATGTTAGAGTCTGATCCTGACCCGAACCCATGCTGCTGAGTTTGTCAATTAGACAGTTGGTTTTTTTACTGTCTAGTATAATGAAATGCATCACATACTGACTTCCCCTCTCTTTCTTTTTCCTGAATGCGTTCTAGTTACCTCGGAACTCGGAGCTGGAAATGACATTGCACCCGAGTTGAATGTGTTCCATTTACAAGTCAGATTTTTCATTGTGGGGTTAGCTCTAGCCCGGTTAGCCATTGTTAGCAATACCAGTTGATAACATATGACGCTATTTTTTTGTGTCCATGTCCACAGATATAAGATGGACAATACTGTGTGTACAACTGTATTAGTGAGACACATGTGCTAATAACTGTATATTACCACAGCTTTCACTACTGTTGATGCACAGGGCATCCATGTTGGATTTTGAGCTTGGGGTACTCGGAGGTTGACCAACTTCCGAGCTCGGAAAAAGTTCAGGGGGCGTGTTTCCAACTTAGATCTCAGAAAATTGACTTCCGATTACAAATGGAACACACTGTTATATTGCCTTCTCACATCTCTGTTTGATGTTTCTCCTAAACTCATCTCTGTTCTTCCTCTTGCAACTTTATATGTCCTCTTTTCTCTTAAACCTGTTTTCTTTTCCCCAACAGGGTCTGATGATCCTCCTGCAGAACCTTCCCACAATGCACTGGGGCAACGAGGAAGTGAGCGTACTGCTGGCTGAAGCCTACAGGTTGAAGTTTGCCTTTGCTGACGCGCCGCCGAACCACTACAAGAGATGATAAGCGTGGCTTGCTGCAGCTGCTCCCCTTCTTCTCCTGTTCTTTCTCCTCCCCCTTTTTATTACTTCCTACCTGCTCTGCAGTTGTCTACTGAACTTAAAGGCCTCTTTTCCTTCAGGGAAGGATGTCCCTTTTTCTTAACCTCCGTTCCCCCATATTGCCCAATGGGCCTTTCAGCTACTAAGAGATTTGGATCAACCAATGACTGAGAGGACATGCGGTGTAGCATTTTAACATATTGATGGTGGGGCCTTTTTTTCTGATCAGCTCTGAAATGTGCTCTCTTTCAGTCCAGTGCAGAACCTTCTCCAACACCAAAGGCAACAACTTTTTATTAGAGTTTGGTCCGCTCAAGTACAACTTCAGGCCTGATGCAGGACCACGAGCTCAGCGCTGCTGGGAGGTTAGTCTGGCTCAGAAAAAAATGTCTTTTCTGCTAAAAAAAAAAGAGAAAGAAAATCCAATGCCATGGCAATATGTTGTTTTTTGTGGGTCCTGAGGCCAAAATGTGACCTTTTTTCAGTTTGCGAAGACAAAGAAAGATAGCAAAAGGGCACAGTGCTGGATGGTTTACATATCTGAGCCCGCTCTCCTGGTCACCACACCACCTGAAGGAACATGACCTCTCCTGTTCTTTTTTCTTTCATTTTTTTTTTCCTCCCGCTGCGTGCCGAGAGGGGGACCGTTTGTTTTCCTTCATGACAAACTAGCAGTAGGACTTTATAGAGAGACAGTCTGTGAGGTGAAATGTGTCTCCCTCCTTCTACAAACCACAAACACCACCCAATCCCTTCCCCTTTCCCCAGTCCTCCCACCCACGCTGCAGAGCCCACGCAGATCGACATCACTAGGGTTGGGCATCGTTTGGATTTCAACGATTCTGATTCCAATTCCGATTCTTCCTTTCGACTCCGGTTCTTATCGATTCTTTGAGGGGTGGAGTTGAAATGGGTCACATTCTTAATTCACAAATAAAAGGAAGGTTTTATTTTGATTCAGTGGTGGGTTGCAGTTTTACCGGGCTTTTTCAACTCAAAATAAAGCCGCTGTAGAGCGCCGCTTACTGCGCTCCATGGCTGCAACACAACAAGCGCCTGTTGCTACGGAAAACTTGCACATATTAAATTGGGAAGCGATGATCCAAAGTGATCCTCCAAGTGATTCCATTAAAGAAACGATTCTACTGGAATCGTAATTTTTAAAACGATTCCCAGTAGGAATCGCTTCTCGATGCCCAATCCGAGACATCACAGAAGATATTAAGCCATTTGGAGGAAGAAAGCTACTTTTTCCCCACTCAACCTGGTTATATATGAAATGTCTTATTTTTTAACCGCCCCTCATCTCTGTACCCAGGACTACCTCAGAACACACAAGTAGTGAAACCTAGAAATCCACATACCGGTACATACATTTACGCATATGTCGTTATATTTAGAAACGTGCACACATCAGTGCGGGGGCAAAATAAACTATTTCAAGTTCAATTCCAAAATGAAATCATCTCATGGAAGCTAAGTTAGTATATTTACAGAGCAAAAGTGCTTCTTCACAGGGTTGTTTTTGAAGTAGGATCCAAATGAACAAGTTTGCCTTAATTAAGATACAATCTGTCTTTGTTTACTTTCCCTTCCTCTTTTGTCTTTCAGGCCCAATTTTTATGGGTGACATGCCATGTTCCAATATGTTGTCCGACGATATAGGTAGAAAGAGTCTTTGATATTTTGCTGAGAATAGGCTTTAGGAGTCTCTCATTGGATAGTTTAGTGATAAAACACTTTGATTACATACTCTCCATAAAGTAGCTCCACCTCAAAAACTTTAATTCAAGTTATGGCGAGAGGACACCAGTAAGGCCGTTTGTGCTGACCTCAGCCTGATTCTTATTATTATTCCTTCCACAAGGCCTTCCTGGTCACACAGGTGAAAGCAGCAGGTGCACGGGTGTTTTTTTTTTCAGCTTCTTCATTTAAGGAAGTCTTGCACCTTTAAAATAATAAACAAAAAACAATTACACATGTTTGATCCAGATTGGTTCTCCTAATTGAATCATGTGTATCCGGGCACCAATCCTGTTTCAATATCTTCCAGGTAGTCAGGGTTTAGCATCATTGCCTCTTTTTCCTGCCTTGATTTTTATTTTCAAAATACATTTTTAATTTCACAAGGGACAGACCCTTTGCTGTTAATAAGAATAAAAAATAAAAAAACAATAGAGTAGAATCATGGCTTTAAATATCAATGACCGACACAGATAACAATTAAATTCACCCTTTAATGTGAAATACATTTGCATTTAGCGAGCTGCACATAACTGACCAAAAACAGCACGGGCATTAAAATAGAACCTTGATATTCTTGTGCACAGGACTCCCTGATTAACATCGTCTTAACAATACCTTTGCCTTTCTCCTGTCTTTGCTGCTCTGTTCAAGAGCACATGGGATATTTTACCCAAAGTCAATGGCACCATATTGGTGTAATGTTAGGGGATGGGGGGGGCAAAATCAGATATTCATGACATAACACATAGCTGTTAACGTCTAGAGCCTCCTGTTGCGACTCCGCCAGGTTCCATTATTGTCACCCCAGCCCACAAAGACCGTGTGTGAAGGGAAGATGGAAGCAGAGAGGGATGGGGGGTTGTTTCTTTTGGAAGTTTCAGTGCTTTTTTCTGTGAGCTGTCAGTCTTTGATCACACTTGGGATCTTTTTTTTTATCCAATCTGCACCAGTCTCACAAGTCCATCATCTCCTTTGCTCTCTGACGAGGAAAAACTGCACTTAATTTAAAAGTCTATAGCCTTTTTCCCCTTCCTCTCTCTCTCTCTGTCTTTTTGTATGAGATTTATTCTTTCAATTTCACAATTTACTGATTTTTCTTTTACATTTCTGGTTTTATGTTATGCTTACAAGACAAGCCTATTAAGTTGTGCCTGACTCTGGAGACATGAGACAATGTTATTTTTTTTACCTCAAATGAACCTGAAAGGTTCTTGATTTCTGGAAGCAATAGAATCACATTTTGCATTCGCTGTGAAAAGACAGAAACTATCTTTTTGTTTGTGCACATCTATTTTTTTGGGTGTGTTAGCCAACAACATGAATCGTAAGACTCTGGGCCTTTTAAAAGTTCAAACTCGGCAAATGATGCTTCGCTTTACCCCTCCCCTGAACATCGATTGGAACTATAAACAGCACGCCTGTCAAGATTTGGACTTCACCACATGTTGAAGCGGTACGCATAGGGCTGTAGTGAGGTGTTTTTTTTGTTGTTTTTTTATAAAAGACTTTCCAAAACCAAAAATACAAGAGGTAAAAGTATAAGGAACTCTTGTTTACCACATACAGTAGTAACCTAGAGTTACTTTCACATCATTAGCTAACTACATTAGTTGGTGCAGTTACAAGTTATCAAAAATTCCCCAAAATAGGGGATGCCTGACACAACTAATAATGTGGGAGGTTGACAGCAACTGTGCTTTCTGTGAATGTGTTTGTGTGCGCACGTGTGTAAGTCATGGGCAAAGGAAGCAGACTTGTAACACCCCCCCAACCTTCTTTTCAAATCATTTGAAGAGATTGTATATTTTTGCAGTAATGTCATATGCCCTCAACAAGAAGTAGTTGCCTAGTTTGTGAAAAGAGATGGTTTAATAAACAAAGGCCCATTCACATGCTGCCAATCTCAAATTTGCCTGCCTGTAACCCGGTCCTTTCCACACACACACACACACACACACACACACACACACGTCTCCATGGTGATGAAGGCCTAGGTTTTATCTGGCTGGAACCCATTTTCTATTAGCGCACGTGCACACACACACACACACACACACAAACAAGCTTCATCATTTTTTGAAGCATCTTCAGGAGTGTATCCTTAAGTAACATTTTCAGCTGCTTTCATTCCTTGTAGTTTGTTTTCTTCCTTCTTGCTCTGCGTCTCCAAACATTAAAATATGTTTATGAAAAAAGCTGAAAATAATTTCCTAAAAGACATTGGGGGCGGCCCCAATGTCTTTTGCCTCTTGAGTACTCAGAAAGAATCTTATAATACTAGAATGTGGGTGACAGGAGTCTTGGTTCTTGAATTTAAAAAGTGTACAGAGAAGATTTTGAAACAAAAAAACTGTAAATAGAAAGTGTAAATAAATCCTATATATGACAAAATTGCTTTGAATAAGGCGTCATGTTGTGTATACTGTATGTGTTTTCTTAAAGTGTACTGTTCTGAGCTGTTGTGTGCATGTATGAGTGGCAGATGGAGGGTATTAGCTAAATATTTCATGTGTGATTGCAGTCAAACTCAGGGTATGTTATATTACAGTCATGTGTTCCCCAGCGAGCTGAGAATGTGATACCGTGTCTGTGCATGCATTACATTAGCCAGTGCAGCAAGCAGGCCACAGCTAAAAGCGGTGCTAATTTGCCACATGTAGGTAATTGTATCGGGGGTGAGGGGGGTTCTCAGAGGATGGGAAGGAAACGAGAAGACAAAAACCAGAACCAGGCTGCATACATTTGCAAATGAGAGAACATACACGTACTGTACGTGCGTGTGTGTGTGCGTGTGTGTATGAGCGCTGCCCACAGTAGTTGCTCCCTCGCTCTTGTTAGGTTGACTGATGTTCACACAGGCAGCCAATTATGGAGTGGCGGTCACTGAGGACTCTAGTCACTTCATGGGAAATTAAAAATGCATTAAAACAAACAATGGTCGCAGGAAGGGGCCCGTTTGTGCACATTTGCGCACGCATACACACACATAATTTGTGAAGAAAGATGGAAGAGGTGCCAACAAAGAACCAGCTGGAGCACACCTTGAAGCAAAAAAGATATAGTGCGAGTATTAGCTAAATCAACTTTTCCTTTAGTATTTTCCTCACGGCAGTTTTCCTCTCTACATATTGTAGCTGTTTGCTATTTATTTGTACAGTATATCACTGTTATAGTATCAGCCTTTGCAGTTTACCTCCCAATGCCCTCCTAACTCCACCAATTTACAGGCCTATAAACCACCACTTGCCAGCGTGAGTCCTTTTCATCAAGGGCTCACACACTGGCAAATGGTACAACATCCTGGGATCGCTAAGGCAGAAATGTCAAGGCAGACTTCACGGCATTTTCACAGAATTTTAAGGCCGTGTCTGAAATCAATTTCCTGATTCAATTTTGGAAAGAGGGGTTGCACAGCGACGGCATTATTGTCACAATGAAGGATAACACACAGATTGCGGATGTCTCTGGAGAGGATTTTATATGTGCTTTGGAGGCACTGGCAACTGTGATGGTAATCAGTTTCAATTTCAAGTTTGTGCCGAGGCAACAGAGGGAAAAAGATATTGTGCGGTGAATGGAAAATTATTTCTGACATAATTAAAGTTAGTAAAAAATATTTACATAAGCTGCATCGTATCTTTGTATTGGTTTATAAGTCATTCTGGGCCTTTCCTCAAAGCAAGAAATGTTTTCATCTTTTTTTCTTTAATTTGCAGGCCTTTTGTGGGATTCATAAGAGTACATGCTTTTCCTGTCACAACCAACAATTGTAAAGAGGTTGAAACTCCACCAGCAGTAGTATATAGAACAACTTTATTTATTGTAAGACCAACAATACAATAAAGTTGTTCTATATACTTTAAGTGTTGTTGACATCTTTGGACTTCTTTCCCCTCCATGCACCATGGAAGTAAGCAAATTTGTTCCAGATAACAACACTCTTCAACAATTTTATCAATTTAGCAATAAGTCATACTTTAATAACTTGTGCATCCCCTAAGATAATGCATGGATTCATTAACTTTTCACTTCTCAGCATCAAGTTCCATTCACGTAAATTGGGTACTCAGTTATTATTCATTTATTCAGAACAAAATTACAGATAGTGGAGCCATATTAAATAGATATGTTCATGTAGTTATGGTGGATTTCCCAACACAGGCTAATATTACAGAAACAAGTAAGAGCAAAGAATTCAACAGGAGGTGTAGTTTACCTATTTAGTTATGCCAACAGCCTTGCTGCAACAGCAGTATGCACGTATAATTATACATGTGCAATCTAGCTCAAATCACGTGATACTAATATGTCACTCTTTTCATTTCTGTTTTGTTGGCTGTTCCATGCTTATAATGTTTTATAAAAATCAGTATTTTTCCCCCATACTGGCTGTCTAAGTATTCCTGTATTCACCCTCTGTCTCAAATGCTACGTTTTAGCGCCTGTCTCTTTAAGCCCCCCTTCCAAAAAAGCCCAGTCTGCTCTGATTGGTCAGTGTTTCTGAGTCTTTATCATCTGCGCTCTCTGAGTCTCTGCACCATCAGTATATCCTGGAATGCCTCTAACAGCACTGTAGCGGTGCTTTCCACCATAAATAGAATAGCTGTGACATCACAAACATACGGAAGTCCTGACCGGTCGTTTAAAGGAACAGTTTCTGAATACAGGCGGTGTGCATTTCTCTGTGGCTTGAACGTTTTGATATGTTCACAATACTTACAGTATATTGCACCTCAATCTGCTTTATAATCACAAAAGACATTACACAATATGGGACTTTTAACAATCGCAATTTCTTTGTCATTGTAATCTTTTGAGTATCTCATCCAGCTGAGAAGATAAATCAGAGCACCTGCACGCTGACCGTGAAAATCTTTCAGCTAGGAAACTCAGCAGGCATGGCAAATCTTAGCTAGGAGATTATCATGGTCACTGTGCAGGTGTTTTTGCTTTTCTTAACATGCTGTTAAATGCTGGCTCTGACGCTTGATTTACAAGTTAGTCTGGCACGTAAAATGCCACCATGTGGAATTCATGCAAGGAATGTGTAAAAGACTTTTCTCATTGAGACACTGATACAAGTTGACGTCATCACAACTGCTCATTGATGGGTGAAAAATATGATGGATAACAAATGGATTTATAATATTTTAATACTATAAGAGACATGTTGTATTTTAGTCAGTTGGTAAAATAGTAAAATTAACATTGGGGTGCATCAGCCACTGACACTTCCTTTTGCTGCTCCTTAGATGTGGAACACTGTGTTCTTCAGAGATTAAATTGGAGGGCTATTTAAAGAATGCACTTCATCTGAACTCTTGCAATACAGAACTGATCTGTCCTTTAATTTCTTCCGTCGTATTTTTAAATCTGTGTCTGATGACTTGAATCAAGAACTATGCAGACAATTATAAAGCTGATCAGTCATGAACTTTGACACGACATCTATTTTACCTTCAGTGGGTGAGCGCTTCTCTCTGTCAGTAACTAAGATTTATACAGGAAGTGAATATTTATATTTGACTTTACAAAATTAGAGCATGATTCGAAACTCAGGAGACTTGTGAGGAATATGTTTGCTCGAAAGGAAAGCTGAACTCCCCAAATTAACTTTGACTTATTACTCATCACATCGAGACAAACCTCAACGGGGACAGAGCTCCCATCACAGCCACTGTAAGTCTTCTCATCACCACTGACAGCATCATGGTAGCCAAGACATGTGTCAGTCTGAATCCATTTCCATAGTAAGGCCGTGCTCAAACAGACAAAACTCAGCCCCCTCATTCATTTCAATGAGATCGCGGTATTTGTACAGCTGGGTTCTGACAGTATCAACTGACACCCAATGCATTGGCTCAGTATGCAAGGACAAGCACACGTCCCCCTGGTAGATGGCTTTGTCTCGTGAACAGGGACATTTTGCTGTTTACCTCATGAGAAACAGGATACATTTAGTGTGCTGTCTAGAGTGGGAAAACCCTAAAAGTCGGCTATTGGCAATAAGTTGTTTTCCTAGCCCAATCAAAATTGCGTACCACTTAAAACCTGTTGTTTGTGTCTCATTTGCTAGTGTCGTGCTCCTCTTAGCTGTCGTTAATGTCTGAGTTCATAGCACAGACCTGGTTGCCAATATGGAATATACATGTACTCTGTATTGCCACCAAAGCTGCTCACGAGTGCCTTTCAAGAGATGACTGAGTCTGTTGCCTTTTCAAGTCAATCCAGATGTTCACCGTAAATCTTGACAGTTTTATCCTCTGTAATAACCCCCGTAGATTATTTGTCTGCTCCAGTGATGATATTGCCAGAACTCCATTCATTAAGGCTGCAAGAGTTTTATTCATTTTCCTCACAGAATGTCTTAAGCAAGCAGTAAGATGACTAATGATGACTCACGCCTGTATTACTATAGGGTAGCTAAAAGTAATAGCTAAATGGTTATAATAGGTGGATTTTAGGTGGATTTAAAATAAATGGCTAAATGTGCATGTATGGTAAAAATAGCTAAATGTAAAGGGTTTAGCTTGCTAAAAGAAATGTATAAATGGTTGAAAGAAGATAACATAGAAAACATTGTTGTACCAATATCTACTTTATAGAGTTAAATAACAGCCAGTTGATAATAATTTTAATGTAAGAGGAGGTATTTGAGTTCATGTGAGGAGTATAGCTGTACATCAGACACAAAACGTTAGGACCAGGTATTTTAGAGAATGTATTTACCTGTTTTTAGTGAGAAATGAGCACACACGTTTGCAATCTTCCCAAAAAAGAAAACGCTTTTTGCAATGAAGCACTTTACCTGGATAAGCTACCTAGATTTACAGCACCTACAGTAAAAGTTGCTCTCATCCCTTCGATGATGTGGTGGCTGTTTTTCAAGGTGATTGGGTAAGAGTGGCTTCGTGCAGGAAAATGTAGCATTTGAGGCCCACATCAATTTAAAAACTGCAATACGAATGTCTTAACCCTCATACGTTGTGGTGTGTAGTGTGCATGCGTGTGTCTATGTGAATGTGTGTAGCCCACTGTATCAGGCCACCAAGCTGCTGTGTTAGCTAAAATAGCAGCCGACCCCACTGGCCTAAGCCTAAATGACTCTGTAACGATAAAGTGGGTGGTTAGCAATGACACACTCAGGATATGTAATTAACTGGTGTGTGCGTGTGTGTGTGTTACTCTTGCTCTGTAGCTTAACCAATTCAATCCTGCCAACTCGACAGTCGATTCATTCACACACGCACTGAGGGGAAATGCTCTTATTGGCCTTTGTTGAATTACTTTAAGGTTAAATTCATAAATTCAAAGATTCAAAGAACCTTATCGCTGTGCTCCTGCACAGTCAGTTTGTGGACCCATTGCATGTATGTGCATCAGGCTCAGATGTGAGTGTTTGACTATATGCATGCTTGCCTGTGTTTAAGGGAGTGTTGGATCATCCCGGTTTTGATCCAGTTGTGACTTGTCTGATGCCAAGCGACAGTTTACAAAGTGCTGTCTTGCATCGCCTTTAGCACCACAAAACCTCATGCTGTGACAATGTGCTTACCTGGCAAGTTGCCTGTGTGTGTGTGTGTGTGCGCTAAAAAGAGAGAGCCACAGAAAGAATTTACGCCAGTTGTATACAGTCTATGGTTTAAGCGTAAAGCATGCTGTACTGTGATTTATTTTTGTTTTGTACCTTTATTTTTCACTTGACACCATGACATGATGCTCTTTGGATGCTTTTATATAGACCTTAGTGGTCCCCTAATACTGGTACAGAATTACCGCCACTAGATCCAGTCCCACAATGAGCTTTCCTTAGTATGTGCTAAGGAAGTGGGGGCTTGTTTGAAAGCCATGATGTATCTCTCTCTCTCATGAGAAGAGAAGAATGGGCTAAATTCTCTGGGCGGGCAAAGCAGAGAAAGGGGAGGTAACCTTGCCCCTTATGACCTCATAAGGAGCAAGATTCCAGATCAGCCCATCTGAGCTTTCATTTTCTCAAAGGCAGAGCAGGGTACCCAGGGCTCGGTTTACACCTATCACCATTTCTAACCACTGGAGGACCATAGACAGGCTGGAGGAACGCATATTAACGTTAAAAAAAACCTCATAAAGTGAAGTAAATAATAAATAATATTATTAAAAATGTACTTTATTTATTATTATTGTAAGAAGTAAATAATATTTTATTATTTACTTCTTATAATAATAATAAATAAAGTACATTTTTATGCCATGGGACCTTTAAGTATGGTATGATTATGCAACTTAAGGTTGGATTTTGTGTTTCCTTTCCAATATTTAGTTTCTCCCGAACAGCTGAGCTTTTATTGAGAGTTGTAGGTGTTGCCCCACTGCAGTGCATTCTGGCTTAGATGACCACTGGAAGTGTTTTAGAAGTGGAGCTTGCCTTGTTATTGTTTGTGTTTCACAATACACATTTTATACATGATTACAGCGCTACGTGATTGATGTAGTAAAAATACATGTAGGCTACCTCTGGCTCTATCTTACTTATTGTAATGACTGTATGCAGCACACCGTCTTATCTATCCTTAATTGTGTACATTAGTGAAAAGAAAGCCATAGCTTTCCTTCTCCTGCTTCACACACTTCAGGGTATGCAATGCATAATTCATTTTGCTAATCATGTGTACTGTCAATACACTTAGGCACTTATGTAGGTATATTTACAGGTGAATTTCATGCTTTAGTGAGGCAAACTAGATTAGCAAAAGTAGACCCGGCACGTAAAGATAGCATATAATCCACCTGCACGTTGGTTGTATCTGCAACTTCGGCTTGGAGAGGTCTTTAACTTGGGGCACGTCCTACTTGAATCTCTGTTGGTGCGACATTACTGTAATCCACCTGTTTGTTTTTGCTGATTATCTGGACATAGTCCGGAGTTGTCTTTTTTCACATGTAGCGCACAAAAAAAGATTTTCCAACGCATTCTCACTTGCTGAAGATACTCAATTTAGTTCATACGAGGGATAGATCTTGCAGGAAGCGACATGTGTAGCCGACTTGTAATTTGGTCATATCAACTGAGTCTGTGGTGAGGAGTATTGTTAACACCATGCTTAAAGCACAGCATATCCCCATACATACAAGTTGAAGACGAAAGTGTAAAAGGCAAACATACTTTTCTTCATGCAGGTTTTGTCACCAACAGTATTGAAGGTCCCATGACATGAAAAGCCCACCCCAGCCTGCCTATGGCCCCCCCATTGGCTAGAAATGGAGATAGATGTTAACCGAGCTGGGCAAGGTTACCTCCCCTTTCTCTGCTTTGCCCGCCCAGAGAATTTGGCCCACCCACAAAAGAGACATCATGGCTTTCCAACGAGCAAAGTGGCAGTTGGTCAAGGCCACACCCCAAGCCTCCACCTTGCCCCCCCCTCCTCCCTCCTCAAAAGACTCAGAAACGGCACATACTAAGGAAAGCTCATTGTGGGACTGGCTCTAGTGACTGTAATTCTGCACCAAGGCTGAATTTTGGGAAAGAGACTTCAGATATGGTATTAGGGGACCACTAAGGTCTATATTAAAGCATCCAAAGAGCATCATGTCATGGGACCTTTAGAGTTCACGTGGAGGACTGCACAATCTCCCGTCAAGTTTGTTTTCTCTCTCACAGCTTCTCTGGGTAATGTGTTGAGGGTTGCAGTGCATGTGTGCATGTAATGCTCAATGAAATGTTGGCTATGTAGCCAGTGCACACAGGGTGACTCTTAGATTATTTGCCATCATCAGTTAAGGACATTTTACCCCTCAATTGTTTAGAGAAATGCGTGTCCTTCTGCCAAAGCTGACAAACTGCAGACGAGTTAGGCCAAAGCACACCAAAGCAGCCAGCAGGTGAGGAGGTCTGTGCTGTGTGCTTATTTGATCTGAGCTGCGTTAGATGGTTGACTGCTTTAGTTTTCCCATGGGGAAAAACATGCAAGCAGAAAATACAAATCCAACAGCTGTCGACAACAAACACACAAACTGCTGTTTGACTGTCGGTATTTGTATTCAACTCCGGATGTTTTAACAGCCAGTTTACTTTTCTACCAGGCTAGTAGAGCCATTAGAGTAGGGTGACCAGACGTCCCGGTTTCCGGGGACAGTCCCGATTTTGATGACCTGTCCCCGGCTGGATCTGTACCCGGAAATGTCCCCGGTTTTCAGTGTGACTGACAGACCCAAAATTGGAATGAAAGAAAGAAAACTGACCAAACGGAGCTGATTGAGCAGCGCTTCTCAGAGCTCAGAGATGTTTCAGAAAGCCGTACGATGTTACGTTACGATGCTAAAATTACTGATTATTTACATGGAGTCTGGTGGGTTTAGCAAACGCAATTTCGTGGACTTTGTTTTAAAAAATGATCTTAGTCTTTAACAGAAAGGTCAGCCTCCTTAGAAATTCTTTCCATAATGTTATCAGGCTCTTAGAATATTAATCTGAGCCTGTCAGCAGCAAAACGAGCACTTTATGAACGTAAATACAAGCTGGACAATTATCTTATTAACTAATTAATTCATTGTTGCTTGTTTCTCTGCTGCCGACTGCAGACATCTCGTTTCATACTGCATCAATGTCAAAGGAAAATCTTTCCTCAATAGTTTTTATTGTATCCGATACTCAGCTCTAGATCTAGTGACCCCCGTTTTAAGTTTTATAAAATTTAAAACTAAAAGTTACATACAAGCTACATACGCTTCTGAGCTGAAAATGTCCCCGGATTTTGTCTGAGAAATCTGGTCATCTTACAGTAGAGGCAAGCGAGCAGCTTCGTGAGACACTATGTGGTTATCAAGTTAACACCCCTTCACATATTCCCACTTCACTGTGAATAAAATCTAGACTAAAGATGACTTATCTACAGCAGCCTTCAAAAGGCTGAGCTAAACTGTCTTTTGGTAGCGTGTGTCAAGGCCCGATGTGAGTTGAGTGCTGATTTGAGTCGCACATTAGAGGATGGATACCCGACCCGAGCCCGACGGGACCCGACGGTACCCGACGGGTCGGGCCGGGTTCGGACAGATTTTTAGAAAGGATGCTCGGGTTCGGGTCGGGCTCGGTCACATCAGCGCGATAAGGCATTGAACATTTTGAATTTAAAACAGCTTAAAATAAATGTTGATATATTACCCTAACATCCGTCTTCCTGTGTGCTGTGACAACGAAGACGTGCGTATTAAGCTACATGTGGCAGCGCAACGATGGAAGATGTTAAAAAGAAGTTGGCCGCAGGAGATTTTAAAACTATTGAAAACGAAGGAAAGTCAGCTGTGCATTGATGCGCTCATCTGTTGACATTTCCGAATGCCTTCCTACAATTGCTTAATAAAAGCGGGCTTTCCACACAAACAAACGTACATGTGTCATTAGTATGAGAAACAAATGCGATTTTAACTGTGTCGGGCTCGGGTCGGGCTCGGACAGAAATATCTTAATGCCTGTCGGGCTCGGGTCGGGTTCAGTTACTGCTCTGTCGGACGCGGGCCGGGCTCGGACAGAAAAATCCGGCCCGATCCGCACTCTATCGCACATGCGTCTCTTTGCGACGAGTTAAGATGTGAGTTGCACATGCGTCACTTTGCGAGAAGTAGCATACAAGATGCTAACAAGAGACTTCTGTAATGTCAATTCATTAAAATTAGACCTACTTAACGAAGTTTGCTCACTGCTGGCTACAAGTTAGCAATCAAACACAACAAAGGCTGTCACTTGAACAGCGCTTTGAGCTAACGTTAGCAATAAAACAATCGATAACACAATAGATAGCTAAAACGTTTTTTATATGATTTCCATCTTCTGTTATTGTTTGTAATGAGCAAAGTTTATTATTTATTGGATTTCACAAACTTTAGTGTACTTCCATTGTGCCAGACTAGACTCCAAATGACACTCTCCTCTCCATCTATTTCTGCTCTTTTCTTACCTCGCTTCCATCTCCTCATTTCATTACCCCCCCAGCCTTTGGAGTGCTTGTTACTCTAGCTGCCTTGTTAGCAGTGCTGAATAAAGTGATTAATCTCCTTTTGAATTTCATAGAAACGTTTAACTGCTTGCATTTCATTTTGTTGTAGAGAGTTTTACAATTAACTTATTGGAACATAACATGGTAATACATTGTAGAGAACAGTATTTCAGTATAGATAAGACTTAAATTAAATATAGTGGTCGGACGTGGCAAGAACAGAATAGAACAGAATGACCAGCTAAATGGTCAGTGTGGCTTAGCACATATTAGCCTCGTGGCCCAAGTTCATGGAGTGTTTGTCCTTGTGCTGGAGTCAGCTATTTAAGGTTCTTCTGTACAGTGGACGACACACTGCACTCCGTTTAGAGCCCAACGGCATTGACCATTTTCCTTCAGCCAGTTCTTTAAAAAGGGGGGGAAAATACCTTGCAGGACTTTTAGGGGGCTGACAAGAGTCTTGAAACTGCAGTAGATGTACATTTTCTGTAAACTGTACATCTACTTAAATTCAGATGCAACTCTGTGCTTTGCAAGGGCTGTATTTAATAGCCAGCTAGCTTCTCACTCTCTCTCTCCTAAAATGCTAACATTTAAAAGCTAGCTACCTAGCTTAGTTAGCTTGTCAGAATAGCTTCTGCTCTGTTTAATTTTGTCATGTTTCTAGTATTTTCTCACAGGGAGAAGGTAGTTACCTTAAGTTACATTGTGGTAGTGTAGCAGCTGTGACATTAGTGTTGATTTATGGTAACTTACACATCTATCAAAGGGGCAGCTTAACATTACAGGATTTGTAGTAAAGAGGTAGTGCGAGGGCAAAATGGCTGCAATACTAGAATTGCTGCCAGTTACATTTAAATAAAAGCCTATATTAATACTAAAACAATCAAGTTATCTAATTTAAAGGCGTTTGTTTTTGTATCTTGCTTTTCAGTAGACCACTACAAATATGTAACATGGTATAAAAATAGCTATTTTAGGCCATAGGGATATAACCCATACAGTAAATGGATCAAAGTCAAATAAGAGGTGTTCCTGTTCTTTCCATTTTGCTGACATTGCCTAATGCAACAGCTCAGACTTTTTTAATCATTGTCAAAAATGTGGGCAACAATTCAGACGTCTGAAAGCACAGTTGGAACAGTGGAGTCAGTCAGTAATTGCCTTCAGCACCCATACCACTGAAGCCATATTTTATATTGTTAAGTTTGATTTGTTGAATTTGTTCCACCTCAGATATTTCTTTAGTATATGGGAATACTCTGTAGCGCTGGCTCACTTGAATTGAAACTGCGAAAATTATATTTCTCATTTAAAAAATGTATTGTGAGACTGATTTCAGAAAGGAACATTGCTGATTAAATGGGAACTTATGTGTTATAACTTTTAAACACTCTTTTCATTTTTTTTATTAAACTCAGAAACCAAAGGAAATCTGTCCTCCAGTGTGTTGACAGGTCTCTCTCTATAAATATAAATAGGACTGGAAGGGAATGCATTCACTTCAAAATACTGCCACACTAATTTGGATTGAGACGGTGGCTGTAATGTCAAAATAAATCCTTTGTGATACCTTGTTGGTACAGTGTGTCTCATCCACTTTATTACAGTGGAACAAGCTTTACTCTTGTGAAATCTGGCAGCAGAGGATAAAACCTCAAGATTTGTTGTGAGTGTGAGGCAGCTACTTGACTGCTGTGTAGTGCAAACATTTTGGAACTGGAACTGGGCTAAAAGTGCTGCATCTAGTCTGACACTTGATTTCTCAACAGATTGCATACATTTCCAATGCTAATCTCCCTGTCTGACAGCTGCACTGGGGCCTTGAATTATGTTTGAGTTATGTTAATGTGAGTCTGTTTTAATCCTTCCCTATATCACTTTTTAGAACGGTACCCAGATCAGTTTCCCGAGTCCAGACAGATATCTGTGACCCTAAATTGTCCCGGGCTTTTCCCACAATTAAAATAATAATCTATTATTATAGGCTATTTGTTTTCAGCCCTCACATAGATGTTATCATGTCCAGTCCCACTCAATATTCCTTAACCCAATATAGGAACACACAAAGAACCACACGTCTGAATTCAATACTGATATGTCTGTATGTGTTAATCAATGTGTCAAAGGGCTGGTGCTATGACACTTGCGGTTCTTCCCAACAGAACCTGTCAGTGCGGTTAGCAGTTCACTGTCATGCTATATAAAAAGTTGTTTCTAAAAGGTTTTGCACTTCCTTTGTAAAGTACCTGGCAACAGAACTGCTGCGTTCTACTCACACTGCAAGATTAGACATTTTCAGTCACACACGGTAGAAACGCAGATACAAAACATCGGGGTTGACATCACGTCATATTCAATATCTCAAGATCATTACAGTGAAGAGGCATACTTTTTGTTTTATATAGAAGTAAAGTAATGCACCATTTCATCAAGGTCTTCCTCGCGATTTTAGGCCTATCAGAAGCTTTTTAATCCAGCTTGAAACTGCCACGCTTTGTACAATAAATCCCCCTTCCACTTAAATCCTTTTATGCATCCATAATAATGAATTCATAAATCAAGTTAGGTAATGTTTGATATCTGTGCATCTCTTCAAGCTAGCGTGGATCTAATTGTTTAGCAATATATGCCTTGTGTTTTTTATTTATATTATTATTATACAGTTTATTAAACCATGTTTTGGTGGATTTTGGGAGAACATATATAACATATATTTTTGTATGGGCTGCCCATGGTGTTGAAAGGTGTGCTCGGTAGGTGGGCTAAGCAATGAAATAATTTGGTCCCATCCTGATAAAACACCTATGTACGTGCATATAAGCGCGTGCATGTGGTGTACACTTAATATGGTCACCCTACTTTTAAAGCATGCTAGCGACGTCGTTCTAGGGATGGTTGGTCTGTTGGTCGGTCGATCCGCCACTTTAGTCCAGAATGAAATGTCTCAACAACTACTGGATGGATTGCTATAACATGTGTCCAATATTTTTGTTTAAATGACAAATGACATTACTATTAACCCTTAGCTTTACTTTGTATTTTGTGCTTATTAGCAAATGTTAGCATGCTTACAGGCTCAACTAAGTTGGTGAACATGCTAAACATTATACCTGCTTTACATCAGCGTGTTAGAATTGTTATTGTTAGCATGTCGACTTTAGCTTTTAGCCCAATGCGCTCAATCTGCTAGCATGGCTGTAGATTCTGAGGGCCCTATGCTTGAAGTGCATGGCACAGCTGCGTTTAGGGCCTGTCCAAATCCACTTTTGCTAGTTTGACGGCAGAAAAAAGGGTCTGTGCGCCGGGTGCATGGTTCAAAAGGGTTGTACTTTGTGTCTTCATTAATTCATAGGTGTGTTTTGAGCATGCAATAAACCAATCAGAGTCATCTCCCATTTCCTATAAGAGCCAGGCGCATTTGTACCTTGGCGCATTGCTATTATGATGGAGGATTTGTCATATTTTAATATGTAATCTTTTGCTTGTTTGTGTGCTGCTGCACTTCCCTGTGTGTGTAACAAGTATAGTGTGCACACACTGCATAAGCCTTAGGCACATTTTTACTAATGTACTTTTAAAATAATAATGAAATGCTGCACTATTGATTGTTTTTTGTTGGTCAATGGCACGACCAGTTCCCACTGCCTCAAGATACACCATACACCACAAATTCACCAGAACACACCTTCCTGTAAGATTAACTCGCCCATGTGCGCAAAGATGGGAGCAGGTATATTTGCTATTTAAATGGCGTGGGCGTTGGATGGTTTTAAAATAGCAAAGACACTTGCATCAGGCTTCGCGTCAACGTATTTATTCTCACACATTCATTCTGTTTTTCGAGGCACAGCTCCTACTTGAAAATTAACAAGAAGCTGCTTAAGTTAGGAACCAACTTTGCACACAATGTTTGGATGTGAAGAGCTTAGTCAGCTGTGACAAAGGAGCACTAATTCAGATGTGTACTTTTCTGTTTCAATATTATTTCAGTGTTTTTCTAAATGACATATAATGTGGGTTATCGACTGAATTGATTGGTTTCTCAAGCGTAAAATCCTCGTGTTTGAACGCCGTCTTGTCTGGCTAATTAGAGAGAACCAATGTGTTTTTCATCATTCTCTTGAAGCTTTCTCTGCTTGACGCAACACTTCTAAATGAAAAACAAAATGGAGTTGTTGCTCTCACCTGGTTGTCAGTGGAGACGCTGGGCAGCAGCCGTTTGAGTTACGTAAGATGATCTTGTTAAAAAAAAATCTGATAATAGAGAAGAGAGGAGCACTTTTAGGGCCAGACACGAGCAGAAACACCTGATAACTGCACACAATGTTGTCTACATCCTTGTAGTATACTGTGTTCACACAAACACGCACATTACACAACTCACAAACACTGCAGCACACACATCGCTCTATATTTACCTTTGTGTTACATACACATTCTACACTCTCTCTATATAACACGTGGGCGTGGAAATGGCTGGGAACAAAGAGAAAAGATTGTACTTGAGGTGGCTTCAGCCAGTTGGACTGGAACCTGGAGTGCCGGAGCCATTCAACCGGTCTACTTTTTTTTCTGGGTGCCCACCTGATGGCCACATTCTGCTTTGTGATGAATCATGCACATGTTGAAGGAGCTGATGGAAATGAATTTCACTGGAATTTCATGTGACCAAAAAAAAGTTGATTGATTGAATGAAAATATATCTGTATGTCCCGGACAGAATGCATGGGCATTGGTTCTTTGTTTGCAATCCATTTTACATTCAGTCACAGTAAATCTACGCTGTGCCTTCTCTTTCCTTCTGTATCCACTTTATCCTGAAATTATGGACTGTTCTGTTCAGTGATGCTCTTTTTATTTTAAGTACGATACTGTCCAAGGATCTATAAAGATCACATGTGTTTGGATATCTTCAGTCCTTATGCTAAATCAGTAAAACAGGGAGTTGATTTAACACCAGATGTCTTTTCAGCAGACATCTTCCCACTTCCTTTTCTGCCACTTCGTTGGACTTCCCCACTTGCCCAGAATTATTTTGATTTCCATTCTCTTTTTTTTTGTGGGGACCCTCTTAGGCTACAACCACACTACTACGCTTTCATTTTAAAGGTCTAATCAGGTTTAAGGGTCTTATCAGTCACGACGTGTTCTTCCCTGATTCGTCACGTGCTATCACGTGACCCTTTCCCCGGTAGAAAACAAACAACGTCAGCCTTGACTACCAGTGGTTAATTCAACATGGATAATAAATTTCAGCCGTTTTTTACCTTGTTGTTGATGCTAGCAGCTGTTGTGCATTTAAATTCTACATTTTATAATGCTACTACTGCCAACATGTGCCTGAGGCAAGCTATTATTTCAGCGATTTGTGACAATTACCGTGTCCAGCGGTTTTTAAAGCGGTTTTAAAATGAAAACGTAGCAGTGTGGATGTGTCCTTAGTGGACCGCTTTATTTCTCAGCATCCTCTCCTCTTCTGCCGGTCAGAGCGCCTTTACTGTGCTTTACCAGAGGATCTTCCTTAACACCTTGACACTACTAACAAAGAGAATATTTGCATACCGTGTGTGTCTCTATTGTGTTGGGAAAAATATCTGCAACAACGCAACATTAAGTTTAACATTCAGGGTTTGTAGTGTGGTTTCATGAATATTCAGACTTCAATTTTGAGATTTTGAAAACCACATACATGCTTTATCAACTCTACTGATCTACCTTAAGAAACCTTTTTATGTAAAATACATTTTCCGCCGACTAACTTCCTCCAAACACATAATATTTAAAAAAAAAATAGTTGTATAACTGCTAGCAATTATTCAAATGTGCTCAATGTTCAATGGTGGCTTTTACTACTGACATTAAGACCACACTCCCCTTTTTACCCTGTTAGCTATTACTACCAATATTCAAGACCAATAATTGCTTTTTAAGCCTCTGCTACAGTAATGCTCGAGATTTAGTGTGACTAAGCACTGCACTGCAGTCACCTTCGCCAAAAATTGCATCTACCACTAATACTAAGCACATGGTTATTTAAAATAACACAAAAATATTACAAATTCACAATCAACGTAACTTAAAACACTGTTTTCTGTACACCTTTTACCTTTCTCTTCACTTCTTTAGAAATGCATAGTGCACTAATAAAACCTTGTGCTCTTTTTTTTTTTTTTAATGTCTTTATCTGAGCATTAGAGACGTCTGACAGTCAGCAGTCTGGCTTTCATGAGACCTGCTGGGTAATCCTTGGAGGGCTTTCCCTTCATGTCAGGGTGCTGCAGGAGGGAACATTGAGGAATTGTCTCACAAAGCACATCAATGCCATGAGTGGTTTGGTCACAGGCCAGTACAGAAATATACACTTTTACAACTTTTTGACTTTTGTCAGCCAAAATATAGGTGAAAGAAATGCCCACTTCGTTATGCAGGAGGCTTGAATCCACCAGATGAATTTGAGCCTCGTGATCTGGCAGCTGAGTGGGAAAACTAAGGGCTAGGGCCTGTCTCAGACACATTTCTTTGATTTGAGACAAACCAGGAAGGGTCCTTTAAAGCAACACTACAGAACTTTTCCGCTTTGGTCACCCTACAGGTTGAATTGTCCATTATCGCTGCCGTAATGTCTCACTATGTCTCATTTGAACTACAGATCCGCTACCTGATCTGGCAGACTTGCATATTACGGTTATAGCTGGTAGAAAGCCGCAAAGCGAACACAGAAGTGCCATTTAGCCTGTTACGAGTTGATGAACCACTGAAATGATTTTGGAAACATTATTTTAAGGTACTTTATTTTGGTGCAAGTTTGCTTGTGTTGTGTTGTCTTAACCGTGAACTTGTCCTTCCAGGTCAAAATTGAAAATGAATATTGTTTTAGTGCTTTTCCAATGTTTTTGTCACTTTTTCTGATTTATTTGTCACTTTTTCCATGCTTTTGGCGTTTTTTTAAAAACCTGAGCTGGTTTAATAATAGGTTTTACATTTATTCTTATGGTCAACAAACCTCATTTATATCAAATTATACATACGTTTTTAGTTAAAAAGGCATAAATTATTAATTCTTTTAAGATCAGAGGATGTTGAGTGGATCACAGATGTGTATATGTCAACGTTTAGTCCGGATACTGTTTTGAAACCATTAAAAAAAAAAAATGAAAATGCTATAAGACACCCAAAAAATTCAATGAAATGAATCATTCATTTTACCTGAAGAATGTTGTATGGAATCATCCAGGTTATTTGTGGGCAAGTTGGTTGAAAGAAATCCATATTTCTGATATAAAACACTTTGAAAGGGGTCAATGTAACCTAAGGACAACACAAGGGTTAATACAGTCTTGGATTCCACAAAATGTAATAATCTTCAAGAAATCTAATAATCTTAATAATCAGTACACCTGGTCTGAGATCAGTGCACCCTCTTGTCAACAGTGGAAGCATAAAAATGCCACCTTTTCCACACAGACAGGCAGTTTCAGCCTCCATTCATAAGGAGTGGAACTCAAAGGTTGGCTGATTTGGGTCATCATCAGAGCTTGACCAATAGCAAAGCCCATTAGATGGCTCATAGAACTGCATTTGCTCTATGTAACTACTATTTGCCTTGTCTATTTTTTTTGGTCTTTGGCAGTGTAGTCTCGCATTGCCAGACCTTCATCCACAACGCTGCGAAGGATCAGTCACAATCGTCTTGGGTGTTGCTAAGCGATGGACGGAGCAACAGTGCCATTCAAAATAGCCTCGGAAAGGAACTTGTCTTGGTGGAACATGTGTGCGTTTACAGGTTGTTTTAGTTGTGCAACAAAAAATTCAGATTGGACAGACAGCTGTCTAGTTTCCCCCTGCAGAAATCTGAGGAACAGTTAACAATAGTCTTAAGAAATCCATCCGGATGTCCAGAGGTAAAGGAAATCCGGCCGAGGTCTGGCGAAGTGAGACTAAGCAATTACACACAAAGAGTTTCATGACTATAACAAATATAGCATTTAAGGACTGATTTCTTTTCTCATCCCAGAATTATATGTATATTTTATTTTATACATTCTAATTTTGGGGGCAAGAATATTGCAGTGGTCAATCCATTAGGCGCATGGGCCGGTCCACTCATTTGGTGGCTGTTATAGGCCTTTAGCAATAAGAGAGATAAAAGATATTTTTAGAATATAGCAGGGGGGGAATTGACATTTCTATATGTCAGAGGGAGGATCCAAAAAAAGATATTAAAACACTATGGAGGGCTGTGTTTTTTTTCCCTCAAAATCTTTCATGCAGTCCCTCAAATTAACATTTTTTGTAATGAGAGGTTGCTGCTTGAAACAATGCAATTTTAATTCTGATGCATTTTGTTTTAGCATTATACAGTTCATCCAAAAATACATTCCCCACCACATTGCAACTGAGCATAATAAACATGTTCTTTGTCTCGCCACAAATTCCCTTCCCCTTACCTTTTTGTTTGCCCTTTCCGCTGAGAACATGACAGGATTTTGCCTGAAGTATAAGTTCAACACTTTTTGCTGGAATGTAACCTGCTGTTACCGGAGAGTAACTCCACCACCAGCGCAAAGCCTTTAATAGAACCCGGAGCTTGTTTGACACTGGGCAATCTATCATCCCTCCATGTTTCAACACTAGTTTTTGACACAGAAATATTTCTGTGAAGAAAATTCTGATAAAGAAGAAAAAAAAGATTCTGCACAGAAAAACATTTTGAGTATGAATCATAGAGTGTGTTTGTTATGCAACAAACTAGCATACTTAATGTAATACAAATCAGTACAAATAAGGCCTGGCGGATGAACACATGGGTGTGCATTGTAAGAATCAAATCTGCTCCAAGAAGATTACATCCAACACCCAACAACGGAGTTGAACATGTACTATAACTCATGCGAAAACCATCTCCTCTGTTCTTGGTAGGGGGTCGTATGAATGTTGCATACGGAATCATGGTGGATTAACATTTCAGTGAGCTGTGTAAATTGTGGATGACTGAAGGGAGGAGAAGGTGGGAGCAGGGAGGAGATTGTGGGAGGAAGTTCGGCAGATTTCAACACCACCGGCAGCCTCCTGCTGAGATACTGCCTGTTTAATTTCAGCCTCTAAACACTCAAAACAAAAAAAAAATGAGCGGAGAAGAGAGAAAAGGGACAGATGAAGTGATGCAGACAGAGTGAGAGAAATAAGTAGGAGGGTGAAGAAGGAAGGAATACGTGTTGATAGAGAAGACAACGTGGAGTATTAGAGAGGGGTGGTTCAAGAGTCAGGGAGAGAGAGAGCAAAGGGTAACAAACAAGATTTCACAGCACCTTCTTTCCATAAGTGTGCAGCACTCAACCCACCAGATTAACACTATTCATTTGTGCCGTAGATTTCCACACTTCAGAGGCCGATTTGTTCAGGCACCCTGCTGTGTTGTACAAAAGTTTGGCCAATCCATCCCCTGCCTCAGTTACCGTTCACTTACTCAAAGATGAACATTCTATTTCTTATATGAAGAGATAACGTGGCCTGTTCTAGCCTTGACTTTGTATTCCTCTTGATTTTACACCAAATCTGTGGTGGTGTTGGAGAGGGCGTTCTGTTGGTGCCTCTCGGATCATTTTGGAATCCAGTGATCCAAGTCTGTTAAAGGCATGTTTAAATGGAGCTCACGCACAGCCACAGAAACACATGAGCCAGGGGTACTTGACTTCACAGAGCATAACAAATCACACACTGAGCTAGACCTTTTTCTGTGGAAGGAAATCTAGCAGATGGGATGTTTGACCAATCATGAAGGAATGTTGCAGTATAGAAGCATTTAACATTTACCTGAAAATACAATTGGTGTTTCTATTTGCACTGGAGTGATAGTATGTCTGAGAATTATGAACAGTTCAGCCAAGAGTAATTGTTTTCCCTGATTTTGTTTTTTACTTTCTGGGTGATTTTTACATGATTTAGAGATAAAAACAAATATTCTGTAAAAAGCTAATATTACAGAAACAGCTTAAACTATAATTGTGTATAGTTGTCTGTACCTAAGTATAGTTGCACTCTCCAGTATTTTTCATAAAACATGTTTGGGAAAATTCAATACGTTGTAAGTGTATGTGTCCATTCATAAAATGATGCACTGTGCTTAATAAAAAACTGAACTATTTTGGTGAAAGTAGCCAAATTACAAGAAAGAAATGTACCAAATTAAGTTAATTACATTAGGCATATTTCAAGTATGACTTAATTATTGTTGGCGTTGAAGTGGTTTATTGTACAAGGCAAGTAGTATTACACTTTAGTATGAATTAAAAAGTAGACTCGCTATGTTAAAACCAGGATGTGGTTGCGTTATTAAGACACATAAAAAACACTTTAAAACTCAGCTCAGGACTGTGTTGATGAGGTGTGGTTAGATGTAATTGACAGTGGCTTTGCAACGTATACCCAAATAACCACATCATTGTCAACATATTATGATGCAAATGTTTGCAGTTGAATGGTGGTCATCTCCCTTCCCCCAGAAAAACCACCACTGCAACTTTTGACCGGCGAGCAAATTGCTTCACGGCATTGCACACGTACGTCCATTCAGGAACCGGCTAGCAACGTAGCGATGGATTTTTTTCACACTATTGTCATGGCTGAGCCGGCAAAAAAGTAGCAGAAAGCTAGGAAAGCATTGTCGGAGGAATAGAGAAAGAGGAAACAGCAGACTGACCAAGCGAGGAGTTAGACACAAGTAGACATAGGAGCTGCCAAATATCTATTCCAAAGCAGTAAGGGGAGTTCTATAGAGAAACCTGCAAGCAAAAAGCTGTAACAGTCAATTACAGCACCTACTTACTTTGTTATTATCTTCTTCTGCAGCGTTCCGGGCCAGGTTTCCGGCTCCCTACCGAGTTCCCGGCTTTCAAGAATAAACCCATCTTTCATGCTCACTCTCTTTTCTTACTGTTGTTCTTGTGCTCCTGGCTGGTAGGACTCATGCTCTGCAGATGGCTTGTGGGTGTATGAATGTGTGTGTGATACCTGTGCTTGGTTTACCATATGAGGCAAAGAAAGGGAGAGATATAGAGAAAGTACTGGGAGAAAAAAAGGGGATAAGAAGAAATGACAGTAGCTCAAACATATAATACCAGTTGCCATGGCAGTGGAGTCAAGCCAGCATTTCCGACACTAAGTCCATTATAACAGAGATTGTTGCTAATACAGTATTGGACAGGAGTGTCATGCACAAGTATTAGCCTGGTGTTTGCTGAAGCCTTGTTGTGTCAGAGCGCTGCTGTGTGCTGGACTGTCAAAACGTTCTAATTCTCTGCCAATGTTTCTGTGAGTAGCAAGAGTGTGGAACTATGGAGAAGTGCTCACTAACAGATTTAGACAGCTTTGTGAACAATATTTGAGAGAAATAAGCCTTTTGTATGCATAGAAAAAAGTCTTAGACCTTTGATTTCTGCTCATGAAAAATGAGGGCAAAAATAAAAGTTTATATTTTTGTTCAGTATAGATACAAAATAATGTGAATTTCTAGTAGAAACCCCAAAAACAATTATGAACTTGACCAGGAACATAATATGGGACCTTTAAAGAGTGGTAATTTAGTTGCTTATGTTTTTTTTCTGTGACCAATAGATTATTATTTTTTGGAAAACAAAGCAAAAATCTATAGCCTTCTGACAAAAGAAGGAATGAAAGTTGCCTGCATGCATTTCAATTTTATGCTGTATTGCAATTATTACTACATTTGTGTAAATAATAATTATTACACATCCTCAAAGACATTTCTTTGCATTTACACATGCCAACAGCCTAAGAGATCTTATGCTCTTGCAGAAAGCTGCAACAAGAGAAGTTTGTAATCTCAAACTCCCTTTCCAGTTACGTCGTTCATATTTCTGTTTTTCTTTGTCTCTTTCTTTATTTACTCTACAGATCATTTCAACACATTGACCATTTTTTGTCTCTGTCTTAGTCCCTGCGCCTTCCAGCTCTCTCTGCTTTGTGTTCATTTCTGCCTAGAATCTGCACCGAAGCAACTTCATCCACAAAGAGCTTGAAAAGGCATCTTGAAAAGGCTTGGCTTGGCAGCAGCGGACGGAAAACAAATTAGGAGTTCACAACTTCAAACGGAGCCTCACCAAGGCAACCCCTGCTCTTCTGCCAAGGGTTTGCCTCGCTCGCTCTAAGACAACCCGTGAGAAGAGTTTTAATAAGCACAAGCTCCATCTGAAGTCCTTTTGGTGTTATAAAGAAGGATAGTATGGCTACATTTATAATCTCCCTTTCATTTGAGTATGGATTTGTTGCCTTCTCAGACACTGTCTTTGGAAACTACTGTTAATTCTGAGCTAAGTCTAAGATGGTGCGCCACAACTGACGGCAGATTAAAGTGTTATTACACCTTAGTCCAATCTCTACTGCACCAAAAATGAGCAGAAAAGTTTGTTGACTGGTCTGGTGTGAGATTCTGGAGCGGACAAAGAAAGAAAAAGATGCTCCAAGTTTCTCACATAAGTCTCTACAGCATTCTGAAGCCAAGAGCTTTACTTACTGAAGAAATCTGCCTGAGAAATGTCAGCAATTACACCTGTCAGCTGTCTTCCTATTCACTTGTTTACCTCTGAGACTATAGTTTGCTCTTATTGATCTGCAGTGTGTAAAAGGTCACAGGATTGAAGATGACAGCAACCGCAGTAACCATGGAGACTCCATCACTTTGTGTCTGTGGCCGAGCTCAGTATCAGTCCAAGGATACAACTTTGATGCTCGTTGCTTTATTGCTCTAAAGGTGAGCGAGTTCCACCCTCCTTTCTGTTGGTGATATGCCCCGACTTTAGTACAAACGGATGGACGCAGGATAAAGACGCTAACTCTCAGCGACACACACACACAAGCAGCTTAAAGTCTAACCACCCGATCATTCATTTATTGATTTAAGCCCTTTGGGGACATTGATGTATGTTTGCTGCTAGCAGGGAGATTATTTTACAATCTCTCTGGTGTTCAACTTGGATCAGATAAGATCTGATTCAGATGTTGTTATATTCAATTTGAAATGCAACTGGCAACTAAAATATGATAAATGCATGGCACTCAAAACCACAAGGTTAACACTGGGATTCCACAGGCTGCTGAAATAACAGAGCAATTCATCCCCTGTGAGAAGGGTGGCATGAGTGAAGTCGGACTGATGTTCACCCCCCGATGTTTTCTCCGCTCAACTTTGGAAGAGCAGTGGCCAAGAGAGGGCAGACATGCGAACCAGCCTGCAATATATTCACCTGTGTATACACACATGCTATATTTAAAATTCCATGCAACTCAAATGATCGTGATTTTCCTACAACCTACTTTGTCTCTGTATGACTACAGGCATGTTAGGTGGTATTCCTGCTGAGTTTTTGTTTGTTTGTTTTAGTATTTGTAGTATATTTGTTGTATTGTATTTATTCTCTAGTTTTTATGGGTATGATGGCGGGTGTGAGCACTGTAATTTCTATTTTTATGGATGAAATAAACTTGACTTGACTAGTAGTAGCATTGTAGTACTTTTATCATTGTAGCAATGACAACCTAGCTGGTTGCTAGCAATACATTATTTGAACTAAACCCAAATTTTAAAGCGGCACAGTGTGTGACTGGATAGAAACGGATAGAAACAGATGTGAACACCAACAACAAATTGTCTGCAAAATGTGTACACTGTCTGCATCATGTTGTGGTGAAACAGCTGCCTGTTGAAACCCAGCGTGAGGTTATGGGATGGATAATGCAAGAAGAGGAAGATAAAATGCCACACTCCCAATATGGAATTATTGACTAAATGTATAGCAGGATTAGAATGAGAAGCTCCATTTACACTTCTTATTTAATTATAATTTTAAGCCCTCAGTACTGTGTTTTGTAAGGCAGAAAATATATATTTAAAAAATTGTGTGATGTGCTGTGCATCTCTTATATTTCTCTGTTCTGGTGGCATTGCCACTTTTCTACAATGTTGTCTGTCTGGTTCCCCCCTGAAGGGCCCCTCTGTCCATTTTGCTATGCTGTTTTGATCGACTTGGTAGTTTTAGTCTTTTAAATTAATTTGTAAAACTAAAGGAATAATAAATACAAAATGCCTAATTTTGGAATTTATTTAGTTTGACAGAAAAGAGTTGGTTACATAAGTTGCAGTCTACTTTTGACACAGATCTGAGTCCTGTTTTAATGAGTGCTGACAGAAGAGTTGGCTCCACTGTGCTGCAGTCTACAGGCTAAGCAACATCTCGTGTATTGATAAAGTTATACACGTGGTGTGCGCTCTCCTCTGTACTAAAGCGATGTTGGTTTTGTTACCCTTTGGCAGATTACTGTGTGGATCACTGCCTTGCATGGCTTCTTGTTTCTCGGTGGTAAACTAGTAGTAAAGGCCAGTAACACAGGGCGGGCTGGTTGTGGTTATCCTGATGTGGGTGTGTTAGACCTCGGCGATATAGAAGAAAATCAAATAGCACGTGATATTGAAGTGTTGACTATCGGTGCTTTCACAAAATATTAACACAATGAGATATTTGATAAATAATCACCAATAACGTGGAAACAATTACTAAGTGGGTACATAAAAATAATAAATCAGCTAGTCTAGTAAATTCAGAAAATTACATCACTTTACTCTCATGCAGTCCTTAAAACCAGGAAGCCAACACTTATATTACGATATCCAAAATTTAACATGATATCTAGCCTCATATATTGATGTCGATATAATATTGATATATTGCCCAGCCCTAAGGTGTTTTATACATATTCTGCCTACTCTGATCAGCTTTGGCTGCTCCAACAACACTGCAGACAAATATCTTCCCGTTATCTGGACTGTGGACTGGACGCACAGACTGACGGTCCCCATCATATAATCATGACAAAAACACCATCAACTCACTTTAGTATAGCTGCAAAAGAACATATTATTTTTTCATGATATGATGAATAAAAAATTATGCTGGGTAAGCAATACATTAAGTTACTATGGATATTTAAAGATTGATATTTAAAATGACATGCTAGAATGTAATATTTTAAGCAGTCCTGTATTTTCATCTTATTGTAAGTTACCAAACGGAACCACATGTTCTTAGTCCAGACAGAGACATGACAGGAATATTATTGTAATATTATAAGGGGTTTGAAACAATAAACTGTCCTTCCCCTGACATCCGTAGAATGACCAGAAGTGTTTTAAATTGCGTGATTAGCCGCCTTTCTTCTTGTCACTTTACAGGAAGAAAGCTGCTTAATTTTCAGTTTAATTACAGTGTGACTTGCGGCCATGATCACAGGGGACGGTCCCCGTAGAGCCTTATTCCACAGACAGATTACTGACGTAGTTACACTTGGGAGGGAGATGACGTGTGAAAAGCTGCAGTTTTTAGTACATGATAAAAAAGTAAAAGGCGTCTGTGATTTGGGATACAGTGTCACAGGTTATGTTAAAGGTCTCTCTTGAGAATGAGACCAGGTGTCTCAATGAGATTACCTGTATAAATAAAGGTTAAATAAAAAATAAAGTTAAGCATTTATTTGTATCATTTTAAGTAATCCATAGCATCTACCACACCCTACCTTTTTGTCACACTGTATAAATGTCACACTGCAACTCCCAACAAAGATAGTAAAGAAGTGAGATGTATCACTCTGTATCTAAAACATAGACCTAAACACACAGGGTGAAAAGAGGAGCTGCAGCAATGTGCAGTACAACAAAAATACAGTGTTTTATGAAAATGAAACTTTGTGAACCTATCCTGATACAACCTCAATATACAATTAGAAACCTGAAAAAAAAAAACAATAATATGGGCGCTTTACATTTTTGACATATTTCTATGACACAGCAAAATGCAGATTTCCTTTGGTTATCATGCTAGAAATATACAGGGTGTTGATATCAACACAAAACTTATTTATATATTTTTTATGTTCTGGGATTTCTTTTTAGATTTAACTTCATTTGTTGAAGATCCATTTCAAGCATTTAAGTGTCTTTGTAAGGGAACTGTCTCATTCTCCAGTATTCGATTATTTGATTAACAACAAATAAAGACCGGTAGTCAATTAAAAGCCTGGCCCCTGATAGTGGCCGGGGGGCGTGGTCGACACGGACAAATAATGGCCGGCCTCAAATTAAGACCGGGGAACAAATCGTGTGGATAATCTCCCTAGTGCCTTTCATATAATGTACATTCAATTGTATCGTAATATACAGTTCTACCAATTTATTTTAACAGATTCAACAATATATTTATGTTTTTTTTTACACTTTGTTTTTTCCAGATTACGATACTCATGTAAAGAATTATTGTCCTAGCGGTATTTTAGTCAATGCGGCTGTATGTGTTACTCAGCCATGTGTAGTGTGTAGTAACGTACAGGTGCCATAGATGGCAGTAGCTACATTGGAGGTAACACGGGTCTCATTTAGTAACAGCAGAGAATAACAGACTTTTAAACAACAAAACGAAAAGAGTTTAAAAGTATGCGGAGGAAAACTCAGGTCAACAAGCTGCGAGACATTTCAACATTGACCCCAGGAGAATCCGAGACTGGAAGAAACAGACGGAGGTACTGGTGTAACTACTGTAAGATCTTATTGTAACCTACAAGCAGTACCGTAGTACCTGTATTTGAAATAAATACACGGTACATTTACTGGGTTTCTGACCCAAATTGCTCTGTCGCCCTTCTGGCTGTTGTTTCTTAAAAAAATTAATGATCTCTGCCCACTGGAACGCTATGGTTTTTGTTTTAAAACAGTTGATTTCAAACAATTATACTTATTAACCCTCCTAGCCCTGAGGCCATTTTTACAGTTCATTTTCCGTCTGGATTTATTTTATATAAAAGCCAATAAAACGTCAACCCTGTTGTCTACAGTGAAGATATGAACATCATTTTTTTCAGGACAAACTGGGTTAGTAGAATATTTGGGTTGCAATGAGGTCACTTGAATGTTAAAAATGGTTGTAGGACCTTAAAGACAAATAAATAAATAAAACGGAACATGACTCTTCCAGATATGTATTGATATCACAGACATTTTACTCTCTAAAACACTTCACATATGTCTTGGGAGTCACACTGTGAAGAAATAATCATAAATTTTACAGATGACAAAATACAGACATTTTTTCAAAAAAAAGTCCAGACGCTTTTGCCCTCATGACATTTACCTATGCCAATAATAACATAATAATGTCATATTTATTGATATTTCACCCACAACAATGCTACACAAGCATTTGTGTGTCTAAAACAGTTCTTCTATATGCAAAAATAAACATAATAAACATTATAACTCATATAAAGCACATACTATTTACATTTCTTCAAAAAAGGCCCAAATATATAATATATAATGCAAATATATGCCAAATCTCAAACCAATAAGGCCATTTCCTCTATAAAACGGTAGATATCTATCTTGTTCCGCTATAGCACCTTTGATTGCATGCTAGACACGTTGACAGGAAGTGTTGGCAGAGTAGGAAGTGTTGGGAGGGTTAGAATCTTTCAGCCTCCATACTCTTTGGCTGATATCTCCCATATATGGGCATACTGGGGCCTGTACTTCCTGTAAACACAGAGGACAGACGGAGCAGCGAGCTAGCGGCAAAATCGAGCGAAAACGCGATGAATTATGGACATAAAGTGGATTAATCTGGGATTTAAAGGTATGAATTTAAAGCCCAACAACCCCTAAAGAGGCTGGAAGTTCCAGGCTGGATAGAAAATCACCTGTAGAGGCTAGACGGACACGGAAAAGACCGCCGTAAAGGCTAATTCGTCAGGTTTCCGGAGCAACTTTTGGTGAGTCACTGCGTTGTATTGTTTAAAAGTTATTAAACTATGAATCAGAGGTGATTTTTTGATCGTGGGCGAGCCTCTCGGTCTCACAGGGTTTTAAACAGATGGAATTAGAAATAAAGACCTCCCTCTAAGATGCTTCAAATAAAAACCTGGTACCTTCTGCAGTTCAGGTAACTAAAGGCCCCAGCTTTTATTTGAGGAATTACGGTATGCATGTTTCGTCAACCTCTTCATTCCAAGTGGGCATAATCTTGGTTGAGTAAATGTATGCAACCAGAAGCATCCAGCGGGAGTGAGTGCTCCAGAAAGAGGCCTCTGCACTCTGGCCCACTCAGCACGAGCTCAACAGCTGGTAGCTGCACCGCCTGGAGGTTTTTGGAAGGAAAGCTATTGCCCTACTGTATAAGTGTTGTTGCTAGAACATGTAAATGCATGACACTCCTGGCCCAAAATTGGTGAGTCACTCCCTTGACATAACCTATTTTGTGAACTGACTTTTCATCTTCTCTAATGGCGTCACATAGGAGTCTATCTAATGGAATTAAACGGGCCCTTAGTTATTTTATGGTTACAGCTATCATATACTTGTGTTTCATGTCAAACTAGAAGAGATATCAGAGATTGCAGACCTCTGCCAAGGCATATTTCATAATGTTAATGTAGAGTGAATTTTCCCAGTCTGATACTATTTTTTGTGACACCACATGAAAGCAGCACAAATGCCCTTTTTTGCAATAATAAAAAATAGAAAAATAATGTATGTATCTGCTCCAAAATGTAATGGCTTACTTGTACCAGGCTACATCCTTCCACCAACTCTTACATTAATCGGACCAGTAGTTTTTCTGTAAACCTACTGTCAGACAAACATTCATTTCATTTCATATATTTATTATACAGGAAAGTTTGAAAAAGTAACATTTCATTACAATATAAAGACGGGCCTGACTCAGTTTAAAAACTGGTTTTCAGCAGGTTGCTGTTCTGCAGAAACATAAAACATGGTTACAGCATGTCAGGACAGACATTAATACAAGAAATCGATGTAGAAAAATATATATCGACAACTGAAAACAATACAGTTACATAAGGAAAAAGACATTTATACAAAACATCAGCTGAGCTAGACAAATTCAGACCGTGCAAACAAGACCTGGACAATACATAAACGAATCAATTAATGCATGCAAGTGTAACTGTTAAGAAGGAGCTGTTTGTATGCCTTTTTGAAATATGTGATGGATGATAGTGTTCTGATGTGATACGGAATGTCATTCCAAATCTTGGTATATGTATAAAAAAAGGACCTCTTACCAAAGTTGTTTTTGTATGGGGGAACTGGGATAAGTGCCTGTGAAACCGACCTAGTGAGGCGACCTGGTCTCACGTGTGTCGGAAAGTGCAACAAGTTCTGGTAAAGCGGTATTTTGAATCTGAAAATAAAATGCAATTGCGTGGCTGTTAAAGTTTTCATAAGTCAAAGCCTTAGAGCGCAGTACAATGGTGAGACCACTTTGGAAGGTTACTGTGAATCTTGAGAGCTCGATGGTATAGTCGTGCTATTGGTTCAGTGATTTCCTTCGTGGTGAGTGACCAAATAGGAAGACAGTAGGACATGGTTGAAAACACAATTGCATGTAAAACAAACAAATGGACAAACTGAAAAACTAAACCTTCCTAGCAGAGGAGCAAAGGAGTAGTGATTCTTGCAGAGAATTACATTTAAATGTATACCACTGTATGCTAAATATGAAGTTTCCTCCAGCAGCTGGTTAGCTTAGCTTAGCACCAACACTAGAAATAGGGAAACAGCTAGCATGGCTCATGGCTAAAGCTAACAAAATACATCACCCAGCAGCCCTACAGCTAACTCATTACACTACTTACATGTCATATCTCGTTAATTTCAACCACTAGCTTCTGAGCAACCGCACAGTGATGACACTACTCCAGGAAGTCACTGCACCCAGCTGAGAGTATTCCCGGCACATAATCACCCAAAAACTACGATTTGGTGTTTTTACACTTCAACCGTTGCATGGATTTAAAAATAATATTAGAAGTGCTGGTAGACTTTTGACAGATCAAGGCTAGGTTTTCCCCCCATGTTCTGTTGATCCAAGAATGCTTTTGCTGTAAAGTGAATTTTTTAATACAAGCAGTATATTACACATTCTATTTCCATTACAAGATTCTTAATATGAGACAGGAGGTTTCTAACTTTGACTGTTTCCTCTAATTTCTATAGTTTCTTCTCCAAAATAAGACTTTGAAACAATTAGTTATTATTCTGTGTTGTTATACAGTATTGAGGCCTGGGACTTAAGTCAAGTCTTGGCAACAGACAAGCCAAAGCCAGAAGCTTAGGGTGAATCCCATTTCTACATCTTACCCCTAACCCTCACCCCTTACCCCTAGCTCTTGGCCCTTAAAACCAAGGGGTAAGAGCAAGGGATGAAAACATACCCAATGAAATTGGACACCGCTTGGTCACATCATACTTCAAGATGCCATCTTTGTCTTTGTCAATTGTGTGGGTTTTGACAACAGTGTCATATGCATTTATATATTTTTTTAGTTATTTTATGTTCACTTTGGTGGTGCAGAGGCAGATGTTATCTGTGTAGTACTTAGGTCTGTTTGCAATACATACAGTGGGTACGGAAAGTATTCAGACCCCTTTAAATTTTTCACTCTTTGTTTCATTGCAGCCTTTTTCCAAAAATCAAAAATGTTCATTTTATTTCTCAGTAATGTACACTCAGCAACCCATCTTGACAGAAAAAAACAGAAATTTAGAAATTTTTGCATATTTATTAAAAAACAAAAACTGAAATATCACATGGTCATATGTATTCAGACCCTTTGCCGTGACCCTCATATGTAACTCAGGTGCTGTCTATTTCTTCTGATCATCCTTGAGATGGTTCTACACCTTCATTGGAGTCCAGCTGTGTTTGATTATACTGATTGGACTTGATTAGGAAAGCCACACACCTGTCTATATAAGACCTTACAGCTCACAGTGCATGTCAGAGCAAATGACAATCATGAGGTCAAAGGAACTGCCTGAAGAGCTCAGAGACAGAATTGTGGCAAGGCACAGATCTGGTCAAGGTTACAAAAAAAATTCTGCTGCACTTAAGGTTCCTAAGAGCACAGTGGCCTCCATAATCCTCAAATGGAAGACGTTTGGGACGACCAGAACCCTTCCTAGAGCTGGCCGTCCGGCCAAACTGAGCTATCGGGGGAGAAGAGCCTTGGTGAGAGAGGCAAAGAAGAACCCAATGGTCACTGTGGCTAAGCTCCAGAGATGCAGTCGGGAGATGGGAGAAAGTTGTAGTAAGTCAACCATCACTGCAGCAATCCACCAGTCGGGGCTTTATGGCAGAGTGGCCCGAAGGAAGCCTCTCCTCAGTGCAAGACACATGAAAGCCCGCATGGAGTTTGCTAAAAAACACCTGAAGGACTCCAAGATGGTGATAAATAAAATCCTCTGGTCTGATGAGACCAAGATAGAACTTTTTGCCTTAATTCTAAGCGGTATGTGTGGAGAAAACCAGGCACTGCTCATCACCTGTCCAATACAGTCTCAACAGTGAAGCATGGTGGTGGCAGCATCATGCTGTGGGGGTGTTTTTCAGCTGCAGGGACAGGACGACTGGTTGCAATCGAGGGAAAGATGAATGCGGCCAAGTACAGGGATATCCTGGACGAAAACCTTTTCAGAGTGCTCTGGACCTCAGACTGGGCCGAAGGTTTACCTTCCAACAAGACAATGACCCTAAGCACACCGCTAAAATAACGAAGTAGTGGCTTCACAACAACTCTGTGGCTGTTCTTGAATGGCCCAGCCAGAGCCCTGACTTAAACCCAATTGAGCATCTCTGGAGAGACCTGAAAATGACTGTCCACCAACGTTTACCATCCAACCTGACAGAACTGGAGAGGATCTGCAAGGAGGAATGGCAGAGGATACCCAAATCCAGATGTGAGAAACTTGTTGCATCTTTCCCAAAACGACTCATGGCTGTATTAGATCAAAAGGGTGCTTCTACTAAATACTGAACAAAGGGTCTGAATACTTATGACCATGTGATATTTCAGTTTTTGTTTTTTAATAAATATGCAAAAATTTCTAAATTTCTGTTTTTTTTCTGTCAAGATGGGTTGCTGAGTGTACATTACTGAGAAATAAAATGAACTTTTTTGATTTTTGGAAAAAGGCTGCAATGAAACAAAGAGTGAAAAATGTAAAGGGGTCTGAATACTTTCCGTACCCACTGTATGTGTATACACACACACGGTGTGTTGTATACCGTTTTGAATGTCATTCATGTTCAGAAAAACATTTTGTTAACCAAAGTCTTTATTGCCCAATAAATTAAACATAACAGGCAAAAACATTATATAAAATATATTATATTACAGAACCATTATCAACCATTACAACCATAACTTGCATGTGACACACATAAAAAGGCACTCAAATGTGCAAAACTAAAACAAAGACACAAGACCACAAACAAACAAATTAACAAACAAACAAATTAACTACAGTTACTGATATTCCTGACCAGTCTGAAGCCTGTTGGCCAGTATATATATATATATTATATATATTGATATACATATATACAGTTCTGATATACAGTCCATTTAATGCAGAGAAATGCGGGACTGTTGTGCAAATCAACGTTAACGTTAGCGGTTAGTGATTAGCGCTAACATAGCAAGCTAGCAATTTTTAAAAAGTTTCAATTAAGAACATGGTTGCAAGTATATATGCAAAGGACTGTATAAACCACAAAACAAGGCTTTCATAATTTTGAAATCAATTATTTAAGCCGAAAATACTTACATTTATGGGTCTCTCTGGTCGATGCGGCAGCCATTGTTGCCTGTTGCACAATGTATATCGCTACCCCTCGATTTCAAGTAAGCTTGCGTCCTCCCTTGATTTCTTCATTCATTGTCTATGGTTCCAAGGGCCACACACCCCTTACCTCTCGTTCAAAAAGAGTATTGGGACAGCACTAGGTCTTGCGTGAACGCGCAAAACATAGGGGAAGGGGGAAGGGGTAGGAGATAGAGAAATGAGATTCAGCATTATGCTAGCTGTAGTACAACAATGAACTTGGGAAATGAAGCTCAATTGCTATGAATATGAGGAAGGCAAAGTGGCAAACATCGCATAATGTCTATAAAATAATGTGAACCATTTTATCATTAATCATCATTAATGTTCATGGGTAAGTAATGACCCCTCTAAATCAAAAAGGGGAAACCACAGTCCTCATTTGCAGATGTATGATTTGATAACAGATATTTTATACACAAAATGAAATAAAGATAATTGAACTCAATTCTATGTTTTTCATTATTTCTACAATTCTATTTTTACATATCAACCATTCAAAGAGTGACCGGAGATAGCAGGGGCACCATTAAAGTGACATAAATCCAACCATTAGTAAAGCAACATGTCTGTTTTGGAGCAATTTGCAGCTTCTCATTGCACCATTTCATGCATAATGTAATGGTTTTAGTCTGGGTGATCAGAGCAAAAAAGAAGTGAATGGAGATCTCTGCTAACAGCTCGTTATGCCATGCGTTCCAGTAGCTCATCAGTGAGCAGCCAGTCAGCCATTAAGTGTAGCATGTTGTTAAATATTTATTTGGTCCAAGACCACTGCTGGGCTTCATTAGATCGGCCTGTTTGTCATTAAAGGACATCAGCTACATTATGAATGCAGGGTGTGTATAGACAGCAAGTTTGAGTTAAGGTTACAAAGGGCAGAGAAAACCCAAACACCTGCTGGTTTACTCACAATCACTGATATTGTTCCTGGAAAATGACGGATTACTGCCTGTGCCTCTCATATTATATTTTTGTTGACCTGAGACCTAAAATGCTTGATTTTCTGCTATGCTTCCTCTTGTTATCGCATGTTAGATGTTATAATTATTAGCCAAACTAGCGGCGGCCCACCACTTTGGTTTGGATTGAAATACCTCAACAACTTGTGTAATGTTATTTTTTTTACAGACATTCATGTTCCCAGAGGATGCATCACACTGACTTTGATGATCCCCTGACTTTTCCTCCAGTGCCACTGTGAGGTTGATATTTTTTTAACAGATATTTGCCAGGAAATTTGGTACGCTTATTCATGTTGCTGGAAGATTATTTGTAATTTGCACTCACTTTGCATCTAGCGTCATATTCAGCTCCAAATTTAATTTTTACCAATACCTTGGTTTATGGCCAACTGCTCCCTGTGTGGGTGGAGCCCTGAATCTATACAGGAAGCCAGCTCACCTGTGGCAAACAACAAAGAAGCAGGCAAGCGGGCCTTGTGTGAAAAAAAGTAAGTTTGCTTTTTTGATAGCTTTATGGTTTGTTACTGGCATACAGTACATGAAGCTTTAGAAAATTTCTGAATCCAAACTTGTTGTCTGATAAAGGATTAATGTTAGCAGATTAACAACAAGTTTCTTTACTGCGGGTAGATGGGTCAAACAACCCAGGACTTTCACCCTGTAGACCGGGGATCGTGTCCCGTGTGTTGCAGTTCCTTTCTGCGTTATTCTCTTCCTAACCACAACTGTCCCGTTGTTGTCGCTGGCGTGTGGTGTTTCATTTCCCCGTTGTTGCGTCCACCAGAGCAGCCCAGTGTTATGGCAGTTCCGGAGTAAGTACGCGTAGTAAATCAAAATAATGTGACCATTTCACATACTGGCGTGAGACCGGGTTAGGTATTTCAGCAGTGCCCTGCATTGATAATGTTTGCTGCACTACACTGGTCCTCAACATTTAATTTAAATTTAAATACTGCATCACTACAGTACATTTCCACGTAGAACTTGACCAATATGATGTGACCAATTAAATATGTGTATAAGTGTAGCATTATTCCAAAGCTCAGCACCATTTCTTGTGATTGCTTTTGGCTAGTAAGTTGACTCTTTTAATAACTCTTGAAGTTTATGCCCGTTTAGGTTCATGTTTCTGTTTTAAACCTGTTGACTGCAGCATTTATATTTAGAGACTTAATAATGAAAGAAGCACTAACACAGAGCATAGACCCTGCAGTATGTTAGCTTGTGTATTGAGTGAAACTGTTGCTTTATACTGTAATTATATTTATTTATTGCTACTAACCTCTAGCAGCGAATGTGATGTTCTTAGCCCCGTGCTCCTGAAATAATAAAGGCCGAACACTGCGTGTGAGTACTGTAAGTGTGTGTGTGTCTAGTTGTGTGTCCCTGTCTTTGTACATGCATTTTATGGACTAAATGAGGCACAGGAGGAGTGCTAAAAAGTGGGCCTTTTACTATACACATACCACAGAGAGGTACCACAGTATGGTGCCACTATGCTGAGCTGTGCTGAGTGACTCAACAGGATTTAGACTATAGACCTCACTGCAGGATGCATTTAGACACGCGCACACACACGCAGCAGGTTCCAGCCACAGCTCATTACTGCTGGTTGAAGTGGAGTGCACTACACACACTTGGAATTAAATAGGTAAATAGCTCAGATACAGCAGTGTGAGCTAGTATCTTTGTCGTTGTTTTTGTATATAATTGTGGACGGCCATACTGTACAGGAGAGGTCATAGATGGCATGGCATGGCATTAGTGATTACTGACTGACACACACACACACACACACACACACACACACACACACACACACACACACACACACACACACACACACACACACACACACACACACAGTCACCCTGTATGTCAAAGCTGGAGGTTGGATATCTATATCCACAGTGCAGGCACCGAGCATTCCTCACGCACCTTTGAGCGATAGCCATATTATACAGTGCCGAAAATCCTGTTCCAGCTTTATCAATATCCGGCCCTGCAGCCCAAAACCCCGCCGCAGCCAACAGAAAAATATGACTGCATGCTGTAGACAGAGAATATTCATCATCGCTTGGGACGAAAGGTTGGCTCTGGGGAAACTGCAGGTTGTTTGTTCAAGCCAGACAATGTTGTGTTTGTTTATTGTTGAGGTCTCCAGCCAGCTGGCTTCCCATTTATTACCACAGGGTGGGAATAATGGACAGCTGCAGTTGTGGAGAAACTACTTTTTGTGGTGTTGTTTGCCTCCCTAATATTGGTTTGTCTGAGCACAATTTGCCTGATTCAGCAGCACCATGCTTACTGCAGTTCCAGGCATTCCCAGCTGTGAGCTGTCCCTTGTGACAGCAGTGTTGTCCTGCTGGCTTGAGTGCTGCTCAACTGATGACTGACTGAGATAGTTGCCTTTCTCACCTTGACAGAAGCTGCTGAAAGACTGGAGAGAGGATGCTATTCATACTTTCCTGTCAAGATTTCTATAGTGGCATTCTAGCCGGTGAGTCTTTTCCTCCCAGGTTGTTCTCATCCCCACAGCATGTAGGCCAGTAAAATTTGGCGTGTGGTGGACAGGGTTACCTGGTGGTCAGAGAGATTGTTAACACACAGGAAAGTCAGTGTTTTGTCAACATCAAGGTGCTTGAGGAAATTAATTGGACAGGCTTTTCATATGTGATTTTCAAATGTGGAGTGGGCAGATTTTTTTTTCCATGCATGTGCACACAAATACACAAGTAAGCTGTTTCTCTTTGCTTCTTTATGCTAAGCTAATTGTCTTCTGGCGTTAGCTTGATATTTAGCATACACATAAGTAATAATTACTAAACTATACTAAACTATATTTAAACTAAGATGGCGGTGGTGGCTGCCGTTGGTGGAGGCTCAGTTTGCCCACGTACAAAACCTACAATCTATAAAACTGATAACGGGAAGGTGATAGTGGAAGATGAACTGTTAAACTTTATCGTGGTTAAAATGAAGACACTTAGCCATGATGAAATTGTGTTGTTGGCAGCAAACAACTTTTCATCTGAGTGGATTGAGGAATCGAAAGCGGCTCTTGTTTGATGTGTGCCCGAGTACCACGCTACGCTGTATCGGGCACAAAGGTCCACAGAAGGATGTGAATAATATTAAGGCCTGTCTTAAGGTTCTGAATGAGTGCGGCGAAAGTATTCCACGGTTTGTCTCACATTATTTGGATGAACTGCCACCTGTCGGGTTTGGCAATATGGACGCCTCGGCGTTGCTTAGCCGAGTGGAACAGCTGAGCCAAGAAGTTTGTGGCTTGAGGAGGGCATTGGAAATTCAGACAGAAGTAAGTGAGAACTTGGGGGCAATTGTTGCGAACATTGATCGTAGAGTGACAGCGGTGGAGACGCGCCGCACATCGGACTGTGACCCTAGGACTGCCGGCACCACGCAAGAAGGGGCGCCGGGGCTCGTAGGCCCTGGTCGACAGGGGGAATCAACAACGGATCCCGCTGGGAATTATCATCTAGGTTTGCACCCCGAGGTCGCTAGCACCTCATGTGGGGGGGAGAAGGTGCTGGAGGGTTTCGCTCAACAACAGGAGCTCCTGGATGTAGCAACATCGTCACGATCACAACTACAGACCTCACAGTGGAGCGTTGTTGTGAAAGAAGGTCGCAAAAAGTCGGGGTCCCTTAAAGTAACTGTGCCACGAAAACCCCACAACAAACAAGCTCAGAAACGTGAGCAGAGGAATGTGGGAATAATTGGAAGCGGTACTGTGAGCAACATTGGAGTGGTGAAAACAAAGCTGGTGAATGTATTTGCCACTAGGTTTTCTCCCACTTTGGATGCAGACACGCTACGTAGCTATTTATCTGAAAAATTGGAGAATGGAACAGTGACGTGTCGAAAGATCGAGTCGGCCCGCAGCAGGTACGGCTCATTTCACATCACTGCAGAATGTAACAATGTTGCTGATATGTACGATCCAAAACTCTGGCCTGATGGGACATATGTTCGCCGCTATTATGAGGCCCGTACACGAGAGCCAGTCTGCATAGTAGCTGCTATGTGATGAATTAACCTAGGCTATATGAACATTTGTGTCGTGTCTTATAATGCGCGTGGACTTCGTGTGGGTCACAGTGATACTGATAAATCACGCCGTGTTGTTGTGGACAAATTGATGGAGAGATGTGACATTTTGTGCGTCCAGGAGACGTTCTTGGCAAAACAAGACCTGGAAGGACTAAACTCTATACATAGGGACTTTCATGGGGCGGGTGAATCAACAACTGACTTGTGTGTAAAAGTTGTCCGGGGGCGAATTCCAGGAGGGGTAGCCACTATGTGGAATAAAAAATATGAACAGTTGGTTAATGTTATAAGATTGGGAGTTGATTGGGCTTGAGCTGTGTTGTAATGATAAGAAGATAATCATTTTTAATGTATATACGCCATATGAGTGCATACAAAATGAGGACGAGTACCTCATTAGGTTGGCATTTATCATGTCTTTTATACAGGACCATTCTTCTACCTGCATCTATGTCGTTGGTGACATGAATGCTGATGTAACTGATGTTAACTCTTTATTTGGTAATCATTTAATGCAGTTTTGTACAAACAGTGGACTGATTTTATCTAGCAAGGTACTATTGCCAAATGAGAGTTATACTTATATCAGCGAGGCTTGGCACTCTACTTCCTGGCTGGACCACTGCCTTTGTACAGTGGATGCACATGACTCCATCGATATGATGAAGATTGATTATGATCTGGCTACTACAGACCATATACCCTTCCTTATGATGTTGAACACAGACAACTTACCGGTGTTGTTGCCTGTGGATAATGGCATTAATGTAGAAAAAATAAGTTGGTCAAAATTGTCTTAATTTAATTAATTAGCTTATTGATCTTAATGAATATACCAATCTTTCTGATGTCTTGCTGGGTGATATCAAGGCCCCAAAAGATGCCTTATTGTGTCGGGATATGAACTGTAAGAATGTACAACACTGTGAGGATTTATGTACCCTGTATGAAGCTATTGTGGGGTCTCTTAGTATCTCAAGCAGGCCTCTATATAAATACAGGACAAAAGTGTGCAATGCTAAGCCAGGTTGGAAGGAACATGTAGAAGAGCTCCATGCAGAGGCCCGAAATGCTTTTAAAAAATGGGCCGAGTCAGGCAAAAGCAGGCATGGCCCCCTGTTTGAAAACAAGAAATGCACTAATGCTAGATTTAAATATGCACTTCGCTATATTAAAAGAAATGAAAACACTATGAGGTTGGATTCACTGGCATGGAAGCTGAAAAAAAATAATGTTAATGACTTCTGGAAAGAAATAAAAACTGTTAATAATTGTAAAACATCTCTTCCTTCTAATATAGATGGTGTGAGTGGTTCTAATGAAATTTCACAGTTGTGGCGAAAACAATATTATGAACTGTTAAACTGTGTAAAAAGTAATCTGTTTGTAGTGAATAATGTAGAGTTTAATGATGATGTTGCTGTTACTTCTGTTGAAGTCCTTGAAGCAATACTGAAATTAAGAGTTAATAAAGCCTGTGGCCTGGATGATATTACAGCTGAGCATCTTAAATTTGCTAGTAAGAAACTGTGTCCTCTGGTGGCTATGTGCTACACAGGTTTCCTTGTTCATGGAGAGTTACCTGATTCTATGCTCTCTGTTGTGCTGGTACCAGTTATTAAAGATAAAGTTGGGAAGTTGAACTGCTCAGATAATTACAGGCCAATAGCTCTGGCCAGTGTTATGTCCAAAGTGCTGGAGACGGTTATATTGTGTAGACTTGAGAGGTATGTCCTGTCTATTGATAACCAATTTGGTTTTAAACGGAAGCATGGTACTGATTTCTGTATTTTTGCATTAAAAGAAATTTTAGATAAATATAATAGGCAAAATTCCACAATGTTCTTATGCTTCATTGATGCTTCCAAAGCATTTGATCGTGTTAATCATGAGAAATTATTTTTTAAATTGTGTAAAAGTGGGGTCCCTGGTTTTATAATTAGAATCTTGGTGTATTGGTATTCGCATCAGATGATGAGAGTAAGATGGGGGAATGTAATGTCTGTTCCCTTCCAAGTGACCAATGGTGTTCGCCAGGGAGGAATTCTGTCTCCTTTTTTAAATATGTATATGAATGAGTTGTCTTTGATTTTAAATGCATGTGGTACAGGCTGTAGGGTTGGTGACTTACTAATTAATCACCTAATGTACGCAGATGATTTGGTCATCTTTAGCCCATATAGTGCTGGTCTCCAACAGCTTCTGAGAGTATGCACACAGTATGGTGTGGATTTTGATATAAAATACAATGCTAAAAAGAGTAAGATCATGATTATCAGAAGTAGAGAAGACAGACAGGCAACCTTCCCTGACTTCTATCTGTCTGGCACTGCACTTATGGTGTGCAGTGAGATTACATATTTGGGCCATATTATTGCAAATGACCTTTCTGATGATAAGGATATCTATAGGCAGCGTCGGAAGCTGTATGCTCAAGCGAACATGCTGGGCCGTAAGTTTAGCATGTGCTCTGTACCTGTGAAAATCTCACTCTTTAGAGCGTATTGTACACCTTTGTATACGGCCTACCTGTGGTGTCGTTATAAGCAAGGCAGCATTAGAAAACTCCTAATTGCTTATAATGACAGCATGAGGCTGCTGTTGAATGCTCCAAGAAACTCCAGTGCAAGCCATATGTTTGTCAGCGTTGGGGTACCTACTTGCTTTGCTGTTCTACGTAACCTGATGTATAGTTTTATGTGTAGGGTATCAGAGTCAGAAAATGACATAATTACTGTTCTGGTTAACCCTGTACGTAGTTCTGTCAGATTCTCCTCCAGACTGTGGAACCACTGGCGAACATGTCTGTATATTTGACACTGAACATTGTGCTTTATTTTTTATTTATTTTTTTGTATTTTTGTGTTTGTGTATGTTTTTTATTGTGATATGGATCCCCCTGGGTCTGAAATAAAGAAATATATAATAAGTATTGATTATCTTCTTCAACTTTTCGCAAGAATGAAAATTAGTGTTTCCCAAAATGTCAAAGTATTTTTGTTTTGTTTTAAAGCTTTAGTGCGTAACTTTTTTATATTAATGAACGTCCGTTACATTCAAGCCATTACTAAATGAATTGCTACAAAGCTAGTTCAGACTGTCAGCTCCACACAACTCTCTGTGTATTCCTCATTATTGCTATGGTCGGTAACTAGTGTCGTCCGGCGACTTTCGCACGCTTGAGTGAAGTTAATTACCTCTTCTGAAGAGTCCATATTTTTTTCATCCGTCGTGTTCTCCTTGACTACTAGCAACTGCGTGGAGGAGGGGTGGGGGGCGGCCCTCAATCACGGAAGGCTTGTGTCATGTGGACGCGCCAACAGTGTTGTTGTCATTACTTAGAATTCCTCATGGCACTACAGCTTTAAACAATGGCATGACATTTAGACACTTGAGACATCCATCAATGATTTCATTGGGATTGTCCAGGAATTACGATTGTGATTAGAAGGTAGCATTGTGGCCAAAATGTAACTGATGAAGCATGCATCATGAAATTGTCCAGTGGAAAAGTAAATGACTATACCCGCTTTCTAAAAACAAAATCTTCCTATTCTTTTTATTTTTTTTTTATTTATTTTTTTTATTGAGATTTTCAGAAAAACAATGTAATACAGATAAAATAGTATAGACAACACATCAGAACACCCCCCCCCCCCCTCCCACCAACAACACACACACATACACAAAAACAAGCAAAAAACAGAGCACAGTGGTCTTAGAGAGTAGTCCTCCCTCTGAAGTGCTTTGAGTGTCTATTATTAAGTGCTATATAAATGTAATGAGTTATTATTATTATTAAATTAATTACAACACAGGGCTAGGCAATGACTACACAGAATGACTGTTCCCACAGAAATGAAGTTCAGAGTTTAGCAATAGGCATGAGGCGAGAACTTAAATTCTTCATATTCTTAATTCATTACACTATAAAATGTCATTTGAAATTCTGTTTTTATTTGATTCATTAATGGATTGATTTATTCTACTGTATTTATTTTTAGAATCTCAGTTTTAAGCATGGCCATGGAACAATTACTGGAGAGAAGTGTATACAAAATATAACAGAAAGCAATAGAATATGACATATAAATAGTGGTAAATAAAAATGTTTCTGCCAACAAATGCAGATGAGGATTGACTGTGCAGCTCTTACTGACTGAACTGCCAAACGTTCACCTCCAGAGAAGCCGGGAGGAAAAGAGTGGAGTGTAAATGGCCATCAGAGCCTGGGCTGGCATGTAGAGCCGGCCTATGGCCTCTTGGTGCTTACTGTACTCCCGAACTGAACCGTTTCTGCTGCCCGGGCAGTGAACTCTTGCATCTGCCACATTTTTCTTCCTAAAATACTCTGACTGTACTGTTAATATAACATCATAGTCATAGTCACTGATTTCCTGAATCAATTTGATTCTGATTCACAAGGTCCCGATTCTATTAGATCCAGATGTTAGATTTAATAACAAGTCAATTAGGGATATTTCAGTTTCAAAGCCATATTTGCTTGGTTTCTAAGAGATTCTACATTGTACAAGGTTCCCTCTAACCTGGAGCATCATTAAAAGTATTAATCTTTACATTAAGAATTGACCCCAAAGCAGTAGTTATTTAACAAACACACTACAGCAGTCAACATTGTGAGCAACTATGCTCCAAAGAAAAATTCCTTGTATGTGTCTTCATACCTGGCTAATAAAGCTGATTCTGATTCTGATTCTGACATAAGCTCTACAGACTCTACAGTCAGGGAGTTTTGAGTGACATTTCATTTAGTCTCACTTTGCCAGACCATCCTCTAAAGCGCTGCGAAGGAGGCTCTGGCTGGTTTATTGACATTTTTTTGATTAAACCAATCACAACCGTCATGGGCGGCGCTAAGATCTGCACGGAACCGCTGCAAAATAGCCTCGAGAAGGAACTTATGTTGGTGGAACGTGTACATTCAAAGGTTGTTTTAATCGTGAGAGAGAAAGCTCAGATTGGACAGATAGTATAGCTAGCTGTCTGGATTTATCCTGCAGAGATCTGTGGAGCAGTTAACCATAGTCCTTAAAAATTGACCAGAGTTTAAAATTCCAACACAACGAAACCGGAAGGTGACAGACATCTGCAACATGACTATTTCCTGCAGCACCGGAGCAATCCCGGAAGTGGAACGTCATGGATATAGACTACATTTCATTCAGATATATTAAAGGTACAATATGTAACATTACAGACCTATGTTATATAGTTTTATGAGTTGTGTTCTTACACTATCCAAAATGTTTCCACCAAATGTCAAACCCAGAGAAATCTGACACAGGTCGTTTCCTTTAGTCACATGCCAGTGGCGTTGTATAACATTTCACCGTCTAGTTACCACCGTCTCGTAACGTCCGTCAAAACACTGGCACCCAGATGATACGTTCAGGACTAATTCCTTAGGATTTAGCATTTTAGATGCATATGATACAGACATATCCATTTTTCAAAAGCCAGTCCTAATGCTCAATTCTGTTCCCTTCTACTCTTATCTTGTTGCACACCTAAATCATGCAGGAGTTCTTGTCACTCACACAAAGTGTCTTATTGAACGTAGAATAGTTGAATGAATATTGCTCTTGTTGCTGCACCCTGCTGTTGTTAAATACTGTGATCTGCAGAAATTGCTTTTTTTGAGTCGTAGTTAAGTTAATATTTTGCCAGATTGATGCAAATCGAATTTCTTGTGAAGGGGGCGAGTTTGTTTCTTTTTACAGTCTTTTGCCCGCACATTCCTGAACAGACAGATTAAGCCCAAATATTACATTCTATGTAATACAGATTTAGGACATAATGATCTAGATTAAACTTATAATTGATGCAAGAAAAACATGTTAAAATTGCTGCAGGCAGCATTTTAATCATTGTCTGCTGAGCCAGGGTTACATATAGCTACAGTTCCCCTGCTATTTGTTTCTAGTTCTATTCTCGGCCTTCTAAACCGTTTCTGCTGCCTGAAACATAGAGTGAATCACTTGTGCTCTGGAGGATATTTCCAGCGAAAGGCCTCTAAAATATATGACTACTGCACATACATTACATTTGCTTACATGAAAATCTTGCAGATGAAGCAAGGTTAATATTATTATTTATTTATGATCCTCACTGCACATTATGCTGTTTGTAAGGTTAGTTAGTAAGTTTTAGTGCACATTTTAATTCAAGGTCCTTCACAATTTCATCACTACATTCCCAGCTTGGGTCATGCCTCCTGACACCATACCACCAACTTTTTGACACCATAGTGTAATAGTGAACAATATGTGATGCTTTCCTGGAGTATTTCTGGGGCATATCCACCTTGTATGAAGTGGCATTGGCCTATTTAGTGTGTCTGAGATGTGTGGTTAGGCCCACAGGGTCCTCCCCTCTGCTCTGGCTGGTTGATAGAGCTTTTCAACCAGGGAGCAGGACAGCAAGAATACAGAGTTGATAATGAAAAGACCTTCACCAGATAGACTTACTTTTCTGTTGTGAGTCCTCGGGGTACTGGTCTCAAACCAGTCTCATGGCAGTTTGTGGAATGGTCACGTTATTTAATCTATTGATTCATGTACAGGTCACATTAATGCTATTATTATTGTGTGTTGATTACGTATTTTGAAGTAATGCATTTCAATGGGAAGCCTATTTCGTGATCACAGAACGATTACGGTAGCAAGTAGTATTGAAAAGCAGAAAATCCACCCAGGGATTTTCAGCTTTTTCACGGACTTGACTTTTATCCCGGAGACCAGGGATTGTGTCCTGTGTGTTGCAGTTCTTTTCTGCGTTATTCTCTTCCTAACCACAACCGTCCCGTTGTTGTTGGCGTGTCCTGCGTGTGCCGGTTCCTTTTCCCGGTCTTTTTTTCCTAACCACATCCGGCCCTTTTGTTGTGGCCGGTGTGTGGCATTTCATTTCCCCGTTGTTGCGTGCCACAGAGACCGTGGATCGTGTCCCTTCGCCCGCCGATCGCAACCCAGGTGTGGCGGTGCGTCCCATTGTTGTCGCTAGCGTGTGGCGTTTCATTTCCCCGTTGTTGTGTCCCCCAGAGCAGCCCAGTGTCACTTCGGGAAATGGTGTACGCATTTCACAAACTGGCATGTGATTGGTTTGTCCCAAACATGTGAGACAACATTTATCCATATAATGTCACATATAACGTCTATCCATATAATGCAATGCTCTCAATAAGTTTTAAATTGTCTTCCTCCCCAGAAAAGGAGGTTCTTCTGACTATTACAAATTCTAATCTATGTTAAATGTTTTATTTGTTTCTGTTTTATATGAAGCTGTGTAAATTCACATCTATGATCACCATTTCCAGAATTACCCCAGAATCACATGCCTTTTATTTTGCACTGAACCTTCCAAGCTCCTGGGTCTTTGTGCATGCCTGACACAGCTGGAATCATAAAATATGCATTTAGTGCACGTACATCACAAAGGGGCTACTACTACAAGTGGTAAAGGCAGCGCAGGAGAGAAAAGATTGTATTGAAGTAAGTTCAAAGGATCAGTTAGTCTCAACATCTCACCTAAAATTATTATTATTATTCTATTTTAATCATCCTACAGAAATTTAATGTCTTATTTGAATTACAATTTTTTCTGACCTGTGTCTTTTTTAGAAACTCTGGGGAAACCTATGTTGGGCTACATCAACACAAAGTGCTATAGTCTTTACTTCCTCCTAATGAGGATTTTATGGATAACTTGTCTACTTGTATCTCAGTCATCCGCCCAACCAGCTGGAGCAAACTGGCTTCAGAGACTACACATTCTTGATTCAGAGCTTTGAAAAATCGATAATGATCCAGGGATATCCGGTGAGTTGAGGGCTGAGAGCCAAATCAATTCACCCCCTTCAAAAATCAGTTGGTATGGATAGAGCGTTGCAGATAAAACAGAGCTCAAAGCAGAGGCGCATGCAGATAGAAAGAAGTTAAGAGGTACTAGAACATCTGTGACAGACCTCTCTGGTGTGCTGAAATCTGATGAAAGAATTTATATGTCAGGCAATATGATTGACTTTGCTGCTGAAAGATAGGTTTCAGACTAATATAGTTGCCCTAAATATTAAATAGTTGCATTACAATGTTCTTAAATTAACTTTTCCCCCTGTTTTCTGTTAGTTAAATGGCAATGGCAACATGCTCCAATGACAATGCTAACATGTAGGTATAATGTTAACCATGTTCACCAAATTATTTTAACGTCTTCTCATGCTAGCATTTGCTAATTAGCAATGAGCACAAAGTAAAGCTGACGCTGATGGGAATGTCATTAGTTTTTTAGGTATTTGGTGTTGAAATGAAAAGTCAAGGTTCAACACATTTATTACAACTCATTCTGATATGACCATGAATGTCTGAACTAAGTTTCTTGGCAATCCATGTAAAATTTGTGGAGGCATTTCACAAAAGGCAAATGTCAGGTTGTGGTTTTATCTTGTACTGCTTTGGCCAGCCGGTGGGGAGTATTGTTTCATCTACATACAACTAGCTAGATTGTAGATTTTCTCTAGAGTGAACTTTTAAGTAAGTAAAATGGGAGAAAGAAATCATGTTTGAACTAATAATTGATTAAGCAATTAAGAAATATTAAGTGAAGACACAAATTCCAACACTGGCAATTCACATTAACTTTTCAGAAGCCACCAGTATATAAACTCACTTTGATGACCCACATTAAAATATGCATCCTATTACTTTCAGGACAGACACAAAACTCACACACACACACACACACACACACACACACACACACACACACACAGGTTTGTGGCACTATCTTTGTGGAACCTGTCTTTATTTATAATACTGCATTCCCTAGCCCCTTACCCTAACCTTACACAACTAAATGCCTAACCTTAACCCTTACCCTAACCCTAACCATAACCTAATTCTAACCCTAATCCTAAAACCAAGTCTTAACCCTCAAACAGCCCTTTACAAAGCTGTCGGGACCCCACAAGTATACCTGCCTCCCGGTTTTTGGACCCCACGAATATGTAGTTAAACAAGACCACACACACACACACACACACACACACACACACACACACACACACACACACACACACACACACACACACACACACACACACACTCTTTCATGCATATACTCTAGTGGGACATAAACTACAGATTAGAGAAAAGCAGAGGCGCAGACAGAGAGCTGCTTCATTACTGGTGGTATTTAGCAGGAGGAACCCTGCACCTTATCCAAGACAAATGCCAGTGTGCGGCACACAGTACCACCTATAATATTCTGACATCTGTGGAAAGGTTAATACAATCCTTAAGTGGAGAAGATGCCTGGCTTCTCTGAATTGCTTTGGTTTTCTCTACTTTCAGTGAAAGGGTGGACATAGGGGCATTTGTCTCTAGTGTGCAGGGCTAGTTACCTGTTTGTTTTATATTTGTGTTAATATTGTGTGACAGACAACTTTTTACCCCCACATAAAATTGATTAATGCATGATTTAAACAAGAATTACTCCTCAAAGGAAGAAAGAAGAAAAAATAGATGACAAGCAGTAGTGCAGCTTAATCGGATAACAGACTCTAAGCTCTGTAAGGAAGAATAGGGTGTCAACGAGTGAGACGTTAAGGAAATAAAAAAGGTGCAAAGAAAAGGATGCACACTCAAGTGAGAATTTGGCTGGTTTTGGGCAATTTGCTTAAATGATGCCGTGTCCATTGATGGAGCACTTGAGTCCTGGACTCGGGACTTTAATCGCTATTCTCCGGCTTGTGACTCAACTTGGACTAGCTCACTGATGCCTTGGACTCGAGGATTTATGAATTCAGACTCAAGCATTTATGAAATTGGACTCTGAATGACTACTTTTATGTGTAAAAGGCAGTAACGGAGTACTCAAGTCCTGGACTCGGACCAGTGTCAGACTCAAGTCGCTATTCTCTGGACTTGTGACTCGACTCGGACTGTTCTTTAGTGACTTGAACACTGGGGACTTGACTTTACAGTTGGTGACTCGACTACACCGGCTCTGTCCTTGGTACTATGTTTACATGGTGTATTTGAATCTAGTGATAGGACCACGGTAATGTTCATGTTCAGCTTTGTGGAGTTATTGACCACTAGCATTGTTGAGCACTGTTTATATGATTGGGTCCTCTTTTCGTTTTTTCTGTGCACGTACACAAAGACGCACACATACCAACATGCAGATGGTGCAATGCACATAATGCTGCTGGTTACATGTTCTCCTGCTGATCTAAAGGCAAGAATCCTAGATATGAGCCTGGAAAGGAGAGGAAAAAAAAGCCAGCTAGAGCATAAACATGGATGTAATCAATACAGGTTTCAAAATGTAAAAAAAATAAAAAATAAATTTGATTCACAAATGTTTGATGAGGAAAGAAATATGTCAATTAGATCTCACAAATTTTGTTTCACATACAATTAATTAGCAACAGCTAATAAGGTTCGCGGGGGATATATAATGCTGCCTGGATTACATTTCCTATTAACATAATATTAACTAACAAAATGTTAGTTACTGTAACTGGCTAGTAGAGGTTTGACGAGATATCTCGTGATGTTAAAACGTGACGATTGTTCTCATTGAGGTGAAGAATGTCTTGCGATATCATTACACAAGTGTAGAATTTTGGAACTTGAGAGCGCGTAAGCGTGAGCTCCTCTGTCCTTCTGTATGTTTCACAGAGAGCAGGGCGCAACCCTGACACACACACTCGGAAGTGAGACACGTTCCCTCTGCAGTTTCGTTGGGGTGCCGCAGAAAATTCTGCCGGATGCATGTATTTTTGCCGATGTCCGTTTCCTTTCGCTTTCTTTGTGTTGGAATTTTAAACTTTTGTTTAGAGAGGACTCTGGATGATTGCTCCTCAGATCTATGGAGGGTAAATTGAGACAGCTAGCTAGACTGTCCAATCTGAGTTTTCTCTTGCACACCTACTTTACAGCAGGTGCTGTGTGTGTGTGTGTGTGTGTGTGTATGTGTGTGTGTGTGTGTGTGTGTATATATATACAGTAAGTGGCCTAATGTCATTTGAATCTCCACTGAAATCGTAAGATCACCTACATGTACAAGAGAGTTATTCCCTGTACTTTCATTGCAGACATTTCCCAAGCTCTTGACATTAATAGGGACTAGTTTTCCACAGCATTAAATGTCAAATGCAAATTTTTTAAACCATTGTGTAATAACTCAAAACTACAGCATTGTGGTTATAAAACAGTTGGATTATGAGAGCCCACAATGTATGGAGACGTCTGGCATACATTGTAATGAATTATTTGTCAATGGGTTTGTAAAATCACAATTTTAACATTGTAGGATGAACATCTTGGAAATCCCACGGATAGGGTTGTAGATATATGCTTGAATTTGGAATGAACTCTTCCTCACCCTCCTCTTCAGCCACCCATCTCGCTTGTTTTGCTCCTTTGGCTCGGTGTCACTAGGAATCCGCTATAACAATGCAAAACAGAATCCCCAGGGATATTTTCTTTTTTTTTTTTTAAAGAAAAAAAACCTGTAGAGACAGAGCCGGGCGTGTTGTTGGGTTTCACTTTTCAAACAAAATACTGTGTCTTTTGGTGTGCAGGGAGGATGGGATATCAAAGAACAACATGTCTGTAGGTAAAAGATTAAATAAGAGAAATTCAGTGTACTGCCTGAGGGCAGGGTAGCCTCTGGAGATGGTTTAAGAAAAATGTCACGACTTTTGTTTTGCAATTTAGTCCATGGCTTCAGCTAGCACAGCTTTGAAGGGCTGTGTGATGGAAGAGAGTATTGAGTTAATGAAAGGGGGGGGGGGGAAGAAACAGTGAAATATGAGTGTTTAATTAACATCATTGCTCACAAACGTAGCTTGAAAGAAGAGGACAATGTGTGTTCATATAATGATCTGGATGGTGGCCAGAGGCAGTGTGCTACAGGTGCAGCTAAACAGGTTAGTGAGGGGATGCTAATCAGTGATTGACTACTGTGTGTGCAGTAAAAGGAGTTTTATGCTGAGTTAAAAGGATACAGTAGCACAGATGAGTGCACTCAGGGGCATATTAGCCTTCAAACCAGTAGTATGGAAAGAGGTGTGTGTGTGTGTGTGTGTGTGTGTGTGTGTGTGTGTGTGTGTGTGTGTGTGTGTGTGTGTGTGTGCACGCGCGTGCGCGTGCGCATGCATGCGTGTTGGCCAATGGTGACTGTTTATATACTATATTGCAGTATGTTAGAGGTATGAGGTACCTGCTACACAGTTTATGTACTGTAGAGCTAAAAAATGGGCAATATAATTAATTCATGATTTGTAAAAAATGTTCGGACTTTGTCATTCTTTAAATGATGATTCGTGCTGTAAAAGATGGCCCGAAATTGCAAGACCTTGCAATGTATCTGCATGGAAACTGTTTATCGGGCATAAAAAAGTCCTCTCTTGCAGCATCCAGGAGTTCCTGGAGGGGCTGATTAATGTTGGATGGATTCATGTCTAACTTGTTTTTGTCAACGGGTCGGAAGAAGTTAAAGTTGCATGATTCTGCTGAGATGTTTAAACGGGGATTCTGATTCAGCGTCTTACTCATGCTTCCTCGGGCAACCCCCCCACGCCCCCCCCAAACCTCCCTTCTATACAGAAATAACCATCCGCTTCTTCATTCCTTCTGTTAGCTCTCAGGCTGACAGTCAAGCAAACAGACACGTACACAAACACGGGTGTTGTAACACACAACAGAACATGTACACAGGTGGACAAACACAAAGGCAGACATGCACACAGGCCTTGTAACACATCCACAAAATGGCGCTACACACACTCCCTCCCTCCCTCCCTCCCCCTCCCTCCCTCGTTTTTCAGTAAATGATTTATCTGCTCTGATTTGGGAGAAATGATTCTCTGTAATGAAACAGACAGAGAAGATGATTTTTTTATTCATCTTGGGACAAAGCGGGCCGTGGCCCTTTCTTTTCATGGTAGACAGCTCGTATAAACACCGCCAATGAGTTTAGAGTTTTCCCATTACCCCCTCACACCCTCTCATCATCTCCACTCTGGATCTTGCATGCTCAGACAGACAGTCCATCTAATGAAAGCCTGCAAAATTCATCTCGCGACGCCTCTGAGAACCTTGCAGAGAATCTTTCTGTCACCATCCTCTCCTTAATCAATTTACAGGTCGTGAGCCGCTGGTTTAGCTAAGATGATTATTGTTATGCTGAGGCGGGCGTGTTCATCGCTCGCTTGTCTAACCTCGCTAACACCTCCAGAGAAGGCGGCCAGATTGAACGATAAAGTCGTCTCTGCAAACCCATCCTGATTTAGAGCCCCTCGTAAAATTGATACTTATTTTTCTCTTCTCCGGTGCTCACTGAAGTGCGGTATCATAAACTGCTCCTTATTTTCTTTTTTTCACCCCCTCTTCTTCTCGTTTAGAGATTTAAGGCTCTGTGTCACAGGGGTCACTGAGCAGGGTTCTCTCAATGTCAGTGATCATCAAGCAGCTGCCTCTGAAGTTTGGAATTCTATTCGGCCGAAGGGAGTGGAAACGAGTGGCAATCCAAGTCTGAGTCACTGCCAGAGATGAAAAAATAGCAAAGGATGTGTGAGGCGGGTTTTTGAGTGCTCTGAACAATTTTCATTTTCATGAAACTTCAGTGGATATTCGGACCGTGTGACCCCACCTTCCAATCTCGGTCTACACTATCACATAGGTGAAAGGCTTTGTGCTTCACTTTATTATCTAGCTGTTAGTGAGCTGGTTATATAAGCTCCAACGCCAGAGTGATTCAAAGCCTGTTATACCCCTCCAAGGTGATTGAAAGACAGAAACTCACGCATGTCTGTAGAATATTACTGCATTGTGACCGAACAAGTAAGCTTTTGCACTGTTAAAAAATATGTGTCTACCTCCTTAGGAAAGCATGTTTAAATGTGCCCTACTTTGTGGTAATTTCTGAAGTTCTACCATGGACTCTGTTTTTTTAGGAAAAAATGCTATGGTTACCTTGTTTTAAGTCATTTTAGCGTGGTATAGAAAGCCTGCAGGGAAACTTGATTTGTGCCAGTTTAATATTCAACTAGAGCTAAACTGCTTGATTCTGTCTGGCTAACAGCTAGCCAATGAGAGCATGGCTATCAGCATTTTTTTTTTCCCAGCGCAACTGGGCGAGCTCATAATAGTAATGTGCTCAGGCAACATGACGTCAGACTGACGTTCATTTTCACATTCACGACATAACACAAACACATATGGACCTAACATATTTTTAAAAAAAAATGTAAGTAAAAACAGTTTTGTGTGGCAGGGTACCTTTTAACTGCATTCAAGTTGAGGGATTCCTTTTCCAAGCAACATTATAAATACCTAATATAAAACGCTTCTCTCAAACCGTTACCCATGTTTTACATGAACCCAATACTGTAGTGGCCAATTCTTCCAGATTCTTCCCTGCACTAGCGTCCACACTCCCATCGGGCCGTGTGCTTCAGTGTTATGTTGAGGAAGTGTGCATGTGTAATGCAGCGGAGAGGACATGGCCCGGGCTCGTACACTGGAGAGAAGGAGGGCTTGGAAGAGGCCAGGGACCTCCTGAATCTATTTTTTATCTAATGTGACCACTTTTAATTGCATGGGTGCATCCTGCACTCAAGTACTCAACAAAACTTCCAGGGCCATAACTCCAGTTTGTCCATATATACAGTAATGACTTTCAAAAATGATGCCACGATTTGTCATAATATTTTAACTTATTTATATTTTTGTCCAGTCATTGTGGTGCAGAAAATCTACTTACTGTATGTCTCGTTAAGTTAATGTTGCATTAAATGGTTGGGGCTGCTAATGTGAGGGTGAGGTTTGAGACATGGTTTTGCTTGATTTATTGTAAAAACATCATCTATTGCTAAAGCATAAAACATCAATTTAATCTTTAAGTGATGCACCAATTTTACATGAAATCAGGATGAACTGGTTAGTACATCCGCTGCTCCATGAATATCTGCACAAGCCTTGTTTGCATGTGACAAAATATTGCTAGGAAAACCCAGGCAAGATTGTTTCTTTTAGTCTTTTCTTCTCCATGTGTCTTGCCTGTGTTTGTGTGTGGGCGCTGCATGTGGGCAGTTAGGACTGGGATGTTGGAAAGGTTTAGTCTTGGAGAAAAGACCCCCAGAAGCCCCAGGTTTGAGTGACTACACACTTTACAAAGCCAACCTAAATCCTGCAAAATTCCTACTTTAGCAGGAGATTTTCCTGGAAACCCCAACTGAAATCAGTTGAGGTTTTGTGCTGTTCCCAGCTGGAAAGCTACGGGGTGGTACAGATAATGATGCTGCTTCTCAAACCCTCGAAACATAATTAACAACTATTTCCGTTAAAGGAATTGTTTGACATTTTGTGAAACGCGCTTATTTGTTTTCTTACCAAGAGTTGCATGAGAAGATCGATACCACTTCCATGGAAAACAATGACTCCAGGATGTTCTTAATAATCTGGCACGTAATCTCTCATAAGGAAAACACATTTTCACTTTCACACTTTAGTATGTTTGCAGATTAAACAATCAAGATAGAACATGGTATATATTTTAGTTTAGTGACCTTTACAGGTGCTGATAGGTGGATTTTGTTACTTTTTGGACAGAGCCAGGATTGCTGTTTCCCGCTGTTTCCAGTCTTTATGCTAAGATAAGATAATCAGCTTCTTGCTGTAGCTTTATATCACCTCTAAGGACATGACAGTGGTATCGATCAAAAAAACTTTGTAAGAAACCAGAAAAAAGCATATCCTGACATGTCAACCTATTCTTGTAAGTGTTATAGGTATAGGTAGTGTTGAAGTTGGATTCTGCAAATATATGTTGCTCAAAATTTATTGAGATTTTGGTGGATTTTGAAGTGTGAGTTCATGTTCAATGCAGGGTTCGTGATGATGTCTCAGTCAGATGTCTCACATCACTTGTCAATCATCTGTCCCAGGGAACTGTCCATTGAGACTTTCCAGACCAAAGTGAGCAAAAGCAAAGATGGCCTTTGTGGGGTTTTAAGACTTAGGTCAATAGAAATGTGACCGTCACTGCTTATGTAATTACAACATACACAAAAACGGCAAATCATTTGCAATTCAACACAGCCTTTTTTGTAGGTGTTTCTTCTTTGTGTTCTTTCTTTTTGTCTTTCCTTTTCATGATTCCCCTCATCTCTTTCTGTTCATTTCAATATTTAATTGGCGAGATATTACATAATTCAGACGGTGCACTGGCAAGGTGTGTACATTCTTGTATTCCTATTTTTGGGAGGACCAATTAGAGTTGTGGATCTTGAGTGAAGACATTTGTAATAATATTGTGTCAATGGTCCTCACAGGTACTGTATGAAAATGCAAATGCTTTTGCTGCCAGCTATCAAGGACTGGGTTAGTGCTGGGTTAGTGCGTGGGTGTGCGGAGGCGAGCACTCACACCAGATATGTATTGTTCATGTCAGTCTACTTTGCTTCTTTTTTCCTGTTCCTCTTGGGCTTTGCTTCAGTCGTCTCCCTCTTCTGTCTAGATCTCATCTGTTTGTTAGAGTCCTGGTATTTCAAAGCACTTGTTGTATTAAGGAGAGGCCGGTTTTGCCCACTAAGCAGCGACGAGAGCCCTGATTCTGGATGAAATCTGGTGGGCTTACTGAGCAGCTTTGTGTTTCGACAGGCAGGAGGTTTTTACTGAGGCTCTCGGACTGGCCAGGTCGGTAGATAGAGACATGGGAAGAGTTTGTTTTGCTTTAGTGTCATGCAGGGATCTTTACTCTGTTTCTTTCTTTTGTTGAACGCTAATAGCCTTCAAGATGATGAGGTCAGATTTGTGTCTGATTCGATCCCGATTTGCTCTGATGTCATGCACACATGGTATACACATGGTTAACCCCATGAGATCAAGGCGGCCGCAGGTTTGAGACGCAGGCAGCGCAGTTGCTCTCTACCGACTGCAAGACCCAGGCAAACCCGAGGCATGATGGGAATTGCCTGGCTCTCAGATGATCTAACAGGTGATTGGTTCAGAATTGACTCAACATGAAGATGTTTTTATATAAACTTTTTATTGTTTTTGAATTGGAGGGATTTCAACTGGTATTTGTCTGATTTAAAGGCTTGTGAATGTGAGCGTTTGTGTGACTTCCTGTTCAGCCTGAAGGCTGCTGGAAACAGCTGGAAACTGTTCAACTTGACTGTGTCTTTTTGTCACCGCTCCCCTGCTGCCCCGCCTGTTCTTGTCCACTTTACAGGCAAGGCGCAGTCAAACAAACAAGCCGAATATCAAATTTAACTATTTATTGCAGACTTGCAAGACAAGGGCGTTACAGGGGAATATTGCTCATTTTTAAATGTTAAAGAATGTCATGTCTACTATTTCAGTTTAAGATTCTAAGAAGAGAATACTGTCTTCAGGCGTTGTAAAAGGAATAGTTTGGGACATACACTGATTATCTGTCCATTCAATATTACGCGGCCACCAGCAGACAGTTTACATAGCTTTGCATAAAGACTAAAAACAGGAGGAAATGGCTAGTCTTACTCTTACTCTGAGGACGAAGTGATTATAAATAGGTGCAAAAACGGTACACACCTAAAGCATAAGATACAGCACAGCAGCAGCACATAGCATGTAAAAAATATACGCAACAGATAGGATCCACAAATAGAATATATTATTTTCCTCAAAATTGAATAATCTCTAGCTGTCGTCCAACATCTTGCATCAAGAATCAGCTGAAGTGATAGGAGAAAAAAATGTTTAGTGCAACGCTTAACAGACCAAAAGAACGCTCTGGAAAAATGATTTGCTCTTGAATCGTTGAGAGTGCCAAGCAATTCCAAACAACATTAAAAATTTAATGAACCATATTTGCTGGGAGAGGGACAGAGAAAGAGAGAAGCATACAAATGCTGGGAGAAAGTTCACAAAAAAACAGAATCAAAGACGTGTGGAGAGGAAAAAGAACTTGAGGTAAGAGCAGTGAGAAAGCACAGAGAGAGAGAGAGAGATGTTGAGGGAGTTTGTGCTGCTCTGTGAGATGGATCTTTGTAGTCTACATGCAATGCAAGGTCTCCTGTAAGAGCAATAATAAAGGGCCTGCAGACACAGTGGAAAATTGGATTTTTATGGCAGCCCATCAACTATAATTAAAAGTTTGGGATATACAGAGTGCCCCCTCTAAGAGTTTAGACAGGAGAGGTACCTTTCTGAATACCTTTGTCTAGAGTAAAAGAGAGAAGTATGAAATCCCTTGATATTAATAATAGCAATAATATTCTGGGGGATTTTTATAGTGCCTTTCAAGGGACCAAAAGACGCTTTACATGAAGACAGAACAAGTAACACACATACAGAATAAAACAACACGTCAATTCAGTGGTGGCAAAGTTTGACGGGAATAACAGGATTGAGCTTAGTCCGTAGGCTGTGGTGAACAGGTGAGATTTTAGGAGTTTTTTTGGACTATGTCCATGGATGCAGAATTATGAATTTCTGTCTGGAGAGACTTCTGGAGGGTGGGGGCTGCCACACTGAACGTCCTGTCCACAAATGTTTGCAGGTTGGTATGGAGAAGGCAATAGTGAGACCTGTGTCTGAGGACCAGGGGTTCTGGGACAAGTTGAAAGTGGTATGATGGGTCCGGGGAAAGGGGCAAGTGCATGGAGTGACTTGTAGGTGAGGATTTTGACTGCGGGATTAGCCAGTGAAGGTGGATGAGGGTGGGGGTGATGTGTTGCCAGGGCATGGTGTGGGTGAAAGCGCTCCCAGCTGAGTTCTGTACGGACCGGAACCTATCCAAGGCTTTGCTGGTTATCCGCGAACATCGTCTCACAATGCCAGTCCACACAGCATTCTGGGAAAATATGCTCTGGTTTACTGGCATTAATTTAATCAATTACAATTGTGTTGGACAGCGCTCAGCACCGGACGGAGCAACAGTGCCGCTGCAAAATAGCCTCGGGAAGGAGCTTGTTTTGGTGGAACATGTGTAAGTTTAAAGGTTGTTTTAGTCGCGCAACAGAAAACTGATTGGACAGATAGTCTAGCTAGCTGTCTGGATTTACCCTGCAGAGATATGTGGAGCAGTTAACCCTAGTCCTCATAAATCCATCGGTGTGTAGAATGCCAACACAAAGAAAGCAGAAGTTAGTCAACAATCGGTCGAAATGAGGGACATCCGGCAGAATTTTTGGCGGCACCTGAACAATCCAGGAAATTAAACCTCATTGATCTAGACTACCCTGAACAGGACTCCTTTTGCAGTAATCCAGACAGGAGGTGATAAGAGCGTGAATGTGGGTCTTTGCCACAGAGTCTGGGTACTGATGGCGCAGTGGATATGACACATGCCTTTGGTATGGGAGACCAGGGTTTGATTCCCACTGCAATACATCAGCTAATGTGTCCCTGAGGAAGACACTTAATCCATAGCATGTGGCATCTGACATATATAGTAATTGGTGGTTCCTTGGATAAAAGCGTCAACTAAATGAGATGTAATGTAATAAGTCTAGAGATAGCAAGTTTGGTGATGGATTAATGTGTGACTGGATTGAGAAGGTGGAGTCCAGAACAAGACCCAGGTTTCAGACTTGGAGAAGATCTCCAACCTTTCGGGCAGGACCACACATTTGAGATTGTCCAGTAAAAATGTTTTGTATCTAAAAATGCGGCAACAAAGTAAGTAAAGTAACAAATCATGAGCCCAACATTAGATGAAAAACACTGGCCTGCAGTCATGTAAAACAAGAATAATAGGAGATTCAATCACACGTAGAGAAGAAAGGTGGAATGATCTGGTGTCATGCAATGTGGAAAGCTTGGGTGAGAAATGGCAAGAGAAGAAAAGATGTAAAGAAAGAAAGACTTCACAGAATGGGAAACATCACAGAGAGAGAGAGAGGGAGAGGATGAGAGCATGTGACAAGGATCTAGAAGGAGATGATATTTTTTCCCCATCGGATGACACTCAGATCTAATTCAGTCATTTGTCAGCCACACAGGCAGTACTGCTGGCTAATGGACTGGGAAGGCATGAGAGACACAAGCTCAGGGAATCCCTCCGTTGTTATCTGCAGCAGACATTATCAGACCTACTTACTGAGAGCTGGCTGACAACAGAGCTGACAACGGGGAATGGCAGTACAGCCAGAACTGATGGGGAACATGGCCAATAACTTCAGGGATAGAAGGAATAAAAATGACTGTAATCTCATAACTGTAGGTGGGATCTGATAACCAGAAATTGAATTGCCTTTGAACATGGCACTTAACCCAACTACTGTACTGGTTGACTGGAACTGCTTGGCAGTCCCCAGCATAAGCCTGTGGTTGTGCTGGACAGCTTCCATATCTGACTGTGTGAAACCTGAGGATGTAAAGATGAATCCATATGTATTGGACAACCAATAAAACAGATTTTGCTACATTGACACAGAACCAGAATGCTAACTAGAAGTTTTTTTTCTGCTGTTAGCCGACTCTCGTTAACTGATCATTAACTGTTTAACCAACAAGCAGGCAACACAGGCCTAGTTCACCCTTCCAGGAGCCTTGGACATACTTTTTGCATTCTGTGGACAGCTGCGGAGTTGTACCACTTGACAGCCATGATGTCCAGCACATTGTCATTGACACATGCAGCCACTTTCCTGGAACAGCTTACACCGCCGATACAAGTTGACAGCGGTCCGTGGCGTGTGTGTCGGAGCCTGTCTTCCACCTGCAAGGTTGTCAGCTGTGTCGTACGGCCGATTTCACCCATCAGTCCTCACTGATGTAGTGGCACGTATCACGTAGCTCTCCGATGTAAGCGCCATCCAGAGAGAGCCACGAGCAGAAAAAAAAGGGCAGCTTAAAACTATTAAAACTTACAATAGTGCAAAATTAGCACTAGCAAGTAAACTTGCCGTGAAGAAATGGATTGTATTGCCTTTTTTCGTTTTACAATGCAAAACAGTTTTTTAATAACTTTTTATTTTTGTTATAATATTGTTTTCAACTGTATAACTAATTGGTCAAAAGTCCTATTGTCGGTAATCATTAACATACTGTACCTTATCCAGATTCAGTATAAAAAGAGAAGAATGAAGGGGATGCAAAGGAGACATAATATAGATCTCAACCACATTCTTTGGAGACAAAACAAAAGTTTTTTCTAACCGAAATTCACACACATCCTTCTTTGATATTGCTTCGGTCAAGCGCTGTTTTGTATGGTTGTTAAGTAGTCACTCCAAACACATTTGTTTGGACAGATTTACACTCACGACATGGGTCATCAAAATATTTAAATGCTTGACAGGAGGAATTATATATATATATATATATATATATATATATATATATATATATATGTGTATTTTTTTTTCTTCTTCTACAGTTTTATACAAAACCTAGCAGGGAGGTTCTGGATACTTTAAAAATATAGTCTTAAATTACTAAGGAGCTCTGATGTTTTAATTAGCATGGACATGGATCATAATTTGCAAGTCAGAAGAAAGTGAACAATGTAAATCGGCCTCATGACATTTCTATGCCATTATTACTTGGTTGCTAAGACCTCCACAACGTTCTCCTATTGAATGAATGTTCCTCACTTATATAATCACAGTACAAGGGCATATGCGGTACACTTTACTGCCGGGCCTATAATCAAAGCTAAGAACATGTTCTCTTCTATTATTGCTATATATATATATATATATATATATATATATATATATATATATATATATATATATATATATATATATATATATATATATATATATATATATATATATATATATATATATATATATATATATATATATATATATATGTGTGTATATATATATATATATGTATATATATATATATATATATATATATATATATATATATATATATATATATATATATATATATATATATGTATATATATGTAATACTCTAGTGTCTAATGAGATGATACTGATGTGGGAAGACAGAATTATACTGTATTGAAGTTCAGAATTTGTGTTATGAATGGATTATTTTGTTCTTCAGATACAGCGCAGTCCCACATGCTCAGTTGATATGCTTGAAGGTTACCATCACAGTCACAAGCAGTTTTTTTTAATACACAGTTAAATTGGAATACTTCAAACCGCTTAAATCTCTGCTGAATTCATTTCCTGAGGAATGTCTTTTCCCCCTGTGGCATAGCAGCAAGCATGAAAAGGAGTGCAGAGTGCTACCACTGTAGGCTGCTCCTCTGAGTGCCATCGACACAATGAAGAGCAATGGGAACTCTGTCTCACACACAGCCAAACAGCCGACAGAGAATACTGAAGGCACTTGTGGGTTTATCATACCTTTTGACAGCTGCATGGAGAAGCGAGAAGTGCTAATGACGAAAAGGCTTGGGGAGTCATATATAATGCATATAGTAAAGATGCAACATTGGCGATAGCTCGAACGTCACGGGGGACAACAAACCTGCACTGAATGTAGGTAATGGTTGTGTTGCTGGTCTCAGATTGAATCATTCAAAAAAAATCTCTGTTGTGTGAGCATTCATTTTTCTATACCGCTTCAGGGTGTTGGGGGCTGGAGACTATCCCAGGGGCACATTTTGAATTTGGCAACACATAAAAGCTTTATCTCAACTCAGGGGCTGGATACCCCTGATGACCATGCCATCATACCAACAAGTCCAATATTTTTAGGTTCACTCTAAGTGTCGATGTAAAACTTTAGGTAAATTAACTGTATTTATGTAACGCTTTCCTAGTCTTAACAACTACTCAATGAGCTTTTACGTGGTACAGGAACCATTCACCATTCATACACATTCATTCATGTGGCCAAGGCTGCCATACAAGGAGCCATCTGCTCATAAACATACACACACATTTACACTCCAATAGCGCAGCATCAGTGTCAGTGTCATTAATGCCATAAATGCATGGATGCCCAGAGTGGGCCACAAGTGAATAATTTCTTTCTGCCATTGACTGACATATTTCGGCTTGTTTTTTCAGCCCCTCTGCTGTCCGGAGACAGGGTCAGGGTTGTGGTCCAGCACGGGGGGGGGGGGGGGCACGCGCTCTCCCTCACAGCTTACGGTTGCCTGGCTCTGACTCATGAAAAAAACATACACATAAACACTGTATAAACTCTGCTTCTTTGTGTTTATTTAAATATAGGTACACCTGCATGTAGGCCTAAGAGATTCCAATATAAGCCTGTATATTACAATTAGGAGTATAGCATATATGTCAAGGATGTATAAATTAAATAAACTTCAGCTGGAGTCAGATTTACTATGGCAACACTGTTGACCGCATTGGTAATCTCTTTCCATTCTGTGTTCTTTCTATAGGCTTCAATTCCAGTTTTTAGGCGGCCAAATAGGACACACACGTTGCAAATGAACCTGAGATATCAGGGTTTCAATCTCCACCCCTGTAAAGTGCCTCATTTTAGCCGGATTACATCTTGCCATGTTGTAAATTGTAGGGGAGAGGTCTCAAAACCGAGAATATATTGGGGCGTGATATTTAAATTACAATTGTCCCTTTTGTAACAAAAGGGACAATTTCTACAACCTGTGCTGATGGGAGGAATGCCCAGCCTACAAACACACAAGTCAACTGCTGGAGTTCAATACAAATACAAGCCGTCCTTGAGCAAGATCCTGAATGGCTCACTAGTTCCAGTTCTCTTCTCCTTGTGCTATAGGGAACAATAAAAGACAAATAACACTGTAACAGTATAGTTCAAGGTTACTAGTCATTATCTTTTTCATCAAAATAATGAAAACATGTATAAATAAAACCATGTGTGCTCAGTTGTCCTGGATTTGCACCCTACACCGGAGCAGGAGGAAAAACATCTGTCCCCATTTCACAACATGTCTACTGGGGGCACTGTGCAGCACATCTGGACTGGTTGACCATTGCCAAGAAGCTTCAAAGAACCTGGCATCCTGTGATGCTTGATCACATTGTCTGGACCGCCAAAATATATCCTGTTTTTGGCTTTAGGTGCCACGGCAGTTACGCCAGAGAATGTGTCCATAGCTGGGAGCATGTGAGAGTTGGTCCCAAAGCAGAAGGTGAATGTCATTGTGCTTGTTAGCCGACACTATTTAATGTATTCACATTACTAACTATAGCTGTAAGGTTAAAAATGAAACAACCTCCTACTCTTGGCAGTCTTTATTACATTTATGAATGCAAACCTCCCTCAAAAAGTATTAGTGGATAGAAAGCCAACGTTTGTACAAAACATTTTAAAGAGGATTTAAAATGAGCTTTTAGTTATATCTGGTTGGAAACATGTATTACATTAATATTGGAATGAAGAAATGCATAAAAAGACAATGAACTGTTGTTGAACAGTGGCCACAAGTGGTAATTGCAGAATGTTGGCTTATGGCCTACATTTCCCAAGATTCTCATCACAAAGTCCCTTTTAACGATGTCATCATTAAGTGACCAGACTGAGAACTCAGACAGCATGGTTTGCATTGAGTAATTAGGCTACAGCAGTTCATCTAGGTTACTTTAGAGAAACTGGATTGGAAAAATCCAAAACAATCTATTTCATTTTAGTGGCCCAGTGTGTGGCCCACTCTAATATAGTGTTGTAGGTAATGTAAAGACATCTTAACACTGGAGAATATTGAGGATGAACACCTGACTAAGAGCAACTGGAACAGGACACAACAAGGCAGACTTCTACCAAGGTACAGTGTAATAACTACTTATTTTGCTCTTGTGATATTGAGTATTGTTTATTTGTAACATGTTGTGATGTAGCAGTAGCAGAAGAAGACTCCCAAACTGAACTATCTTGTACACAGCTCACTGTAGTCACTCAACACACATGTATTGAATTTAGAATGGATCCATCTTGTTGCTAATGAAGGCAAATTTTTACTCTTCTGATAACATTTCTTTAATTAAAGTTTATACTTTAATTAAAAAAGAAAAGCAGTTAATTTTCTCTCTCATTTCATCAGCTAAGCTAATTGGCTGCTGGGTGTGGCTTCATAGTCACCACTTAGACTTAAGATTGATATAAACCTTCTCATCTAACTCTTGGCAAGAAAGCAAATATGTTATAGAGGAGTCTTGAACAAATTTCACAAGAGCTTATTTCTGGCTAGTTGTTGCCTCTGTTGCGTTCATTGGCATGAGTTTTCTTCTGGCCACAGAAAGGGAATGGATGTTTTTTATCATTACTTATGGTTTAGAGTCTGTGAAAACGAGAAGAAAAGTTAAAAAGAGAGTGATCTGTCGTTACCATATCAGATGCATGTGACCTCAAACACGGAAGAATGAGTTCTTGACGGCGGTGGTGTAATCGTCAATCATCTTTGGTGCTTTTTTATGCTCTATTGAAGCGCCAGTGCTTGATGGGCTATCCTCATATTGTCACGGTCAAGTGAATCTCTGTGAAGAGCATAATAATCTATATTCCAGCTTGCTTATTCCATTGTACGTGCGTGTTGTTGTGGATCATAGTGGCAGGTATTCTATAAACCCCAGAGGAGAACTGCTGCGGAGTGTGTCAGATGAATCACCTGGTATGTGGCAGGGGGTTATTACAGAGAGAAAAACACTGAAATATAAAAAAATCTCTAGGAGATAAAGAAGATTGATGCCTCTCCAACGGGCATACGTGGGAAAACATGCCAATGACTCCATCACCTTTTAGGTCTTCTCTTTTTCTTGCTCTCCCCGCTCTCTATTTCCTTCTCCCGGCTTCTTTCAATCTCAACCAGCCCACTGCTTCTGCACTTCTTCTCTCCTCTCTTCACCCCTGGCATCTACGCTAATAAATCCCATTTAAGCTCTCGTTGCGACCCCTCAATCATCGCCCGCGACCAGCCTAAAATAACACTGTGGGAACAGAGAGAATGTGGCTAGTGTGCAGGAGCTCCCATGCCGATGTTATTAATTGTTTCAGAGATGAATATCCCATTACAGTCCGACTGAGGAATGGAGATGGAGCGGGGGTTATACCGTGATTAATACTAAGTTCATGCAATGCATGATTAATTTTGAAGTGGGAGTGGGTGTTTAATCAAGGCCACATGTGATATGATCAATTATAGGGTGAAGAAAAAGAGCTGGATGATTAGACTACCTTTCAGTGTGGAACATATGTCACACGAGGTTTAGTGGGCTCACTCAATGTAGGATTACACTGGTGGTAAAAATGGAGAATGTAGCCATAGAGGCTGGATTACAGAGTTGCAGTGAAAAGATGGGAGGGTTAGGCTTTATTGAGCTCATCCAAGTGTGAGCTGAATGGGCCCTGTACTTTCATACAGGGAGAGCAGTATGAGTGCATCACATATGAGGACACCTAGGCTATTATATAAAGTCACCTTCAGTGTGGAGTGTTGGGATTTACATTAACATGTATTAAAGTACTGTACTTAAAAAATAATTTGGGCTACTTGTACTTGAGTCTTTTCTTTTAATGCCACTTTCTACTTCTTCTCAACTACATTTCAGGGGGAAATTTTATGCTTTTTACTCTACTACATTATTTTTTATCAGCTTTAGTTACTTTACAAATTATTATATGTGCACACAAAACACAAATTTAACTAAATTAAACTACCAAACAATATATAGGCCTCCAAGTACAACTTAAATGATTAACCTATGAAACACTTAGTTGATTGATAGAAATGTTGTGGGTCTGTTTCTAAAGTGTGAGGATTTACATTAAAAGTACATTTTGCTTATGGTACTGGCATATGTTTACTTAAGTAACATTTCCATACATAACTTTACTTCTACCAAAGGATTTTTTTACCATGGTATTAGTACTTTTACTTAAGTAAAGGATCTGAATACTTCTTCCACCACTAAGAGTGTGTCATCTGCCTTGCTTTTGATTCGAGTTCCTTTTTACGTGAAACAATGAATGTTCCTTTAATCACGGAACTGACTGACAAAGGATGGCCACTGCTTAATGGATAGAACGAACACACACAGGCGTTGTGTTGTGACTTCCCATCAATTGGCTGGTTATATTCATTACATGACATTCCCACTTGCTGCCTCATAGGACTATTTGAATTTGAGTAAAATATGTAAATGCAATTTCCTTTCCAATACATAAATGTAACTTGGGACAATGCACTTTAATAATTCAATTTTATTTATATAGCGCCCAATCACAACAACAGTTATCTCATTGCGCTTTTCGTAAAAGAGCAGGTCTAGACCGTACTCTGTGATGTTATTTAATAGAATATTACAGTAACTGTGTACTTGACATCAATGAATACCATTCAAATATAATCTTGACCAGGGGTGGAGTGTGGGTCTGTGGACCAAAGTGAAACACAGTGGGAATATTATTTTACCTTTTTTAATAATCTGATTTAAAAAACTGTTTTGGTTCAGGTGCTTGTGGATGCATTATTCTGTTGTGGTTCCACTATGTCCAATACCATATTTTTCCTGCCGGTTTCCTAACATGCCCGCGTGCCTTCACCTCAGCTAAAAGTTCAGAGGAGCTGATAAACTTAATTAGCCGTAGCAAAGTAATGATGCAGAAAATAACATAGAAGGGACACAGTGTCCAATGGTGACAGTGAGGCTTGATGTTTTCTGTACATACCCAGGCGCCGAATGCAGAATTTTGCAGAATTTATACTATTTATTTACCCTGTCTGGTGGCTTTTATCCAGGAAATCCAGTGTTTTCTTATTTTGTTGAAACTGTCTGTGTCCCCTAGACCAGACACTAAACCAACACCGACTTGTTGATGTTGGGAGAAAAACATTCTGTTCAGAGATAGTACTGAAATGTGCTGATTCTGAGGACAGACAGGATATGACATGTACAGTTTCTGAAACATTCAATTCATTTTTATTTATACTATCAAAGTTACCTTGAGACACTTACAGATAGAGTAGGTCTGCACCACACTCTATAATTTACAAAGCCCCAACAATCCTAGCAATTCCCCCAAGAGCAAGCATTTAATGCGACAGTGGCGAGGAAAAACTCCCTTTTAAGGGAGAAACCTCGGACAGACCCATGATCTTGGTGGGCGGTGTCTGACGGTGCCGGTTGAGGGTGTGATGCACAGTAGCAATAATAGTCACAATAAATATAATGGAACAGGGACTACAAATGGTAGTTGTAGTAGTTTGTGTCATAGCAGGGCACTGAAGGGCGTTACAGGGTGTAGCGTGGCACAGCAGAGCATAGGTGGACGTAGCGGGATGCAGCAGGGTTCAGCAGGACGCAGCAGGACACTGCAAGGTATCGCTGAGTGTAGCAGGGAGTGCAACAGGACCACGGCAACAGCTGCAACTAAGACCTTGTTGCCATCCTAATCCAAGGAAATAATGAGGACATGATGCATCATTAATAATGTGCTGAACACTAAAACACCATAAAATCAGCACTGTACTTACTTTTGCAGCAGTTGAGCTTTTTGAAGCTTTAAATATCTCGGATCCTGTTGCTTACCATGCTGTAATAATATTTCCACAGACATTTCTAAATATTCAGAAATGAACTGTTTATTCCCAAAGGTCCAGTGTGTAAAGTTTTTAGTTGTTCATTATTAAAATCTGTGTTGCCCGTTCACAAACTTGTCCTTTTTGTGAATATTTACCACCACCAACAATTCCAAGTATTCCTATTGCTTTGAAATTTCACATTTTCATTTGCATGAACTGCGGTAGATGCTCCATATTCATGCACCATCTTGAAATACATTAGCTGGTAAGGGACATACAGGACATAGTGCTCCGCCTTTTGTGTTTTTTTGCCGTCACATAATAAACTCACAGGTGCTGCTAATGGGTATTGTCGCGCCCCGGCAAGTTTGAAGAAGGAAACATGGCTAACATCAACAAGTGTGTAGTACTCACCAAATCTTTAGATACAATTTTGCAATTAATAAAAATTAAACGAATGGACTTAATCGCCGGAAGTAAAGTTGGATGAAGACATGGATGACATCTGGGCTTTTTGAAGCATGAAGGTCACCATAGCTGTAATATGTACTTTGAACTGCGTGGCGCGAGAGAGTTGATTGAGATATATGATCTCAACCGTAGAATCAGATTCAGAAATACTTTATTGATCCCCGAGATGGGAAAAATTCCCACACATTGGACATCTAACGTGAATGTGTTACCAAGTTTCCAATTTATATCTAGACTTTGTTCATTGTATCCCACCTTGTGTCAAAATGAAACGTTGGATACTGACTTTGTTATCCAATAAAGCAAGAGAGGGGTGTACAACCGGGATAGATCAGTGTTTCCAGGTCAGACTGTTTCCATGTGGTCAGTTTTTCTACACCAACCGTCAGCTTTGTGCATGGGGAGAACCGCTCATGTGAATGCGCCCTTAATGTGGCCTTTGTAAATGGTTCTGTTGTGCCATGCCAGCTTTCATAAGAGAGCCACAGGGACGCAGCAACATAGCCCAGAGCAGGACGTCATAATTCAGGAGAATAATTGGGGCATTTAAACCAAGCCTGGGACTCATCCATGCCAGACAGTTACAGGTCAAAGCGGCCTGTCCGCGTGGGAAGGAGGAAGGGATGGATGGGTAATGAAAGGATGGGAGGATGTGACAAGGGAGGAGATGAATGGTACAGTGGTAGCTGCGGGAGGAAATAACATGGCGAGACAGAGAGGAAGAAATTCAAAATAAATGGTAAGATAAACATAACATAAAAAATAGAGGTAAACACAGATTAATAAAGGAATGGAAAGAGGCAAGCAACAAAGGTAAATATGAGAGAGAGAAGACAGAATATAAAGAGATCAGCAATTACTTTTTTTATTTTGAAAAGTTTTCAACCCCAACAAGTATTGATACTTGTGCGTTAGGGATTTACCAATACACCTACTCTTATTTATCCTGCTTAATGGCCTGATGCTTTAACAATACTTTTCAGTTCCTTGTTATTACTGTGCAAGGAAAAAAACAGAATTAATGTGCTTAGCAGGTAATGCTGGTAGAAAGAGGAGGGGTTGGTTGGAGGTTGAAGGTTTGCTGCTAATTAGGCTAAACAGTGATATAAGTTTAAGTAGCAGTTAAGTAAAACATACCGGCTGTGGTCATCACTTTTCTAAATTCAAGGTGTTGAATTGTTGTTGTGAGCTGAAGTGCTGTCTTGCTGACTTTCAACTTCTGATTCGTGAGTTAAGTGCTGTATATCTATTAGGTACTGTACATACAGTACGTGTAGATACACACCCTACGCCGTAGCCTGACATGCACCTCTCAAGAAATGTAACTACATGTTGCGGCAATACTAGTCTATATCCACAACGGGACTGCTCTCATTCTGTTGGAAATTCCGCAGGATGACACTCCTTTCAGATGTCTGGTTTTGGATGATCCTCAAGGGTTAATCCAGACAGCTAATTAGAATATCTGTCCAATCTTTTGTCCAAGTTTTCTGTTGCACGACTAAAACAACTTTTGAACGTTCACATGTTCCACCAAAACAAGTTCCTTCCCGAGGCTATTTTGCAGTGGCTCCTTGCGGAGCTAAGCGCCGCCCATGACGATTGTGATTGGTTTAAAGAAATGCAGATAAACCAGAGCACTCTTTTCTCCCATCCCAGAAGGCTGTTTGGACTGGCCAGACCTTTTTGCAGCGCTGTGGAGGAAGGTCTGGCAAAGTGAGACTTCTGCAGGGTAAATCCAGACAGCTAGTTAGACTATCTGTCCAATCTGAGTTTTCTGTTGGACAACTAAAACAACTTTTGAACATATTGTTCCACCAAAACAAGTTTCTTCCTGAGGCTATTTTGCAGCGGCCCGTGGCTCCGCTCAGCGTTTACCTCTGCTATTCCCTTAAAGAGATCTGCTAGAACAACGTAGACACCAGCTCACAAGAGTAAACCTCAGGCCTCTAACGTTGGCTAGGGTGTAAGTTCTGCGGAGATCCTCTGTACAACCATAAATCCAGCAACTATATTGTACATTCATTCCTTGCTTCACTTTGATCCACCAACCACCAAGGGCAGCCAAGTTTAATGCATGTGACTTCTCCAGAATAGCCATGTCAAGATTTTCCAGTTTGAAATAAGACATCACAATGTAATCTCACAGTCAAATCCCAGAGTGATCCAAGAACACCTTGTGGGTACTCCCTTTTGTAGTAGTACACGCAAGTGGTGTCCTTTTGAAAACTGCGGCAATAGACTTTGTTTGGTTGCAAACCTGTCATATTGAGTATGGTTATTTCATTTAGGTTTGTAGTCTTTTGTTAGTTTGAGAATGTGTGTTTCAGCTCAGTGAGTACAGTTACTTAAATATGAAATGTAATTATAATTATTTATGGATTAAAAATAGGTTTAGTTGATAATAACTTGTTAACTTGAACTTCAGTAATGGATGTAAATCTGACATTGAGTTCCACTGTACATGTGCAGTACATACATCTTTAACTATTGTATCTTAAAAATCTAATTGGAGCACTGAGGGAAAGAGACAGGGCTGAGGAACAATCAGTTCAACATAAATACATGAATGACCTTGTTTCATTTCTCCACCTTGCTGCCATGTAGTGATGTGAAATAAATCTCATGTTAACCTATTTAATAGAATCACTTACCCTGACTCTACCACTGACATCCTGCCCTTGTTGTGTATATTTTCTATAATTCAGTTGAGACAGCAGAGCCTGTTAAAGACAATGAGAATTTGCAAAAGACAAAAAAAAAAAGAACCCCACACACGGGGATTCTTACATGAGCTTGAGAGACGGCTGCCTTATGGACTGTGCCTCAGCAGTCCCAGACCACAAAAACATGGCCATCTGGCAAGTAAGGCAGGCTAAGGCAAACTTTCTAAGTGGATTTTGATCTCTAGTACAGAAACCTCTAACCCTTTCTGTCTGTCAAACACACATAGAAACCTACTTCACCCAGCATTGCTCCTTATCTTTGGGCTTTGTCTTTGCAATGCTAGCCATTCTTGGCTCTGTTAGAATTTTCTAACTTCGTGTTTGTTGGATCTCTGAGGAAGGAGGCTTGGGTCCAATTGAGAATTAAGAAAAAGGTTTAATGAAACAGCATGATGAAGATAAGACAAAGACAATAAGACACAAACAACATGATAACACTGCAGCTGACAGCGGACTGGATCCATGCATTCCCCTTGATGGAGTCACATTAAACCAGTCCTGAAAATTCCTTAATCAAACCCATTTATCCCCTGCATCTGGGGACAGTTCCTATTCACCTGGTGCATTCAAATCCATTCTCATTGGTCCGTCGTTGGCATGGCAACATGCCGAGCGCATCTTCGCTGTCCAATGAGGGAGAACTTGCCTCTAAACGCTGCCCCTTTGGGGTTGTTTTTGGTCACAGATCAAAAAGTTATATCATGTAATTGTGAAACTCTAACTTAAATACAGTTTAATCAACATTGTATTGTCTTAGCCTAGTCTAAGACCCCAGGGAGTAGCAGACAGAAAGTTACTACCTGGTGTGAAACAATCAGGTTCTTTCTATACGTTAAATAGTTTTCAGTTCTAATTGATCTGGCAGAGATAGACTGGGTAGGTGAGACACAAATGGGCCGTCATGACCTCTTCACAGATTTTCCTAACCTGGCTCCATCAAAGATACAGTACATACATACATAGAAATACATTATTTTCAAAACATTGTTTTTAACTTTTTAAACTCAACAGCTCCAAGGGGATCTAGCCATTTTAACTTCTGCTCTGTAAACGCAACAAAAGATCCAATAAACCAGTTTCTTTTATAATAATTCACTTCAAACACCAAGTTTTCTTAACTGTTTTGCCATCATGCTCATCTTACAAGTTTCCTTCTTGACTTGTTCTAATGCTGAGCCATTTTTGAGCCTTTTTTATTTTTTGCTTTAAGATTTTAAACTCCTGCTGAGGTATCTCCACCTACTGTGTTTATCCCCACGTGGCTGCCAAAGCATTTCCTTCACTCTGTGATCTTCACTCAGCTGTAATTTGTCAAACCCGGATGAATTTTGAAAGGAAGGAACACAAAGCAACACAAAGAAAATAACACTGTTACAACAACTGTATTTTAATCAAAGTTATGTCTAAAACGATTAAGCTCCATTCAATCAAGCTTCACCTTTATCCTTTGCCTTCGTTATGTCCCTCTGTGCCTATTATTGTGTGGAATCTTCTCAGAAAGCAGGTAATTTAGTTCAAAGGGAAACACAAAAGAACTCAAGTGAAAGAAACTCGTGTAATAGCTGTATCTCCACTTTGAGTGCAAGTCAGTAGCTTACACAACTTCAATGGAAAATTTAAAAGCTTATTGTAATGAAATAGGCCTTTTAGGGGATAATTTAAGATGACTTATCCTTATCTGGGCCTTTACTCATTATCAACTCTCACTGCCATAGTTCACAAAAGTAGGATAGACAAGGAGGTAATCAAATTCCTATAATGGAGTGCAAAAACAAAGCCACCTCGACCGCAAACCCTCTGCTTGCCATGACCGCCGCTCTATCGCAGTTAATAAAACAACGTAAACACAATGAGTGTATAAAACAGTCTCCTGCTTAGTAATGAGAAACCATCACTTGTATCAAAAAGTAAATGAAAGAAAATAAACACAGCTGCAGTGGGCAATATAATTAAAGCATGATATAGCTGGGGTTCACATACAATACATCCATCTACCTCAATTTGGTACTGCGGCTATGTTAACAATGGGTGACAAGAAAGCTACGTAAATCAAATAAATCCAGTGTGTGAGTCTATAACCATATTAGCAGCTCTGTGAGGCTGTACCTGGGGATAAATTGTTCACATCAGCATGCCCTCATGCGCACAATGACAATGGCCCTGTTTACACCTGGCATTAACATGTGTCTTGGGTGATCCAAACACAAGTGGACAGCTTTAAGTAAGTCAGTTCCCACCTGGCAGTAGAATGTGTCTCTTCATGTGTCTCAAGGGACCACTTGTGATCTCATCTCACTTCCCCACACTATATGCAAATAACCACATACATCATTTCCGTTTGCGAAGACCGAATGATTTGTTGTGTTTAATTGCCAGCATTGCACTTTTGTGCCTAGTCCACCGGAAATTAAAAGAAGAAAAAAAGAAATCCAAAAAATTGACTGTCTATTCCTTGCCGTGTTCCAGGCACACCTGTCTTGAGCAAAGCCAGAGTACGAGATTAGAGAACACACTACACTTTAGTTTATATCCACAACGTTCCACTTCCAGGATTGCTCTGTTGCCAACGGAAATTCCGCCGGATCTCACTCCTTTCGGCAGGGTGTCCATTACCTACTGCTTTCTTTGTGTTGTAATTTTAAACTCTGTTTGATTTATGAGGACTATGGTTAACTGCTCCTCAGTCTAGCTAGCTGTCTCAATTTACCTCTATCTGTCTGTTCAGTTTTGAGAGCTACACACATCAGTGATTCCGCGATAAGTCTCTCTTAGCTGAGACTCAATCTTATCAATTCACAGCACCTGCGGTTAATTGATAAGCCCTGGCCATTACCAGCCAGGCAAAACAAAATAAGTACTAAAGAATCTACTAAAAGGGCACACTGTTCACCATAATATTTATATGCCAAGTGTGAACAAGGCCAATGCTAACATGCTGATGTTTAGCAGGTACAGTAAAATGTTAACTACGTTTAGCATGTTAGCATAACATTTGCCAATTGAGCAGTAAACACAGAGGCTGATGTGAATTACATTACTTTTGCAGTTTTTTTTGGTCATGAACCAAAGTAATGGACAAATTGAAAATTTTACCCAATGATGGTGCTATACAAAAAGTCAAAAGCTGTTCATCACTTACAGAACATAAATGTCAGTAGCAATTCATGGCAACCCCTCCAGTAGGTTACTTCTTGCCACAATCTACACCAAAAATGTTCAACCTGCTGGTGGCCCTGGAAGAATGTTGAGCTATTTTTACAGAATAAGTGAATATTTGACCTGCATGTGGTACTGCAGGAAAGGTCAGGGATCACCCAATCTTATCTCTGGGCTGCAAAGATTTCCTCATGAAACAGTTGAGCATTAAGTTAGAATCATCCTCTGAATATCTGTACCAAAGTTTGTGGCAGTCCATCCAGTAGTTCAAACCATGTCAATGTTGGTACCAGATAAAATCTGCTTATCACAGTTATCTCTTTTCAACCTTTTTTCATTTAAGTTCAAAAACATCTCTTTCCTTGCACGGCACTGTTTGACCTTACATCTTAAATTGACCCCGGTTCATAAATAGAGATCTTATGGTAAGCTTAGAATGAATCTGGGCTAAAAACACTGTCTGAAAATGTCTACCCTAAGGCCTTGTGGTCTTATAATTGAAGCATCAGTGTTTGGTGAAAAGGTCAAGACCTCATTGCTTTGTCACTTTGTCCCTTAAAAGGGAGTGATAATACTCTCTGCGTTGTGGTTTTTTCATCACGACTCTTATTATCTTTTACTGACCTTTTTTCTCTTATTGCACAGTCAGTGTTTATCGGGTCAGTTATGGGTTAGTTCCTGCATTTACCGCCCAAGATTACCAGTAGAATAATTATAAAGAGGTATATGGAAGTGCTGGGGTTAATTTTCTATATGGGCATGGACATATATATATATATATATATATATATAGTATATTTATATATTATGGGTATTCCTATTTATATATTACCAGTAGAATAATTATAAATATATATATATATATATGGATATATATATATATATATATATCTCACATCTGTGTTGATCAACCCACGATCTAAAGTGCTCTCCCAGAGGGCTAGCTTTTGGCAATGGTCTATTAGCAACCATTGTCAGCAATTACATAACACACGTCAATTGTTATCAATAGAACATCATGGTGTTTTTCTTAGCAGGGCCAATTGAACATCTATGATGCCCCTGAGCAAGATACTTAACCTCCTTGCTACTCCAGTGATGCTGCTGATTGGCCAACAGGAAAAGGAAATGGATCTCTCGGGTGCATAATAGAGGTCTGGTCTGGGACTTTTGTACTGGGTTTCTAGATAAAACTAGCAGTAAGAAGCAATTGTGTGTGTGTGTGTGTGTGTGTGTGTGTGTTTAGAGAAAATGAATGAGTACTGGCTAGCCCAATTTGTACTGCCAAAGCTTTCTCCGGCTAAAACTTTGTTTACATCAACATTTTTAGATAGCGACATGGTTCTACAGTTGGCAATGTCGACCAGTCACACAGTCCACTCCTTTGGTTTGGATTGAAATATCTCAACCTTTTATTGGAAAGATATCCATGAATTGTTGGATTAATCCTACATACTTAGGCTATAATGGGTCAATATTTCCCTTATCCAGTGACTTATACAGTATATTGGCACTATCTTTTATGCAGACAATCATGGTCCGCAGAGGATGAATCGTACTGACATTGGTGATCCACTGACTTTTCGTCTAGCACCTGCACCCCCATGTGGTTGACATTTGTGGTTTCAAGAGAAATATCCCAATTATTAAATAGATTGCCTTAAAGTTTGGTACAAACATTCATGTCATGAATAGTAAAAGATAGATGGATAAATAGATAGAACTGGGACATCTCTGTTTTACAGCAACAATAACTGGCTCATGACCAGATGCTAAGGACATTCCCCAGTCTCAACTGTGTTATGTGTTTAGTGCTAATTCGCACATGTTAGCATGCTAAAATTAACATACTCTGATAAACATGGTAAACATTATACCTGCTCAATATCAGCATTTTAGCATTGTCATTGTGAGCATGTTAGCATGCTGAGGTTAGCATTTAGCTCAAAGCATTACTGTGCTACGTACAGCCCCACAATCACATGGCTGACAGAGAGGAAAAGCAAAATGATAAAAAACTGCAGAAAAAAAGTGCCAGGCAGTGAAAGAAATGTGACTGATGGAGGTAGAACATTCAAAAAAAATGGATATATTTGGCAAGATTGACAGAAATGGAGATATAAAGTTCGATAAAATCATCTCAGGTTTCTGTGAAAATGACACGGGACGTTCAGAGACAGCTTTATTCTGTTTCTGTTTGGGTGCAAAAGCTCAGCAAAGACAACGAAAGCAACCCAGTCAATCATTTGTGTATTCCCCCCCTAGGTGCAGACATCTGTAAAAACTGGATTTCCTTAATTGTGTATATACTACTAGTGTGACATCCCTCTGAGGAACGGTAAATGTATCTCTTTGCGAAAACACACAATCACAAATCTATTGTAATACCTGACTACACACACTGTAAATTAGATCGATGACTCTGATGTACTGTACCATATTACTTAACATGCAGATTAAATTCATGTGGAGATTTTCACTGAAAGTGTTTTAGGTCAATATCTCGAGTTTTTTTTTTTTACATTGAAGATAGGGGGATACATCAAAATCATTCTGAATGGATGACTCATCTAATTTGCCTAAAGTCATTTTGTACTTCTCAGCTAAATGGATCAAAGGGGTAGATGCAGCAGGCAAGGAAAGTGTCTCTTTCCCACTGATACAACCAACTAGCAGACGATTGGAGCACTTCATGGTTACCTTATAGCAATTTATGTCAGTCAGTGAACGGTAAATCCATGTGAAATGGCTCTATGGGTGACAAACAATTAAGATAAAATGTGGCAGAAATGAGTTCTAATGTAAAAGAAAAGCAGTAAAGCAACTTGTGTGTCTATATATGAAATAGCCACTTTACAAAATGACCTCTGCCACGTTTGAGATGGTCTGAAGCCAAGAAATTTAATCCAGTTCACCTAACAGAAAAACCTGGATCTGGATGGGAATAACTTCACATGAAAATTATTTCTCTTTTTCAGCCCTCAGCCGTCTTGACAGATTTTTGTTCTCCTTTTTAGCTTTGCAATGATAATGATTCTGACTTGCAAAACAACAACAGACTACACATGTTTGTTCCCTAGCTTACAGATAATGCACTCAAGTATGGAGCGCCAGCTGTTGCCTGCAGTACAGTATGCTAATTGACACCGTTTTGAAAGAATAGATATGCATACAAGCTTACTGTATTGCCTCAGCCTGTAAGATGTAGTGTGACGGGTGGAGCGTGTATAAAATACACATTTCGGTATTGTTTAAAGTTGTGTTGAAATTATAATGTATGTTTTCTGTCACTTAGATTTGATATTACATTTTATTTCAACAGCTTGCTCATTTCAATATTAGGAAACCGTGAAGTATTATCGCTGGTGTGCAGGTGACAACCATCTGATAGTATGACACAGAAGTGTGTGTTGAGCTAGAGAACTGTAAAAAGGATGCACTCATCTATGTCAGCCAGTTGATTTCTTAAATACTTACCAACAAATGTCAACGTGTGTGCTGTGTGCGGTCCTAAAATGCTGAGTGGTGTTGTTATATCATCCGTAGTCCCCTAACTCCACTTCTCTGATACCACTGCTCCGTAATCTTCAGTCTGTGACTTGGCTTGCAAGCTGCGGTTACAACAGAGCAAGTTTTTCACGCTGCATGCTCCCTAGTGGCTCACATGAAATTTTAAATATTTATAAGACACTGAGGTCCGTCCCATACCATGACCCACACTCCAATCCAGTACAACTATGGCGTCAAAAGTTGTAACCAACGTTAAATCAACACCTTTCTGACACAAACCCTTAACTGACTATTGCATATATTCTATATATTAAATTATCCCAACTCTCTAAATTACCATCTATGCATCTTTTAAGATATTAAGTTTGTATTGTATGCCATTTGAAGCTTTAAATCTGCTGTAGTTTCAATTCTGTGCAGAATGTGGAGAAGTACAGTACGCCACATTAAACATGCTCTTTATCTTCTCTTTTTACAAAGTGAAGTGGATAATATGCATTTAAGGTTAAATATTATTTACCAAATGTATTTGGGTAAGTTTCATTATACATGCAGTACCTATTAATATTACCAATGTAATATCAAATTACCACTTTGTTAGCTAGATGGATAGATGTTATTAATCCCAAACTGAAGAACAGGCAATACTAGAAATATACTGAAAATTATAAAAAAGATAAATAAAAATACAAAGATAAGACTACATACCAGAACATCTATTTAAAAAATATATTTAGAGGAATGAAAAGAATGTGTATGTGTGTATATGTATGTTTGTGTGTATATATAAGTGTAGAATTAAGATATACAACCTACATACATAATGTTCTGTATATAACAAAATTATATGTATAATATTAAATAGGAAATAACTAGTGTGCATAATAGTGCAATATTGTCATGTGTGAGCTGATGAGAGAGCTGAATGTGTCTACTTCTATATGCGTGGGTTTTGTCTGACATAATACATCTACATATCCTGATCAGAGCCCAGATCCTGATTCCAGAAATATTAATATTATAATGATTTAAACCATACTCCCATAAAAACCGACAGTTTTCTCACCCAACACTTCACCTGGCGCTTGCTGTCGAATGGATGTTGGCCTTGTGGACACACACACACACACACACACACACACACACACACACACAACACACAAACAAAATGCAGGACTATTGATTTGCACTGTGGTCGAGCAGCCCTTACTGGCCTTGCCCCTCGGGTGAGACACACAATCGGCAGCGGATGTGCTGCTCCTAAACTGTCCCTGGGCACCATTTCAAATCCCTGTAGATTCTTGATATTGATTTGAACCATTTCTCCCTCCGCCAGCATCTTCTCTTCCTCTATCATGTCCCCTTTCGCTTCTTTTTCATCCAACCTTTGTTGTTTGGTTTCTTGTTCCCATAGGAAAGTCAGTGATACATGAAAGACAGGCAACAGTTATTTGTTTCTATTTTAAAGAAAGCAGCCATAGAGGAAGAAAGAAGGGTGGAAAATCATGACGAGTCAGATCTAGTTACCTTTGTTGCGGTGGCAGGGGAAAGCACTGTCATGCAGAGAGGTATAGAGGAGGAAAGAAAAAAATATTAGGCTGGTATGATTGCATCAGGGCCCCTTGCACAAATACTTACTCCCATGCTCTGCTATCTCCCGCTGTCATAGTGAGGTTTCAACGTCAATTCAATCAAACCTGCATATGTATTAAATAAGAATTAATATGTTTTTTAAACAGAGGATGGAATTCAGTGCAGTGGAGAAATTGGTTTTGTGTACAGTGGCTGTTTTACATTTTCTTGACAGGTGAATAAAACGGGTTACAATTTCGTGGCTGAGTTTCTTCATTTCTGCTGAGTGAGACCTCTCTCTCTCTCTCCTCCTTCTTCCCCCCTTCATTCAATTTTTCCTTCCTTCCTTCCTTCACTCACTCTCTCTACCTCTCTCAGCTGGTTCTCATTGTCACTGTGTAATTGAGGTAATGCTGTTAATGATGTGTGAGTGGTCTCCCTTTTTTTCTTGCGTATGCACAAGCATTGATGGCAGCAGATAGGGCTGCTTCATTAGAGTTGGCACAGCAAAGGCAAGACAGCGGTGGCCTACAGGCACAGCCGACCTCGCCGTGGGGGAGCAGGCGCTTTAAACACTAATTAGGATGACTTTGGGAGACAAAACAGGTAGGGAGGGGGGAGCAAGGGACCTGGGATTTGGAAAAATACAGGAGGGAGGGAGGGACGGCATAGGTGATACATTCAAGTAAAAATGACAGGAGGAAGGGAGATAAAGACATGAGAAATGACAATGACAGAAAAAGTCACAACAGACAGAAACAGCAGGAGAAGTGGAAATCATGGATAATTTAGACAGACAGAGAGTGAAATTTAGAGAGTGAAATTGGCAGCTTTACTGCAATCAGACAGGACTTGCCAGAGAAGGGAGGCGTATGAGGCTTCTAAAAATACCCGAGTACCTGATGTGTCCATATCGCTATTACATGGGAGCTGTACATGTCCAGGGTGCTTGTTCAGAAATGTAATTTGTCACTCATTACTTCCTCTTATTTCTGACTGGGATAGAAAATGGTAATCATGCTCGTCTGACGTCAGTGACTGCGTCAGACGTGCCAAGTGCCAAGTATCTATTTAACATTCTTGCTACTATAGGTTTTTCAAAAATAATCACAAGCCACAATCTGTAACATGAGAATGCCATGACTGCACCATTATTTTAAATGGGAAGTAAAGGAGGGGGACAGCAGGTTTTTCCGTATTTGGAGTCTGACACTGTCACTGGCTGTTTTGCAGAAGCAGGAAATAATCAAATGGATTTTTTAAGCAAAGGATTAAGTGGATGTTGAAGGGAGAGTTTGACTAAAATATGTAATACTGCTTTATTGTTAAGAGTTTGATAAAATGATTGATACCTCCAGACTCTGCTGATTGCCTGGCAACTTCACAGTGATGATGGGACTCCAGGAAGTGACTGCCCTTGGCAAAGAAATAATGGTGAGCTCTACAGAGACAGGCTAGCTGTTTACCCCTGTCTCCAGTTTGTGCTTCGCTAAACTAGCAAAGCAATAACTGTAATATATGTCCCAAAATGTGGAACTGTTCCATTAAAGAATTTTGGACATTTTACATGTATTTTGATGGTTAAGCATATTGCATGCTGCACACCCACATGTTTACAACAACCTGCATGCACAACCGGCCTGCCAGTCTCCTTTAAATAACCAACCACGGTCAGTCTCATCACTGAATCAATAGAGAGAGTGTAGGTGCTGTAAGATGGTTGCTATAGTGCATACTGACCGGCTGGCAGTCTGCTATGTGTTAGCTTGAACAGTGGCGTGAACAGAGCTAAACTGTATGGCTCTGTGTGCTCCATGTCTGTTGTAATATTAAACAATACCTGCTCAGGAGGCGCGCTCTTTTACTACTGTCGGCACAAAGTCAAAATATTCCTGGAAAACAACCCCCCCACACACACACACACAGTACTGCTGCAGCATGTCATAGACATGGACAACTACTGTATCGGCCTAGCACAATTGTACTGTAAACACACAAGCTTATGGAAATGTGCAAGACCTTATGTGCAGGTCATACAGACACATTGGTACATGAACACACTTCAAGAGCTGATGTAAACTAGCACACTTAATGCACATGACCGTGGACAAACACACACACACACACACAACACACACACACACAAACTCACACGCACTCACTCTTTGCTTTGTTGCTGCCATCAGTTCAGCCAAATCGCTGCTGGACCCGCTCCGGACTACAGCACCTCATGGGCTGTTTCAGCCAGCAGATAGTGTGTGTGTGTGTGTGTGTGTGTGTGTGTGTGTGTGTGTGTGTGTGTGAGAGAAGCAGGACGGGCTAGATTAGCTCAGGGCAACACACACACACACATCTGCCTGCCTCCCAGACATCTCCTCTCTCTGCCTTCTCCACAGTGGCCTCCCTTCAGCAAATAACACCATTTATTATCTGCATGAAGCCCTGAAATCAGCTCCATGGAATAGATTTGTGTGTTGGTGAATACAGATTCCTTACTGAAAACGACCAACAGCTGCTATTGTGGGAAATCCTTGTAACTGTTGTCTTCAGTACTTTGGCTGCTGCCATGAAACTCACAACATCAAAGTGCTTATAGAGAACTGTATGTGCTTTAAAAAATGGCATTGAATAATGAGGTGAGACTGCAATGTTACGAGTGTTTTTATTCAGAAATGCTGAGTTAAGATAAGGAGCCTACAGCCATGCTAGCGGCTCTGTGAGGCTGTGCTTTGAGCTAAATATCAATGTGCTCATGATGATAATGCTAACATGCAGATATTTAGCATGTAAAATGTTTACCATCTTTACCATCTCATAGTGGCATGCTGAAATTTGCCCTAAACACAGTACACACAGTACAGTTGAAGCAGATAGGAATGGCGTTAGTTATACAGTACATGTATTTGCTTTACTTTACTTTGTCATCGGTCTGCACCTAAAGCCTTATAATAACTTGTTGACTGTATATCTGCCAAGCAGATCTGCATTCTGTCATGTATTTATTATTCCCCGCAGAATTAGGCAGCATCTGAGAGCAGCCATTTCAATACATTGTACACAGGGCCGCAACAACCCAATGTCAGAGGGGTGTACAGTGGGTACGGAAAGTATTCAGACCCCTTTAAATTTTTCACTCTTTGTTTCATTGCAGCCTTTTTCCAAAAATCAAAAAAGTTCATTTTATTTCTCAGTAATGTACACTCAGCAACCCATCTTGACAGAAAAAAACAGAAATTTAGAAATTTTTGCATATTTATTAAAAAACAAAAACTGAAATATCACATGGTCATATGTATTCAGACCCTTTGCCGTGACCCTCATATGTAACTCAGGTGCTATCTATTTCTTCTGATCATCCTTGAGATGGTTCTACACCTTCATTGGAGTCCAGCTGTGTTTGATTATACTGATTGGACTTGATTAGGAAAGCCACACACCTGTCTATATAAGACCTTACAGCTCACAGTGCATGTCAGAGCAAATGACAATCATGAGGTCAAAGGAACTGCCTGAAGAGCTCAGAGACAGAATTGTGGCAAGGCACAGATCTGGTCAAGGTTACAAAAAAATTTCTGCTGCACTTAAGGTTCCTAAGAGCACAGTGGCCTCCATAATCCTCAAATGGAAGACGTTTGGGACCTACCAGAACCCTTCCTAGAGCTGGCCGTCCGGCCAAACTGAGCTGTCTGGGAGAAGAGCCTTGGTGAGAGAGGCAAAGAAGAACCCAATGGTCACTGTGGCTAAGCTCCAGAGATGCAGTCGGGAGATGGGAGAAAGTTGTAGTAAGTCAACCATCACTGCAGCAATCCACCAGTCGGGGCTTTATGGCAGAGTGGCCCAAGGGCCTCCCTCAGTGCAAGACACATGAAAGCCCGCATGGAGTTTCTGCTAAAAAACACCTGAAGGACTCAAGATGGTGATAAATAAAATTCTGGTCTGATGAGACCAAGATAGAACTTTTGGCCTTAATTCAAAGCTGGTATGTGTGGAAAAACCTGGCACTGCTCATCACCTGTCCAATACAGTCTCAACAGTGAAGCATGGTGGTGGCAGCATCATGCTGTGGGGTGTTTTTCAGCTGCAGGGACAGGGCGACTGGTTGCAATCGAGGGAAAGATGAATGCGGAAAATACAGGGATATCCTGGACGAAAACCTTTTCCAGAGTGCTCTGGACCTCAGACTGGGCCGAAGGTTTACCTTCCAACAAGACAATGACCCTAAGCACACCGCTAAAATAACGGAGTGGCTTCACAACAACTCTGTGGCTGTTCTTGAATGGCCCAGCCAGAGCCCTGACTTAAACCCAATTGAGCATCTCTGGAGAGACCTGAAAATGACTGTCCACCAACGTTTACCATCCAACCTGACAGAACTGGAGAGGATCTGCAAGGAGGAATGGCAGAGGATACCCAAATCCAGATGTGAAAACTTGTTGCATCTTTCCCAAAAACGACTCATGGCTGTATTAGATCAAAAGGGTTTGCTTCTACTAAATACTGAACAAAGGGTCTGAATACTTAACCATGTGATATTTCAGTTTTTGTTTTTAATAAATATGCAAAAATTTCAAATTTCTGTTTTTTTCTGTCAAGATGGGTTTAGTTATTCCCCCGAAATAAAATGAACTTTTTTTGATTTTTGGAAAAAGGCTGCAATTCAAACAAATTGTTTAAGGGGTCTGAATACTTTCCCAATGTCAGAGGGGTGTATATACTGTAAATATATATTTAAATAATCAGGGCTGAACATTAACCGTTGCCAATTCCTCCTCAGTAGTGAGTGGCTTTCCAACTCTGTCCGCACTATATTGTTTTCCCCAAAAAGGAAACAGTGAATAGTTTTGTCAACTGAACTTCAAACCAAACTGGACATTTAGTTTTGTGTGGTTTAATTAATGGAACTCCTAACTGATCTGGTCTCATCTCTACTTGATGCCATTGCCGACCTCATGTCGGTCTCATTCACTCCTTGCCTACTATGTACTATGTATTTTTCATAGTAGTTTCCATTCCAGAATTTAATCTGTTGGTATCAAGGGGCTCCCCATACACTTCCACCTCATGTTAGACCTATCTGTTGCTTTCCCCTGTCTTTCGTGATCTACCATCCTCACACCTGAATGAAATGAACTCACTGTTAAATATAGCAGCCTAAATTCAATTCTTAAATCAGCCTACTAATGACTATTTTTGCAGTAAGGTTGTGCTGCTGTTGAAATTACAATCACATTTTGGATTTTAAAAAGTACAAATATGGAGAGCCACTTAATAGAGAGAGAGAGAGAAATGTAACACCCAACAGATGTAACTATAGCCTGTATGTCTGGCAGCACAGCTATCATGAACAGCTAATGGTAAAACAAAATCTATTAATGATTCCATAATAAACCAGTTATATTTAAGTTATATTTTCCAGCTTATTGTCATTTATTGTGCATGCTACCTTATATTTACCAGTTGTTATTTTACCTTAATAAAATTGACATACAGTATGTCATGCATGGGATTGGTACCATAGGGTTTAACCAAAATCAGCTACATTGGTTAGCATTAAGCTAGCCGTAAACCCCACTTTATCTGCTATTAACATTAATATTTACAAGCCTCCAAGTTTGGTAGCAAATACATGCATGATTCCATGGTAAACCAGAGTTATTGCATTTATGTTTTCCAGATTCTTGTCATTTATTGTGCATGCTACCTTACATTTTCCAGTTTTCAGCTCAGCAACCTCAGTTTTGCATATGCTAAGGTAGCCGCAAACCCCCTTTTGACCGCTACATTCCCAATGTTAGCAAGCACTAGCTAGTCTGTGCTTGGGAGACTTGCAAATATAATATAATATAACAGACGTCACACTTTAAATCTTACCTGTAGCCTTTCACCGTACACTTATTTAATGGTGTTGCACCCTTGACATGCCATCTCCTTTGACTCTCTTTTCTATTTTTAGCCCCGACATCGTTATCCATCATCATTCCATGCTTTATCCATCTTTTTCCATAGACGACAACTCACTACATCATACCTGCTCGCTCAGCGCTCACGGCGCCCCCGCTCCCATTTCTATGTCAAATTCTATGATGGAATCTTATGAGATAGGGCACCTCGAGTGTCTGTAGCCTGTTAGTCTTCTAAAATGTTACATGGAAATGCAGACATGATTTAGAAATGCACAACAGCAGCTTCATATAGGAAATACCCAAAGAAATAGTTTTATTTTTATTATTTTTTTGTCATCGCTTTGGCTCCCCCATGGTGCTGTGCCGGTTTGTTGAATGCGTATGCTGTGGTACACACAGTATCTTGTTTATTAAAATATCTACAATTTCTCAATTTCTCTTTATGAATGGGCCTGCATTTGCCTCAGTTGATTCTTCCCTCAATCGTCACAGGCCTCAGAGTCTGTGCCATCAAAAAAGCTCCACGCCTCAGCCTGATTGTTCCACCTGCGTACATCCCAGTAGGATGGTGTTAGATGAATGATGAGTCTTGCTGTGCCGGGGGGTTCTGTCAGACATAACACTGACTGAAGGTCAATATTTGGTTCATCAAACCACATATTTTGTGTCATGTTCTCAGAGCTTTAACATTGTTTCTTTTTTCAAACATTGGGCCTGCCACTTCGGGTCCTCTTCATCTTCATGATCGAGGTCCTTCATGCCCGATTACTCAACTTGATAACAGTTGTACGAAGAGTGAAGATACTATAGCTTTTCCAATTTTTTTTTTACTGATTGAATGTGTTGACCAACTTCATCTGGTTAAGTGGGGACCATGTGTACTTTCTTTTGCTATGCTTGTGGCGTTGCTCTATGTATGACAATGTCAGTTTGCTTGGTCAGTCGGGTGCTTGGCCCACCATTTTGTTCCAGACTGAAATATCTCAACAGCTATGAGAAAGCTTGCCTTGACATTTTGTAAAGACGTTCATGGTCCCCAGATGGTTTATCAGACTGAGAAATAGAGTCTGCACACTAGATAATGCTACAATAAATATTTATTTAATTACCCCAAAGGTGACGTTTTGAGTATCCTGCTTTTCTTCATACAAAAAAATGAATACACAGACACCTTTTAAATATCAGGGCAGGTCATCTGACAGTGATACATTTGATTGCCATCTATGGAATAAATAAATGAATGCATATATACAGTACATTTTCAGATAGATCTTTCATACAAGTACAAATTACTGAAAAAAAGATGCTTGAAAGTACTTAGTAAAAATAGTAACAATGTGATAGTGTATGGGGCGCCGTTTGTAAAGCGGCTCACGCTGAAAATAACAGCAACATTTTGTCACATTTAGCTTTAAATAATGTTTAAAAAACTGGTCTGAAATTTTGAGGGTCACTTTCTTGCACATTTACAACAATATTTGTCAACTTGGAAATATTTTAAATAGTTAAATCCAAATATTAAATATTACACCTAAATGTTAAATCTTAAATCTAAATATTAAATCTAAATCTAAATGTTAAATCTAAATCTAAATGTTAAATCTAAATCTAAATATTAAATCTAAATGTTAAATCTAAATCTAAATGTTAAATCTAAATCTAAATGTTAAATCTAATTGTTTCGAGTGAAACTAAATATTTAGCTAATATGCAAATGAAATGCCGGTAACCGGAAGTGGCTGAATATAACGAATAAAAATCATCTCATCCGGGGATATGGACACTTGAACGTGGATAAACGTGATAATAACTACCTAAAATAATAAACACAGTTGGAGAAACTGTATTTGAAGAGTACTTTGAGTTTTTAGTGTCACTTTTATGAATGGTGCCAGACTTATGACCTGTAACCACTATAGCCAGCCACCAGGGGGCTCACTTTGACTGGTCTGTCACGTTCGCTTGCAGGTCAGCACGAGCCCATCTATCCCATAGACCGTTAATATTAATAATATACGGTCTATGATCTATCGCCCGACAAGGCACGGTACTGTCGGCCATGGTCACACTGCGAAATGTCCAACGAATCAGCGTTAGCCGAGAACATGGGCAGAGGCGTCCCGCTGGCTCTACAAACTTATTCAACAGCGACAGCAACAGCCTCAGGGCCGCCGCAGGCCACCTCGGTAAGTATGTTTTCCAAAACACGTAGCTAGCATAGTAGAGATTTGCTACTACCTTGACAACGATCCAATGCTAGCTACGTGTTTTGGAAAACATACTAACCGAGATAGGGTGAGAAGCTCAGTCATCCGAGAGGAGCTCGGAGTAGAGCCGCTGCTCCTTCGCGTCGAAAGGAGCCAGTTGAGGTGGTTCGGGCATCTGGTAAGGATACCTCCTGGGCGCCTCCCTAGGGAGGAGTTCCAGGCACGTCCAGCTGGGAGGAGGCCTCGGGGAAGACCCAGGACTAGGTGGAGAGATTATATCTCCAACCTGGCCTGGGAACGCCTCGGGATCCCCCAGTCGTAGCTGGTTGATGTGGCTCGGGAAAGGGAAGTTTGGGGTCCCCTACTGGAGCTGCTGCCCCCGCGACCCGACTCCGGATAAGCAGATGAAGATGGATGGACTAACCGAGGTGGCCTGCGGCGGCCCTGAGGCTGTCGCTGTCGCTGTTGAATAAGTACAGCCACCGGGACGGCTAAGCCGATGTTCTCGGCTAACGCTGGTTCGTTGGACATTTCGCAGTGTGACCATGGCCGACAGTACCGTGCCTTATCGGGGGCGGGCGGGGATAGATAGGCTCTTGCTGACCTGCAAGCGAACGTGACAGACCAGTCAAAGTGAGCCCCCTGGTGGCTGGCTATAGTGGTTACAGGTCATAAGTCCGGCACCATTCATAAAAGTGACACTAAAAACTCAAAGTACTCTTCAAATACAGTTTCTCCAACTGTGTTTATTATTTTAGGTAGTTATTATCACGTGTATCCAAGTTCAAGTGTCCATATCCCCGGATGAGATAATTTTTATTCGTTATTTGACAATATAAACATACAGGGTGTTTCCCAATGTCAAGGAAGGATCCTCCAAAGCCAGAATTTGGAGGATGCCACGTCATCAACGTCATCAACGTCCGCCGAAGGACCGTTCCAATGTCAAGAATCCTCCGAATTCCTCCAAGGACTGAGTCCTTCATTCAGAAAATTTCCCATATAGACAGAGAAGGATGCATATGTGTATCCTTCGCAGTCCCAAATCACCCACAATCCTATGCGCGGGCCTTTGCCGTCTCGCTAAAAATAATAATAGCGGACCTAAGCGGGAGTTCGAGCGGCATCACTGACGGTGAAATAATAATTTAAATGTAAGTATCTTTAGTGTGTGCCGTACATTTGTTATCACCGTTAATGTTTTACATCAATGTAAAGCTTAACGCTTTAAAGATTATACAAATTGCTATAATAATTAGGTAGATACACCCCGAGCTAACGTTAGCTAACTGAACCTGTAATTTAACATAAGCTGTTAGCTAGCTAGGTTGCTGTCTTTGTAAAGTTTAATGTACGGTGGCATATTCATCTCTTTTAAAATGCCGTTACCGTATATGCGTAACGTTAGCAGAGATTTAGAAAGTTGGTGTTTATCACTGGTTGTATCTGTAGACGGGAGGTAACACTGCACCGTGTTAACTTCACTAGCAACGTTCAACGAAGGCTGACATGTATGAGTACTTTCCCATGTAATAACGTTGTGTTATAGCATTCATAACGTAAACATCTGTTTGTTGTTTTAACTGTCTTTTAACAGGACTAACGGAAGCGGTCTCCAAGGATGGCAAAGCCAAAGAACAGCAGGGAGACAGAGGCCAAAGAGAGATGTTGAATACATTATTTGCTATATTAAAGATTGGCATTCTAACAATAAATGCTTTAAATAAAGTGGTTTGTCTGTGTCATTAAGTTCTTGGGCGTGTGTGTATATAATATAAACTGTTTTTATGTGACCTGGACCTGGAATTATCCAGATGCTATCTGTTGTAAAACTTCGTAAGGTTTACAAGTACCTTTACTATAACATGTATTCAAACATTACTATATACTGTACACACAAATATATTCAACATGAAGGGCAATCAGACACAGCTGCCGATGATGGTGTTGCTTCCAGACTGCAGACAAGGAGAAAGTTTTAGGTTAGTCATCCAAGCTGTCCTGGTAAGATTACAGTTGTATCACAAGTATATTTAAGAATACAGTTAAAGTCCACTGTGTAGTTTTCTTCATTATGAACTGACAACTTTACCATTTAACACACTAACACCTACCTTTTCTGTTAGCGGGTGTTTATCAATGGTGTTATGACTTTTCATACGTTTATTGACGCTTGTGTGTCTACCGTACTATTTAATCTTTCTCACTTGCAGTTTACTGCATGTCATACCTGCCTGTGGTAGCTCATTAGCTGGTAGCGTTTACCTTGCAGTTACTGATCATATTTTGCATTTCTCGACCTGTAAAATAAGCTAATGTTATGCAGTAAACTACAAGCTAATTTTAACTGCTACTTTTCTTTTTTAAAACATGTATACCTTACGAGTTATAAAAACAGATAGCATCTGAATATAATTATTGTTTGAAGTTTCCTCTGTCCAGGTCACAATTTGATGGAAAAATAGACATTGAATATTTATGTTATATACACACGCCCAAAAACTTAATGACACAGACAAACAAGTTAATTTGAAGCATTTATTGCTATAATGACAATCTTTAATATAGCAAATAATGTATTCAACATCTCTCTTTGGCCTCTGTCTCGCTGCTGGTCTTTGGCTTTGCCATCCTTGGTGACCGCCTCCGTTAGTCCTGTTAAAAGACAGTTAACACAACAAAAAGATGTTTACGTTATGAATGCTACAACACAACGTTATTACATGGGAAAGTACTCATACATGTCAGCCTTCGTTGAACGTTGCTAGTGAAGTTAACACGGTGCAGTGTTACCTCCCGTCTACAGATACAACCAGTGATAAACACCAACTTTCTAAATCTCTGCTAACGTTACGCATATATAACGGCATTTTAAAAGAGTGAACATTTTAAAAGAGATGAACATGCCACCGTACATTAAACTTTACAAAGACAGCAACCTAGCTAGCTAACAGCTTATGTTAAATTACAGGTTCAGTTAGCTAACGTTAGCTCGGGGTGTATCTACCTAATTATTATAGCAATTTGTGTAAGCTTTAAAGCGTACATTGATGTAAAACATTAACGGTGATAACAAATGTACGGCACACACTAAAGATACTTACATTTAAATTATTATTTCACCGTCAGTGATGCCGCTCGAACTCCCGCTTAGGTCCGCTATTTTATTTTTAACGAGACGGCAAAGTCCCGCGCATAGGATTGTGGGTGATTTGGGTCCGCGAAGGATACATATATGCATCCTTTTCTTTCTATGGGAAATTTTCTGAATGAAGGACTCAGTCCTTGGAGGAATTAGGAGGATCCTCGACATTGGAACGGTCCTTCGACGGACGTCGATGACGTAGCGTCCTCCTCCTGGCTTTGGAGGATACTTCCTTGACATTAAGAAACGGCTGCTAATTCATCTTCTCCATCCTAACAGCACAATTAAACAGCACAGTTAACACTTCCACAACCATTTTATCCAGTGTTTTGAAATGCGGCAAAAAAATTCAATGATGCGAGCCCGCAATGACGTGCACTTGATAGCCTGTTCCATTGTACATGTTCTCCAAATGCTAAGGAGGACTCTGACCTGCTCCTGAAGGATCCTTCCTTGGAAGGACTAGTCCTACCAAGGAAGGATCCTTGACATTGAGAAACGGGGACACTGACCTCCTCGAGCTTTTATTTTGTTACTTCCGGTTACCGGCATTTCATTTGCATATTAGCTAAATATTTAGTTTCACTCGAAACATTTAGATTTAGATTTAACATTTAGATTTAGATTTAACATTTTGATTTAGATTTAACATTTTGATTTAATATTTAGATTTAGATGTAATATTTAGATATAACATTTAGATTTAATATTTAGATTTAATATTTAGATTTAGATTTAATATTTAGATTTAACATTTAGATTTAGATTTAACATTTAGATTTAGATTTAACATTTAGATTTAGATTTAGCATTTAGATTTAAGATTTAATATTTAGATTTAACATTTAGATTTAGATTTAACATTTAGATTTAATATTTAGATTTAGATTTAACATTTAGATTTAGATTTAATATTTAGATTTAAGATTTAACATTTAGGTGTAATATTTAATATTTGGATTTAACTATTTAAAATATTTCCAAGTTGACAAATATTGTTGTAAATGTGCAAGAAAGTGACCCTCAAAATTTCAGACCAGTTTTTTAAACATTATTTAAAGCTAAATGTGACAAAATGTTGCTGTTATTTTCAGCGTGAGCCGCTTTACAAACGGCGCCCCATAATAGTGTTTACAACCAACATACTATGTACTGCTAACCATTGGATAGGTATGAAATTATGTACAGACATTTATCTCCCCCTCAGGATAATTTGTAAAAACTTTTGTTAATCCCATACTGTTAATATAGCGCCACCATCAGGACAAGGTTAACACTACTAGTAGGCCTACCTGCAAAACTAATGACATTCAGCTCCAGCTGTTCTTTGTGATTAGTGCTACAATAGTTAGCAAATGTTAGCATGCGTATATGCTCAAATAAGATGGTAAACATGATAAACGTAAAGATCAGCAGGTTTGCATTGTCACTGTGTGCATGTTAGCATGCTGACGTTAGCATTTAGCTACATAAGTTCACCCTCAAAGAGCTGCCAGCATAGAGGATCTCTTAGTCTTAAAGCATTTTTTTCATAAATGTACTGTAACTATGTTTGAGAGACGAATACAAAATTCTCCATTTTCTTGATTCATAAAAATGAACTCGAAACAGTCAAGTCACAAAAGATAGCCTTAAATGTATAATTCTTCACTAGTAACAGAAATATATGAGCGTTAGTTTGGCAGTCCTACATTTACATTTCCTCTGTTCTTTGTGTAGATAGCTGACATACTGTTATGTTTTTTTAATCACTTACCTAAAAGAAAGCTGCTTAATTTGGGGTTGTGACCTCTTTCACCCTATAATCCTCTTCTTCTCCTCTACGGCAAACACAATAAGTAACTGACAGATAAATATTTATGGGCTCAAGCTGCATCGGGACCTTTGCCCGAGTTCCCTATGAATTTTTCATCCAGGGCAAAACTGCAGAAGCACTTTGGAAGCTGGCATCTTTGTGTATCTAATGTCAGGAAGCGGAGTGGGCCGAAGTCACAATTACAGTATATCTCCAGTGATATTAATGCTGCAGGGCTATGGCAGGGAACACATGTCAGAGGGTTGAATTACATACAGGGTTACATTTTAAAGTAGAGAGTTGTGGAGTGGTTACTGTAGGTGTATGTTGTAATGCTTGGATTTGTGCACATTTTGTACACTCCCCTCTTCATTGCTTCCCTTCCGTTCCACCATTACGGGTCAAAGGTGACACCACAGGGTAAAAGGTCAGACAATCAGACAGTTATCAATGTGCCGGGAAACCCAATCTATTGTTGTCTTAGAAAGCCAAGTGGCCAACAGAGGTCTTGGTTCATGACAGAGGTTACAACCGCGTTTTGTGTGTGTAAGTGTGTGTGTGTGTGTGTGTCCCCTGTTTACAAGGGGTCAGGCTCATTTGTAAGATGTCAAACAGAGATGCTCGGACAGAGATCAAGAGCAGCTCACAGGTGCCAGTCCTGCTTTCCTGGGGAATTGGGTTCAGTTTGATATTTGGAGGGAATGATGGGGGGTGGCAGGGAGGGGAGAATATAATAATAATACCCCTAACTGAAAGGGAGGTGAGAAGAGAAGAAGGAAATACTTCTCTGCAGCTTATACTCATCTGACTGTTAATGAATGCTCTTGTAAGCAAATACAAGCCAACGTCTCCCAAGCTCTGGAAACTAAACTGGCTGAATGGACTACAAAGGGAATGAAATGTGAAAAATCTGGGATAGTCTAAATGTGAGCTACATATAAATGGAGGCCATTATTACCATGGTTTGGAAAGCTAGACAAGGACATTTTTCTAATCAAAGATTTGCTCGGATTTTGAGTTTTTTTGACTTTTCATACTAATTCAAATCATGACTGTAGGGTTACGTTATATCGACAAAATCCTATATCGTGGTATGTGTGATTTCATGACATTAAATTGATATAAAGTGTGATATAATGATCCCTGCAATACTCATTAGGAACTTGTAATGGATAAAGGAACCAGACAGGAATGTGTTTTTGGCTTTCCCATCAAAGTAAAAACTATACCTGGGGGAAAAGTACTAAAATAAATTAATGCAAAACAATCTTTAAAAAAATAAATGTTGCTAAACCACACCATATACCGTTATCAAATATAACATTTTAAATTGTCTTTAAAGTTTTTTATAAATATTCATCAGTTACTTTTGATTTCCACATGAACCACTCATCACATATTGGCATGAATGAGATCTAATGCTCTGTACTGATTTTAAAAAGAAAAAAAAGTCACTTTAAAAGCTTGTTTGCCTGTCAGTCCTGTTATTTCCTTACAAGCAATGCAGCGTTTAAAAGGATGTTTTTTAGTCCAGCCCATTGCTGACTGTGCGAATAAAGGTCAAGGGCTACATTGCATAACATCCAGCAAACTTCACAAAGCCTGTTTATAACCGGTTGGCAGTCTTGCATAAAGTACTTGAAAGCAATACTGGTAAAGTAAAAGTCTTAAGGTATCTGATAATAACTCTACTGTAAGTTTCAAAAGTAATTTTCTGATATAAAATGTACTTAATTATTAAAAGTAAAGAAAACTTTAACTACGAACTTTATTGTGGCTTCCTTAGAGTAAAGCATAATTAAATCAAGACAAGTTTCCAAATATATTAATAAAGAAATAAAGTACAAATACGTGAAGATTCTACTTAAGAACAGTAACAAAGTATTTGTACTTTGTTACAACATATCACTGCCGTAGGTTAACGTTACGTTGAAAAATGTTCTCATTATTTGGTACTACGATCAAATATAAAAATAACACCCCGGAGTTGCAAATAAGCCCCAGGGCTTTATTGTGTTATCCTGACTTGTTGTTTTTTTTAATGTATGGTGCATAGCTGTATCATATTTTATAATGAAATGGTCAAATAAAATCAATCAATCAATACTGAAATCATTTTCACTTCACCTGTTCAACTGACTTTAGCAGTTTAGATAACACGCTCAACTATCCCACTGTTATTACAGACATCACGTGAACTCAACACAGACAGAATGAATATTGGGGAAACACTGGAGTCTAAACCGCACTCACTCGGCCAGAACTGCAGCACTGTGCCAGTCAGGTTTTAAAGCGCACGCTGTTGTCCACACAACATCAGGGGGAAACCGCAGAGGCAGCCTTCAAAGTTTTTACAAATTCTCTGGTAGTGCTAATTCTACTGTTTTCCTATGTGATCACCACTTGGATTATTATTATTTTTAACATCACAGAAATGAATTACAAGATGAGATTATATGGATAATAAGAAAAAAACATACACATAGTAATAAGTAGCATTAGTGCCCAAAAAGGAAACCAGATATTTTAGATCATACCGCTCATCTTCAATATATTTTGTTCAATGTTTAGGGTTAGACTGTTCTCTGTTGTGGTTTGGGGTTTTGTTTTGGGTTCTTTTCCCCCTTTTTGGTCCTGTGTTGTCTCGTGTTCCCCTGAGTGTCTGTATGTTCTGTTTCCTGTTTTATTTAGAAGTCTGTTTTTTGTCTCGTCCTGGCTTTAGTTTTACTTCCTGTGTCTTCCCGCTCTTGTGATTACCTGATGTTTTCCACCTGCTTCCCTGCCCTCTTGTCACCAGCCTCTCGTTACCTCATTACCTGTATTTAATGTCTGTGCTTCCCTTGTCTCTTGTGAGATCCTTTTGTCTTGTCGATGGGTTCATGTCAGCAGTCCAGTCGTGTTCCAGATCTTCCCAGTGAGTTGTACCCTGTGCTGTTACCCTGTTTTTTTGTATTGCCTTCCCCTGGACCTGTTTTTGAAGTTTTTGATTTTTGACCTTTTTTTTTCTTGTTCTTGGATTTTGCCTGTTCTTTTTTGCTCCCTGTGTTTTTCCTTGGACTTTGTTTAGTAGATTCTGACAAGGACAGCAGGCCTGTCTGCCTGTTGTCCTCGTCTCTGCATTTTGGGGTCCTATGCTTGTATAACTGAAACAGTTACACAAAGGACACATTGTAGAGTAACAGTATTGGCACATAATGAAAAATGTTCTCATTATTCTGTACTATGATCAAATATAAAAATAACAACCCGCAGTTGGTCATTTATAATACTTGAGGGTATGGCAGTGCTGTCTTGGAATCACATCATAAGAACATGTAGTCATGGCACAGAAACGCCGTTGGGAATTGAGGCCTTTATACACCATATGGCTGTTGTTTGGAGAAGTTTCTTAGAACAATATTATAAACAATACCTTCAAGTTCTACCAGCAGCTTACTATACAGAACTGTCAAATGTCACATAGCAGGCAGATACAGGTGATATATTGTAAAAGGTTGCCATATATTTTTTTTTACAGTTGGCTGTGAGGGTGAGATCCCTGTCGTGTTCATTTTGTAATTACACTTCGACACTTTTGAGCAGACATGGAGTAAGACGTACGGATTTCTGCAGGGAGGCGATGTGAGGAGGGGTTGGGTCTATCTTTCTGTTCGTTATACCTCGTAACGTATCTCCAACGTGTCTGCTCATCATCTCTTCTGTCAGCACCTTTCCCTCCTCTCGCCTCCTCCTCTCCCCTTACCCTCTCCTCTCACTCCTGAGCTTCCTATTAAACTTTCTTCTCCACGCTGTCACTGTCTGAATCCCATGCAATGTCATTCTCACCTTTCAAACTCTTACCCTCCGCTATGCATCTCCTCATCCGCCCCCTATCCATCCTATTCCCCTTCTGTTGGCTTGACTGATTACTCAAACTGGTGCCCATTCTTCGCCGCATTGCCTGCAAAGTATCCCTTAAAACCACAACTATGTCACCCCCGATACGCAGCCTCTGCGTGCATTGATTACCCCACATTGCACGGGAATAATCAATGGGCGTGACCAGATTTTGAAACATGATGGGTCCGGGCTTGTGTTTAAATGAAGCTGATCTTGCTGGTTTTTAATCAGAGGCACAGAGGACGCTTAATCAAGCAGTATTTTGATGGATTCACGGAATGGGAAAGCCATTCATCAAGTCAATTACACATTAATCACAAGCTCACCCATATATTAGGGAGTGAGACACGAGGAGGGGTTCCACTTTTGTTCTTGGAATGAATAGCGAGCTGCATTATGTAAAACCCTCTTATCCATAACAATGAGTCTGTGAATTATTGTACGATAAAACGTGGCCTAGTAAAGGATGTTGATCAGCCAACCATTGGTGTCTTTTACAAAGACGGATTCTTGAAGGGACTCTGTTTGATCAATACGCTGTGAATCATGATGTGAGAATAATAGTCTACAGTATGAGTAAACTTGCATTGTTTGTACAGTTATGCAGAACTCTGAATGCTGCACATGAGATTGGATGTAAATTAAAGTCCATTCACTTCTATGTGTAGACACAGGGTGATTGATATTCAAATATTGATTATCATATTCCCTCGCCTTTAGTATTGAGGTCACAACAGGTGAACTACTCCCACAAACTTCCCATCAATAATCCATTCAAACTGACACGCTCTCAAGGCTTGTCAGGAAACCAAGGATGAAATATGAATTGTGAAAGCTGTTGCAGAGAAACAATCATGTGCGTATGACGTTAGTTGGCTCCAAACACACAACACATTTTGGCAGCAACTGAGGTGATTAACTAAGGATCTGAAGAGCAAAAGCAGAAAACCGTAGTATGGATTTTCTGTAAAATATGTACATCTTATTCTATAAGCTCAACATCCGCCAAGGAACTGAACGGAAGATCCACAGCTTGTGCATATTCATGAAGGCACTTTTCAACATCATAGACACTTACAGAGGAAAAGGAAAGACAACTAAAAAAACTGTCTCTGAGAGACATCAAATAAGTTATGTCTGATACATTTTTTTTAAGCAGTCAATTTAAAAAATAAAATAATTGATTCAGCTTTGCATCGATTTAGTTCAGATGTTATGCATTTTTTTATGTTATTTTATCTTATTTATGAATTAAACTATTCAGGTTTAATATATATACTTATTACAAAAGTAGCGTAAATATTCCCTCATTTTGTATTTCAGGTTCTGAATTGAAAAATTGTCCCAGAAAACATTAAGGGTAGGTTCTTTCATGGTAACTCAGTAACTTCCATACTTTTTAATTTTTTTTTTAATGACAATGTGAAGGGGTTGCTGGTATTGATGAACATACAAAGCATCATCCCCCGAATCTGTGATGAGAAGTGAGGTGATCATAGGTCAATGTTGTGTTCACAACTTGTTTCCTCTGGCCTCAGAGATTTAAAAAAAAAAAAAAAAAAAAAATGTTACCAGGGACTGTCTTCAATCAGGAGGAGTTTCACCCCTGCTTGACCGTTTCTGCCGTTAACTTAACCATCAGCGCCCATGTCGCCCTCTTTAATCCACAGCAACAATGTGTCATAAGTCTTGTGTCATTCTTTGATTAGAACTTTTTGAAAGGTAGGTTCACGTTTTTTCAAGTCTCTCTTAGCACAATATTCATATGTCCATTTATACATTGAAACCGTTTTTGGTAGCTGTTATTGTCCCTCCTCTCCCTACTGAGATCCCTCCCTAATGTGACTCTATTGGTGATGGGGACTAAATCCAGAGTCCTCATTCTGTGTTTTTAAAGTTCAGTTGAAGCTAATATGAGGCTTCATCAGTCTAAATTAAACAAATAAATATCTTCTATATTTACACTCTTTTCAGTACAAAATGTCTTTTTTGTGTTTCTGTATACAGTGTTTCCATGATGAGCAGCTGTGGAAGGACAGTAACACAAAGATGGAATATTATACCATAAATCTGAGACTTTGGAGGGTTTCAACTTAAATAATCTGACTCGCACTGCTGAAGCCTCATTACTATCAACTGAATTATTTTTGTCACTCATGTTTTTAATGGGAATCACAGTAAGACGGGATCCCATCACAGACGCTATGGACAGAAGGACTAATTTAAACGACCAAAAACTGCTTCAGTGTACAAACAGGCATGCAAATATTGTGCTAGGATACACTTAAAAAAATTGAACCTATGCTTTAATCTGCTATCTGGGTACACATTTTGTAAATGCACGGTGTTTTTGCATTCATGCACTGATGCAAGTTGTGAGAGGGAGTTAGCATTGCAGCAGTTGTGAGTTGTAACTTGAACATTGGATCTGCCTGAACAAGCTTGATCCTCGCAAGATGACAGAATAAATGAAGAATTAAAATAATGAGTAAAATGAAAACAATGTCAATGACTCCTTAAGGGCACAGTACAGATGTAAAGTGAATGTGCATTTTGAGGCCCCTTTTGTGGTTCATCAGGTTGCCTCAGGGGGGTAAGACGATACTTTTATTTATTTATTACAGCTAGGTTGTGCAATGGTATAATGCTGAACAATATTGCAGGGAAGTTTCACCCCACTTCATTACAGATAACGTGTTTCTCTTTAGGAAACCAATTGTGCATATTATCGTACCGCGTGCATAGCTGTGTGCAGTGTAGCAGACCAACTGCTGTGCACCTTAAGCACACATGAAAGCAAGGTGGATCTAGGGTTTTAAAAAGCGTTTCTAAGAAAAGTTCTATATATTTACATTGTGTCCAAAATGCTGTTAAATGGACTAACTCAGCTGCCGACATGCTGCGCAAACATAATTTGTCAGAAGCATTTTTGCATCAAATGATCAACACCGTGATGGAGCTTTTTTTTTAATCATGAAAAACCAATTCATCATTCTTAGGCACACTTAATTTAACATGAGTGCAGTCAATCATGGCGGTTACTTTTGGGGAAGTGGACATTTCTGCAAATTGTGTTTAATAGCTGCCTGTTCACCTGCAGACTGACAGAACCTAATGTACTTAACTCAATGATATTTCTGTTTGAAAGGTACACTGTGTGTGTTGACTTCCTGATCTTGAGCACGTATGTCGGTTTCTGATATCAGTCAAACAGAAGAGTGGTGCAGTGCGTCAACACATATTGCAACACTACAGCTCCCACTGTATATTGTTATGAATTGTGAACCGTAATCCATATGGACACTATTATTGATCCAATTTAGTTAATTATTTCTTACAGGTATTGAATGCGGCAACAACTGTGAGCCTCTTGTAAAGATGTGAAATATGGCAACGCCTGTATCAAAGAAGGTAACGTGACCCTCTGTTTTCATCACATCACATGGTCAGAGGTCATGTGATACGCAAAAAATGTCAATGTATGTTTATTTTTCACATATCACATGACCTGTGACCAATTGATGTGATGAAAACAGATAATGGACATCGGCCTTTGCAATAAAATACACCTGAGGAAGGCCAAATTGTGGGCCGAAACGTTGAGTACCTTAGTTTTTCCGGCGCATTAAGCTGTTGTGCAGACTTTACCTTTAAACATTGTCTTTATTTGTCCTGCACCAGCAACTACATGGATGTGCACAATATGTTCTTTTTTGAACGCCTGTATCAAGCAACAATACTGTCGACGACAGGGGTTAGTAGTCGGTTCACGTTTCCTTGGGCTTGTTTGTCATATAATCATGAGATATAAATTATGTTTTGGGTGGTTAAGCTGGAAATGTGTTAAAATGTAATCCTGTTTCATCTTTGCACTTGATGTGTTGTGATTAATCGCTCCTACCAGCAAATAAAACTGTTACCCAGCATCAAGTAGCATAAAATCTGCTTTATTATTACATCAAATTTAGGAATTGGGCACTTGCATCACCAGAATATCTAATCACAACGTTGTTCATTTTGGGCTTCTGCCGGGTCAAACCCGGTTCAAATGTAGCTGGGTGCTTTCACCCTTGCCTGGATTTTAAGCCCTGAACAGTTGAGTGTTGTTGGCCAACAGATATTTCTCCCAGAACCACTTTCTCCTCTGGCAGTCACCAAGACCATATTTCTCCTGTCAGTTCACGTCCAGACCTGTAGTAAGCCAGCTGGCCTTTCTCAATCACTGTCCCCAGCCAGAAAGCCATAGGGTTCTCTATCCGCTGAACAATTTCAGCCAGGAAAAGTCACACTTATCTCCTTGTGCCAAAAGCGCAACGAGCCATATGCACATTAAGTTCTCGATGCATGGCAAAAGATCGCATTAAATGAAAAGACGTTTTAAGTTTTGATATCAAGTGAAATTCAACCCAAGCTTTAGCTCTGAAAACTTACTGGCTAACAATGAAAGGGCGAATGGCTTAGTTCAGTGCAACTGCAAGCCCCACTTGGGAAGGTTTATCTGTCTTTGCATTCACTCTGCTTCACTTTCTCATATAGATTTTTGACGGCAAATCCTCATTGATGTGTCTATCCACACAGCCTCTGAAGAAAGATAACCTCAGCAAAGTTGGATGACATGAGTGAGATAACTTGGCCCAATCACAGAAACTCACAGGTATCTGATGCAAAACCCACTTCTTTTTTGTGCACCAGATGACAAATTACTTTCAAGTCATGATGGGCTATATATTTTCAGTAAGGAATGAAATGTAATCGGCTTTGGCCAACAAAAGACTTACGAAAATCTGAAGAATCTGCATCATGATTTGATGACATGTCGCTGAAACACCGTGAATTATATACACCAAGGTTTTTTATTTTTTTTTATCCTGCAACTGAACAACTATTTTGGTTATTTTATTTGGGAATGGTATTAATATTTGCTTACAAAGATAACATCTTCCTGTACATTTTGTATACTTCTAGCTTGTTTAGACTACATAATGTATTGATTTTGGAGCATAATATTCTTGTGTCAGATGACCAGCCAACAGAGTGCCGAGCAACATCAGGGATGCTGGGTCCAACAACCTGACTTTGAATAATGGTCCTCTAAAGCTCCATGTAGATATGACTAGCTAGAAACATACTCTAGGGATATATCTGACCAACCACATGAGACACTCTAGTTTGCTCAGTCACTGAGCTGAAGCCAGAAGAAAAATATCTTTTTGCAGCTAACGCTCACCAAATGCACAAGGCGTCTCTATTATAGTCTTGCGTGTTTGGGACTAGTGTCTGGACTGTTGTGTCAGTTATTATCTAAAGACCACGCCAAACTGTGCATGTAGTGAGTTTAAAATGTAAAGACCAAATGTAAAAAATGTTAGTGTAATTTTTGTGCTTCAAGTTTGCGAACATGTCTGTTAGTGACAGAGGATGAACAATTACAGGTTCAAAGGGCTTGAAACAGGTTGAATATCCTGTGTCGCCTGTAACCTAGTCAAGGACAACAGAAACATAGTGTTGGCCAATCGTAGGATGTTGTGACAGACTCCCGTCTTTGGCTGAGTCTCTATCTAATCTGTCAGGGGGAGAGCAGGAGTGTGGTTGTGACGTCGGTAGTTCCCAGAGAATAAGTTGGTAATTTCATGGTGCATATTAGAACCCAAATTGAAACGTAAGCAACACAAATTGCTAAATGTTACAACATTGTGTCAAATTGGTCAGTATTAATGTGACTTTTAAAGTGTCAGGTTTAGTTCCACATAGTGGTAATAGTGTCAAAAAACATTAGCTGACGTTGTTCAGTAGCTAGCTCTGAGATTATTGGCTAATAAAAAAAACTGATATGGCATGGTTAACACTTTTGCAAGGCACTGTATCTGTGTCACATTGTTATTAGGGGCTGAGCCCCTAAAGGTCTGATCCTAGAATTGCCACTGATTGTAAATTTAAGGCAGTAATCATATAGTTTCACATCTTATAAAATTCAGTTTTAAGGGAGGTCTTCAAATATGTAGTCTGCAGTACCTCAGAATAACAATGGCCTTAATGGTGTTTGGCAAAAAAATGTGGTTAAGTTAACTAAATTAGTTAAATTCAAATGAAATTGAGGCAAAGTCCTCACAGGCAGTCACAACAAAGCACAATGATTGGCAGACAACACCCGTTCCTTATATCTATCTATCTATCTATCTATCTATCTATCTATCTATCTATCTATCTATCTATCTATCTATCTATCTATCTATCTATCTATCTATCTATCTATCTCTCTCTCAAACTGGCCTTTTCTTAAACAAAAGTAAAAGGCAGAAACAAATTCCAGTTAGTTTAATTATTTGGACCCTGTTTTATTTAAATAATTTTTCAAGCAAATTTGCCAAAACATTTGCTATCCAATGTGATGCTTTGAGGAATTTCTTGATAATTAATTGAAAATATATGAGGTTTGGACTGTGTGTTGGACAAAAGAAGCAACCGCAAGATATTACCTTGTGCTCAGGGAAATTCGAATGGGCACTTTTTCATTGTTTTCTGACATTTTGTATACAAAATGATTAATGAATAAATCAAGAAAATAGCAATTTTATATTCAATTCAATTTTATTGTCATTGACACAATGTGCAGGCACATTTGTAACGAGTAGTCTCCATACTCCAACAAACCCATAACTTGCATACCTGGTTTATAAAACATATTTGATAATGTCTGTGTCAAAATGTTACTTTTTAAGTTCATTTTCAAAGGTCTCGCTTGCCATAAAGTTGATCAACTCCACTCACTTTAACCCTTGTGTTGTCCTCTGGTCAAATTTGACCCGTTTTTAAAATTTTGATATCAGGAACTTGGCTTTCTTTCAACAATATTGCCTAAAAATAACTTGGATGCCATGCAATGTTCTTCAGGTGAAATTAATGATTACTTTCATTGAATTGAATTTTGGTTTTATTGAATTGTATGGCATTTCAAAAAAGTGACCAAAACCTCGGAAAATGACAAAAGAGACAATAAGTGCTGAAAAAACAAGAAATTAAATGTTTTTGTATAATGTCATAAAAAAATAGGTTTATTGGCTATGAATTACAACAACAAAAAAGTGTAGGGAAAAAAAAACAGCAAAAACATAGGAAAAAGCGCCAACAGATGATGGCTCATGGGAAGACAACACAAGGGTTAAGAAGACTTGTTTTGACCCATAGCAGCCTATATACATCAGAGCTGTGATGGGTTGGGTGTTTTTTTTTTGTTTTTTTTTTGGGTCCTGTCTTGTCTCCTCGTGGTTGTGTCTTAGTTTCCTCCCCAGTTTTGTGTGGTAGTCTGTCCTGCGTTCCCTTGTGAGTGTCGGTATGTTCGGTTTCCTGTTCTATCTTCTCTTGCACAGTTTTACTTTTGTCTGTCTGATTGTCCTGCCCCGCCCTAATGTGTTTCACCTGACGTATCACCTGTTTCTTGTTTTCTTTTTTTTTCTTTTTTTCTTTATTCATTTATTCATTCAGGACAAGGCACATTGATGAACAAGCACAACAGTACAAGTAAATGTGCCAGATTGTAGCCCAAGGGCTAATTTCCATCTGCAGTCCAATACACAGGTTGGAGTTACAGTAAAAAAGACATAGGATAGTCACATTTAGTATATAAAGACAAGAAGAAACAAAAAAGAACAAAACAAAAACAGGACAATTCATTAGTAAAAGTTAAAATAGAAACACAAGTTAGCAGTGGTTACACATTTGGTTAGCTCTAAGCTACAGCTTTACCTGGCTTTTAAAGGAGGCCAAAGTGGGACGCTCCCTTATAGTTCTTATCTCATTACGTCGTTACCTCCTGTATTTAACCTCTGTGTTCCCTTTGTCTCTTGTCCGATCGTGCTTGTGTCCATGTTCCCGTCCATCCCGCCTCCTGACTGAGTGTTTGTTGTTAATTCTTGTTCCCACTAGTTTTCCCTGCAGTTGTTCCCTGTTTTTTGTCTCGTCTTTTGCCCTGGACCCTTTTTGTATTTTTGTTTTCACTCCCTGTGTTTTTCTTAGACTTTTTTGGTAATAAATCCTGTGTACCTGCTTCCGCCTGCCTCCCTCTTCTCTGCTTTTGGGTCCTCATTCCAGGCCACCATAACAAGAGCTATGTCTTGAAATGTTCTCCTAAGCCGCAGCCAAAAAGCAAAGGCCCCAGTGAAACTACAGTACCGAGTGCTCTTGAAATCATAGAAATAACCACTAACAATCAGCAGTTACCCTCCGAAAACCACCAGTGAGCAAATTGGAAATTGTCCCCATATATATATTAATTGTTCTGCAATGACAGATGACTTTAAGTGTGTCATTGTCCAAATCAGTTCCCGGCGTGTAATAACTGGTGAAGATACAGGGGCCACACAGATGTAACTGTTTGGAAGGAGCCTGGGGGGGTTTAAAATGCCAGGGCAGATTAATTCACCTCCTGCCATGACGGCTGCCCGCTGTTTAGATCCACAGCCCGACAGCTGTCCTCACTGGCTTTGATATGATGAGATGGCTGGGGAGGCTGAGACAAGACAGGAGGGAGAAGGAAGAAAAGGATGAAGGGAACCAAAAAGGAATGAAGAGACAGGGAGAAAGAGGACAACTGCTTTCTATAACCAAGGACAAAGTCCAGATTAGACGCATGATTGACAGTGCTTTGCTTTTGAGCCAGGGCAGAAATGGGATGGGACAAGTGTGTGTGTGTGTGTGTGTGTGTGTGTGTGTGTGTGTGTGTGTGTTTCTTTTCTACCTTCCCTGTAAAGCGACTTTGAGTCTGTGAAAAAGCGCTATATAAATTCCATTTTTTATTATTATTATTACGTAGCTAGGAGACAGTCCCCATGGAGACAGCTAGACTAGCATTCAGTCAAGAGAGTGGAAGTAAGAACAGAGGGGTGGGTGTGTGTGTTTCTACTACTATTAATAGAAACCTGGTACTATAATGGATCTCGTGGTAATACACCTGCTCACATTCATTTACAGTAAAGAGAGTCTAAACAGCATGTACACTGGACATATTACGGCTGCATTATGTCTCAACCTTTGTCATGAAACCTTTGCAAAACCTCTGTCTGTCTGTCTGTCTTTCTGTATGATATGTACTGTAGATAGCACTTTGACCATCATTTAACACATAACTACATAAACCACTGAAATTCTTAAACAAGTTTGCCTACCACCCCTAATGACTTTCTCAAATTGAGCTAAGGTAATAGTTTAAGTTCCTCAAAAATATTGTCCCATGAAATTACAACTGGAACATTGTGAGTGATTTCAGATTTTTTCAAATCCATCCTAAAGGTCTTATATTATGCTCATTTTTTTAGATTCCTACTTGTATTTTGGGTTTCTAGTAAAAGATGTTTAAGCTTTAGTGCAAATCATTATTTAGTCATATTTTTTCTATCTGAATGTAACTGTATTCACCCTGTGCCTGAAACGCTCTGTTTTAATGCCAGCCTCTTTAAGCCCCCCCCCAATCAAAAATACCCAGTCTGCCCTGATAGGTCAGCGTTTCCGGGTCTTCCGCATTTTTGCCCTCTTGGCGCCTCTGCACCATCAATGCAGCCGGAAATAGCTGAGGCACTGAGGCTGAACTTTATAACTTTATATAGTTTAGCTGTGACATCACAACTGTTCATTTAAAGGCACCGTTTCTGAATACAGGCTGTGTGCATTTTTCCGTGGATTTTGATACTTTTACAGTATTTATACAGCACCTCGACCTGTTTTATAATTAAAAAAGACATGGAAGACATGGAAATCTCACTTTTTACAATATGGGACCTTTTATACAATACTCACATGCCCCCTATTTACACTGGAAGAACTCTATGCCACTTTAATCATTCCTCCTTACCATACCTGCTGTGATGAGATCCCTTTCTTATGTGATGCAAATGTAAGAGATGTAGGACAACATGCACAGTCCGTGTACTGTGCAAAGTTCAGCTGAAGCTGATATGAGGCTTCAGCGGTTGATGTTAGAAAAATCAATTTCTTCCGCTTTTCAGGTTTTTCTGGACATTGTGTCCATGCTGAGATGCAGAAGATGGAGAGTAATACAAGGACTGGAAGGTACTTGATATGTCTCTGACTCAGATTGCTGAAGCATCAACGACACATTTGGAACAAAAAATGTAAACATATCCATTTAACGAACTCACTTTGATGTCAATGCATAATCCTTTGATGCTTGTATGATTAAATACTGTTGTGTACACAACCAATTAGTTCTCATCTATGCAGGGGTCAAAAAACTGCAACAGCGAATGTTCTTCTTTGGAAATCTTACAGTTTGAATGTGGATTGTTGTTTTTTTGCAACTGCTTCACGATCCTATCCAACAACGCATCTTGTCACTTGGCCTGATTTGCATGTTTTGTAACATGCGCAACCATGTTGTTATTATGTGTATGTAGAGTTTGTTTCTCAGCAGTCATGCAGCCCACTGCATAACAATGTTTTGCAGGCTACAGATGTCTGGCAAGCTCACTTCTTTCTAAATCCCCTGCCCTAAATTTCATTTTCAAACTTGTAGTTTTCAGCTCCAACCAACCTTGAGTGACATCACTCCAGGCAATTCATCAAGAGCACGTTCAATCTCGAAAAGGTGTGCCCCGTGTTGCTGCGGTGTTCTGGTTGACCGACACGTTTCCTCGGAACGGTGTGAAAAAGTGTGTAACTGCTTTGAGATATGTTTTCTCTCGTTTGGTCGGCGTGTCGCTGGTTCATTGGCTGTGTCACAGGTAATACCCAATCAGCAGAGACTTGTCTCTAAACTCGTGGTAACAAACAGGAAATGCCCTTGCGCACACAACGGTGTATTCAACGCACCCCTGTTTCAGTTTAAGAAAACGTGGTGCTACGTCACACAGCTTTTTATCCACATATGCTGTAGTACTCTCCAAGACCTATGAACATACTTTGATGTTTAACATTAGTGTAGGGTTGCAAAACAAACCAGGTGTCTTCATTAATGTTGATGTATGCATGTAGCTATGCAGCCATGCGGTGCCAAAACAATTAATTGGCTGTTCTTTCAAAAATTGAGATCTGTGAGTCAGTGTGTAACCGTGCAGATCAATTGATCTGTAATCAAAAGCCTTAGTACACCACAAAGAACACCCAATTATGCACCATCTACTTGTTAATGCTACTAGAAGGACAACTTGTTCCCAATTACTCTCAATGAAAGAGCTACAGGGCACAAAGACTTAGAAATGGCTCTGGGAAGCCTTACATGTGCTCTAAGATTTGTAACTAATTCTAGTTTTTGTACTCATCACTGTAGCTTGGATGAGAGTGTTGGTTGGTCTTTTTTGCACAATCGCAGGTTGGAGCATTGGTACAGTGAGGAAAATAAGTATTTGAACACCCTGCTATTTTGCAAGTTCTCCCACTTAGAAATCATGGAGGGGTCTGAAATTGTCATCGTAGGTGCATGTCCACTGTGACAGACATAATCTAAAAAAGAAAGTCCAGAAATCACAATGTATGATTATTTTAAAACTATTTATTTGTATGATACAGCTGCAAATGAGTATTTGAACACCTGTCTATCAGCTACAATTCTGACCCTCAAAGAACTGTTAGTCTGCCTTCAAAATGTCCACCTCCACTCCATTTATTATCCTAAATTAGATGCACCTGTTTGAGGTTGTTAGCTGCATAAAGACACCTGTACAGTCAGGAAGAATTCAACTACTAACATGGCCAAGACCAAAGAGCTGTCCAAAGACACTAGAGACAAAATTGTACACCTCCACAAGGCTGGAAAGTGCTAAGGGGAAATTGCCAAGCAGCTTGGTGAAAAAAGTCCACTGTTGGAGCAATCATTAGAAAATGGAAGAAGCTAAACATGACTGTCAATCTCCCTCAGACTGGGGCTCCATGCAAGATCTCACCTCGTGGGGTCTCAATGATCCTAAGAAAGGTGAGAAATCAGCCCAGAACTACACGGGAGGAGCTGGTCAATGACCTGAAAAGAGCTGGGACCACCGTTTCCAAAGTTACTGTTGGTAATACACTAAGACGTCATGGTTTGAAATCATGCATGGCATGGAAGGTTCCCCTGCTTAAACCAGCACATGTCAATGCCCATCTTAAGTTTGCCAATGACCATTTGGATGATCCAGAGGAGTCATGGGAGAAAGTCATGTGGTCAGATGAGACCAAAATAGAACTTTTTGGCCATAATTCCACTAACCGTGTTTGGAGGAAGAAGAATGATGAGTACCATCCCAAGAACACCATCCCTACTGTGAAGCATGGTGGTAGCATCATGCTTTGGGGGTGTTTTTCTGCACATGGGACATGGCGACTGCATTAAGGAGAGGATGGACGGGGCCATGAATTGCGAGATTTTGGGGAACAATCTCCTTCCCTCAGTTAGAGCAAGATGGGTAGAGGCTGGGTCTTCCAACATGACAATGACCCGAAGCACACAACCAAGTTAACCAAGGAGTGGCTCTGTAAGAAGCATATCAAGGTTCTGGGGTGGCCTAGCCAGTCTCCAGACCTAAACCCAATAGAGAATCTTTGGAGGGAGGTCAAACTCTGTGTTTCTCAGCGACAGCCCAGAAACCTGACTGATCTAGAGAAGATCTGTGTGGAGGAGTGGGCCAAAATCTCTTCTGCAGTGTGTGCAAACCTGGTGAAAAACTACAGGAAACGTTTGACCTCTGTAATTGCAAACAAAGGCTACTGTACCAAATATTAACATTGATTTTCTCAGGTGTTCAAATACTTATTTGCTGCTGTATTGTACAAATAAACATCATACATTGTGAATTTTTTTTTTTTTTTAGATTATGTCTCTCACAGTGGACATGCACCTACGATGACAATTTCAGACCCCTCCATGATTTCTAAGTGGGAGAACTTTCAAAATAGCAGGGTGTTCAAATACTTTCCTCACTGTATATTTTTCTTTTTAAGGCCAATCTGTAGAAACTGCCTCCTTACCTATGTTCTGTCCTGACTCCTAAAGTGACCACTAGGACATATCAAATGGACAAATTATGTATGACCTTCCCCGAACTGTCTTCAGTGAAAGTACCTTAGACTACTAAATACTAAATTAGACTACCTACCAACAATGACACAGTTTACTGTGCATGTAGTACTATTTGAGTACTACATGCACATGTGATATTATTGGGGGCTGCTGGTGATTATGTTGAGATGATGTTAAATGTTAAATTACCAACTGTCTTTTTCTGTTTTTTACTGCATATTTTAAATATGGAACTGTTGTGCTGCTATCTCGGCCTGGACTCCCTTGTAGAAGAGATTCTTAATCTCAATGGGATTATTCCTTGTAAAATAAAGGTTAATTAAAAAATAAATAATGAACATGTATTTCAAGGCTCTTTTTATTACAGCAATCAGTACCTTCTCTATCAGAGATGACACCAATCAGTGAAGTCATTGAGCTCTGAGTCCTAAATGATAAAACAGCAAAGGAATATCTCAATTAAACCCAAATTTGTTCTATGAATGGGACTATATATTATTTAATCTTAAAATGTATTATTAATGCAGGTTAATGAATAAAATGGCCACAGAATATTTAAAATGTACAGTGTGTTTTTTGCACTGGTGTTCATTTATACCTTTGAATATTGGTCACTGCAACAAATGTCAGATGTACAATATGAATAAACCGAGCAGCATTGATTTGAATTGATTTTTTAAAAAATAACGCAGGAATAATTTCACACTGTGACTCAACATGTTCCTTGTCGTGCTGTTTGATTGATGTTAAATTAAAAGCTGGACCATTTCATTAATGCTGTTTTATGCAGCTGCCTTGTTGGCTTGGTTTTTCTGCATTACCAAAGGAAGTTAGAAAATAAGTGAATCATATTTCATATTCCCAGTTTTGTGCAGGGGCAATAAATGAAAAAAACATAATTCAAACGGCTATGTTGCCAACAAGTTATACAGACAACAAACCAACAAAACTGCCCTCCCTCAGAGAACGGGTCTTCCATGTATCCTATTCAAACACCCCAATCAGGCTAATATATCAAACTTAACTGCCATTTAACAAAGTGTAATGTTGCATCATCCAGTTAGATTAAACAAAGGGAGCCAATTAAATGTAAACAGTTTATGGTGGGTCTAAGGATAGAAGTGGATGTATGTTGTACAGATTGTAAAGGCCCTTGAGGAAAATTTATGATTAATAATATTGGTATATATAAATAACAATTACAAGGTTATACCCCCCCCCCCATAAAAAACTATTATAATTTGCTTTACATAAAGACATTTGCACCATAACAAACAGAACATTAAGTTTTTGATATGCTCAAAATTTCAATTTGCGCAAAAGTGGAGACCCCCAACCTTATATAATTTATACCTTAATAAGCAGCCATGTAAATTTAGCTACTGTACATTTCCCACTAAGATATGCAACAATGTGTAGCTTATTCCAGCTGAATTGCGTAAATGTGTCAGTGCTTAGTTTTACAAGTATTTCTTTATTCTCTATGGATCAGCATGGCTTTTTCAGCTTCAAACCGGCTGAAGCCCTTGCAGGTCTTTAGGACTCTTGTAGAAAAGGCCCCAAAGTTATGTTAATGTTACTATTATTTAGTACAGTTGACCATATTGTGCTTTATGTTTCACGTTTGCTCCCGTTTTATTCAGTGCCTGTAGCTGGGTAGCCAAAGTGCATGCTGGTATGTATATTATAGTTGACGTCACACAGTTAACAAGCAGTATGAAAGTTAGTCGGTCAGTTGGATAGCAGTTGTGAGCGGCACTTTACTTAAGAGTGTGCGTAAATGAGAAGAGTAAGTATATCTGCTACTTCACTCGTGATAGTGTATTTTTCTGTTAAACCAGCTGTTATTTGTGTTACTTAACGTGGATGATAGTTAAGAGTTCAAGGGGTCGCTACGTTATAGCATTATAGCCACGTTCATTCATGCTAGTTTCGAGCTTCGGCTCACCTGGCGTCAGGCCAAAATATGTAACTCTAACGTTGTGTTTAAACTCGTTTCTACTTTACTACTTGTTGTCAGGATTGTACAATACTTTGTGGTTGTGTAGAATACGAAGTAAGTAGTGTTAAATATTGTTATCTGTGCCGCGGTCGAGGCTTCTCTGTCAAGGCTTTGCTAGCTCGAACCGAACATAGCATCCGGCCCGGGGTTTTCACAATAAAAGCATCCAGTCGTTAGTCGGAGGCTTTAAATTGTATTATAGGTGACAGGCAGTGCCGTCTATGTTATCGGTAACTTAAAGAAAGGCATATAAGAAGTGTTTGAATCCTTATTCTCTGTTTACATTATTATAGTTGGAGATATATAGTCATATTCTGACTATTGTTTATTTTATGTATGGTAATGTATTTTAGGGCTTAAGGAGGAATGAGTGTATTCATATGTTTCCTTTATTCATTTGTATTTGTTTCCCTCTTTATAGAAACCACACTCAGAATTACCCTCACAATTGAAGAAAGTGAGAAAATAAATAACCAGAATATGAACTACCTCTCAGCTCTTCATTTCGCACTCTGGAATAAGTGGCCTAAAGTGGTGTTCTGGCCGACACACCTGAGTGAACCTGGTAATAAACCTAGAACTAGCACCTAGACTGAGCGTCTACCTATTATCTTCCCTTCAACTCTAGTCTTGCATTGCCAGACCTACCTCCACAGCGCCGTGGAGGAAGATCTGGCTCGTCCACACAGCATTCCTGGATGGGAGAAAAACATGATCTGGTTTATTGGCATTTGTCAAACCAATCACAATCATCTTGGCCAGCGATAAGCACTGGACACAATGACCGGCAAGGAGCCACGGTGCCTGTGCAAAATAGCCTCGAGAAGGAACTTGTTTTGGTGGAATATGTGTACCTTTTTCAAAGGTTGTTTTAGTTGTGCAAGAAAACTCAGATTAGACAGATGGTCCAGCTCGCTGTCTCAATTTACCCTGCAGAGATCTGAGGAGCAGGCCAACAACATATCTGATTGGGGCTTTGAGTCTTGTTGAGCCAGCTAAGGCAAAGAAAGCCTGGCTCTGTCCAACTTGCTTTGTGATACACCCCTCCGACCTCCTCTTTCACATACATAATCTAACAAAAACCGTGAAGATGAACCAGAAGGTTCCAGAAGAAGGTTACCTTGCACATCACATAAAAATCCATCTTGTCAGGCTTCAAGTAGTCTCACTTGCGGAGGAGGTTCTGGCAAGTCCACACAGCATTCTGGAATGGGATAAAAACGTGCTCTGGTTTATTGGCATTTCTTTAAACCAATCACAATGGGCGGCACTGAGCACCGAAAGGAGCCACGGTGCCTCTGCAAAACAACCTCGGAAGGAAACTTTTCATTTTGGTGGAACGTGTACTTTCAAAAGTTGTTTTAGTCGTACAACAGAAAACTCTGATTGGACAGATAGTCTAGCTAGCTATCTCAATTTACCCTGCAGAGAACTGAGGAGCAGTTAACCATAGTATACTTTTTAGATTGCCAACACAAAGAAAGCGGTAGGTGACAGACATCTGGTCAAAGATTGTAATCGGGCGGAATTTCTGACAGTAACAGAGCAATCCATGGACATAGACTAAGCTTTAAGTTATGCGTTTGTGTCAGCAAACCGAACCAATCAGCGTCCTAGGAGGCACTACTGTCAGCTACTGGCGTTGTGTGTGTGTGTGTGTGTGTGTGTGTGTGTGTGTGTGTGTGTGTGTGTGTGTGTGAGAGACAGATGGTCCATCCAATCACCTGCCAGGTATTTTTTTTACAGTGCTGCCCTTTTCCAAACAGTTTCCAATAACGGCTTCTCAGATGGTTGTCTGTTAACAAGCCATCTTGGAGAGAATGAGAAGGGATGCATGAAAAGAAAGAGGGGAAATTGATTTTATCCACTGCCAGGCATAGTCGCTCTTACTGTTACGTTGTTAAAATGATCAGGTTTAAGTCCTTGTGCATGGTGCAACATGCACGGTAGAACACTTAAAAAAGAAATGAAGAAGTCTTTGAAAGCTCCAAGAAAAGCCACAGTAATATTAAACACCACAAACCAAATCACATCAGCTAACATTGAGAATGGTGAAAACACATTTCAGTTAATGTGAACCAAAAGTCAGCAATATTATTTTTTGCTTTGAATGGTAACAAAGGACATAAACAGTGTTTCAGACAGAATCTGACTCATCTTTTCAGTAGATAACAATTCTACACATTCTGATGCTGCTGAAACTTCATCATTAAAACTTTTTTTTTTTTTTATAAAAGAGTACCTTCATCTATTTTTCTCCCCCCGCAGCAGACGGTTAAGTGAAAGGACTGAGCACAGCAAAAAGCTCTGCCTTTTATTACCATAACTATTTATTCCCAAGACTCCCTAAAAATGTAATGAACAATATTCAGTGAAAGATTTCCTCACCTATCTCCTACAAGAAACCCTTTTACTACCCACATCTGTTGGGTAAGGCCTTATTTTAAATGTCATACACTGTACATGCAGACATTCTGTACAAAGTAAATGAAAAATAATGGAAGCATTTAACATTTAAGACAAATGCCAGGTTTATGTTTTAAAGATTTCCAGCTCACCTTAGTTCCTTAGGGAGGCTGTGCCTATGAGAACATAGGATCACCGCTGCCTCATCAAATGGTTTTGTTCTACTCTTTGGCACAGTTCAAAGTCTGCTCCCATTGGACCCGACAGACTTCCTGGTTCAGACAGCATTCAGACATGTAGTTCAAGGCTATGTAGTACTTTACTCTATATCTCAAGTGATTTTTTTCTTGTAATATTTATGCATACTAAAATGTATTCCAATATAGGGCTTTAGCCATGGTTTGGTCCACTGTTCAACGTGCAATATTACAGTACACATGTGGACGAGTACAATTACTCTCCATTGGCCCAATTCAAGCATTGCTGTCCAGGTTGATTCTCTACCTTCTGTCCAATCATCTGTCCTTGCAGGGTTTGGCTCCAGTCCCCGCTGTGATCCTGAACCGAAATAAATGGGTAAAGATGATAAAAGAAATGTTTGCCACTCGTTTAGACCTAATAGCAGACTGTTGGTGTGACTGCATCATGCAATATTAAATCTAGGCAAGCTGTCAACAGTGAAAATGTCATGAATTCAATTTCAGACCACACTATTTTGAAACTATAAATAATGTATTTTCTAACAGGTTGGATTCATGCCTTTTATTTTAGAAAGAAAGGCTACTGAGGGATCAACCAGTCATGCCTGATTTGAGCTCTTTGAAAGAGCTTCAGAGATAACCAGCACTACATGCGTACACCCTCAATTTCTACATTTACATCCAGTCTGTGTGAGGAGCCAAAACCAATATTGTCTGTCAAACATGCATGCACTTTTCAGGTGAGTCCCCAGTATAGACAGAAAAAAATGCATAAGAAGAAAAATAAATACTAAGACTAAAAGTTGAGCTAAAATTTAAATTCCCATCCAATTTTTCTGTCTGGAAATATAAAGCATATTGATAATCCAGCTATTTTTGAGAGGAGGAGGAATAAAAAAATTTGGGCTTTTTGGCAGTGGTTGATGGGACATTTCAGAGGAGAATTTGCTAGGCGACATACTGTCAACTTCCGGGGTATGCTTTTAAAAGCCCATGGATGTCAATAAAGGACGTATTTTCCCCTGTTTCTACAAGCCTGTATAGCATTATTTATGTACTGTTAGCAAATTAAGTTAACTTTACATGTAACATTTGAAAGGATCCCTTCTCTCAAACGCTGAACCTTGCAAACTATGTTAACTAGCTTCCACTAGGAAAGTTGAAGCTATTTATAGTAGCTTAGCTTTCTAACTAGCCCTGATTCCCCCTAGACGCAGTGTCATTAGCAGCTCCCACACACTCAGCCTTTCTCATTTCACAAATTTGAGAAGGTTTTCGACATCCGAACATTCTAATCACATTTTGTGAATTGAAGTTAAAATATAGAAGTTATCATTGCTTCTGATGACTAAAATACAGCATATGACAAAACAATGAAGCGTTGATGCAGCTGTGCCGCAATACTGAATTGACGTTGCTTTTGAGCAACTGCTCAGACGCAAAGATGTTTCACGTGGCCTCGACTCCTCTCTCCTTGTCTCCTCTGCTCTAATCACCTGTGGGCGGGACTAAGATGCGAGGAGGAGATGAATTGGGGATGTGAACAAACTGGGAATTGGGAAGGTCAGCTAGTGTTGGCTGTCTCTCTTTTTTGAATGGGTCCAGTCATGGTGATGGTAGACCTAGTACAACCAGGGTGCAATTTTCCGGGGTTGATGCGTAGGATTCCACCTTTTTTGCATCTATCTATCTATCTAATCTAATGTTAAATTCAATTTGACTGTAAATAAAATGTAGTCCTACTTATATTAAGAAAGTTATTTCCCCTATGGCTCAATACATACTCATCAAGAGCCCAGATGTCAAATAGGTCAGTAACTAAGTAATTTATTTGTTATATAACAATGTTTGTGCTCATTTTGTATGCTACTGCAGCTTCGATTCACTAGTCTAATGTATAACTGAGTTGTCCTCATCTCTAATTTTCTGCTAGAGGAGATGGAAAGGTCGGATTTTACACTTTATTGATCTCTTAAATAAGCATTCACCATCTCTAGACACTTTTCATCTCAATCAGCAGGACGTCTTTCTCTTTTCTTCACTCTTTCTCCCAATCAGCTGGTCTCCAGCTCATTTGCCCATGAGTGCATGCACCCGCACACACAAACACACATACACGCACACAAAAATTTTGCTTTCCTACTACTTTCGCTGAGCTCTTCAAGTATTACCAAACTCCTGTGAAACTAACACAGTTGCATTCTTTACATAAAAAGCCATATTCCCTCCACAATTCACCAGCTGTCATTTAAAACAAGTTCGAACACAGCATAAAAAAAGAGTCTCAACATAGCACCTGTCACCATTTACAAACTTACAACTTGAAATAGGAGGCAGTCTGAAGGAAAACACTTGGCAGACTGGCCTGAATTCCAATCATTTTGGTTTTAGGAACTTATGAGACAGATGCTGCATTACGTCTTTAATTGCAACCTTCTGCTCGTTAATTTACAAGATATGTTTTCTAATGTAAATGAGATTTAGGCTTGTCAGAGGAGGGGGCATATGGGAACAAAACACACCTCTGGGAATAATATGTTGGGCAGGTTGTTTACTGGATCAGAACACATGGTACAATTCAGCCTTACTTACCCGCTTGTTATGGGAGTAACCCGGGCACCTGTGCTTTTGGTGTTTATTCTCCTATATTACTCATCATTAAATAGTCGTCTTTTATATTACTGAACTTCTCAAATGTTTGTTATAATGCTCACACAAATTGATCAATCATTCTCATTAATCATTAAATGTGCAAATACATTTTTGGCATCCTGACTGCAGTTAAATGTGCACAGTCATCTAATAGCGTGCCATTTGTGAGAGTGAACGTAGGTACTGGAAAATATAGTGAATCACTACAACTGCGTAATGCTGAAAGAGCTACCACTCAAAGAGATTTTTGGCGTTCATAGGCTGCTGTTTGTTTGCATGTAAAAAGTGACTTCAAGCTTGTTGCACCTGCTGCATCTTTGTCCTCGATAAACCTTGACACGTTTATTTTATGTGTTATGTTCCACATTCGCAGCAAGAAAACAGCATAAAACATTTGTCACAATACTCTTTGTCACGGTTACTCAGTTTGTCCACACTATACTGAGCGCTGCAATCACAGTGTGCAGTCTGTGGTGGGTTTGGTGATGTATACGTAAAGGCCTTCAGGAGGCAGGGTAGGAGAGGTAGCTAAGAAGAATTGCTGCTGGACTCAGAGTGGGAGTCTTACTTTACTGGAAGCTATGCTGTAACAATAAAAAGTAAAAAAAAAAATATTGCCTAAGATTTGTTCGTGCTATTTAGCTATTGGCACTAGCTGCAAGTGCTATGGCCCTGAGCGTGCATGTAGCTAAATGTAATGAGGTTGATAATCTGTTACGTGATATTATTATACTAATTTCAAGCAGGTCTTTTTGAGCTTGATATCAGGTTATTTTTATTCCAGGCACGGCATGTAACAGATGTAATTAACAACATAAATGATGGCTCAATTCCATTTAGTTGTTGCAGTTGAGGGGTGGCTGTAGCTCAGTCGAGCTGTGCGGCCGGGGCATCAGGGCCAGTGTGACTGCAGGGCATATCATTTTTTGAGGGGCATAAGGCCAAACTGAGGAGACACGGCTGTCGTAAAATCCCTGCCCTGGTAGACTGGTAGCTGGAGAGGTGCCATGTCACCTCCTTGGCACTGACAAGGTGGCCTTGAGCAAGGCACCTCCGATAATAATAACAATACATTTTATTTAACAGCACCTTTCTAATCACTCAAGGTCGCTTTACAGACAATAAAAGGCAGATACAGGGAACAGAAAAATGAAAGCAGTTATAACAAAACAAAGAAAAACAACAAACCAACTGCTGCTCCAAACCCTGTCCGTGGGCAGCCGCCTCGCTCTGACATCTCTCCATTAATGCATGTTAATAGGTCCTGTTTTTGAATGTGTGTGTATTTCGGGCCTGTGAGTGTAATGTGTAAAATAATAATAGAGTGAGAAAATGTATTTTCCCCCTGGGGGACTAATAAAGGTAAGCTTTCTTTTCTTTCTTTTATTCTTGTACTGTGCACACTTCCTCACTGGTATTAAATGTTTCTGGATCACAGCCACTATGAATGGACAGCTGTGTATGACAAGTTTAAATGTCCGCCATGAAAAAGGTCTACAGTGCCTTGCGAAAGTATTCGGCCTCCTTGAACTTTTCAACCTTTTGACACATTTCAGGCTTCAAACATAAAGATATAAAATTTTTATTTTTTGTGAAGAATCACCAACAAGTGGGACACAATTGTGAAGTGGAACGAAATCTATTGGATATTTTAAACTTTTTTAGCAAATAAAAAACTGAAAAGTGGTGCGTGCTAAATTATTCGGCCCCTTTACTTTCAGTGCAGCAAACTCACTCCAGAAGTTCAGCGAGGATCTCTGAATGATCCAATGTTGTCCTAAATGACTGATGGTGATAAATAGAATCCACCTGTGTGTGATCAAGTCTCTGTACAAATGCACCTGCTCTGTGATAGTCTCAGGGTTCTGTTGAAAGCGCAGAGAGCATCATGAAGACCAAGGAACACACCAGGCAGGTCCGTAATACTGTTGTGGAGAAGTTTAAAGTCGGATTTGGATACAAAAAGATTTCCCAAGCTTTAAACATCCCAAGGAGCACTGTGCAAGCGATCATTTTGAAAGGGAAGGAGTATCAGACCACTGCAAATCTACCAAGACCTGGCCGTCCCTCTAAACTTTCAGCTCAGACAAGGAGAAGACTGATCAGAGATGCAGCCAAGAGGCCCATGATCACTCTGGATGAACTGCAGAGAACTACAGCTGAGGTGGGAGAGTCTGTCCATAGGACAACAATCAGTCGTACACTGCACAAATCTGGCCTTTATGGAAGAGTGGCAAGAAGAAAGCCATTTCTCAAAGATATCCATAAAAAGTCTCGTCTAAAGTTTGCCACAAGCCACGTGGGAGACACACCAAACATGTGGAAGAAGGTGCTCTGGTCAGATGAAACCAAAATCGAACTTTTTGGCCACAATGCAAAACGATATGTTTGGCGTAAAAGCGACACAGCTCATCACCCTCAACACACCATCCCCACTGTCAAACATGGTGGTGGCAGCATCATGGTTTGGGCCTGCTTTTCTTCAGCAGGGACAGGGAAGATGGTTAAAATTGAGGGGAAGATGGATGCAGCCAAATACAGGACCATTCTGGATGAAAACCTGTTGGAGTCTGCAAAAGACCTGAAACTGGGACGGAGATTTATCTTCCAACAAGACAATGATCCCAAACATACAGCAAAATCCACAAAGGAATGGTTCACAAATAAACGTATCCAGGTGTTAGAATGGCCAAGTCAAAGTCCAGACCTGAATCCAATCGAGAATCTGTGGAAAGAGCTGAAAACTGCTGTTCACAAACGCTCTCCATCCAACCTCACTGAGCTCGAGCTGTTTTGCAAGGAAGAATGGGCAAGAATGTCAGTCTCTCGATGTGCAAAACTGATAGAGACATACCCCAAGCGACTTGCAGCTGTAATCGCAGCAAAAGGTGGCTCTACAAAGTATTAACGCAAGGGGGCCCAATAATTTTGCACGCACCACTTTTCTGTTTTTTATTTGCTAAAAAAAGTTTAAAATATCCAATAGATTTCATTCCACTTCACAATTGTGTCCCACTTGTTGGTGATTCTTCACAAAAAATAAAATGTTTATATCTTTATGTTTGAAGCCTGAAATGTGTCAAAAGGTTGAAAAGTTCAAGGGGGCCAAATACTTTCGCAAGGCACTGTATATTTATGAATGTGAAAAAGCCTATTGCACATTTCTACTTACCGTTTAAAACAATATGAATTGTCTGCATTTTTACAGCACATTTTAAAAGTCCCTTTTTTAAAGAATTTTATCCAAAGTTACCCTGATCCCTCATTCTTCAAAAGGCCAAGTCATTTTTTTTTTTTGCAACAACCTCTGGAGCAGTGAAATTGTTGAGGCTGATGTTATAGCTCTTACTCAAATTTGGCAGAAAAACTGACTGAACAATTTCAAAAGTGATAAAAGAGAAAAGGGTGATGGAGAAGGAGGCTGAGGTAAAACGATGCTGGTGGACAACAAACCAATTGACAGAGATTGCGTGCCTGTGTGCCTGCCATTGTGTAGTATATAAACATATAAGGTATGCAGGGTAGCTTACTCGCATTTCTACTTTTCTGATGCTGTATTTGTGTGACTACATGACTGAGTGAGCATGTGTGCCTCTGTGTGTGAAAGCTCATCTCTTTAATGGGATCCATTCTTTGTCTACCACTGACAAGCGTGACCACTGTCCCAATCCCCCTCAATGTAGTTTCATGCATGGTTGAAGCTAATCATTATTCATGTGAACACAGTGACAGTTTCACATGCAAAGATGGAGAATATTACAATGGTGTAAAAAAGAAAGAGCCAGTCACTGCACTCTATGTAAATTACATGTTTTGAAAAGACCTTAGATTAGAGACACTTTCAGCTTTAAGGGATTATTTTGTAGCACATATTTTAGTCCTATTAACAAAGTTTAATTTCTGTACTTTAAGCTTCATAATGTGTGAAAATATTGACTGCTGTGATATTACTTCTCTGGCTATGTTTTCTAAAATTTCATTATCTCAAGTTCAAATTGGATAAACAAGATAGCTTTGGTTAGTATTATTTGAATAATAATTGCATTACATAAGCACTTTGCCATTTTTCTGACTCATTATAATCTTTGATACGTGTGATTACTGCTGATTGAAATTTCTAACACTTGCCGGTGCTGTCTGTATCCCTCCAGCTGCCTTCTACTGTCCGCTGATGTATTCTGACATTAACAGGTGATTTTGGCAGAGACACATTTTGATTTCTTCTCTCTGCATGCACCGGCAGTGTCACTACAGCTCATTTTGCTTTTTGAGTTTCAAGTCAAAAGACCCCCCCCCGGTGGGACCTTATGAATACTCTCACATTTTAGAAGCTTAGGCTGGAGCTGATAGCGCTGCCGCCTGGCGAAGGCCCAGCTGACACTGGCAGAGCAGCTAGCTGGCCAATAAAGAGAGGTGCTAGAAGCCAACAGGTAGAGTTGACTGGTAATATTTATTTAGTTCCAGGTGGCCACCAATGCTGCAGAACTTTTTCTAGGTCGGCCACACAACCCCAGACCAAAACAGGCAATGGGTGTGACTGAAAGGCAAGGAAATATTTTACTGATACAGCTCTTTGAGACTTTGAGACAATTTTTACTACACCTAATGGATGTAATTTTTACTTTCAGGATGTTTGTGACGTTCATATGGAACCTAAAAACACCCTCATACCTAAACGACATTAGTCAACTTTGCTTACTATCGCTGTATTTATTTAAGCACGGTGGCAGTTTACTGATGTGACCGTAATGATGTGACGTTCACATAATCAGGAATTGGCTTAAAATGAGTCACATGAAACGACCTAACGTGACGTTACGGACGTCAGCGCGTCACGGACTAAGGTCAGTAAAGTAAAACTCAAACTCGACTAATTTCGAAAAGACAGATATGACTTCTGGTTTTAAATGAGACACAAACCCTGGTCTCCTGAGTAAAGGTCCTGTGTTAGTTTGATGTATCCATCATCACACACCACAACCTTCCTCCCTCCTTACGTGGACTTTGGCGCTCTTATACTGTTAAACCTCACTTTCTTGTTTGCTCTTGCGATAATTATTACAACCACAATAGCCATGTACGGTCTTTTTCTATGTGAGGATGGTGTGATACAATGGACTTACCTTTAACTTGACTTAAAGGGATAGAAGGATATTTTGTTGTGTTTTAGGAACTCATCCATAGTCAGAAAAAAGGCACACCTAAAAAATGATATCAGTTCAAGTGTACGCCATATTTAGAATGTCTTTACAGCTTCACCTTGCGGTCAGATGGCCCTTCCCGTTAGAGAACTGAAGCGTAATATCCATCTACGCTCTCTTTAAAACCACACAACTCCTTTGACAAAAACAGTAAATTAACCTTGCAGAACACAAGATTTGCTGTTTACCGCAGCCTAGTTTTTGTGTTATTGTGTGACTTTGGTATTTTAATTCTGATTCACACAATAAGAAGTGTATAAACGATCCTGCCTCCTGTATGCCATGGATGTCTCCGCAACTACAGAATCCCAGATACAGAGGATGACTGAAATCTTTTCTAAGTGGATTTTTCATTGATTTCCCATCCTCACGTTTAACAGAGAGCCTGCGATTAGTTATTAGTGTGAAAGATGTGAAATATTATCCACATAAATGATCAAACTTTTATGGAATATCAGTGGATATAATTGTTTAATAGACAACACCACAGACATATGCCAGTAAGTGAAGTGGAAACCTTCATTTGTAATGTTCGGTGACTTTCGGCACTTTTCAGTTAGAATTTGCCAAGCCAGACAAGACTTTGCGGACCGCCCGCACATTCTCACGACTGCTCAACAGTTTGCGTGACGGCCCGCGCGTTCTAGCGTCAATTTTTCATACATCGCAAAGTGTTCTTGACAACCAGCGTATGCAAGCTTTTCGTGTGTACGCGACATTCATACATGAGGCCCCTGGTGGCTGACCCGTGTGGTATTATGATAATGCATTTGTAGTTGCTTAAAGAGGATGGTAGAGAGTGGCAAGAACATAGATTATCACTTTGGTTTCTTTGTTAGTGTGATCTGTGAGAGTTGCCCTTCTTGGCGGTGGAATGCCAGGGCACTCAAACCTGAGATCCACAGCTAAATGTGACAATTTATGTTGAGTGTTGCCCGTTGTGTTTCATGTTGGTTTTTAGTATCCAATACTCAAGTGTCCTTGAGTTCATTTCACATGAGAAAGTTAATTGGCAGCAGGAGAAATGCCATGGAACCAACATGACTGTAGTTTCTGACAGCAGGAAAATGATGGATGTTGCAAAGCCTGTTGGGAAGATTGTGTTTGACAACATCAGATAATTATTATATGGGTGACTTCATATAAACGGAAAGATTAATGGGTTATTTTTCACTGAATCAAAACACAATAATGAATGCCATTGAACAGAAGTCATTGCTGATTTACCAAAAGCATTGCACTCTTAACCCTCATGTTGTCCTTGTGTCAAATTGACCCGTTTCCCAATATCAGTGTTGTTTTTAATTACCCAAAATAACATGATTGATTCCACACAATGCTCTTTGGCAAGTACAAATCTCTACTTTCATTAATTTTGAGGTGTCTTATTAAATTTTATGGCATTTGGAGAAAGAAATTGAAGTGAAGAAATAGTATTGAGTAAAAGTTGACATATTCCAGTCTGGGATTATGCATCAACATCCATCCTTTAATTTTAGTCTAAATAATTCCTAATTTCTGCTTTTCTAAATCGAACATTAGGTATAATTTCCTAAAAATTAGGTTTATTGACCATAAGTTCCAAAAACAACTATAAAACTAAAGTTAATAAGTTAGTGTTACGTAGTGTTGAAAACGTCTAAAAAAAAAAGCACCAAAAAGTAAAAAAAAAACATTGATTAAAAGCGTCAAAAGTGTTGAATTTCAATTTTGACGGGGAAGACAACACAAGGGTTAATTAATTGTTTCCTCTTTAGGTCTTGCAAGCTTAAAAACAAAGGGAACAGACCAGTTTCAACTAAAAACCAAATCAGTGTTTAATAACCGTAACTAAATAGGAATATGTCTGTTCATGATGTGCATATATACCTCGAGTGATCGCTCATTTCCCATCTCAAGTGTCTTCATTAGGCTTGGTGAATTCAGTTGCATATAGCACATAATTAATGCCTGTACATAAATGGCTAATGATAATTAATTGTACTTAGTAAGTGTAGGAACACGTGTCATCACCTTAAGGCAAACAGTCAAAAGTATCATTTTTTAGCACAATAAACAGGGGAAAGGTCAGAATTTTGTAGAGAAAAAATATTTACACCCTCATTTATGGTTTATTTATTTAACCCTTAAGTTGTCTTCCCATCAACCATGAAAAAAGTTTTTTTTGTCAGAACTATTATCGCTTTTTCTGACATTTTCTTCACTTTTTCAATGTTGTGGGTGCTTTTATTAATGTTTTTTTCCAAAGTTATTTGATATTTCTAATGTTGACATTTTTAGCTTATTTTGAAGGCCCATTTTTTGGGATGAAAAAACTGAAATGGGTCAAATTTGACCCGAGGACAACATCTTTGACCAATTGAATGGCCTCCAACTGCGTATAGGCTCCATACTGTGGTAATGAATGGTTGAATGAATTACATCACCACTCTTAACTTCTAATTTCACATTATTCAAAGTTCAAGAAGTCAGGAGGTGAGAGCATCATCACGAGCTGTTGATTTTGCCATTTACTCACCTGGAGTATAATTATTTGTAGGTTACATAACCAACAATGCAGTTCAGTCTGGTTTGGGTAAGGTTGTAAAATAAAACTATATCTGACATTGACAAATTCTAAATTTTATACGACTTTGTCATGGACTTTCAGATGTCAAGGATGAATCAAAGAATCTTTTCAAGAGCAGCTGAGATGGTGCCGAGAAGATCTTTTATTTCATGAAAGATCTGAGTTAGTCTGCAGAACAACTGAACTTGAGATTGCCGTTACACAAAATGAAACTGTGAAGAGTTAAAACACACCTTCTTCTCCCCCTCCCTCCAGCTCACAGAAATAATACCCATTAGGGACAGAAAAACTGGGAAATTATATTTTTTGCTAGTTTAGGTCATTGTGAACACTTTGTCGCATTCCACTTCAATATCTTGTTACTGCATTTTTCTATGGTGTGACGCATTTGAAAAGTACAGGAAAACACTTGTGTGACAGTGTTAGAATTACCGGCAATTTACCGGTTATATAATAATCAGGTTACATCCTAAAAAAGACCTGCACTGAATCAACTACCCTTGAAGAGTGTCTATTGCTTCTTTTTAAACAAGCGAGCTCATTCTACAGACAAACCAAAGTCGGTGCATAATCAATTAAGATAATCAACATTTCAATGTGAAAACAATTTTAAAAAATAAATTTTTCAGATCATCATCATTGTCTTGACACATTCCCAATATAAATTATTTATGGGATTTAAAGTGTCATGGGAGCAGAAGGAGAACCCAAACGCAGAGTGCCAGGTGAAAGTTTAAAGGTTTATTACAAAAACAGTTCAACAAAAGGGATCACAAAAGGCAAAATCAGGGCAAACATCCAAAGGGGTAAACTTCAAAGAAAACCAAAACACCAAAATCCACGGGGAGTTTAAGGGAAAAATGGCAAGGAGAAGTAGAGGATAACACACAGAGAAACACTACAGGGGATGCGAGACCGGGAAGCTGACGGACTGAAAAACAGGAATTATCCAACAAGAGGCAGAGGAAACACTGGGGTTAAATACATGAGGTAACGAGGTAACGGGGAACAGGTGAGACATCAGGTGAAGCACATTAGGGTGGGGCAGGACAATCAGACAGGCAAAAGTAAAGCTGGGCAAGACAAGACAGAACAGGAAACCAGACTATCAACATAAAACAGAGCAAACACTTACCGGGGAACACAAGACAGGACCGGCAACACAAGACCACGGAGAAAAAAGACAAATACACAAAGAGGCCAAAGAAAGAGAAACATAAACCCAAACAACCCCAAACCACAACATAAAGACTATTCCCTAAAACATGAAACCCCCCTCTATACTCTACTCAACATGGTACAGTCTCTGAGTTCCCTGTACAATAAAGCCCTTTGGAAGCTCTCGCTTCCTGTTTGGCAGTTTAAACCTATGACCAGCAGGTAATGAACAAACATTAACATTTGCAAACATTTTGGAAGGTGTATACTGTATAACCAAGAAATTAATTTGAAAGGAAAAGTGATGTAATTAAACGAACGATGATAGCATACATGCTGAAATGACCAAAACATGAGTCAGGTGCTGCTATGCTAACATAACTTAGGCTACACAACTTAGCAACACACACAAATGGTAAGACTACAGACCTATTGGGTAGACAGGATGGAATAAATAACAGAACTGAAGAAACTAAAATAAGCTTGGCTAGTGTGCTTTCTATTGAATAGGGCAAGCAGTGGTAGCCTTTAGAAGAGCATGGCTGGAAAGCAACTTAGTTCGTTTTATCAAATAACTGGTTGAAATGTGCAAGAAAAGTCAATAAGTAGCCTAGCACTTATTTGTTCCATCAAATTCCAGTGCAGTACATTTTTTTGCAAGGTGTTGCATCCGCAAACCCATCCCTGTAGCTGTGATTGTTAACATGCCTTTGCTATTTATACAGTGTTTCAGCTTCTTGTGAGACTAAACTAAGAGTGGTATGTTGTCATTTGAGGTGTAATGTAAAATAAGTGTTTTTTAAATGTTTGGAATGCTTTTACCTGGCTGTATCAGATCCTACTTGGCCTTGTTTTTGAAAAATTTTGGTGTTTGATCTTCATCACCCTGCATCTTACATTCATACTATGTTGCAGTTTCTTTTTTCTGGTACTTTTAATTATAACTACTCTGTTATTCGGTCTCAAGTCCTTCATTCTATGAATTAAATCCTTTTTCCTGCCACATACCTTGACACTTTTAAATTTTTACTCAAGTATGGCTGCTCCTTATGTACACAGGTATTACATAAGATACATGACTGAGACAGCTTTGCCCGCCAGCCAACCAGCAAAGAAACAGCAGTGGACGTTTTGACCTGCAGATGAAGACATGACTGCTACCTACAGGTAAGGAAAGCTGCTAATTGGGATACCTCAGTGTTTTTTGTGCATGTGTGTATATATGAGGTTTCATATTGAACTATGCAAGGGGAGGGAAACCGTGCGCTTGTTTATCACAAGTTGGATTTGAGTCTCAGCTACGAGACAACTGGCATTAGATGAGCAGAGTTTATTCCTTGTCAATCCTTGAATGTTCTTTTGGTGAAACCTACAGACTAAACCGTGATCTACCAATGCTAGGGTTACGATTTGGTTAGGTATAGACCCATAAAAAGCATTAAAAAGTAGCGCCCATGGCCGCTACATTAGGCACGGGCACAAGGGGACCATCCATGTGAAAAAAAAAATTCCAATTTGTTTTTTTAAACAATTCAAAAGAATAAATGATAAGAGAAAGATCTCAGTCTAGGTGGGAAAAAAAGAATTAGTTTAGTTAAACGTACAATATGTAACTTTCTGCTTAACTTTTTTCTAGGGGTCTCTCAACCAAAACAATGGATGGTAAATGCTGACTTTTGATAATTGAGTTAGTTGAGAAGCTGCGTGGAATTATGGAAGTTGTAGTTTTTAGTGTTAAACATGATCACTGATTAGAATGCATCTGTTCATGGACGAGTTTACCCATTCAAGGTTATTTACATTATGTTTAGTAACATTTATTCATGTCATTCTAATAAAATAGCTGCAGTTTCCCTAACGTAATTACATTTTTCTTTCGATTTTCATTGGTAGCTGACCAATTAGCTAGTGATCCAGCAAGCTAACATTAGCCAGCAGCTAAAACACAAAATATTTCACATGACAATGTCACCTTTTAGACTGTTTCAACAGCGGAAGTGGCTGGCTGCTAGCTGACAAGGGTTTACGGTACCTAGCTAGCTATATGCTCTGGGGCTGTTGTCAGCTGTCATGTCTCTCTGCGCCGGGTGAGTGAAGTAGACAGACTGGGGTGTGCTAGCTGGCTTAATTAGCACTAGATTAATAATTACCACATTAACGTTACTAGTGAACTTATTTGTGGGTTAGCCCAGTGCTGTTAACTGTGGTCAAAACTATCATACTAAAAATAACTTTATGAGCGTGTTTAATGATTTTGCATTAGCATTAACGTTCGCTACTTGTCAACTAGCACATTGCTGTAACGTTAAGCTGGATCAATATTGAAACGTATCAATACAGAAGATCACTGTTGTATTACTGTGTTCAAAAGTGGCATGTAATTAATCACAAAATGATGCTGTGTGGCAAAAAAGTATTAGTACTACGGTTAACAGTATTTTTTTTCTATGACATTGTATGATTTACAATTACTCCTGAAGGGATCATCTGAGTGCCGGTGTTTTGACAGAAGTTACGAGTAACTAGACGGTGAAAGGTTATATACTATAAAGGTTAATACTGTCACCTTTGCTCCTGTCATAATACAGCTGCCAAGCTGTATTATGTCGCTTGAACATACACGTTGTTTTCGGCCACTTGCAAAAACGAAAGATGCTGTTCTTCTTGAAAGGACAGTCTATAAAAAAAAAACAAATGTTGATGAATCCTAAATGAGTTTCGAGGCCTGGTCACACTAGCAGGTTTATCTGTGCATCCTCGTGGAATGCTAGGGGTGCTAGGACATAGAGACGTGGTCATTCCTATGTTCCACAGCTCTTTATTCCCTGAATATAACAGGTAAGACACACTTCACATTGGCTTAAAAGATTTACAAATATTTATGTATGTATAACTAATATAAACTAATATTGTCTGTGATTGGTAAGGGATGATAGCCCCCACAGTTCAAATTACAAAAGCACAAAGGGACGTAGATGTTTCAAATGCAGTTTGAATGTTAAAAATCTGTCCAGCCACTGAGGAAATATCAATGTCTTAATTAAAAAAAACTGTCTACAAATTTGAGGAGTATAACCTCAGTAGGCTGTATGCTGTAAGTGGAGAATTTCAACATTTTAACCAAGAGAAAATAAACATTGCTGAGATCATAAAACCCTTTGAAAGGTATCAGTGTGTCATTTTAACACAATATTGAGCTGGGGAACATGGGACCCTGGGAACATAGATACCCTTCCATAGGAAGATGGTAGTTGGCAAGCTAACTGCTAGCACGTTAGCTTGTCGGCGATATGCTAGCGCTAGTCAGCCGCAACAGCACTCTGAGTTCTAGTTTCTCTTTACTGCACGGCTAACTCCCCCTTGGAATTTTTTTCAAGATTGAACATCTTCAATTAGACTTATTAAAGAGCTAGCTTGACCTATACTTCAAATATTGTTGTTTGTACAATGAACTATCATGTCACACTGAAAGACTTTGTGTTTTAAAATGAATGTGTCTGTGTGTTGGGAGCTGCATTTCCTTATTCTGTTTGTAAGTGTGTGGGCGTCTGTGTGTCATTGTCTTTCCGACCCCTTGCATTTATATGTCATGATGTTTCATACTGACCCAGATGATTCTTCCACATTTTACCCCATGGTTATCCAGAAAGGTTCTTTACCAGGAAAAGAAACACGCTCACACACACACGCACACAGAGCGTGTGTGTGTGTGTGTAAGTGAGAGAGAGAGTTTTAAATGAAAGTCTCCAAGTCATCTGATGACAAACTGCAATTCTAACCATCAGGATCTAACTGCCTCTGCCATTAGGAAAATTAGCATTTTCTAATGACAACAGCTTGAGAGAGAGGCTTTCGTGTGTGTGTATGTGTGTACACTGTTGAGTTTGTGTACAATATTGTCATCCTAATATTTTCTTTGCCTTGGGAATTACAGGAAACACTGGTAATATACTGTATGTATGTATGTATGTATGTGGGGCAGATGGCTGCTATTTGTATATGGTATTGAATCCTTAACCAGACCATCAGGCTGGTGGTTGATATAAGCTCTTCTCTGTCTGGTCACAGATCAACCCTTGAAAACCTGTTTAAACGGGTTGTGCTCTTTCTCAGAGTTTTCAAAAACAAAAATGAATCAGATCCACTTGACATAACCTATAATAACCCACTGTACCATCACTAAATCAATGGATCAGATTGAATTAAAGTAACACATCGCCACTGGTATCACCGAATAGATAGCTGCTATGCTGTTTATTGCATTTATTCATGGTCTGCAACTCAGATCTTCCAAATGGAAAACAAAACATTTGTATAGAAGGTCAAATGAGAACCTTTGGCAGCGGTAGGTATAATAGTCTTAGACAAGTCAACTCTGCTGCCGTGGGATGAACTGGGTCATGTCTTGGTTTGAACCAAAGCTTGTTTTATTGTGCTTTCAGTAGAATAGTTTTTAGGATGTGAATAGGCATCTGGAGCTGACAACTCAAAGCATAAGATGTGCAAGGCTCAACTCTGTGTGTGGGGGGCGGGAAACAAACCTTTACGTGAGTCACAGGCAATCCACATTGGCTTAGATTGACATGCAATTACAAGGCAGAAATTAGGAGCAATTAAAGCAGATGTAATGGGATGACATCTGTTAAGTACATGTAGGAATGCTGGGTTGTGTGTGTGAAGAAACCTGTTTCATGTGTCTTAGGAAGATTAAGTGCAGTTCCTTCCAGTGGGCGCACTCAAAAAAAAAAAAAACATGCAGTAGCTTGATTTAAAGAGGAATAACTTGCCTTAAACAGCTTGCATGACATAGTCACCACTGTCACAGATGCTTTTAACTGTCTGTCAAGATGGTAACAAGGGATCCTTTGATGCCAAATGGTTAGAATATGGTGTGGAAAGTTCCAGGTTGAGTGGTTTGATTATAACTTGCGGTACTCAAACTAGAAATAAACGTGGCAATTTAACCAAAATTGTACACTAAAATTCATAGAATTGCACCTTAGAGCCATTTTTCACACTGCAAGAAGATTGGCTTTTCATACATCTTTAAAGAATGCCTCATTCCTGTGATTACTCACAATTGAGAAAGTGGTTTGATTATAACATAGTTGCATGGAGATTGGAGGCTTTTAGCAAATCTGACACTAAAATGTCAGACCTATGTTTAAATAATTGACATCCAGTTTGCTCTGTGAGAGGGAATGCACATATGAGTTTATTGGAGCAAATGGTGTTTGCATGGTTTTGCCTGCAAGCCTGTGGGTCTATGTTTTGGTGAATATCCACCTATACCCATTATGGGACTGCTTTGGGTTTCTGCGGAGTTCATTTGACTTGCTGTGTGGATACACCAACCCTCAGTAGTCGAGTATTATTAATTCTGTATAATGGCCCGTTGCATGTAGAAACAGATGCATGCAGAAATTTATGTACATACTAAAATACAATGTACATACTTTCCATAGACTTTGTATGCAATTACAATGTCTGTAAAATATGCCTTGCCTACTGTTGTAATGTAATTTAAAGGTCCCATGACATGGTGTTTTTTGGGTTGCTTTTATATAGACCTTAGTGGTCCCCTAATACCATATCTGTAGTCTTTTTCCCAAAATTCACCCTTGGTGCAGAATTACAGCCACTAGAGCCAGTCCCACAATGAGTTTTCCTTAGTATGTGCCTCTCTCTCTGTGTGTCTCTCTTTCTCATGGGGCCAAATTCTCGGGGCGGGCAAAGCAGAGAAAGGGGAAGTCACCCTTATGAAGGGGAAGATTCCAGATCTGCCCAAATGAGCTTTCATATTAATGTTAAAAAACCTCAAAGTGAAATTCTCATGCCATGAGACCTTTAATTTAAACAGGGACAGTATACAAATAAACATTAACCTTGTATAAGAACAAGGAGAGATGCATTGCAGCAGGTGGCAGCACACTTACTATTTTCCACCCATAGTCCCTGGACAGGTCTATGCAAGCAGCTCTGTTACCCCCAGTCTAGACCGCAAGTGTGTCAGAAGTTTTTTTTTTTTTACCTGCACTTCTCACGCAACAGATACACTGTCATTTTAATCTATGCAGCTGTCTTCAAACCCTAAAAAGGCAAGCTGCAATTGTTTTGGTGAATTCAATGTTGGATACTAAAAACTACCCTAATGCAGTTTCATATACTTTACTCATTTACTAATTTACTATTATTCTGTTTATATCTCCTTTTTGAAGATTGGGTTTGCAGTTTTTCAGCAAACCCTTGAGCAGCAGCGCAAGCCATTCACTGCATCTTTACCATTTACAGTATGTGTATATCAGTTCATGCATACAGTACATTAGCGATATGTGTGCACACATCAGGCCAGTCACGCACCCAGTGGTTTAGAAAATTACTCAATCTGACCTTAGTCTCGACTAACAGTTTGTAGGAGCTGCATGCCCTATAAACTGCACAATAGACCCAGCGGCTGGCAGGTAAACACAGACTCTGGTAAAGGTCATCCTATACAGCTCCTAACAAGATGAAAAATGATTCATGAGTTCTCAGTGATGCTTTTATTCCTCCTACAGGGAGTTCTTCTTTACTTTCCCAGCAGAGGGTCAGAAAGAAATATATATTTTTAAACAACAACAAGCCACGCTATTGCGGAGGTAAAGCAGGTGCCCCATTTCCTGGCAAGTTGATCTTGAAAAAGACCTTATGGTAGAGTGTATTCACCACATGAAGCCGTTTTAGATGAAAGCAGCTGCCAGTGGCTTCATTTCTCACTGCGATCAATCCACATCCACCCATAGAGTTCAGATTAGGCTGGTCTGTGCACTTGAGCCTATGCAAATATTGTCCTTTCTATCTGCATGTGTCTATTTGTGTGTGCATGTGTGCATACACAGCATTTGCATCTGTATATATGAGTCCTGAGACTGCAGGCCATTTTATTATCTAAATGGGCCCAGGCAGCGCTGGGCTGGAACCAATTACACCAACCTGCTATGATAGGATTCCTGGGGGACAGCATCAACTAAATTCCTTTACTTTTCCATCTCAAATGTGGCTCTTCTTTACTTTATATGCACACGAATCAGCCAAATATGACCATTTAAGATAACTGCAGTCATGAAATTGTCAAACAGAAGAACACCACCTGCATACACATTGTTGTTGAATACAGAGTAATCATAAATAAAAATGTCCCTTGCATCTGCATACACACAGTCAATGCCTGTTTCTTTTGCTTTATATTTTCAAGATTGCCTAGAACAAATCAAATTCGTCTTTGATTGCCTTAAACTGGCATTTTAATGTGAAGTTCCAGACTTTGATAATAAGGTATGAGACGTTTGTTTCATTTTGTGTTTTTAAATTAAAGGTGACATGACTTGGTCAAGTGCTACTGCTATCTTTTTTGTCACTTATAGAGAGTCTCCATCCATGCAAGCAGCTCTGGGAGGCTGTACTTAGGCACAGCTATGTGTTGTGCTAAATGCTAATGTCAGCATGTTCACAATGACAGTGCTAACATGCTGATGCTAAGCAGGGGTAATGTTCACTGTAATCACCGTGTTGGTTAAACGTGTTAAACACAAAGTTGAGGCTGATGGGAATGCCATTAGTTTGAAATGTTGAATGATGATGGCAGTAGATGAAAATGTAAGTATGTAATCAAAATCGCTGCAGTAGAAAGAGAGATATTGGCTTTTTACCTGGCTCTTACAATACTTACAATTCAATACAACTTGAACCCCTGCAGTTTTGACCTGTCGTACATTGGGGTGTGTTTTGTGAGTAGCAACTAATGTAGCCTCAACCTGCTAGCCTCAAGCTGAGCTGAGCACCGGGCAACAGATGTCTGTTAAGCTCACTTCTTTCTTACTCAGCCTAAGATTCTTTTCATTTTTAAACTTGTAGTCTTTAGCCCCAAGTGATGTTGACTCAAGTGATTTATCAGATTTTTCAGCTCTCTCTAGAGCCACAAAAGGCTTTATACTACTTTTTGTTTTTACATATGCAGTAGCATTCCCTGAGACCTGCACACAGATTTTGATGTGTAAAATCGGTATAGTTCCTCTTTAAGGGATCACCAAAATGATTACAATCCATTCAGAAGGGGACGAATGTGTGCACCAAATGTAATAGCAATCCACCCACTCGTTGCATTTCACTTGAAACCACAATTGTCAGTCTGGCGATCTGGCGCTAGAAAAAACGCAAGTGGATCGACAGGCCAACATTCAGTGTACCACCCCAAAGAAAATAAGTAATTACCTTGACTTTGTTTATTGCCTTTATAATTAAAAAAAAAAGAGTACACTCAAGAAATGCAGCAGCCTTATTACTCATTCCAATTTTAAAGTGGTTGGAAGGCATTAGAAGTATGAAAGCTGATTTGTAATCTCAATAAACACCTGCAAAGCTCCTAAGCTTCAAGGGAGTTTCACAATTATTCCATATTAGTAGTGTTGTTGTGACCATGGCTTTGTCTCAGGATATGATAGGCCGGATCAGGGGAGGAAGTGATTTGTGAATCGTGGTTTGTTTGCTTTACTTCCTCACATCGCTTAAGAATGGCAACTGCATCAAGTAGTTGTGCTGCTAAATGATTTATACGGCATGAATTAAGAATGTGAGGATCCTGAAGGGAAGACAAACTAAGGCAGGCGGATAGTGAGAGGAAAAAGGTATTGAACGCTTGGGGGGGGGTTAGTTTTCCCTGAAAGCCATAGGGCACAAGTGCAGTTGCTTACATTCTGTAAGAAAGCCATGAGAGGCACACACCAATCCTTGCACACACACAAACTAAGTCATACACACACACTCGCAGGCACACTTGGTGGAAGTCCACTCATGCATATCAGCGAAGCTGATGATCTCAAAGTGTAATCCATCCTGAACAGCAGCTTTGCTCATTTCAAAGCGTGTGATTGTCTCGAATTTATGATGGGATTAAAATCCATTCGGCTATGTTTTGAAGCTCCTTAATTCAAATCAATAACAAAAAAAGCTTGCAAAATCTCCTAAGACTAATTTAGAGAGGCAGAGAGCGAGTGACGGCAAGATTGCAAACAAGGAAAACTAGTGACTTGGTCAAACTTTTTTCACGCACTAGCACATTTATCTCTGAGGAAATAGCTGTAATCATCAGAGATATTTCCCTTTTATGTGATTCAATTAAACCAAAGCGAAGTGGTAAAATACTCCACCCTTTCACCCATTCAGCAAAATCTCAAAATGTCTCATGTAGTGGGCTTCTAACTATAAAATGTAAAGCTTTTTGCACCAGTTACACTAAATAACACTTCATTTTCTAATGGAATAACAGTTTTAACAGTATATGAACCCATACTGTAGTCCTAGCCAAAGCAGTAAAAACTACAGCCTGATTTAAAGCTAGTGGCTCTTTCCAGGTCGTGTCAGTTTCAGGAATCAGCCTCACGCCTTGCTTGTTTATTGACGATTAAAGTACCTCTGGGCCAAGGAGAGAATATATACTTGAGCTAAATGAGTGCTGAGAGAGAGGGAGGATTGTGCTTTCCAGGAAAGTGGGCTTTCTTTGAATTCAGTCAGGGAAATGAGTGTTGGCTGTAATGGGTTCATTAAGGAGTTTGCCAGCATCTTGCACACTGGCACGGCTGCTCAAATTGTCCTTCTTTCAGTGAATTCCAGAGAGTTGCTTTCCATTTGGAAACAAGGTGAGAACACTTAGTAAGTTTTGAGAATAAAAACCAGGTGATGTGAACAGGTCTGTGGAAGTGCAGAGACATACAGAATCTGCTGCATAATTGTATTAAAGTTGGTTAGTAGATTAAAAAAACATGTCCAGCACAATAATTCATCTCTGAGATACAGATAAGCTAAATAAAACTGCTGTAAGGCTCGGGCACACCAGCATTTTAAAATGGTGACATTTTGTTTATTGGATTTGTTTGGGGAGGGTTGAAGACATTTTTTTTGGTCTCAAGTTTATTTTGGTGAACTTTTGACGCACAAATACCCCCTTTGGTGAATAGCAAGTAATCTTAACAGGGCTGACCTTTTGAAGGAATGGAGCTATCGTAGCTTTATCAGCTGGGTTGCTTCATCCACTTTGATTTATCCTCCTCCGTCAGAGTATACAAAGCTTCACAAAAGAGGGATAGTTTGTTCACATTATATGTTCTAATCTGTGTGGATTTACCATCCTGTTACTTAACTAGCTATGATTTACCCCAAGCTGTTAGCAAGCTTGTTAGCTCTGCTTTCAGTTTTTAGCTCTGCTTTTCAGTTTTACTGCTGTTCAGTAAAACTTTTCATTTGATGAAATGATGTTCAATACTAAGAACAAAATGAGTAACCAGCACAACACAGAGAAAATAAATCAAACCTCTTGGGGAGCTATTAGTGATGCATTGTTGGGATAGACCAATTATTGGCCCGTTTTTTTGCCAGTTTGCAGATTATCTGTATCTGCGTTGTATTGTACTGATAACCTATAAAGTTAATTCATGTCAAAAGTGCGCTACTTTGGCTCGGCTACAGCTCTGTCTGTCCCTCTGATTCGGTTTCACTCCCCACTGAGTCTGACTTAATGTCCTGCAAACAATCTATCTGACTGTCTCTAACTAATTTCATTCATAAAATTCATTACATAATTGCTTAAAGCATCCAAACAAAGTTTTGTGTTTGAGTTTGTAACATTCCAAAATCTTAATTTTGAATTAAAGATTTTCATTTTCACTGTACTCTATATGCATATCGGATCCACATATCCGTTTTTGGTTTTATGAAATGCTACTAATCAACATTGCAGCCTTGAAAAACCAGTATTGGGTCTATCCCTAATGCATTGTTTGTGATTTAACTCACCAATGACACATGTAAGCGTTTTCTGATTGGGTCCCACTATTAGCAGGATGACGCTTGTCTGTGCCTTCTGAAACTGACACCTCTATGATTACAATTTGGTTGTGTTTAGGCACCAAAATGACTTGGTTAGAGTAAGGGAAAGAGCATGGTCTGGGTTAGAATAAACACTTTGTCAGGTTTGGGGAACAATTATAGGTAAAAGAAACCAGTGCTGACTGTTGATAGTTATTGGGAAACAAACAACGCTCCAATGTTTTTGGTGACATAAGTTATCATTTCTACAGCCGCTAGAGGTCTTTGTTTCTGAACATATTTCATATTTGGTCATTGGTTTGAAACAACTGGTGCTGTCTTTTTTCTTGGGGTGACATTCTCTTGACATATGACTACATGCCTAACCTTTGCCTTACCTAGTAGTTTGATTCGGTGCACAAAACCAGGCGTCTTTGAAAAGTTACGCAGAAAACTGTAGTGACATTTTATCCCTCTCCCACTTCTCCCTCAAACACCCTCAGTAAACCAATACTGATCCCAAGCCAGCAGAGTTACTGACTGAGTGCCTGTCTGGTAGACACACAAACTTTGCCCAGTGGTGGATTAAAGTGGTTACTATTGAATACACGGGTAAGGAATCGATCTGTCTGTTCGTGGCATGAATGAGTAAGGAGGTTGGGGATCAGTGTGCGAGTGTGGCTGTGTAACTCTCTGCAAGCATGTGCATAATACTGCAGTGTGTTCATGCGTGTGTTTCTCCGAATTGTTTGTGACCTTTAAACTGTGCTCGTCTTTCCAGTTTGGATGTGTGTAGTACATTGATTTCAGTGCACTGCTCTTTCTAGTTTTCATTTGAAAATGCACATGTTGTACAGCGTCTTCATGTCTGTCTCTGTGTGTGCACACAGTTTTCAGCTCTTTGTTAATTGTATCTGCCTCCATTTGGACGATGGATGGAGGGCCAATTCCACGATAGGTTTATTCATTGCCCGATACAGCTCTATTAAATCTACTCAAATTTAATTTTCCTTGGTGATTTGGCCACATGTCTCCAACAACACACGTCTCAAATGAGCTTGAGATTGAATTGCATCAAGGCATGTCAGCTTCTGAAGAGCTCAGACCTCAGTTCCATGGCAGCAGGTGTGTTTTTTTTATTGTAATAGAAAGGGGTGTGTGTGTGTGTGTGTGTGTGTGTGTGTGTGTGTGTGTGTGTGTGTGTGTGTGTGTGTGTGTGTGTGTGTGTGTGTGTGTGTGTGTAATCAGAATATACAAAACTCTCCATACATACAAAACTCGGAAGAATGTAGAAAATAATGGAGGAGTGAAACTGGGCTCTCAAGACAGTCTTTCATTTATTTATTAAAACCTTCAGTCAGCTATTAGTGATATTGAGGTTAAGGCCTCATTTGGGCTGGCATAAATAATTGAGAGAGCATAAAATAAACACAAGACATACATTTTTTTAAATACAAAAAAACGTATTATATTTAAATCTGTTTGATTTGATATTGGATTCTTGACCTTTGCTGTATAACTAATCATACACAAACACTCCCCGTACAGTGATCACTCGACAATTCTGGCAAAAGACTTCCGGCCGGCGCTTCCTCCTCCCACTCACCAGTTATGACCTCTGGTCTCTAAATTGGTACCTTGCGGGTGCTTCTTTCCCGCCTGCTGCCTCGTTGTCTCCATGGGTGGGTTTCCTTGACTAAGACCATGCAGCAGCAGCATGCAGCCGCTAGTGATGGATTGTCCCATTACCCTGTGACTTCCCTGCTGTTTGCATGTGGTCTACCATGGTGTGTTAGAGTGGCTTTGTGTGTGTGTGTGTGTGTGTGTGTGTGTGTGTGTGTGTGTGTCTCTCTCTCTGTCTGTCTTGTGTCAACATAAGCACTTGCAGAATTCACCTCGACAGAGAAATTTAATCCCGTGTAAACGAACCTGCATGTGCAGTACCAGAATGTTGCGTCTACCGTAGCACCAAAAAGCAATCATTAGCACAATAAGGGATTTGTTATTACATTTCACTGTATTGTATCTTCCTGTTAGGGGAAGGTTTCGAGTTGCAGGTCTGTTTTCGAAGACTGCACACATCCCCACTCATACGATGTCCTCCCATGCTTTTCTTCATCAGCCTCCTGGCTCCTTTCCATTCAAATATGTTCCTGCTTTCCTTCATTATCTTATGAGCTTAAATCTAGGAGGCAACTCCCTCCTGATTAATTTTATCAAATGAAGTAAGCCTAGAGCTACATCTCCTCTTACTAACTCATACAGAAATAAATTACTAATCATCATCCTCTTTATCAATCCAGCCAGCTGCACCTGTAGTACCCCGAAGCTTCCAGCTTCTCCTGATGCTGATGCAAACATCCAGCTGTGTTTGGATTCCTACAACTGCCTTTTCTTCCTACCTGTGGCACATTGCTGCTGCCGGCAAAATGCTGTACTCTGTCATCTAGTGTGAAGCCAGAGAGTGACTCTCCACGGGCACCGCCTTTAGCCTCTATGTGATCGTGCTGTCGGATCCTTTCAAATGCAATAAAGTATGTTGATTCTGCCTCAAGAAGGCTTGTTAAGGAAATTAAACAGTTTGCACCACCCACCCCGCTGTTGTTGGTGGAAATACAATGACTTGCTGGTAATGTTCTCTCTATCCAGCCTGATTTGTATGCCATCTTTGTATGTTAATTTGAACATAAATACATAGTGGGGTCCTTAACATTCCAACACTGGGATCTGGGGCGGAGCGATTGGGTGGCTTCTGTGGCTCCAGCCCTGAATGTGTTCTCCAAAGCCCCAAATATTTTAGGGTTTTCTCTCTGATTGGATGGGCAAATCAATGAAGCAAAAGTTCTATTGCCGGGAAAATATTGCCATTTTTTCTGTGAACTCTACCAAATATGGTTTAAAGATTAGTAAGGCTGTTCGTGCCAAATTCCTACTCTGCCTATGTCACTTAAAATCAGTAACATCAGACAAGTTTTGCCTCTTTTTAGGTGGCAGGACTAAAAAAGATGTTAGTCTTTCTCAACCTTTGTTGTGTTGAGATTTGGAGAACATTTAGATACAAAACAGGATACAGGCTCTACAGGATGATAGCTTTTCCTGGCAACTGTCGTGTTTTTCCCAAATGGCTTGAAAACTATTGCATATACAGTAGGTGCCGTAAATAGAGCATGCTGACTTTGCCTCTGACTGTGACTAATACATGGAAATACAAGCAGCGTTGCAAACTGTTTCTTTAAGGTCAAATTTATTTTTAATATTTATAATATTTTTTTGCAGTAGCGTTAACGGTAGCTAGACACCCTCCTATGACTAGGCATGACTAAGCTGGTATAACACATTAACCCCTTTTTTGTGGTCATATTTGAATTCAACAAAATATGAACATTACTTATAATGTATTAAAATGTGACCTTTTTCATACCCATTTGGAAATATAACCGTATAAATTTACGTCACAACACAATGAGCTCTATTTCCCCCCCATCTGGATCTTCCTAGCGATAACTCGGTTACTAATAGATCCTCGCCTACAAACCTCCCTACAACCCCAGCATAGCAGGCCTGGTTAGTGGTGAGTATGTTGTCCCAGTAAAGACAATGTCCTCTACACTCCGGTGAACAAACAAGAAACAAACGTCTACCGTATTCTGGTCGAACTCTGAGATTTGTCTGCTCCGTGAATCCTTCTACGTCGTTCTCCAACAATCTCTCCCACCACAATCAATTCTGCAACTACAAAGTTCTTTTTAGACAAACTTCTATCTTGCACTTTTTCAGTTCTTCTACAGTTCCTGGTCATGCATCATCTCTTTTGTCTTCTCCCTTGTCTTCTCCGCACGCAGACTTCTTTTCCTTCCCGTTTTTAACCCGTAAATCAATTAGAATTAAACAATATCTAGGTACATTACATTTCCACAAGTACTTTCTTATATAAAACAACATTCCATATGAAAGACAGTATTAAACAGTATGTATAAGAAAATAAACACATGGACATTCTCTTTATACAGGGATTTTAGGTGTATTACTGTAGAATTAACTAACAGTTTAACCTTTTAACTTTTAGTACCATATAGTTGTAATTTATTAACTATTTAAAGTCTCTATGAACTAAATGCATGCATTTTGGTCATTTTGCTTACAAGGCAAGGCAGCTTTATTTGTATAGCACATTTCAGCAACAGGGCAATTCAAAGTGCTTAACTTCTTTCTTTTTTTTATAATAAAAGTTAAATTGCCCCAGTGCAGTACAAGTTAAATCACCACATTAAAGGTGAACATTAAAGAGCAGTTAAAACAATGAAACTTATAAAAGCAGATAAAATAGCAGATTTTAGGCTGCTAGTATGGGACACTGCCCCATGGCTGCCCCACACACATTGTTGGAGCACAATTACCATTTTATGGAAACCCAAACTTTGTATGGAAACAGGCAATGAGTTTCTAAGTGAAGGTTTAGTGAATGGTCACGTTATTAATGTACAAGTCACGTCCATCCATCCATCCATCTTCATCCGCTTATCCGGTATCGGGTTGCGGGGGCAGCAGCTCCAGTAAGGGACCCCAAACTTCCCTTTCCCGAGCCAAATCAACCAGCTCCGACTGGGGGATCCCGAGGCGTTCCCAGGCCAGGTTGGAGATATAATCTCTCCACCTGTTCCTGGGTCTTCCCCCAGGCCTCCTACCAGCTGGACGTGCCTGGAACACCTCCCTAGGGAGGCGCCCAGGAGGCATCCTTACCAGATGCCCGAACCACCTCAACTGGCTCCTTTCGACGTGAAGGAGCAGCGGCTCTACTCCGAGCTCCTCTCGAATGACTGAGCTTCTCACCCTATCTCTAAGGGAGACGCCAGCCACCATCCTGAGGAAACCCATTTCGGCCGCTTGTACCCTGGATCTCGTTCTTCGGTCATGACCCAGCCTTAATAACCATAGGTGAGGGTAGGAACGGTAGATCGAAAGGTTTGCCTTCTGGCTCAGCTCTCTTTTCGTCACAACGGTGTGATAAACAGAATGTAATACCGCACCCGCTGCTCCGATTCTCTGACCAATCTCACGCTCCATGGTCCCCTCACTCGCGAACATGACCCCAAGGTACTTAAACTCCTTCACTTGGGGTAAGGACTCGTTCCCTTAACGTGACTTGTACTCGGGAACGAGTACAAGTCACGTTAATGTCGTTATTTTTGTGTGTTGATTACGATTTTTTTAAGTAATGTATTTCAATGGGAAGCCTATTTCGTGATCACAGAACGATTACGGTAGCAAGTAGTATTGAAAAGCCAAATATCTGCGTAAGGAGGTTGGTCGGGATGGTGGATGGGTCAAACAACACAGGACTATCACCCTGGAGACCGGGGATTGTGTCCCGCGTGTTACAGTTCCTTTCTGCGTTGTTTTCTTCCTAACCACATCCGTCCCGTTGTTGTTGGTGTGTCCTGCGTGTGACTGTTCATCCTGTTGTTGTGGCTGGCGTTTGTTGCGTCCTCCAGAGACCATGAATCATGTCCCGGCGCGAGTTGTTGTCAACGTCCGGCGTGTGGCGTTTCATTTCCCCGTTGTTGCGTCCCCCAGAGCAGCCCAGTGTCATGGCAGTTCCGGAAATGGTCACGTTCGAAATGCGTGACCTTTACACGAAATAAACAACATTAACGTGACCACCAACCTGTCCACAAATCAATAAATCCAAATAATGTGACCATTTTACCAAGTGGCGTGAGACTACAATGAAAACTGCAAGAGTAATGCTTAGTAAGTAAGTTTTATTTTTGCCAAGAAGAATCATTAAAATATAGGCTTTTTTTCTCCTACCGCCGTGGGTTCCTGTCTCAGGAAAAGCTTTACAGAGTAAGCTTAAGTATTTGGACTGTGACACTTTTTCTTATTATTCTGGATGTGAAATGACAGCGTCGGTGCTGACTGCCAGCTTTAATTTCCGGGTATTTTTTTTTTTAATAACATACTGGTTAAAATCAGAGCTACTGTCCTTATTTTCATGTCACCCCTTATTAAACTGTGCTTAAAAGAATTTCATCAGATTAGGATTGCAATGAATTATAAGGTCTCCTTTTTTTTTTACTTGTCAGAAATTCTTCATGTGCAATTACTTCTGAGAGAAGAGACAAAATTGGAGAGGCAGCGCTTATTGCTGATTCGAGGCAAGCAAGGTGACACAGAAAAAGATATGGAGACAAAATAAGAGAGGGAGCAGCGAAGGGCAGAAATTGAAAGATAGGCATAAAGAGACCTGACAGCTTTAGCCCGTCACTCAACTTTGCCAATGTGAAGCTTTGCACCTCTTCAATATTTCCTCCCTCCGTGTGCTGTCAACCTCGGGACTGTCCCTATTCACACCCAGAAGCTACCCACGGTGTGACAGCCATGCACAAAGTCAAACTAACACACATACAGACATACACAGCCACACATCTAGTACACAGGTATGCTGTCAGGTTTGCATACACAGCCGCTGATGGATGCACACACATAAAAACCCATGCAGACACACTCATAAGGCCAAGTGAGGTTGAAGAAGAATCCTATCAGCTGTCCACCTACAGATTGAGAAAGGCTGGAGTCTCACCTGGGGAGACACACACACACACACACACACACACACACACACATGCTGGCTTGTCACTTTAACTGTGCTAACTTGCTGAAGCTTGCATCTGATGGTGAAATCTGGATGACAGTCTTCAACCCAAGTCCTCTAAATTAGTATATAAACAAACAAGTGGGGTAAAGTAAGTGACATTGTTGCATTAGTGTCAGCCAACACAAAATCCTCTCTTTAGGTTAGGAATCAGTATTGCCTCAAGTACAAGAAAAAGACTTTTGACTAATTGTCTTATAGGCGTGAAACAGTTGATCTTTGCAAATATCTTTGACTGAAACTAATTATCTCTCTGGCATTGTATGCCTTTCATGTTTATCGAATGAAAACAAAGAATGAACAAGAAGCATGATGATTTATTTTTGTGAATGTGTTTGACTAAATCCACTCTGGTAGTTCTGGCATTTACAAAATAAATGATGAACACCACGCCTAATCTATAGCAATTTGCTTCACAGTTCAACCCAATTGTGTGACGCAGGAGGAGTTATTATTAATGCAATTATGTGCATTATCCCATTCAGATCAATCTGGATAAGAATACTGGAATTCTACAAATGAGAAATCGCTTTAACAGGTACAAATACTGCATGCATGATTGACTCTGCTTCCCTGTAGCCTACCGTCCATTCTGACATGTTGCAGAAAGAAAAAAGGAGAGGGGGAGAGATTAAAGGGGTGAAAAATTTGAAGAATGAGTTCAGTGATAAAAGTAAATAAGAAAATAATTAAAAATCAAGATAGGTAGCTAAGTATCCAAGAACTAGACCTGTGTGAGTATGTGTGGCACGCTCTGTGTTCTCTAGTGAGATAAGCCAGGTGTTTACCAAGGCTTTGAGTAAAAACTATTTTTTACCTTGTGTAACATTACTGAGAACTGAACTTGTACTGAGAAAAAAAAATAAGACTATACTGGCGCTGATCTCAACACATATATAGTCTGCCAGTAAGCTAATGGATACACTGTATTCTTTGTGAAGGTCAGGTAGATGAGCAAAATTGATTTGATAGCTCAGTTAGCATGCTAGTTACCTTAACATGTTGTTATCGGCCAGGTTTCAGTTCTTCTTTGATGGTAGATAGCATGATGTAAAGTAGAGAGATTAATGGCCTTGCAGTATTTGAATGCACAACTTTAGCAATATGGTACATTTTAACACTCTATTTAACCAATTTTGCAGGAAGCAACCAGACCGTGCTGATGTTGCAGAGACAACAGTACCTTAGGACTTTCCAAAACACAAATGAGCCCATTTAACATGCTACCTCTCTATGTGGATCTCTAAAACAATAAGCTATTATGCACTGCATATTCTCCCATTCCCAATTATAATTATAGTTTTGACCGGATTGTTTGTGAATTGTAGACAGACACAACATGAATGTCAATAATTCTGCCATAACAAAACTTAACAGTGGCTCCAACAAACTTCACAGCTCATGTAAGACCATCTCTCACGCTATGAAAACTCCTGATAGCGGCCGTAAATCATTCCAGTAATTACAAGGCAGAAAATAAAGAGTGGGGGCGTGCAGCTCCTTCACACTCTCTTTTTTTTCCCCTTTCTGCCATTCACTTAATCTCTTGTCATTACATTAAATATCACATGCTTTGCTTTTTTTTTTCTTTCTTCTTGCTTGTATTTGCTTTAGCTATGATCTCCACTCTTCCTTGCCATTTCGCAATCACTCGATTATTTCCTCTCCGAGTCTCTCTGGCTTGCCAGTGCATTGTGTCTTTGTTTGAGAAACATCTAGAGAAGACATTGGCAGGTAATTTGGGAGAAAACAGCACTTCTGTTCTATTGACTGATATGCCAACAGTGATACTCACCCAACACATCCTTCTCTAATTACGTCCCAGCCAGACGTAGACACTTTGTCATTTACTTGTGTGTGAGTTTTTGTGCGCATTTCTGCTGCATTGTTTGCAGTTGGGCATTTTTCATCGGAATGGGACTTTGTCTCTAGAGCTTGCTGGCTAGCTTTGAGCCCGGGCAGTAAAACTCATTTGGGGGGTATTATGGACTGAGCAAGAAAGGTACTGTGAATGGTCGAGTAGATTATGAAGGGATTCCCTTGAGCTCACCTCCGCCTCTTCACATTACACAGCTAATACACACACACAGGCTCCGTGGCATTGCTTGTCCCCTGGATCAAACCAGATTTTTATTCAGTCAGCTGGGAGCCAGCCAATTCACGCAGCACTCAACAGTGTGGCTCAGCAGACGGTTCTGCCATGCATTTACATTTATTTGGCTGTCAACACATTTTGGTTCAATATAAGAACAGGTTAGGGCTTGCACTCCAATAGGAAATCATGAGAAAATGATCGCACCTTTCCAATCGGCGCCACATCTAACCATATAAGCAAGAAATACCCTCCAAACTACCAATTCCTCTTAAAGGCGTTCATTCCCTGAGTTTACTGTATATTGCTATTCTAGCCGACTGGGATTGTTAGATAGCTCAGACACATCTCCCATATCCCCAGCTCTCTTTCAGGGTTATTTTGTATTTAGCCTTCTAGTGGTTGGTCTTGCATGGCTGCACAAGCCTCTTGCCTAACGCTGTGCCGAGAATCCATAAAGTCACCCTGAGGATTCAGGCCTGTCATTTTGTGTTTTTATTTTTATTTTTTTCAAGAAACTGATTCCTGCCCTTCATGCTTCTCCTCTATTACTTAGTCATAGTGTTGAGATAAAAAGAACAACACTGAAAGTAGAATGTTCAAAAGATGGGCCAAGCCAAAAATACTAAATAGTTATAAAGAGGTCTGTGGTTTGAAAAAGAGGCCAGGGTAGAGTTTGGCCGAGGACAGAGGACAGGGGCTGGGGGAGCGAGTAGAAAGTAAGTAAAGTAAGGATGTTAAAATGCTGGAAGGAAAGCTTGGGGCAGCAAAATGGAACGGTCTGAAGAACAGTACAGTGTAGAGGAAAGAGTGTAGATAGAAGCGGGGCATCGGGGTTGAAACACAGTATGGAAAGGGAGCGAAGGAATAGCTGAGCAGCACAGTGGTCAGGAAAGTTGTCTCAGATTGGAGCTGAAGGCAGGGGAAAGGCTAGAGCAGGGTTATGACTGGAGGAGAGATTAGACTGCTGCCTGGCTGTCTGGGATTGATCTAATACACAACAAGGTGGCTGTTCTTGATCTAATATGGATGATAAACTAGCAGATTGCCAAACAGCCCAAAGCATGATGACAAAATGAAATCATCCTCCACTCTACATTTAAATCTTTAGCATTGTATTAGTTTATGATCCCATTCAAAAAGTTCTTAACCGATTTAGGGATTTGTTTACACTGAGACACAGTATTATTACAGCACAACAAATGCCCATTAGTTGAGCTTCTGTAAGGAGGCACAGTTTACCTTCTATAAATGGCCCTTGTACAGGCTTTAGACTGAGCGTGGCAGATTTAAACCAACGGGAAATTTACACACAATGGCTTTGATTAAAGCCTTGCTTCCAGCTCACGTCCTATTCCCAGACTTCTATTTCCAAGCATCTCATAGCAGTGCTTCCAAAAAGCTCATATGGGATCATTTCAGATTCCCGGAGAAATATATTCATTACCATGCAAATTAGTTTGGGAGTCGTTGACTTAAAGCATTCGCCATACTTCATTTCAGTCTGTAAATGCAATTAATGGGACCTCGTTCACAAGAAAGAGAATTGCCTGCAGATAATTGTCATTGTCGGGATCCTATTAAAAAGTTTCTCCCTGCAGTAAAACATTGCATTGAGAGGAAACGCTAGCCATCACGTTGCTGCTACATAGGCCATATAATGGGATAATAAACCCTCTTTCATCTGCCATGAATAGAGCAATACTCACAACAAAGCAGCACAAAATGATTTCCAACATGATTTCTGAGAGCACCCCATTCAATTACCATTCTTGAACAATCTATGCAAATACGCTACCTGCAGCGCCCAGCTGCGACGGATGCAGTGTGAAATCCTACTTAGCGGGGATTGGGGAGGAGAAATATTGAGATGGGGAAAAAAACATAAAGAGACGTATGCAATTGGAGGACAGAAGTAATCCAAACAGAAGAATCCAAAATGCCATACCGTACATAGAAGTGACGATCATTGCTGGTTTTCTTTTCAAAATACAGCTTGTTTTTGTGTCATAAAAAAGAAGAAATGTCAAGTCTTAAGGAGCGACGGCAGGGAAGGAAGAAAGAGGCTCCATGTTTAAATATGGGCCAGCCAGTTCATCACTATGGTGATAATCTATGATCTGCCATGATAGGGGTCAGAGGCAGGTGACAGGCAAACAACACCGGGGAAATACAGATTGAGTCATTGGATACATGTTATGTGTGCTCAATCTCAGCAAATCTTTGCCGTAGAGGACTAACCAACACGTAAGCTATTTATTTATTTAACTTTTTAAACTATTGGCTGGAAAGTTAACTCCCTTGGCTTATTTGAGTTGTAAGATGTAAAGCATAGACCTACAATTATCAGTATTTTTTTATTTCAATATTGAATCAAATGGCTCATACTGAAGTGACAAACAAATTATCACCAAACTCTTTCTGCTCATTATCTTTGTTTTTCAGTACCTTTTTGTTTTGTCACTTTTCTCCCAGCAACAACATGCTGATTGGTTACCTGAAAACCTCTGATAATTATATTTTTGAGAAATATTTGAGTTGGTGAAGCCCAAAATAGAGACCTCTAGTGAGTAACACTATACTTCATGTGAACTCAGCATCTGCCGGAGGCAATAATGAGTAGTTCAACACTTTGGAAAACATTCTTAATTGCTTTCTTGCCAAGAGTCAGATGAGAGGATCAATGCATGTTTGTCTGTTAAGATGAAGCTATAGCCAGCTGCCCTTTAGCTTGGCAGAAAGACTGAAAAGGGTACAGGCGGCCCGAAATGGGTTTCCTCAGGAGGGTGGCTGGCGTCTCCCTTAGAGATAGGGTGAGAAGCTCAGTCATCCGAGAGGAGCTCGGAGTAGAGCTGCTGCTCCTTCGGGTCGAAAGGAGCCAGTTGAGGTGGTTCGGGCATCTGGTAAGGATGCCTCCTGTGCGCCTCCCTAGGGAGGTGTTCCAGGCACGTCCAGCTGAGAGGAGGCCTCGGGGAAGACCCAGGACTAGGTGGAGAGATTATATCTCCAACCTGGCCTGGGAACGCCTCGGGATCCCCCAGTCGTAGCTGGTTGATGTGGCTCGGGAAAGGGAAGTTTGGGGTCCCCTACTGGAGCTGCTGCCCCTGCGACCCCGATACCGGATAAGCGGATGAAGATGGATGGATGGAAGACTGAAAACAAACTGGAAACAAAACAGCAGCTATCTTTAGATTTTGTATGAATTAAAACATGTTAAGATTTAGAGATGCTAGGGGGACTTTGCCAGTTTCCCAGTCTTTATGTTAAGCTAAGCAAACCATCTCCTGGCTGTATCGTCATACTGTACATAACGGACAAACATGAGAATGTATTAATCTGCTTTTCTAATTCTCATTAGAAAGTGAATTTAATGTATTTTCCAAATACAATCTATTCTGCAGATTAAATACTGTTGTGGAAAATGTAGGATTACATATCTAATTTTTCTTTTTTATTGTGGGCATTATTCCTTTCTCTATTTAATTTTTCTTCTGGCTTTGTGCATGGTGCCAAGCTGGGAGGCAACACAAGCAAACACACCTGTTACCCATTTGTAAATGACAGCAAAGAGATTGGTGCAGGGAACAGGTGGGTCACTCTGTTCCCCCCATGTTGTTTACCTGGGAGTAGCATTCACTCCTGCTGCTGGAAGGCATATTATCCCTTGGCTACATTTCCATTAGTCAAATGGCTAATGTTAATTTGCTGCAAGAGGAGAATTGCAGGCACAAAGTTTTCACCAGCTACTTCACTCGGGTCAACCAGACAATGGAGCGATGGAGGGTCAAGACATTTATCTCATGCGTGTAATCATCATTGTCAGCCTTGTCGTCTGCAATGTTAAAAATGGATTTTCTTTCTTCTACATGTGGGAGTAGGTACATGAACACCATCACATGTGCACATGCATTTATTGTGTGTGCCCATTCCCTGTGGGATCCAAGGTAATCAGAGATGTCAGCAGGAGGTGCTGGAATAGAATTTACTTTGATTGTAGTCACACCACCATTAGGTGGTCTCATTACACCATTTTATAGTCGGATGTTCTGGGTTATGGCCAGCTGTCAGAAAATGTTAAAGGTCCCATGACATGGTGCTCTTTGGATGCTTTAATATAGACCTTAGTGGTCTCCTAATACCATATCTGAAATCTCTTTCACAAAATTCAGCCTTGGTGCAGAATTACAGCCACTAGAGCCAGTCCCACAATGAGCTTTCCTTAGTATGTGCCATTTCTGTAGCTTCTGTAGCTTTTGAGGAGGAGAGGGAGAGAGGGGGTAAGGTGGAGGCTGGGGGTGTGGCCTTGACCAACTGCAACTTTGCCCGTTTGAAAGCCATGATGTGTCTCTGTCATGGGTGGGCCAAATTCTTTGGGCAGGCAAAGCAGAGAAAGAGGAGGTAATCTTGCTCCTTATGACCTCATAAGGGGCAATTTTCCAGATTGGCCCATCTGAGCTTTCATTTTCTCAAAGGCAGAGTAGGATACCCAGGGCTCGGTTTCCACCTATCACCATTTCTAACCACTGGAGGACCATAGACAGGCTGGAGGAACGCATATTAATGTTAAAACACCTCATAAGAAGGGGAGGCTGATGTGAAATACTGAATGGTAATGGGGGCGTTAAACAATGATTTCATGTTTTCTCATCTTATATGAAGCTTTATTGCAGACACAGGTCCATATTACTCATATCAAATAGTATAAGTATAAAAATTAGATTATTATAATATAAAAAGGAGATTATTATAATACAATATATTATATGTCAACAGAGAGACCAGGCAATCCAACACATTTTTTTCATGGCTATGGGGAAGATATATAGACAGTCATAATGATGAGTTGGACATCACTGGTACACATTAACTACTTAATTTCACAATACCTACAGTTTAACAGTAATGTTTAAACATTAAAAAGTAGTTTGAAGACCTTTTCAAGCACAAAATCCCCATCCAGTAAAAATGTCTACCCAAATTTGGCGATGTTGATTTTATTCAGATAAATAGAAAGATTTAAATGTTCTTCTTCATTTTATGTTTCACAAACCATTTAAATCCACCGGACTATCAAAACACATTGTTAATGAGCTGGAAACAGCGCTGTTTTTCTGAGCTCTAGACTTTTCCTCTAGTGCCAGCATAACATTGAAATTTGTGGTTTGGATGGATTGCCATGAAATTGGGTACATTAAAGTATCATGTTCACATTTAATGCCATTAGGTCGACATTTTAATTTATCTAATAATATGACCAATTAAATGCAAAACTAATAACATTTGTGTTTACTTTACTTACTATTAGTGAATGTAAGCATGCTAAAATGCTAAACTAAGAGGCTGGACATGGTAAACATTAGGCCTACCTGCTAATGCCGGGTTCACATCATATCATTTAGGTGGTATTTATGAGCAAAACTCATAAAACTGTCAAAACTGTTCATGTCAGTCTTCAAGTTGTAAATCCAAGTCAAAACTAGCTCATTAAAGCAATTTAAAGTATGTGACTGCAAGGCTAGCAGTAGGTATAACAATTTTGGAATAATTCCAAGTATGAATTACTGTAATTTTCCCCTGGTTTTCCCATTCTGCCCCCATTGTTTGAATGCAACATAAACATTGGCAGGCTCAGTGGTGTAGTCTAATCTATTGCAGTTGGATGTACTGTTCTGTATATTGGCCAGAATCTGCCTTTGGGGGAGGGGGGTGGGCATATCATAGTGGGAGGGTCTGGGTGTCCTCCCACAGGGAAGTTTTGAGCATCAACGACTTAATTTCCTTTATTCAGATTAACATTTATGCACCAATTTACGATGGAAATGCCTTTTATGTATGTTTTTGCGTGTCATTGGACATTTTTAAGTGGGTATATAAAAATCCTGGAGTTTGCTTAGTGGGAACACTGCATATACAGTGCCTTGCGAAAGTATTCGGCCCCCTTGAACTTTTCAACCTTTTGACACATTTTAGGCTTCAAACATAAAGATATAACATGTTTATTTTTTGTGAAGAATCACCAACAAGTGGGACACAATTGTGAAGTGGAACGAAATCTATTGGATATTTTAAACTTTTTTTAGCAAATAAAAAACTGAAAAGTGGTGCGTGCAAAATTATTCGGCCCCTTTACTTTCAGTGCAGCAAACTCACTCCAGAAGTTCAGCGAGGATCTCTGAATGATCCAATGTTGTCCTAAATGACTGATGGTGATAAATAGAATCCACCTGTGTGTGATCAAGTCTCTGTATAAATGCACCTGCTCTGTGATAGTCTCAGGGTTCTGTTGAAAGCGCAGAGAGCATCATGAAGACCAAGGAACACACCAGGCAGGTCCGTAATACTGTTGTGGAGAAGTTTAAACCCGGATTTGGATACAAAAAGATTTCCCAAGCTTTAAACTTCCCAAGGAGCACTGTGCAAGCGATCATTTTGAAATGGAAGGAGTATCAGACCACTGCAAATCTACCAAGACCTGGCCGTCCCTCTAAACTTTCAGCTCAGACAAGGAGAAGACTGATCAGAGATGCAGCCAAGAGGCCCATGATCACTCTGGATGAACTGCAGAGAACTACAGCTGAGGTGGGAGAGTCTGTCCATAGGACAACAATCAGTCGTACACTGCACAAATCTGGCCTTTATGGAAGAGTGGCAAGAAGAAAGCCATTTCTCAAAGATATCCATAAAAAGTCTTGTCTAAAGTTTGCCACAAGCCACCTGGGAGACACACCAAACATGTGGAAGAAGGTGCTCTGGTCAGATGAAACCAAAATCGAACTTTTTGGCCACAATGCAAAACGATATGTTTGGCGTAAAAGCAACACAGCTCAACACCCTCAACACACCATCCCCACTGTCAAACATGGTGGTGGCAGCATCATGGTTTGGGCCTGCTTTTCTTCAGCAGGGACAGGGAAGATGGTTAAAATTGAGGGGGAAGATGGATGCAGCCAAATACAGGCCCATTCTGGATGAAAACCTGTTGGAGTCTGCAAAAGACCTGAAACTGGGACGGAGATTTATCTTCCAACAAGACAATGATCCCAAACATACAGCAAAATCCACAAAGGAATGGTTCACAAATAAACGTATCCAGGTGTTAGAATGGCCAAGTCAAAGTCCAGACCTGAATCCAATCGAGAATCTGTGGAAAGAGCTGAAAACTGCTGTTCACAAACGCTCTCCATCCAACCTCACTGAGCTCGAGCTGTTTTGCAAGGAAGAATGGGCAAGAATGTCAGTCTCTCGATGTGCAAAACTGATAGAGACATACCCCAAGCAACTTGCAGCTGTAATCGCAGCAAAAGGTGGCTCTACAAAGTATTAATGCAAGGGGGCTGAATAATTTTGCACGCACCACTTTTTTGGTTTGCTAAAAAAGTTTAAAATATCCAATAGATTTCATTCCACTTCACAATTGTGTCCCACTTGTTGGTGATTCTTCACAAAAAATAAAAAATGTATATCTTTGTTTGAAGCCTGAAATGTGTCAAAAGGTTGAAAACTTCAAGGGGGCCGAATACTTTCGCAAGGCACTGTACCTGCGTATGACGTAGACTACACCACTGAACATGCTGGCATTGTCATTGTGTTTAGCACAAAGAACTGCTGTGCCTAAGTACAGCCTCATGTCACTGCAGACCCTTGGTCTAGTAGTTGAAAGAAAAATGCAAAGTTTACTTACTAATGTCACTTCCTCCCATTTGAGCAAACAATATCAGATAGTTGTCACAAAGCCAAAGACCTATTGTATTTATCTGTATTTTAAAGTGTTTACGCCGCATTGATTTTGTATTCAGTGAAAGCCGAAATGAGACAATATTGTCGTTGCTGAGGGCCAAAATGAGAAATGTTGCTATTATGCTGACATGTTATCAGCAGAGCAATTTACTTGCTGACTCTATAAAGCCGTTCAGCTTCATCCTTAAGTCTGAGATCTCTTTCTCCCGTCCTCTCTATGGTGAACAACTGTCTCTCAGAGAGCTGAAAAGGCTTCTCATTTTCCTCTTCTTCTTTTAATCCATGACAGTGAGAGAGAGAGCCTGCTGTGGTACCAATAAGAACACTCGGTTCACTTAAATCACTGAGTGGCAAGCTAAGTTCAAAGCCCTGCTCGGTGGCCCAATAAAGAGGAAGTAGCTTGTGTCTGGACGGATCAAAGGGAAGACACACGGAGAAAGGTCAGGTCTCAGACTCTCTCACACTGAGAAGCTCAGTGCTGCACAAGCTCCCCACCAGGTTTTCTATTGCTGACACAATGGCTGCTGCTTGGTTCATGCTAGGCGATATGTTATATGCTAGTTGATATGTTATTTTACATACTGGGCCCTTAGTCATTATTGTACCAAAAGAAAAGAAAAATACAACAGAGTCTTGGCTCCCAATTGCCTCTTGACATTTAATATACATCATTATTTTTTTAATTCTTACGTCAAACTATACAATTCTCATCAGCCTAAAAACACACAAGTACCTCAGTTGAGGAAAGGCTCCTGTCCCACCTAATTAAAACCTCATGGATTCATCTTGTTTGACTGTGTGGTCTGGTAGATACTGGACACCCTGACTGCTAAGTCCCCCTGCTGCTCATAGTCAGACACCATTTTAATTAAGAGCTATTTGAGCAAGATATGCTTTGAAAAGAAAGGACTTGAAAATCCTGTAATGACAGGATTTTAAGTGTATGTCACTTACTTCATCAGTTACTGGGACACAGCTTGTTAGTCTTAGGAGAACGGGGATTCATGTTCCTTGTAAAAAAGTTACCTTTTGAAATAAACTGAGTTTTATAGACCGTAGATTGTGACTCAATGATGTCCTTCCGTCATCTTCCGTCACGTCAGAATTTCTAATAAGGGGAGAACTTCCATTCTCTGGAAACGTCCGGCTTCTGAACTGGTGGCAGTCCCACTCTGGTTCCATATAAGGGCGCTTACGGCCAGTGCAGAATGAATGGTGTTTTGTGACGATTTACCCCTCAAAATCCACTTCTCTCAGGATTTAATGTTTTGTCTAGTAATTTGAATTTTGCATTTGAAAGGGGAGGCTAAGTAAATACACACTGCTGGGTGTTATATTTTTTTAAAGTCACCATTTTGTTCTTAAAAGCCGTTTAAAATCTAAATGACGTCATACGGTTAGAGATGCTGCTTTACGGCAGGCGGTGAGTCACTTCCTTTTTTATCTCGTGGCATTGACAACACAGCTGACAGGTTAGGCTCTCCCTGTCAATACACTTGCTAGAAATAGGTTTGCTGATGTTTTAAAGACCACACCGAAATATTCACTCTGACTGGCTCCGCTTCAGATGCCGTCAAGCGGGATCTCTGGTCATAATCAGTCCTTCACTGACTAATCAGCATTCATTAGCAGAATGCTAGCGTGTTATGGGGAACAACGACTCAACCTGTAAGAAATCAAAAGGACATAAGTACTCGTTCATTCATGTTTCGACCTATAATCCATGTTTAACTTGTAAAATCTACAATCTAATCTGAGATTTCTCAACGACAATCAGGCACATTTAGCCGTCTAGCTCCATAGAGTTCCATTCATTTTGCGCTCGCCTGCGATCACCCCCTGTGGAACTCTGGTGGAACTGCAACCAAATTCGGTACAATGGGGCTAAATAAGGAGTGAACAGGCTCTCTGTAGACGGGCTCTAGCCAGGTTCTGGTTTAAGTTTTCACTTGACTTACATTAAAGCTCATAGTTATCATGTTGGGACTTAAATGAAGTTGCCCTATTTTTTTGTTTAGGTATGAGGGTGTGTTGGATGATAGCATTTCTTGGAACAGTACCAGCCTTAGCTGGAGGAAAGGTCAGGAGGTCACCTTAATGAATAGGTATTCATTATCTGGGAAGCAGGAGTATCCTCAGTATGGAGATTTGCTCCTTTTGATTTTTAAATACCACATCATAGGGCCTATTAGTGTATACTCCTGTGTGATTTAAATACTTGACAAATAAAAAGTACTGAGTATTTTTACATTTTATTCAGAACTTTAGTGTAAAATGAACATACCGTGCAAGGATCATAACGTAAAGTGCCGTCTAAATGACGTATCGCTGCAGTGCCATTCGCCAATGTTTTTTTGACATTTTGATAGAAACAACATAGAAAAATACATATGATAGATTTTATGTTTTGACGACTGTACTGTATATCATCACATCGCCCAGCCCTAACTTAAGTTATTCATTCATTCCAAAGTTAACATTGTTTTCCCCATGTTTTTTCATGAATGTAGTTCTGTTTTCCAGTGCCCATGGGGATATCTAAGTAACTTATGGATCATTATCTGAATGTAATCATTAGGAGTTTCGCAAATATTGAGGCTGTTTAATATTGTTCCTGTTTTTCTTTATGAAATACCTTCTGTTGATTAAATTTGATGTGAGTACACATTTCGTGAAAGGATGTGGTACCTAATCAAGCGTGAATATTGGCTTTGGAAACTACATCTTTTCAAAAGCATCATTATGCATCAAGTAAACAAAGAAGATGCTTGCGTATCTCCGCTGCATTAGTTACAGGTATCATTCACTACTTTTCTCTACAGTCTTTTTCTAGTCTCAGCTACAGAAGTCCAGAGCTTGCTACTGAGACCGGGGATCATAGCTCTACCAAAGGGAAATGTTTGTTTGATTTTTCCGAGCTCTTGCACTTGGCAGTAGCGTGTGGATGTTTCATTTGAAATCATCATCTCCATTTTTAAACACCATTTAAAGTGTGCAAATATTTTACAAATCCATTTGAATTCCAATTGAGGCCAGGCATCCACACTAAGCACAAGTCAACACAGAGAGTCAATAGAACCAGTGCCACAATGTTGATTCACATTGAAAATATATTTTTTAAGGTTCACAGCCAAAGAAGTGAGTCAGCCAGTATCTTTTTGTTCAACTTTGAAGCCTCTGAAGGGGCTAACATCCTCCAAAATAGCAATATCTGAGTCAGTGTTTTCAAGCCCTGTGTGCTTCATTCTGTTTGGAGTTTTAGAAATGTTATGTAAAAGTGAAGGAGCGGGATAACATATGTAGGCCACAGCTCATGCATTATAGCCGCGTTAAAAGCAAATGGGTGTTTGTTAGTGTGAATGTGTGAGAGAACAACAAAAAGACAGAGGGAATCAGTGTATATGTGTGTAATTGCATAATTTGCATTGACATAATGTCTGTACTGTAGGTTTGTGGGCGGCTGTATTTGTGCTTGTGCCAAGGAGGCTTTGGCCTAGCTGTACAGTTAGTTCCACAGACACTGATGGCCACGTTGGAGGCACCATGCCAGTGCTTTCCCACCATTGCTAGAAGTGACAGCCGACATTGAGTCCACTGCTTTTAAGAGCAGCACTGCAACAAGGAAATGGAGAGAAGACATGAAGAGAGATGGGGAAGGGGGATGAAGCACAGATCATTTTGGAAACAAAAGGTCCACTTTTCACATTGTTACTAACATAACTTACTGAATAGAGCAATTACATACACATTTAGAGGTTTATAAGAACACTTGCTGCAATTAACTATTTTATCACCACCAGTGTGGTTTACAGTCTGGTTTACAAGAGCTCCAGTCTACTGCACATTACTAAAGCAAGGCAAAGCAGAGATAACTCGGAGTCTCTTTAAAAGCAGCTGTTGGAAATGATAGGCCAGCTGACAGATCATATTTATTAGCCCCAAATTAGAAGCAACTTTTTTTGGCTCAAATATTGAGACATGCTTATTTCTTTCTCTAAAGACCACAACACAGTGTGTGGGCATAGGTTTTAGGTTTAGTATGCATGGAAGGCTGTGTTTTGGTGAATGCAAAGAACTCCAGAGACTCACTGCCGGCAGACAGAGCCAGCTCCAGCTTGATAGGTGCAGCCAGAGTGTAGCGCTGTCCGTGGTGCTGAGGTTCAGCCACTGGAGCTGGCCGGTTTAACCGCATCTCCATTGTGTTAGTAATGGGGCTGAGCATCAGGGCCTGGCTCTGTCCACGGTACCAAATCTCCGTTGCTGCATGGGCTGTCCCTGGCACTGTCCGTGGTGCTGAAAAGTCCCACGCTCCACCGCATTGGGCTGTTAGTAACTGCCCCTGTCCATGGTACCGCCTCTCCATTGTGCGGTCCATGGAGCTGTCTGTGAAACTGAGAGTGTTCAGACCCTTTACTGGTGTACAATGTGTCTTAATACAGTGTAAAAAATATAGATAATCATAAACCTGCAATAACCGATTTTATACATTATATTGATAGGTCGAACTTGTGAACAAACAGTTGCTTATTTACACATCCAGCAGTCACAGAACAACATTATCATTCATTTGGAGTTTTGTCTCCAGCCACCTGGTGAACGTAAGTCCAATAGTCAGTCACTCTCTTTTAACTTTTTTTTTGGGCTCCACCAACTCCTGTCCTGGGGGGGATATCGGACTTTTAAGCTGCTAAATGTTCCACTATGTTCAGCAGCTAAGTCACTCACTTTTTCTGTCTGCGGTTTGATGCTGAGCAGGTAGTGATGAATGGTTTTTTTTAACTTTTATACTGAAAACAGCTGAAATAATGAGCTGAAACAAGCACTAAAACTCCTTAAAGCTAAGGGGAGATGCAGATTTGGGGGACAATTCTCTGTAGGTTCATCACAACGAGCAACCCCTTTCACATTCTTTCCTTATCGTCCTCCAATACACAAATACAAATACAGTCATTTTGAAAATAGGGGTTAAACCCACTTTAAGTAAAAGTACATAAATATTATGTCCAATAAGTAATCAGTATATCAAAAAGTGAAAATAACCCTTTCCCCTATAAGTGTTATATCATGATATATTATAATGGGTCATAATTTTCACTACCTATAACTTCAATGCTGTTCACTCTATGACGTAACATAATTCATCAGATCTTACAGTGTAAAGTGTTATTGTGAATTTTCCAAAAAATATATCAGATGAATGGGAGAAATGACTATGTCCCTCTTAAATATAATGGAGAAGAAACAAAGTGGCATAAAATGGATTGGGCTACATACGTTTAGTAACGTTTTTTTCTACTCAGTGACACTTTTTCCAGAGTTTAAATCTTCCAGACATAAAAATAGCAACATTTATTCATTGTGAAACGCTGGTTTCCGTAATAAATACGTGACCAACATGGCAATAATGTATTTAAAATCGAACGTAGTACTCTTCATGATGCTATTGACATTTATAGTATGTGTAACAATTTGAGTTCCTTGAAAATTAGCTCTGTGTGAAACATGCATGCCTAAAGATACATGATTGTACTATATACTTACTGAAAGGGGAGACAAAGGCATCACAGGGAAACAACTGAAAAACGCACCTTTGCTGCAGAATTTAAAAAAAAGTCACGTTATGTGCATGTGTGAATTATGTCTCCTACTGAAGGAGTATCGATCCAAAAAATATAAAAAATCTATAGAAATCATTCTAAGCCTTGATTCATACTGAATTTGTCATGTAAGACAATTAATTTCGTGTGCAGCATCGAGCTGTTTCGATATTACTTTAAACCTTGACCTCCAAGTGGCGTATTGCTGACGTAAAATCGATTATAGGAATGTTTCACTTTGAAAAAAAAACCACTTGGAGACAGTGCGCACTTATCTCCGTTCCTTTCTCTGACAGCCTCTCTGTCTCTACCCATCCATTCTCCATTCCCTCCTGCAAGCATGCTGTGATCCTCATCTACTTGGTTTCCAAACCGAGAGCTTAAAGGACTCCCCACCCCCCACACCCCTTTACGACCAACTCTCCTTCATGCACCCAGGCGTTTACTTGGCGGATTTTATTGGACCGCGTCTATTTTTCAACCCGGTCTTTGGGCTTTGCTATCGGGCTCGTGAGGCTGGAGAGAACAGGTGAAAGGAGGCTTTGCGACGCTGCGGTACATATGATTGAACACTGAGCATTAACTCAACGCAATCTTTAGGCACCAGCGCACCGCGCTTCCTTTTACTGAAAAAAATTACAGGACGGGGAATTTGAGGTGAACACACTTTGGGACAACTAAAGGGACGTTTACCAACTTGTGTTTTTGGACGAATAGAGAAAAAACAAAACACTGCGTTTATTTGCTAACTGAGATTCCTATGGAAGATGTGACCTTTTCTTTTGCGCACCTGCAATCCGAGGAGCAAAGCGTTGCTTTTCTATCAGTTGCTCCATCCTGACATGTGTTTTTTTCGTGGAATTACACGCGGAGATATGAGCATTGTGAGAGGCCGAGCTGGGTTGTGAGATTATCATCTTTTTGCTTTTTTATTCGTCTCGTCAAAGAGGAAGTGTTCAGTTTCTTCAATGGCTTCAGTGTCAAGGTTGGCAAGACGCAAAGATGCCAGTCGCTGGCCGAGGATGTCGTCAACTTTCTGGGCTGTGGTGCTTCTGACAGCGCTGCTGGTTCTCTACTGCGGTAAGTCCCGGCGCTCAATTCTTGATCACACTTATCGGCATTTGGCCACAAACGCTGGTGCGCAGTGGGTGACCGAGTCATGGGGGGGGGGGGGGACGCTTTAACACACAACTATGAGACTGGTCTTGGCATTCGCTCTTAGGGTATTGATCTCAATAGTGTCATTTTCTAACCGGTATCGGAAAACACGCACTCGCACTCTGCGCGCACATATACGCACTCTCTTAATAATTTTACATTCTGCTCTCACTCACGGAAACAGACAGGCACGAGAGAGCAAGGGCGTAAATGAGAGAGAGAAATGTGTCTTATTGTCTGGCGAAAACACTTTCTTTGGACAGAAGGTTGAACAAGTGTCCCATGGGCCTAATTAAGTCTCTTGTGGTTCCCTTCAACCTCCCCCCCCCCCCCCCCCCCAACACACACACACACACACACACTCACATTCATACACACACACAGACACACACCTCCTCTCTCTCTCTCTCTCTCTCTCTCTCCCTCTCTCTCTCTCTCTCTCTTTCACTCTCTTTCACTCACTCACACACACACACACACACACACACACACACACACACACACACACATCTCTGTCCTGAGGGCTGTGTATACTGTCAGACTCACTTACTGAGGTCAGACAGTCATGCATCTGTCATATTGTCTCTGGACTAAACAATGGTTGCAGGAGATAACGAATACACATGAGACATACAGCATAAAAAGAGATTTTCTTATTCATGAAAACACCTTTTAGTTGGACAAACAGTTAGTCTTACTCCAGGCAGTAATCAACTATTGCCTGGGCATAACCTTATTAGGCAAATTTATGCAAGCACACACACACACACACACACGCGCACACACACACACACACACACACACGCATGGCCAAACAATCCCACTCTCTCTCTCTCTCTAAAAGGCTAGTTCTCAATTCAAGGATGCGGTTTCATTTCTTGTTCCCTGGCACCCTCACACCTTCTCTCCTTCTCGCTTCCTTTCTCTGACTCACTTTTGAGGAGCTATCCAGCTGGCACCCTGTGGTCCAGCCTGCCATGTGTGGAGAAAAAAACCCAGAGTCTAAGTGCAATAGCCATAATAAGCCCATTTAACCGAGCTAATGATTAATATAATGGTCTTGTCTTCGATCACATTAGCTATGCTGGTGTTTTAGAGACATTAACAGATTTATTCCATGTATTTCTTAAGTTTTCCTTTAAATACTCCACAGTGGCCTCTGCTCCCTTTCCTTATTTTTTTCTCTACTGGACAGAAGCTTGAGTTTGCTTTGTAATCATACAGGCCCCAGGTGAATCAGTGGGGGGGGCTTTCTTTTTCTTTTATGGTACCTTCGGCCATGTCAATTGATCTACTGCTTGTGTCCGATCAATTGTGCTTGATTGTTTGTTTCAGTCAGCACTCTATGAGCCCAACCCCAAGGACCTGAACCTCCTCCTCCCTTCTGAAATTTAGCCATCTGCGCAATAGGGATTCTTTGATTTCTCTTTTATAATCTCTTCACCCCATACCAATAGAACAGTTTGGTTCCTTAATTTAAAGTGCTATTTGTGCAACGCTAGACAAATGCCAGAGAGACTTCTTGCTTGGCTCCTCTTTCTTATATTTCTTCCCTTTTTAGATTTCTCTTTTTTCTCTCCGCTTGTGGTCTTTCTGGCAGATAAATTTCCAATCTGAACATGCAGCTAAGACGATTTCACTGCTTTCTCTTTAGTTTGACCTTCCTCATCAGGGCTTTCTTTCTGTTTTTGTCCTTTTTTATATATTTATCTCACCCTCTCCTCTGTTCCTGTGTCCTTCGATGACCTGGGAGGCTGTCCGGTCCAGTTTCCCACATGTTTTTTAAATTTTTTATCTTTATCTCTATTTAATACTAGGTTTACCTCAAATTATATTCTCCTCTTTCTCTGGGTTGCACTTTTTCTTGCATTCACTTTCTCTTCTTCCCATTTATTTCAAATCTTATAATTCTTGGTTCTCTCCTGTGGTGCAGGTCTGAGCTGACCGCCTCACGTCATACTGAGTTCTCTGCTCTCAGCAGGTTTTTTTTGGCCCCCCCTCTGTCGTCATCGCTTGTCCTCTCTCCTGTTCCACTGCTGACCTCTTCTCTTCTCCTTTAGACTTGCTTTAGTTTGTTTTACAACAATAGCATTTTTAAATCCAAGAAATTATGTCATATATACAGTGAGGAAAATAAGTATTTGAACACCCTGCTATTTTGCAAGTTCTCCCAATTAGAAATCATGGAGGGGTCTGAAATTGTCATTGTAGGTGCATGTCCACTGTGAGAGACATAATTAAAAAAAAAAATCCAGAAATCACAATGTATGATTTTTTAACTATTTATTTGTATGATACAGCTGCAAATAAGTATTTGAACACCTGTCTATCAGCTACAATTCTGACCCTCAAAGACCTGTTAGTCTGCCTTCTAAATGTCCACCTCCACTCCATTTATTATCCTAAACTAGATGCACCTGTTTGAGGTCGTTAGCTGCATAAAGACACGTGTCCACCCCATACAATCCCATACTACTAACTTGGCCAAGACCAAAGAGCTGTCCAAAGACACTAGAGACAAAATTGTACACCTCCACAAGGCTGGCAAGGGCTACGGGGAAATTGCCAAGCAGCTTGGTGGAAAAAGGTCACTGTTGGAGCAATCATTAGAAAATGGAAGAAGCTAAACATGACTGTCAAGCTCCCTCAGACTGGGTCTCCATGCAAGATCTCACCTCGTGGGGTCTCAATGATCCTAAGAAAGGTGAGAAATCAGCCCGGAACTACATGGGAGGAGCTGGTCAATGACCTGAAAAGAGCTGGGACCACCGTTTCCAAGGTTACTGTTGGTAATACACTAAGACGTCATGGTTTGAAATCATGCATGGCACGGAAGGTTCCCCTGCTTAAACCAGCACATGTCCAGGCCCATCTTAAGTTTGCCAATGACCATTTGGATGATCCAGAGGAGTCATGGGAGAAAGTCATGTGGTCAGATGAGACCAAAATAGAACTTTTTGGTCATAATTCCACTAACCGTGTTTGGAGGAAGAAGAATGATGAGTACCATCCCAAGAACACCATCCCTACTGCGAAGCATGGGGGTGGTAGCAACATGCTTTGGGGTGTTTTTCTGCACATGGGACAGGGAGACTGCACTGTATTAAGGAGAGGATGACCGGGGCCATGTATTGTGAGATTTTGGGGAACAACCTCCTTCCCTCAGTTAGAGCATTGAAGATGGGTCGAGGCTGGGTCTTCCAACATGACAATGACCCGAAGCACACAGCCAGGATAACCAAGGAGTGGCTCTGGAAGAAGCATATCAAGCTTCTGGCGTGGCCTAGCCAGTCTCCAGACCTAAACCCAATAGAGAATCTTTGGAGGGAGCTCAAACTCCGTGTTTCTCAGCGACAGCCCAGAAACCTGACTGATCTAGAGAAGATCTGTGTGGAGGAGTTGGCCAAAATCTCTTCTGCAGTGTGTGCAAACCTGGTGAAAAACTACAGGAAACGTTTGACCTCTGGAATTGCAAACAAAGGCTATTGTACCAAATATTAACATTGATTTTCTCAGGTGTTCAAATACTTATTTGCAGCTGTATCATAGAAATAAATAGTTAAAAAATCATACATTGTGATTTCTGGATTTTTTTTTTTAGATTATGTCTCTCACAGTGGATATGCACCTACGATGACAATTTCAGACCCCTCCATGATTTCTAAATGGGAGAACTTGCAAAATAGCAGGGTGTTCAAATACTTACTTTCCTCACTGTATATATCTATATATATATATATATATATATATATATATATATATATATATATTGGTCCATGCCCATATAGAAAATTAACCCTAGCACTTTCTTTTCCTCACTGTATGTGTATGTATATAAAATCTTTTTTTTTTAAATGGATTTTTTTATGATATATATATATATTTTTTATGATATATATATATATATATATATATATATATATATATATATACACACACCCAAATGTATAGTACAAATTGAGATATGCTTTATAGCCATATCAGTCTAGCACAAACAGGTTTTCTCCACATATAGATAGTATAAGAATTGAACAAAACATGTATTGATGGGCAAGGAAGATTACAATTTTCATGAAAACATTTAAAAAAATCCTAAAAACTAATGTTATTGCAAATGCAACATTATTGTGGAAAGAATTACAGGAAATATATATATATATATATATATATATATATATATATATATATATATATATATAAATAAATACAGGAAATATATTAAGGCAGCAACTAAGGGTTATTTTCATTATTGATTTATCTGTGAGTAATTATATTGTCTATAAAACTAGACTGTAGAAAATGTCCTGGTTTTGTCTAAAACAAATGCTATAATGCTGGACAAGGAAAAGCAGTCAATTCTCCTATTTCAGAAGCTGGAGTTGTTGTCATTGTGTCATTTCTGTTTGAAAAATGTCAACAATAGTTTAATTTCCTGGCAAAAACATATTATATAAATATATTTCCTGTATTTCTGTGCTAGACTGACCTTTGAGTTGGCTATAAATATGGCTATAAAGCATATGCCCATATACAATATTATGCATACATACTGTATAGCTTATGTCTCAATTTGTACCATACATTTGGGTGCTTTCATGCAAATCTGAACATACATTTTCTTTTAGTGCCATGCACTTATGGCTTGTCTGGTTGACTCCTGTCTCTGAGGTGTTGGCGTCTCAGTGAAAGAATGAAATACTGTACAAATTTTAAATATTTACATGCATGGTGTGTACTGTATAGCTGTGTGTACCAAGGGCAGTTTTGCTTTGCAGTGTTTTCTGCAGCCGGAGGGGGGGGGGGGTGATTGAGGGGGAGCTCTGTGATTATGGCTATGACTCATATGGTGCCTGTCACCTAGAATCAACATCCAACTTCACACGATCTGCCGTCCTCACTTAGGCCCTTCTCACAGGGAGAGATTTAAGAGGACAGAGAGAGAAATGCGATGGAAGGAGGGAGGGAGGGATAGGAATAGTGCCATTGAAAGAGGTGAGAGCAGGGGGTGGCTTGATATGCGCGCTAATGCCTTGGGGAGAAGAAAGGGAGGAAAAGAGGTCCAGGAGAGGTAGGAACTAATGAAAAGGAGATTTGTAGGCTAGAAGAGAGAGAGAGAGAGAGAAAGAGGTATAGAAAGGAGATGAGTAAATGAAAGCCAAGCTCTGCTGAGGGTGAAGAAGCAAGCACGGTGGAGAGGGAGCAAGAGGAAATAAAGTGGGAAACAAAAGTGAAAAGATTCAGGAAGAAGGAGACAAACAGTGCAGGGGGAGAGAGATAATTGGCAACAGCTCAACAATTTTTATTTATTTTATTCTCATCGGCTTTTATCCCTGCGTGAGAGTTTTTCTTATCCGTGGTGTCATTGTTTCTCTCAGCGTATATCAGCACCCGTGTTTTTACTTATTTAATGTATTTATGTATTATTTTTATACAGTATTGTGTTTCTGTTACTGTAATCCTTTGTTTGCTCTTTGATGGTGCAGTACGTCTCTGTTGTTTTTAAAAGTTGGATTGGCTCGGAACAATTTAACCGCTCATACCGTGTTGGAAACCCTAATCACACGAGCATGCCTCAGCACCCTCTGATTACATTACAAAAGAAGAAGTAAAAGCATTGTATTGTGTGCACTAGCTCCCTCCTCTGGAAGCTCTCAGCTATGCATTTGTTTGCCAACGGTGCTATTATGTATTCATGAGGCTGTCGTCGGGCATGTGAGCTCAGGGAAAGGCGAAGACAGAGCCACAGGGCTAGCTAATCAGTATGCTAATCTTAGCTAGAACGGCTAAGGAATGTGGCCACGGCTGGGTTCCTGGTTTTGAACTGCGAACAGACAGAAAGGGAAAGAGACGAGGGAAGAGAGAGTTTTAAGCAGTAATGGAAAATGGGGAAAAGGAGGTGGAGGAAGTGATAGAGAAAAAGAAAGGAGGAGAAATCATGTACCACATCATGTACCACTCCTTTATTATAGCAACCATCATTATCACATGTGGTAATTTGTGATTTATTCCAGCCTTTAATGTAATCCAATATGTATATGAGCAGTCAGGTGTGTGTATATACACACACACACACACACACACCTGACTGCGCAGACAGATAAAAGCAATTAAGTTGAACGCAACATCAAAGCAGGCACACATGTCACTCCGATGCACACGCATGAGCACAACTGCATCAAACCAGTTATTCAGGGTCATACTGGCAACAAATGCAAACACCCCTGATCTACTTGCACATCACCAAGATGTTATAGATGCATAAAGGTCGGGGACACACACACACACACACACACACGCACGAATTGCACTGCTGTCAGTGACAAAAGCTCTCTGCTGCTGCTCAAAGCTGTCCCTGCTCTGTGTCTCAGCGTGGTCTTCTGTGTTTCCTCCTGCCTGTTTGTTTATGACTCGCTGTTGTTCTGCGGTTGAATCAATGGGTTGTTGACTGTTGATTGAACCCCAGCTCGGGGGCATCCATGGAAAAAGGATGGTGTGATGCAACCAGGCATCCCACCTTGTCACCCAAAGAGCTCAAAACACATAATCACACATACATAGGGCCAGTGATATGACAGGCACACAGGGCCGGACCTTGCACATCTGGTGCCTGAGGCAAGCTTCATCAAGCGCTAATTTAAGCGTAATGTTGTATAAAATAGAACATCCCTGAGCTAACTGTGATGAATAAAACATGACGAAAAATAGACCTATACAGTAGCTAAAAAGATATATTGACACATTGCACTGATGCCGGCACAGGCTCAGCTGATAAATACAGTATATGATATAACAATATTAACATAAATGTGTATTTGGTAGCGTAGTTCTCAGCTGAGCCAATGCTAACCTTATACCACATTCACTGGCTATACTAGTCTAATGTTGTTTACTCATAATTTAAATTTCATGGCACAACAAAATTATGCAAATAAGAGTTGACGAAAATGCAAAGCTAACTCAAAATTGCAGATCTTTCTCCATTGCACGCATGTCGTCTACTTCTTTATTCTTCACTTTGTGATGCGCCCTGGGTGGCTTTAGCCTTTTCATTTTCGTTGCTCTCCACAAGCACTCCCCTCCGCTAAACCCATCAATGATCTAGCATGTTCAAAGTGTGATGATCACTAACAGATGAACCGCCAATAGAAGGCGCCACCCATGCCTTTACCCCCCACACACACACACACACACACACACACACACACACACACACACACACACACACACACACACACACACACACACACACACACACACACACACACACACACACACACACACATTGGATTGGATGTAGAATTCAGGAGCAGAGAAAAGGGGACTTGGCTGACCTCAAAAAACTCAAGAAGTTGTAGGTAAATGCACGGACATATTTGAATATCTTATCTTATTTTGAGCATAGCCTCGAGCCTGTTCCTCTGCAGGGAGTGAGACTGAGAGAGGAGCCGCTGTCAGGAAGCAGCAGAAAGGGCTGCCGATGGCCTGGGGATGTAAATTCATAAAGGGAGTCAACTTGTTGAGTTTTCCATGAGAAAGTGAAAAGTATGGACACTTGGAAATGGGTCCAGAGACCAAATACATGTACATCTTTTTAGGAGGCCGCTTTGGGTCATCAGGGAGGGATTTGCTGTAATTGTGTAATGAGCGTGCCACAGATGGGAAAAAGTAAAGTTTGGTAAGGCAAGGACGGAATATTACAAATGTTGCAACTCACGGTATGAAATATTGAGCAACAATGGGATCTTTTTCAGTGTGTGCAGGGACGCATTGCCATTAAATTGGAGATGGCAGGGTGGCCACAAGCTGTGTTTTTTCTCTGCAGCCTGTACTCGTTGCTGCTCCTCTTTGTCTGGAAGTGAGTGAATTATACAATTTAGAGTTAAGGGGATTTTTGTTGATAGGGATCTTCAGACATACGGTTGCTGCTCTTGGCCCCTTCTGTGAGGCAGCGGGCATGCAACATCTCATAAGTTTTACAAATGTGTTTATGTTCGCACACTTTGGACTGTGGAGAGGCAATTACACAAAACCAGGAGCCCCATTTTTTCTTTTATAGTGAAATGGTGTGAACTTTCACAAGTAGATTGCTTCCTTTCTGAACAGCATTCCCAGCATTTTTTACAGTGCAGATCTGCTTTACTGCATATAGACTATGCTGTTTCACCTTGAATTTTAACAAACTTCATGCTGGCAGTGTGGCTTTATGGTTGACAATGCCGGTCTCTCAGTGTGTTGGTAGCTCCAGACCGAAAGATGTGAACAACTATGCATGGTACTTTGGTAATCACCTGACTGTTCCTTTAGTGCCACCAGCACGTAGGCACTTTTGTTTTTTAGGAACATTTTTCAACAATGCGTGGATGGTTGACCATGAAATTCTGTGCAGACATTCCTGCATATCTCAGTGTGAATTGTAAAAACTTTGGTGACCCTTTACTTTCATCATATGAATATATGAATAATATGAATAATACTTTGGTTCATGACCAAATACCTGAAACAAATGACATTCCCATCGGCCTTAGCTTTACCTTGTGTTTAAGGAAAAAGTCATTTTGTGAATCCAATCATTTTGTTCAGTTTAAAGTAAAGCTGTTAAAATTAAAGCAATAATAACGAGTTAATTCAAATTTCTTTTAACGAAACTACATTTTTTTTGACGCGCAATTCACGCACGCACATTCTGTGATTTGGGCCTCGGGCTGTACCATAGTTTGGGAAATCAGGAAGCATTGCAGCAGTATTGTTGTACCGCCATGCGTTGTGGATGGCTACATCCAGGGGATCAACAAATTTGCAATCCGCCGCCTGGCTTGCTGTTGCGACAAACTAAAGTGCATCTCCAGTCTGATCTACGAGGAGACCCGCGGTGTGCCGAAGGTGTTCCGTGAACATGATCCGATGACTGCCATGGACGTGGTGTCTGCCCTGTACGGCTTCGGAAGATAAACCTTTAAGACCCCGTCCCATGGCAGCGATAGAGCCGGGGCTGTACAGTATACTGTTATGTTACTCTCTCACCACCTTGAAACGGGCTGACAAGTCCGATCGCTGGTTACATGATTGTCCACCACAGTGTGACGTCAGGTTGCGTTTCTCCAAAAACATACAGTAACCTGTTCATCGCCAGGGTGCCTGATCCTGTGTGAATGTGGCTTTATATAGCAGCTAGCATAGCTGTAGACACTTAGTCTTGTTCCATAAAGGACCAAAGTTGTATTGAAGACAAGCAGCTACTCTGCGTTCTTTAAAAAAATCCCAAAAATGACGCTTTTGATTTACATGGAAACATAGAAGTCAAACAGAATTATTTTGAAATGAAGAGAACAGTGCCTTGTTCTCTGCAGCCTCTCACTGAATCAATGAATGCTGGCCTTTAAGTTGACAAGCCTAATACACACAACACTTATAAATGCAATCAATTACAGCCTCAATGCTATAAACTGTGCGTGTGTGTGTGTGTGTGTGTGTGCGCAGAACCTGCCTAATAGAAGAAGGATGTAATTTAATTTGTTGTGGCAAAGAACATGGACAGTATTTGCACACACATGTGCAGGTAATTTCATACACAAACCGTTTGGGCTAATAGACAGTAGAAAGTATAGCAGGTTGTTTGCTATAGCTACATTAAATCCTACAAGTCAGCGTCATGGCTGTGTGTTGCAGTTTTGTTATTATAGCATCCTCTTGTAGTGAAACAGCACACAGCTTGTTCCTCCCCAGCTGCTCCACAGTCTCAGAACAGTTAACAGCTACAGTTAGTGCACTTGTTTACACTGATGCAGTAAAGATTGCATTAAAGCTGCTTCTCTGTCTCCCTGGTTTTATTTTTTTTATTTTTATCACTTCATCTCCCCTTCTGTTGTTGCTTCTCTCACAGTTCCTGTGTTTGAAGTCGTTTCCACCTGTACCTTGGTAAACACCATCCTGCGTTAAAACAAACATAGGTGCCATTATAGCTTGCTAATATGCTGTGACATTTATTTAATTTGAGAACAAATTGGGAAGTGTTTGGTGTTTGCAGTTAGTCAAAGTATTGCCGTAGCTGCCTCCATGGCTAATTGCACCTTAAATGCTCCATGTACCATCGCAAATTAATTTGGTGTCAATGTGACTTTAATTACCGTTAAAACGGCATGTATAATATTTACATATATTGGTACTGGTGTGTGACTGCAGGGCTCAACATGTCACAGTCAAAGAAGGGCATTGTTTATGTAAATCAGCTCCAATATTTTCTTAGTAAAAAGAAAGTACGATCACAGAATTTAAGATTCAGGAGCCTCATTCGGGAGCCTTGCCAAAGAAGCCATGATTAATGGTATGTTTTTGAGACCCACCTTGTAAATTATGTGAGACACTTAATTGGGTCGGAATCCGGACAGAGTGGTGTGCTCCAGCCTCAGGAGGTTTCATGGGTGCATGTTTTGCCTAGGGCCAGTAAGTCCATTCAGAGAGAGATGCTAAAGCTACTCCTCCCTTTATTACTGCAAAAAGCAATTGCTTGGAAGAAAATGCCAGAATGGTGCTTTGAATTCCTTGAGGGGCCCATCACTGAGATGCGGCCCACGGAGCTGAGACAGCTAGCATCTGGAGCAACGACATGGCGGTAAAGTGGAGAGCGAACGGGGGGGGGATGGAGAGACGGAAAGAAGGAGTTGGATGGAGGAGAGGCAATGAGAATGAGAGAGCAGGAAAAGGAAGAGAGACAGACAACTAGAGAGCACAAGGGAGGCAGAGAAATGGTGAGTGCCAGACAGAGCAAGGGGTTGAAGAGGCAACAGTAGAAAGAGCTAGGGAGAGAAAAAAAAAATGGACGGCGCAGGCATGTGAGATAAAAGACAGACAGACAAGAACACTCAGCCGGTCCACCAATTGACAGCCGGTTGGGGAATAAAGTCAGCTAACACAATGAAGCAGTCGGCAGACAGACTCGCCGCGGGAGTAGCCGAGAGGCTCTCAGAAGTAGAAACAAATATTACATTAGAAGAGACAGAAGTCATTTGTCACAGTGGGAAGCCTGAGAGGTAGTTAAGCTGCAGAATATGGGGACCAACGGCCTGGTTGATGCATGTCACCACAAGGAGGAAATTGTGCTGAAGTCAACTCCGTTCAATCAATTGTCTCGTGTCCTTCAATGACTCCAGCACTTAACAAGATAACGCCGGCACAAAGTTTTGCCAGCCCAACTCTTAAGAACTTGTTATGGGGCCTTGAGGGCCTCCCGCCCTACCCTCTCTCGATCCTTTTCTCCCTCATTTTCTCCTCCCTTCCTGTCAGCTTGTCGGCAGCACTACCTCCACATCAAGGCCCGGTGACATACATGCAGCCAGCCACGATTCAATGTTAATGTTTCTGGAAGATAAATCTGCTGGACATTTATAGCCTAAATGACAGCTGTACTCTGCTTGCACCCACGTCAGAGACTGTTGAGATTCTGAAACCGTTTAAAGCATTGTCAGAGTCAGTCAGTCAGTCAGTCAGTCAGTCAGTATGCCTTTGGCTCTGTGCTACAAGGTTCATTACCTGGCTCACAATATGAAATGTGCTTTATTAAAATAGCCAAAGTAGAATGTTCATGACAACAAAAGCATGAATTGTTTTGTTTTCTCGCTCCCGTTCTCTCCTTATTCCTCTCTTTTCTTTCCCTCTCTTTCTCCCCATGTTAATCTGCTGACACTCGCTGTGATTGATATGGAAATTACAAAGCGCTTGCCCTCATTTATCTTGCACTATTGCTTGTTGCTGCTCCAACAACGACTTTGGGATGCAGAAACAATAAACTGATTTGTGGATGTTGTTGTAAAGAGCAAACAGGATATACTGTAAAGATTTGATTTGAGATCCTGCATAGACCAGAGGATGAGGAAGGTGTCCTGCTTTGATGAAAAAAAACGACCACTGTGCCTGCGAACAAGACAGTAACCTCAATATTACTAGGAAACATATCCCAGAAGCAACAAATGTCACTAAACGGTTGAGTCAAATGTAGCACTGAATACATAAATGAATAATACAATGCAGTCAAATAATTTCAGTATTTGTATGCATGACTATAACCTCACCATTTACATAATATTCACTCACTTTTCCAGTTGCATTGGTTATGGCACGTTCAGTCTCGCATTGCCAGACCTATCTCAACAGTGCTGTGGAATAAGGTCTGGCTTCAACACACATACCTTCTTGGATAGGAGAAAAAAATGCTCTGGGTTGTTTGCATCAATCGTCTGGGGGGGGGCGCTAAGCTCCAGATGCAGCACCAGTGTCTGCAAAATGGTCTCTGGAAGAACTTGTTTAAGTGGAACATTTTCAACCTGTAAAAGAAAACGGCACATGAAGTTAACTGTTTACTCAATACAGTAATGTGAGCTATTTAAATTAGCTGGATACATGGTTAAATGTAATTTGCTCTTACCAGTGTATTGTTAGCCTAGTCCTACCAGACTCAGAAACAGAGTTTGGCCACTCTCCATTGACAAGTGTTAACTTCCTTATAGGTGGGCACTCTGTTGAAGTTTAAAACTATTGGATCTGCCCAGAGCTACTCTGGATCTGCCATAACCAATCGCTAACGTTTGGTCGTGACGTCGGCTTAGCATCGCTAGCGCTCGCGTTAGCCAATTCCTTCACCACTAACGGAGCGAGCTGGAAAATCGAATTTTTCCCAAACCGCAGGCCACAACATAACGGTCACAAACAAAATTCAACAAAGATTGTTCTTGCTTTGGCTTTAACGTCTGGATATTCGGCAGCGTTGCTACAACAGACTGAATGGCTTGGCTCGCATCTTTCTCCTCCGCCATTACGGAACAACAATTTAAACTAGCACACAGCCTCAACGTCATTGTTCTCAGCCACTCCCTCTGTTCACTGTTTGGACCGCCAAAGATTTGTCCGGAGAAAACCCAAGAATATACCACAAACCCAGACAGCGTAAATACTTAAGGAGCCAGGCTATTGTATTGCTGTATGTGCTTCTTCCACAGAAATACCCACCAATCGGTCCCAAGACGTCCCAGTTAGACAGTGAATGCTGTAAACATATTTCTTGTAAATCTTTACAATCATTCCCAAAAGAACCAAACAGGCCTGCCTTGCTTCACGATCCAAAGTTTCTTCAAAACTTGCAACTGTAGCTTGTTAGCTCAAAGTTTTGAATATATACTTTTCTTTTATTCTATTTATCGTTTACTAACTACTTCTACCGTGTATCCATTACTTATTACTTAACTAATGCAACAATGGAGACCACTGCTGACTCGCTGACTACTACTACTACTACTACTACTGCTACTGCTACTGCTCCTACTGTCCCACTCTTAAACCAGCATGTATGGTTCAGGTGTGGAATTTTATATATTTTTTTCAAAGTAGTTGAGCTACTCCACAGTGTCTCCATGCACTCCCTGTTAACTGATGGGAAATCACTGACATGTGGGTTATTGTAGTATAAATATATGATAGTATAATTATAGTATAAAATACACACCAGCTGTACAAGGCCATCAGTTTAAAAGTTTTTTCTACCATACATAATTTTTAAGTCCTCTTTATAAAAAAAAAAACATGTTGTATTGTTTCGGTTTACGTTGGTCATTTACATTAATAATTCCACTAACTAATCCAACAGATGGATGGAACATAAGTGGAAAAGTTCAATGTGAAATGTGGCAGGGTAGTCTATAATTAGCAACAAGTTTAGTATGGCATCAAAGCTTAAAAACTCAGTAAAGTCGCTTGTGCAAGTTTCCTTTGCAATGACGATGTTGGAGGAGAAATTAAGATTAGAAATCCTTGAACTGGATAAGCCCGCATCAGAAAAGGGAACCGCTATGACAGAAAACACTGGAGGATGCTGCTGCTTTGGAAGGAGACGAGGCAGTCAGATGAAATAAGTATCTGAGCTAAAATGTTAGTTTTAGCTTGTTTCAGAGCTTTAACAGATTCCCACTACAAGATTCTATCCCACTTTGATAGATGGAGTGTGGTTACTTTTCAAATTTAAACTGCGTTTATGTGAGTAAATGCAACTTTGACTGTACGAGCCAAAGTTCTCAATTCATGGTAACCGTTTATTGTGTGTAGGCAAACGCCTTCAGTGTCTGTACTCCCGCTAGTCATCAGACACAATTACGTCTACTGCTGGAAAAAATTGAACGAACAAATCTTTTTTTTACTGCTGCTTTATTCACGTTTGATATGTATAAGGGACGTATTGCTTCCAGGAAATAGCCACTGCCTGGAATTACACTGACAAAATTACTCAATTTTTCTCACCCACTCTGGTTGTATGTATTATCAAACTAAGTGGGAGTGATCAAGGTGGAAACAACTTCAATAGTGCTACTAACTCACTCAAGTACTGTGTGACCAAATGTAACTGGCTTTAAGCAGTCCAGGCAGCAGCACTATAAACCTATATACTCTTCTTGACCTGCTTTGGCTCAGCTGTCCATGATACAAGTTCCTGTACATACTCGCTGTCCTTGACACTTCCCGCACATTCCAAACTACTGCCTGTATGCCAGAGAATGACAAAGAAGATACAGCTTGGGGGATTTGGGACTCTTTCATGTCCCAGTATCCAGACAGTAGCTTAGTGCTTGAGTTAAGACGAGACTCACTGCTGCAGTGTTGTAGTGTGTTTTTGTGTTGGGTGCTGATTTTAATACTTGTAATTGTGTTTTTAATTGCTACTGTCATGATGCAACATGCATACATGTTGGGTTTTTCTAGCCACACAAGCAGCATGGCTGGTAAGGCCAGCCAGCCAGTCAACAGCTTTGGTCACTATCATGACTGTAGACTGTTGATCTTGGTTTTTTGTGTTGGACAATTATTCACAAGCAGAATCTACAGGATTTTAACAATATGTACAATAAAATTCCTTCTATGATTTCATAAGTCAACAACTAAATATGTATGCAGGGACAGTGAAGCCCATTCAGGTGCTTGAATGTTGAATATATTTAAAGGTCTAGTAGTATATACCAAGGAAAAACACTTTTTGGCACTAACTGGTTGTTGGTTGGGGCTCTGTCCTGGAAAAGGGGGTGATCATGATCCCTGTCTGTTTTTTTCTCTTTACTCTTCCGACACAATCTGAGGCAGAGAATATCAACAGTAGCGATTATCCGATTATCTGCAGTTTTTTTGGCAGTTTTCAGATTATCTGTATCTGCGTTTTATTGTCCTGATAACCTATATAACCTATAACCTAAGTTAATTAATTAAAAAGTCTGCTACTGTGGCTCGGCTACAGCTCTGTGTCTGTCCCTCTGCTTCGGTTTTACTCAACTGACATAATGTCCCGCCCACAACACTATCTGACTATCTTTCACTGGGTATTATGTTCAAAGTTTCTAATTCATTAAATAATACTTAAAGCATCCAAACAAAGTTTTGTGTTGGTGTTTGTGTTCCATTTTCATTTTTTACTGTAAATGCATATCGGTTCCAAAATGTCATCGTTTTATTGACTACTAATAACTGATATTAGTATCGTCCTTAAAAAAAACGTATTGGTCGATCCCTAATCAACAGGCATAGAATAGAGGCAGAGAATACAGGACAGAAATCCAGTAGAAAAGTGTGAGAAGCAGAGGTGCGGGACAGAAGGTTAGCGTTACTGCATGGGATACAGCAGAAAATGTTGCCTGAGAGTGCTCAGGGAGCTGCGGCAGTGTAATTCCAGCTGATACTCCTGCAACATGCTTCAGTTATGACTGCATGGCAGACTTGAGGCGATTTTCCTTATTGCTCTCATGCTCTCTCACTATTTCAGTTTCCATTTGTGTACAGTATTTCCTCCCTCCGTAATCTCTCTACCGCCTGCTGCTCTCACTCATTTCATGACTCTTTCCACATTTTCGGCCTGGTATCTTTTTATGCATGAAATCAAATGTATTTAAATGGCCTGTGTGGCTCATTGTAGGAGCTTGGCACCGTAAATGATTTTACCTCTTATAATTTGATCTCCCCTTTGAGAATAGGTACCTTAATGTAATGGAGGGATTTGTGCAAGTGGCAGCTCCCAAAGCAAATTGGACCCAGGTTAGAGACCACACTAATACCCTCCTTTCACCCAAATTAGGGTGTACTGTATATGCAGGAAAACCCGTTAAAAATAGACGATAGGTGACTCCTTTCTTATTGCCAGTAGACAAGTATGCTTTTTTTTTCTTGGTGTTCAACACCACAAATGTTCTGCAAAACAGTAGGGATGAGCGAGTACAGCATTATCTGTATCTGTTTACCACATGAACTATCTGTATCTGTACTCGGACTGGGTGGGGCCTAACCTGGAAGTGGACAGAATTTAACCCGGAAGTGGGTCGGGTTGTCTTGAAATGGGCGGGGCTTTAACCAGTATGTTTTTAAGCATGCAATTGATATGGGTTGATCAGAAATTGTTATATTTATTGCTGATTAGAAAACTATTTACATGACAGCGTCGAGCTTCAGATCAATGGTGTTGTCATGGTAACAAACGAATTATATACACAACAAGTTTTGCAACAATGAATACAACACATGCGGTTGCAATTATGAAGTAAAATGTAATGAACAAGAGTTTTCATACTCATAACTTTCTTTTTTTAACTTTTAATTTTTTTATGATCAGTGTGATTTTTTTTTTCTTCTTTTTTTTATTTCCACACCGTGTGTGTGTGTGTGTGTGTGTAAGAGACACAGAGAGAGAGAGAGAGAGAGAAAGAGAGAGAAGGCCAGCTGAAGCCAGCTGACGGTTAAAAAAAATATATCTCCGATGGCAGAGATGCAACGGGAGACGCATTTAAACCAAGTAGCATGTCTGAAACCCCACGTTCACCAGAAATCTACTGGTTACTATGTAAGTACTACAAACCAAAGTAAAAAACAAACCTGAAGCTGAAGAAACCCTAAACGTTAACGGAACAGACCCGCGGACCTGATTGACTGAGAGAGAGAGGGAGGATTGGTGACAAAGCGCAGCCCTGGCGGAGGCCAACCCTCACCTGGAACGAGTCCGACTTACTGCCGAGAACCCGGACACAGCTCTCGCTTTGGTCATACAGAGATTGGATGGCCCTGAGAAGGGACCCCCTCACCCCATACTCCCGCAGCACCTGCCACAATTTCTCCCAGGGGACCCGGTCATACGCCAACTCCAGATCCACAAAACACATGCAGACTGGTTGGGCATACTCCCAGGCCCCCTCCAAGATCCTTGCGAGAGTGAAGATGTCATCCGTTGTTCGACGGCCAGGACGGAATCCGCATTGTTCCTCTTCAATCCGAGGTTCGACTATCGGCCGAACCCTCCTTTCTAGCACCTTGGAGTAGACTTTACCAGGGAGGCTGAGAAGTGTGATACTCCTGTAATTGGCACACGCCCTCTGGTCCCCCTTTTTGAAGAGGGGAACCACCACCCCGGTCTGCCACTCCTTAGACACTGTCCCAGTTACTGCAGTTATGTTTATTACAAACATTTTCCTTATGTTGAAAAGAAATGGAATGCGGGTGGCATAATTTATCCTTCCATAATATATAAGGAGACTGGAATTGATTTCAGTTTCAATTGCTCCTTTTAAAGACTGAACATCTGTACTCCAGAGCATTTCATGAATGCTTAACCAGTGTTCACATTTTGAACTAAATTATCAATGACGAGGTATTTCTACAGATTTTGTATCATGTCTCACACACTAATTAACAAACATTTCTGTCATTCTAAAAAGTATGAATAATTGCTATCGATAGAGTTAAACATAAACCAAATTGTACATCATCGACACAGGGCAGTATTGAATTCTGTACATAATATTGGTGGGTGATTTCATTTGGATAAAAAATGATCTGTTATCACAGGAAGATGCATATGTCACCAGCTCCCCAATTAAATCTGGAGCTCTTGGTAGCCGGCATTGGTTGATGGATCAATCCCACACACTCACATAAATGTAATTACTTCATTTGTCAACGTCTGGGGAGACCACGTTGAGCTCCGGGTACCCAAAGCTTCCAGACGAGAAATGAATGAAGAGAAGTCATTGACTTTTTTTGCCCTCGTCTTCATCTCCTGCAGGGTCCGTCCCGAACAACTTGATCACAGCCATGATCATTCTGTAAAAGCAGAAGCTATCATGTCATCAATCACATCAGTAAATACTATCCCTATTTACACACACACGCACAATGATTGCTGTACTGTACTCTTCTGGAGAAGGGCATGCATTATTCAACAACATGCTAACATCAATTAAAGAAGGATCACATCAAAAATGGTCCTTTTTTATATAGGTGGGTGGGGGGTTTGACATCTGTTGTGATGGCTGCTATCGCGGAAAGGTGGTGATCAGACGATGGGCGTTATTTCGTTGTATTATTATCCCCATCCTGCATCGAGGAGACAGATGTTAGCAAGCTAATTAACAAATCCTTGGGCGATGTTGAAGTGCGTCTTCGCATTCAGAGGCTGCAAGAGGGGAGGGGGATGTTTTGTTGGATCATACACAGTCAGCATCTCAATACACCAGCATATGCATATTACTTGTGTGTGTGTGAGCAGTAGCGCTCTCCCTGAAATCCAAACCCCCAGCTTCTAATCCCTGGCTTTTGCAGTGACAAGGCAGGAAGGAACTGGGGTGACTCGTTTTCCATTTCCTGTTGACACGCTGTGTCATCACCAGCCATCAGATGTTTTATGGGAGACGAGACAGAGGTATCACAGTATTGCTTTGATGAATCCAATGAAAGTAAATATTGAATATTCCACTTATTTTTGCAGGAATATGTAATAACTATGAATCTTTTTTTTCTCAGCAGTTGTAATGTTACATTTTAGCTCTGTATATCTTTTGTATCTGTTTTCAATGGTTCTTTAAAAGGGTCACGCCACCGATTTTACAGTTAAGTTCAGTTTACCGGTCATTGGGAGTGCCACTCGGCCTGTGGAAACAGGCAGTGTATTTCTTTGTGGCTTTCATTAAAGCTTCCTAAAGTCAAAGAAACTTGTTACGGTGGGGTTGGAATGAGGACCCAAAAGCAGAGATGAGAGAGGCAGACGGGAGCAGGTACACAATGATTTATTTGGTAAAAGTCCAAGAAAAACACAGGAAGCAAGAACAAAAGGCAACATCCAAAAATACACAAAGGGTACAGGGCAAAATATGAGACAAAAAAAGGGAAGCCAAGGCAGGGAAAACTCCCAGGTAACGGGAACAGGAATACAGCACGAACAGGCAAGACGCAGCGTGGAATGGGGAAACAGACACAAAAGACAAGGGAAGCACAGACACTAAATACACTAGGTAATGAGGTAACGAGAGGCAGGTGACAAGAGGGCTGGGGAGCAGGTGGAAAGCATCAGGTAATCACAAGAGTGGGAAGACACAGGAAGTAATCCTAACGACAGGACGAAACAAAAACCAGACTTCAAAAATAAAACAGGAAACGGAACACAAGACAACAACTACCACACAAAACAGGGAAAGAAACTAAGACACAAACACGAGGAGACAAGACGGGATCCCAAAAAAACACAGAAAGCACCCAAACACAGAAACTAACCCCCTGATGATGTGGTCAGGGTTATCTTGGCCTGGAGATTAGACCATTTTTAATATAAGCCTGTGTTACAAACTGAGCCAACGAGTTTTATTCCTACAAGAACTGCTTTTTTGACCGCTTGGGGTAACAAGTTGTCCACACAGTATTGACACATTACCTTTTATTTACACATCAGCAGTTACTGAGCAACATTATTATTCATCTGAAGCTGTAATTCTGGCCACCTGATGACCTGAATATTCACTTTTCACTATTCACTCTAGCTCTGTTTCAGTGTTTCTGCTCTCTTGTAACTCCTAAGGGAAATATCAGGCTCTTCAGGTGCTAAATGCTCCAGGAGTCGCTTACTGTGTCTGCCTGGCTTTTCGTACAAGACATGTAGTGTACAGTGTGTTTTTTGAGATTTTTCACTGAAAACAGAAACCTGCTGCAGCTGCTATGAGCTGTCACAGTAACCCAAAACAGAAAAGGTTAAGGCCATACAGCTAAACAATGAGCTGAAACTTAATAAATAGCTCTGTAAAGCCAAAAGGAGCTTGCAAATGGTGGTGATACTCTGTAGGTTCATCAACCCATTCACATTGTCACATTGTGTTTTGATCCATTTTTATGTAAAGAAGAAAATAGTCATTGTTGCATAAAGAATACGTGTAATACAGAAAGAGCAAGTCTATAAGAATGCAATTGAGTTGCATTACGGGAAATGTAGGGTCCAGCATTTCAAAATTAGAAATGCATTTTATTATTATACATTATACATTTGGTAAAAACAGTTGTGTATTTTAACCTCATCCTTTTTCATGTTAACCTACAAATCATGAAGCTACGTAAGTGAAACTGTTTTCCCCTTCTCTTTCTATGCTGATGACTTGACCCTCTGGGCATCGGGGTTAACACTCGCTTATAAGCCTGAACTTTAAATGACTCAGCTTTCAGTGGCTGATCAAAAGGGCAGAATGTCCACTCACCCTCACCGGAAACTGGGGCTGCCCTTGTCACGGCTGCAGCTCACGGGAATGTAAAGCATTCTCTTAAACACGCACATGGTGTGCGTGGGCGCGTGCACGCACGCACGCACGCACGCTCACAAATGTAAATATTCATATATAATCAGATGCATTATATAGATTCTCACTTGCTATCTATCTCTATTTTTATTGTTGCCTTTTTCTCATTTTCACACACACACACTCACACTCATCCATATATGCAGAGTATGCAAATTTATAAGAAAAATATAATCCACTTCTAACTATTGCAGGGAGATGAATGGCCAGGTGGGTGGAAATAGAATTTCCCTATTTCATAACTCTATTCTTTTGTTGTATTGTCAGCCTGTGTAACGAGGTCAACTCAAATCACTCGTCACCCGATAGAAATCAGGGAAAAGGAGTATGTTAAGAGACAAAATAGGAGAGAGAGAGAGAGAGAGAAAAATGTAATGTCAGAAATGTAGGGTTCTCGAGGGCCAATCCTAACTGTTCATATTTCGAAGCAAATATGTTGACGCCTTTGGAGAGCTGTATGTAGTGTGTGTGTGTGTGTGTGTGTGTGTGTGTGTGTGTGTGTGTGTGTGAAAGCAGTATAGTTAAGTGTGGATGCATTGCATGATGCATCGTTCTCACTGTCCCATATAGACACACGCACCGCCTCCCACCCTCCACCTACAGCCACAGGAAGGGGCACTACGTTCCCATCTCTTGGGAACCACCAGGGGAGATTAACGTGAAGTACTTCTCTCTCCATGGTGGTTCACTTCTGTAGTGCTGCTAATATAATGCACACATTATTCAGTGAGGCCCAGCATCTATTAATGGAGAGCACAGCCAGATTTATCGCCCGGGTTTAACTGTATGGCAAAATAGCGCATTAAGCAGATGATATCACGGCGTATAAGAAATTATTATGCAGGCTAGCAGTTAGAAAAAAAAGAAAGAGGCTGAGGGGACCTGCTTAATTAAATGCGAGGTCCACTGGTATACATCACTGGTTTTCTTGTGCACAGACCACTTAATGTAAACTGTGAGGAAGGGAGCTGTTTTCTTTTTCTTTTTTTAATAGTAAAGAGCTGATCTGCAGTGTTTTATCCCTCCTCCACCCACTCCTCCTCCTCCTCCGTATTCTTCTTCTTCTCTGCTGTGTCATCTCCAGAAGCCGCTGTGCTCAAATTATGCCTTAGATTTCCTCCCGCCTGCCGGATTTATGCAAAGAGGAGCCAAATGGCTTCCTCTGTGGCTCACTACAAGAGAACATCGCGCCTGAAGTTTTATTAAAACTCCAGAAATCTGTTGTTTGACGTTAAGTTACCAGTTTGTACTCTAAAGAACTGGCACTCAAACTGACACTTCATTGACTAAATAGGAGGAATAAGTGCTCCCACTGGAAACCTGTAACATCCGCATTAGGTCATACACACCGCCAACTCTTGCTACATTTCTGAGGACCACCCTTCCTTGTGCAGGGCAACTTTACCTGTATGGCACATTTCTTGATTTGAACATTAAAGAGCAGTTAAAACAGTTAAACGTATAAAAGTAGATAAAAAAAGCAGATTTTAGGCTGCTAGTATGGGACAGTGTATAAACCGCTGCCCCACACACGCTATCGGAGCACAATAACCATTTTGTGGAAACCCAAACTTTGTTGACCAATACGACAGGCATTCTACACAGGCAGAACCCGCAGGATCATTGTGACTTTGTACTCTAGTTACCCATAACAAAAGTGGAAGTACTTTCTCTCTTTACACTACAATATAGTTGTCACTATACGGCTTAGTTTAATCACGGCAAACTTTACAAAATCCTGAACAGCTTCAACTGTTTCTTGTAGATTTTAACCATAAAATCTATGTCACACCCGCGTTGGAGAAATTCTCAGAAATATGTTTGTTTCCTGTTCAGAAATACCCCCAGAATGGCCACAACCCTAATCTCACAAATTGTTAACAAAAACATTTCAAAATGCACCAAGTTACTTCAGCAACACAACATCCCAACACCGGTGTTACACTTAACAATGTACCACGCTACTCTGTAAAGCGCGGAAGCTCATGGGCATGCGCAATTTAGGTCCTATTTTGGGAAAGACAGATTTGAACGTAATGCAGAAGCCTTTAAATAAGCCATATATGTCTTCTCTGTGCTTTTATCAGTGTAAGCACACACACCCAGGGATAATTCAGGCAGAAATCTAATGCTCACTCTATCTTTCCGTCCTGTTCCTCGGAGTTCCCCCGAAGATTCTTTATTGAATAGCCCTAGATGTTGTAAAGAGGAAAAGTGGGAAGGGACCCACCAGTGCTGCCAAAACTGGATGGTCTGATAGTTAGCATACTGTAAGTGACGGAGTGTATATGTGCATGTTTTACATGATGTACTGCACATAGGGATTGTCAAGGAGCAGAAGGAATGGTACCAGAGTTCCCTTCACCCTGTTCTGTTTTGATTATGAACTTTGGTGTTGGAAGTGTGTGTGTGTGTGTGTGTGTGGTGTGGGGGGGTTACATGTATGAGAAAATATTTAAAGGAGGTTAGTGTTCCAGACCGTAATGGCCCGGTCCTCATGGTCTACATGACTTGTTCCCACATGGGATTACAAGAACCCCTATTTCACGAAACATTCTCTTTTTTTTCAATCATGCAGATCCAAAAAACAACTAACGAGCAAAAAAAAAATACAGTACATTTTATCAAATTATAAAGTACTCTCACTATGTTTTCCGGTGGTTTAATACTTTTTTACAAACACATGAATGCAGCAAAAATATCCTATCTTGCAATGTTAACAAAAGTGAAAAAGAATTTGTATATCTGCCTAATGATTCGGATCCATTTAAAAATTAAATAGGTTTTTCCTTGGCACATTCTACACCCATGTTTTTTTTTTTAAATCAGTCAGTTTTTCTGGGATCCTGCTGACAGACAGACAAACCAATAAACGGACAAACTAAACTGAAAATACAACCTCCTTGGTGGAGGTAATAACTAATTTTAAATTAACTACAATGAAAAGAAGTGCTACTCACAGTTTATCATGATTAAAAAAGCTTTTCTTCTCATCTCCCAGGCTTTTTCCAATTAACTAGCTAATCTATATGCTGTATATAACGGCCAACTCAATCTTTGTGCCTCATCCATATTAAAATCAATATCTGTTTTGATCTTATTAAATGTTAATGTTAGGAATGACAATAGAGTGTCAGGAGACGGAAAATACATTTCTCGAGTCTCTCCCACTTCTTTCTTAGGCATTTTAGTTGATGAAAAATTTTAAGTGGAAAAAACATTTATTGTATTCGTAATAAAACTAAAGTCACTGGGGTTTATAAGCAAACTATGAAGTTTCATAAAGGTCTCTTGTTTATTATCTTAAACTTTTTTTTGTAAAATTGAGAACTTTTCCAAACTCTAACAAGGCCTCGGTTCCACTGTTCATGAAACTGAGAAAATGTCAGCACATGACATAATTATTCATCAGCTATGTGTGTATACAGTGTGTATATGTGTATATATATATATATATATATATATATATATATATATATATATATATATATATATATATATATATATATACAGTGGGGGAAATAAGTATTTGACCCCTTGCTGATTTTGCAGGTTTGCCCACTTACAAAGAATGCAACAATCTATAATTGTAATCATATGTACATTCTAACAGTGAAAGACAGAATCCCAAAGAAAATTCCAGAAAATCACATCATATGAATTTATAAAAATTGATAACCATCTAATGAGGAAAAACAAGTATTTGACCCCCTGGACAAACAGCAAGTATTCTGCCTCCTACAAGCCAGTTAGTCTTTCTTTAAGACACAGCCCCAATCCCAACCAATTATCTACATCAAATACACCTGCCTCACCTCGTTACCTGTATAAAAGACACCTGTCAACACCCAAACAACCAGCATCCAACATCACCACCATGGGCAAGACCAAAGAGCTCTCTACGGACATCAGGGACAAGATTGTAGATCTGCACAAGGCTGGGATGGGCTACAAGAGAATCGAAAAGCAACTTGGAGAGAAAAGATCAACTGTCGGTGCAGTTATCAGGAAATGGAAGAAGCACCACACCACCGCCAACCTCCCTCGGTCTGGGCCTCCACACAAGATCTCGCCTCGTGGGGTGTCCCTGATCATGCGAACGGTGAGGAATCATCCCAAAACCACAAGGGGGGAACTGATGAATCAACTGAAGGAAGCTGGGACCACAGTTACAAAAGAAACGGTTGGTAACACACTACGCCGTCATGGATTGAAATCCTGCAGCGCACGCAAGGTCCCCCTGCTCAAGAGGAAACATGTACAGGCCCGCATGAAGTTCGCCATTCACCACCTGGACGACTCAGAAGAGGCCTGGAAGAAGGTGATGTGGTCAGATGAGACCAAAATAGAACTTTTTGGCCTCGACTCAACTCGTCGTGTTTGGAGGGCAAAGAACACTGAGTACAACCCAAAGAACACCATCCCCACCGTCAAGCATGGTGGTGGCAACATCATGCTTTGGGGGTGCTTTTCAGCCAAGGGGACGGGACAACTCCATCGTATTGAGGGGAGGATGGACGGGGCCATGTATCGTGGAATTCTGGACCAACATCTCCTTCCCTCAGTGAGAGAGCTGAAGATGGGTCGAGGATGGGTGTTTCAGCACGAAACAACGACCCTAAGCACACCGCCAAAGCAACAAAAGAGTGGCTGAAGAAGAAGCACATCAAGGTTCTGGAGTGGCCTAGCCAGTCTCCAGACCTGAATCCAATTGAAAATATTTGGAGGGAGCTTAAAATTCGAGTTGCCAGGCGACAACCTCGGAACCTGAATGATTTGGAGGCTGCAGGGAGGAGTGGGCCAACATCCCTGCCGAAATGTGCACAAACCTTGTCACCAACTATAAAAACCGTTTGACATCTGTGCTGGCCAATAATGGCTTTTCTACAAAATATTAACTTGCTGTTTGTCCAGGGGGTCAAATACTTGTTTTTCCTCATTAGATGGTTATCAATTTTAATAAATTCATATGATGTGATTTTCTGGAATTTTCTTTGGGATTCTGTCTTTCACTGTTAGAATGTACATATGATTAAATTATATATATATATATATATATATATATATATATATATATATATATATATATATATTGCACACACTATAATGGAGCTACAGTATATGCTGATAAAATGATTGTGGGTGTTTAGTAATGTACACTCATCACATATTAGACACATAAATTATATTTTCATATTAAGACATTTTCTATTATTACTGTGTACTGTTTTATATTGCCAGTCCTTATGTTTAAACAGCAGTCTCCACCTGCCCACAGGACGAGTTATTATATAGTTGTTGTAGTGCGTTATAAACCATTTTGTAAATGTTTATAAAGTATTGTAAAGGCTAAATAAGGGGAAACTAAGTAACGTGGTAGTATTATTTTTTCATTACTTTTACTGTGCAAAATTGACGTTAGTACCCACAGTTAGGTGAATACACCTTTTGCAAAAACCTCCAGAACACGGTGGTCTTTATGAAATGTGAGCCAAAACTTTTAATGGTTGCATCATTTAATAAAAAAACTAAAACCAGGAGCATGATCTAAAGTGGACAACCTGGGTGTGAAGAAGAGGAGAGCCCTTTGAGCCAGCAGGAGACTTACGCATGTGCCAGGCAGCCCCGTCAATGCTCGGCTGCTCTTTACCTGCTCACATATACACGCACACACGCAGACACACAAGTATATCAGGTTACCCTGATTGACATTGACTGGAAATACAGCCATACAGTCAGGTGGGCAGTTTCAGAAAGATAAACAAACAACTTTTTTCAGCACACATCTACCTATATACGTACATTCTTTATCCCTATCAAGAAGCACACACAAAAACTCTAACGTGCAACCTGCTTCATTGTGTTTAATACAAATGCATAAGTGGTTCCCTTGAGAGAGTGTAAGTGGAATATATATGGACACCTCTAAAGCCCAAGGCACTGTAAGTCATTGATGTCTTAGACAACAGACTCTTAATAAGCTTTGCCTTAACTCAGGGGGAGTGAGGTTTGAAAGAAAAAAAGGGTTACGATAAAAAGAAAATTCTCTGATAGCACCCAAGATGGTGTGTTGCCATGGGAATACAGAGGAGGCAGACTTGTGAAATAAAAGCTTTACTGCTGACCCCAGGGCTTGATATATATGTGAAAGTGAATAACCGGGAAACTTTGTGGCTAATGCAGAAAACTAAACCTCCTTTTATTGCGTTTGTCAGTTACTTGTTGCTCATTGATTTTGGTCTTACTTCTCTTAACTATTCTTTTTATCTCCTCCATAATGTCCATCTCTTATAAATATCAAGTTCCTTCCTTCTTTCCACTTCTTTTTCGCTGTGTCTATCTCTCTTTTATTGCATAACAGGCCCATCAACAGCAGCAGCAAAGCTATGAAGTGCTTTATGTTACTGTAAGGCTTCTGGCCCCAAACAGCTTTTGGTCAATTTTGCCTAGTCATGCAGTTAGAATTGGTGTCACAATTGCTGTCCTAAACATCAGTTGCTGTCATAGACAGCAATTTTGGTTTGAATTAAATGGAAAGGAAACGTGTACCGAGGCCAATTACGGCTGTTTTTTTCTTACTTAAGAACCTCGGGCTGACTGCGGGCTTGTCTACTCTTTCTTTATTTATCCCTTCATCCAAATCAGAGGAGTGGAGTGGAGAACAAAGAGAGGGAAAGTGAATGTGAGGAAGATGAGATACGAGGGGAGTAAAGAATGAAGGCAGTGAAAACCAGTGGATTAAAGAAAAAGGACTGAAGAGGAGAGAACATTAACATAGGTCAAAGTAGCAATGTGGAATTTTGTTGTTGTTTTTCAAAGCACTTTTTTGGGCCATTCCTGTACGAATATACCACACCAGAATCAGGATAAGCTCATTCAATTCTGTGGGAGCAACATGTGTCTTTGCACTATGTACATTAATGCCTGCAAACCAACCTGCATGGTGGTTCTTTTTGCAGTGTTTTTAAGAATACATAAAATTCTACACCCTCCAGTTGTCTCAGAATGTTATGACTATGAATGTCTGTAATTGGAAAATGCTGGATGTTATAAAGAATGTTTGGTTTTGAAATGTCTATTGAAATGTGAAAAGCTTCCTTGTTCCACTTGCAAACACTTTTAAGATGGCCCCTAGCCTCAGCTCCTTGGTTTCCCATCTACTATTTAGTCATGCAAGGTTCTAGGTTTCAGTATTGTCTCACAAGGTAAAAAAAAAAAAAAGATCAGTGCAATGTAGGGACATCTTTTCCGGTGTCCTGGTAGAGACAAAAATCTTGGGTGCTGCAAATCAGAGATCAGCCTAAAGTCCTGGTGGCCACCAAGTGGCCCAGTTTAACAAAGCCTGCCAAAAACAAAGGCTGATGGCTGATGTCAGTGTTCCTGAGATAATACAGAAGCTGAGGTACTGTGCGTGATAGGAAGAAGAGGACAAGAGATAGAAAAGGCTTCATTTCATGGTTTTTGCCTTGAGAGTTTCCTTGTGTGCTTTGCATATTTATGATATTTAGGGGACAGGTAGAAAATCAGAAACAGGATTTCGAATAATTCCCAATTGATCCCTCTGGCTGTAAAATAGTAATAATCCAGAAGCCATTTGATATTCAAAGGTATATTAACCTAGTCGGTTTCTCTTCTCAGTGACTGACTATTGGACTGACTGAATGACTGACCATGCTTGACTGTGCTCTTGCATAAATTAAATACAATGTAACTTCATTGTATTTTATTTTGAGCTTGCACAAACAAGATGCAGTGGAAAGCTTTATCACTGATTTAAAGTAACTTAGTCTGAGCAGATCTCAATGTTTCTGTGAGTTTGTTCCAGGTATGTAGTGCATACCAAGTTCAAAAGTTCAAAATATCTTGTTTGTCCCTTACAGGGAGATTGGTTGGCAGCTGTGATCCATGCAAAAACAATTGATCCACTTTTTTTGAGAGACCTGTATAGACAGTGGTCATGTTGACTTAAAGTGGATGTTTGTTTTTTTACAACACTAAGATTTTTGGCCTGGTTTGTGGTCTTTAAAGTTAGCGATTGGCGTTTCATCTTAACTGAAGGAAACTTTGACACATCCAATCATTGATTTCTTTGATGCGTTTACTCAGTGCTTGTATGGGACCATAATCACCTGTTGATATTGTTAAATAAATAGGTGTGGTGTCTGTTAAATTATGATAAGATATGTTGTCTTTTAATAATCTGCGCTAGTGGGACCATGTAGATGTTGAACAGAAGATGCCCAAGAATGGAGCCTTGAGGAACTCCACATGCCATTTTGTTTTGCCAATCGACAGAATGTAGTCCCTATCCTCAATTAGGTTTTAAACCAGGTGAGCATTGTGCCAGAAATTCCTACCCAGGATTCCAGTCTAGTAATATGTCTAGTAATATGTTGTGGTTGACCGTGTCTTATGCAGCACTGAGACCTTGTAATGCCAAGAGTACGCATTTTTCTGTCTGTGTTTTTGTGGAAGTCATTGAAGACCTCAAACAAGAGTAGTTTATGTTATGTGGTCAAAATCCTAAATGGAAATTATCAAAAAAGTTGTTGAGGGCCTAGAGAATGTTAATATCCTTTAGAGTGGCTTAATACAGTAATTGCAGTTTTCAGGGTCTGTGGGAAATAGCCTGAGATTAGAAAAGTGTTGACATTTTGCAGAATCTCCTGTGCCATGCAGTTAATACCATTCTTGAATAAGCCTGTAGGGAGAATATTAAGGCAGCAGGATCTCAGATTTTGTGCAATTTCCTCCAAGGTTTTAGATCAGATTGGATTAAATGGCGTCATACTGATTGAATTGGTTTTAAGTGGACGCAAGGGCAATACTGGGAGAACTGACAGCTTTTCTTAATTTTGGGGGTTATAGAAGTGAGATAGGGGCACTGTCTGTCATGGTGTCTTCTCTTCTGTCTGCGCTGGTGCCAGGCAGATTTGTTTTGTTTTTATTTGAATGGTGGTGATTTGAGATGTGACAGTGCAGTTTAGTAGCATCCATTAACATCACATCCAGTTCCTTAGTCTCTGATCTCAGCTTGTTAGAGATGTCTCTAAGAGGTGAGGTGGAGGGCGACTGATGAGGCAAACGTTTGATGACCTTGCTGGCCTTATCAGTCCAGGCAGGAGAGAGGTCTTCTCTCATTGTGTCGTCTTTGTTATCAGCAAGTTTGGTGTTACAGAATGTGCTTGGTTGAGGTGGAGGCAGATAATGTGGCAGTGACCGGGGGCTGAATTTATTGCCAGCATTAACCGGTGCTTCCATTTTAGCAGTGAATCCCAAAAGGGGTGATGCAGCGGATGATGAAAGGAAGAGGAATTAAGGGACTGATCCATGAGCTGATTGTCAACATGCTGACACAAAGGCTGCTGTGTGTCAGTGTGCATCATCTTAAGCCTGGCCAATAGGTGTCGCAGACTAAAACAACAAGGGTGCAGCAGTCCATCAGTACTCATTCGGCTAGCACTTTACATAATACTCCCATAACCACTCCTATCAGCAGTCATCTCCACTTCTGTCTCATTGAGTTTTATTAATATCTCAAACCTGTTTTCCAGCTGTAATGTCAGGGTTGACTTTGGTCTGTGTTTATACCCACAGTTGGCTGCCGAGGGTCAAAGTTGGCTGAGCTTAATCCATAACCTTTTACCTTCTATGGTTCTCCAGTCTTGCATTTATCTCTCAGTTTTGCGCCTAGATTAGTCCAGCAGGTAGAACTCCTATTCACATTCACATATTACTTCACTGGTAGGCTCTCTGACATTCATACACATACAACAAATGCATCACTACAAATACAGTACACTGATTTACCACCTCCACTCCCTCAAATATCACCAAGATTTATTTATTTGATTAGGACAATGCATATTAATCAACATTGTTGTAAATGCGCCATTGTTAGCCGATCGGCTAATTTTCAACTGTAGTCCTACCTAGCATGCATGTCTTTATGGTGGGAAGAAACCGTAACACCCGGAGGAAACCCACACAAACACGAGGAGAACATACACACACACACACACACCAACCAGACACAACAGACTGCCCAGCACTTTTGTAAATACACACACCCCACACCATAAAATCTAACGTTTGCTCTTTTGTCTTTGTTTGTATGTTTCATGTAGCTGCCTCATGTACACCATGTCATGTTACCCAATGTATTATGTTCAGTTTAAGTCACCTGTCATGTCTCGCTTCACTAAATTGAAAAAAGGAGACATCGGCAGAGTGCATTGGAGATTTCTCCAGTTCGAATACCCTTGTCTCTGTTATACAACGCTGATGAGCAGAGAAGCATAGTGCAGTCCAGGGCACAGTTCTGGCTTAAGTCCACTATGTCTGAATGGCGTTAACATTGTAGGTAGCAGAAGGACGTTTTTTTAAGTTGTCCTTTCATTCAATTAGTATTTAAAGGAAAAGTCAAAACAGTTTGACACATTTACGTCAGATCAACATCATTCCCTGGCCTCATCAAAAACCTCTTTAAACTAAGTCCCTCAGCAGGAACCTGTCAAGTAAATCACTGAGGAGGGCAACGTGCATTGAAGAACCTCTTCTTTAGTACAGATCAATTCCCTTTGTGATCAGCTGAGCTTGATAAGATAAAAGTGTTTCAAAACGTTTTAAAGGCAAAGCTGTTTCCCTCTATGTCTCCCCAGTCAGGCACTTTGAAGCTTAGGGCTTTCTTTTCTGTTGACTACACTGAGGTTGTAAAAGTGGGCAGAAAGAAACCCCAGCTAATATTCATTACTTTTGTTTACAACGTTGATGTCTTAATCTAAGAAATGAATCTGTCCTCATGTATTATCCTCTCTAATTCAAACATATTTGTCTGTGAAGAGGGAAGAGGCTGGATTTGTGGCATCACAGTGTGGTTCAGGATTTAAACCTGCATGGGTGGTGGCGGTCTGTGCAAGAGCCAGGCTGTGGTGTTAGCCACTGGTCCTGCCAAGCAAGGCCCCGCCATATAAACAGGATTTCCCTCCTTGGCGGGCAGTCTGGCATGGCGGGCCCCGTGGCCCCTTTGAAGTGACAGGCTCCCTGTGTCCCCTGGGAGACGCTCAGGGTCTGATCCCTCTGCTTACACACTTGCCAGGACACAACTACACACACATGCGCATATTCACATTCATGCAGACACATTCGCAAAAACACATAATCTGCTCTCGCTCAATTGAGCACCCAAAAAAATATGATCTACCGCCGTCCAGCATACACACACAAACCTGACTTAAATCTCTGTAGCCAGTGCTGATAAAGGGCAAGTAGGAAGCTCCCAGAATGCACCTGGCTCTGTGTTGATAAAGGAGGCAGGTCGTGGCTCCCAGCATGCATCCTGGGTTGGGCCAAGAAAAGGATGAGCTTGACTGACAGAGGGGAGGAAGATAACAGCAAAAAATAAATGAAAAAACAGCTTTATCCATTATTTGTGACTCTTTACTCTTTTATTAACACTTCTATCACTACTTCTCTACTAAATGTAATAATCATGACCCAATAGAAATGTCTGCAAATTCTACCCTACATTTTTATGAAAGTACAAAAAGAAAAATCTTACTTTAAGTGGTATCTAGCAGGATAGTTTTGGTTTTTATGTGCCCCGCTTCACACACTTTTTAAACATTTAGTTTTTAGCTTTGATTGTTTCCACTTTCTAACATGTAAGGGAGGCTCACCCACATTCATCTGCAAGCTGGTGTGAGCCTCTATTCGAGCACCACACACAAACAGTTCTTTGGCCAAAGTCTGGCAAATAAATGGTTGAAATAGATTAATTAATTAATTGGCCCTCCGTGTCAAGTTCTTTCCTACGTGATTTAAATACTTCTCTGACTCTGAATTTGCAAACTGACAATTATAATTATTATATTTTGTCTGGATGGGAGAAAACTAATGATTTGAGCTCTTTTTATTGGGATTAATTTAATTTATATTTTTTAGATACTGTGTACTAATTGATTAGCCTTAATCAGTCTGAAGTCGGAGTCACTTTGCCCATGGCAGTCTTGATTATGTCATGCTGCTGGAGCTTTGGTTGGGTTATTAGACAACACACTTCCTCCGAATGTGTTTTATCAATCATGTGCCCACATACTGATAAGTGCTACACAGAAGTGCTAGACACTGAGATTGATTACACCATGAATGGTTGAAAAGATGGAGAGAGAGAGAAAAAGACTGAGACACAAATAAAGACAGAGCTTGGTGGGAACTACAATTGAAAAGTGGAGTGTTAATCAGAAAGATAAAGGAAGAGAGAGAGAATCAATGAAGAGAGAGAGGCTATCAAAAGCTTTCAACTCAGCACTGAGCTTTGAAAAGGACTTCATCAGAATTGCTCTCCTCTTGACCCCCCCCCCCGCACACCTTTTTCCTCTTGTTGATTGTGGTGCGCTCCATCAGGCAGGGGCTTGGCAGTAGCAATGGTAATTAAGTTGCCTATTATCGATTTAGCCCCCCCTTCATTCTATCTGTCAACGTTAGCTCTGTTAGTGATGGGACACAGGTTGCATGAAGAGAACGTGGCATTTGGGTGGTGAGGTGTGAAGTATCTGCAGAGAAGAAGCTGAGAAAGTAAAGAGGAAGAAATTGAGCATGACAGTGGAATGAAAAAGTAGAGCATAATCACAAGGTCTTGTGCTTTATTATTGATTGTCATAAAATGATTGGCCTGGGGAGGTGTGTGTGTGTGTGTGTGGGGGGGGTAATCAAATGTTGCACTTTCCAAAAGATCAAGCCTCTCCCCAGTGTTATTTAATATTTTAATATGAAATATTTCAGTTTGACTACAAAAAAAATGAAAGCCAAAACTGCAATACTCTCATTGCAATGACTAAAAACTAAAAAACATGATGTTTTCTGTAATGATGCAGAATAAAAGACACTTTTTGCTGATAAAGTTCAATCACAAATAAGATCTACATTAATTGTACATAAATTTACATTTAGTTAACATGATTGTACTAGTAGCTGGTTAATTGTGTTTAGCCATGGGGCACATTAAGCCTCTTTGATCTCTTTTATAAAATATGAATGTGAAGTAAAACAGATCAGGGTACCCTAACTTCAACAAAAATAAATACCCCAAGAATTTCCATGCAGCCCCTAACAAGACGTCTGTAAAAATGGCCTCCTAGAAGAAGTTGAATTTGAATGACGCCATTTCTCACCCCCCCCACTTTCTCTCCTATGCTCCCTTTTTTTCTTTTTTTGTTTTCCCTTCTTCTTTCTTTCTTTCTTTCTTTTCTTTTCCTTTCTGACCCTTGACAACCTGTCTCTCCCTTGCCTTGTCAGGTGATTGAGAGGCATGATGCGAAAGAGGTAACAGGAAGGGTAATAAACCCAAAGATGAATCAAGGACCAGGAAGGGAAACGTACATTTCCTCTCTCTCTCTCTCTCTCTCTCTCTCTCTCTCTCTCTCTCTCTCTCCTCCAGGCACAGAAGGGAGTGGTGATGAGGTTGGGAGGGTAGTAGCAAGAACTGCTGAGGACTCACAAATCGTTGCACCTGTTTTTCTTTTTTAAAGGCCCTCCACTGTTGCGCATGTAAATAGTCGTGTTTTGTAAGCAGTCCAGATGACAGGCGGCAGATGTTTACCCCAGGGCTCAGTAAATCACAGGTTATTTACTTTGATTATGGACTCTCGTCAGTCCCCGAGAGAAATAACCTGACAGGCTTAAAGGCAAACTTGTGGCATGGATCATAAACAACAGTCACTTGATCACTGCTCTTCGATGGCTGTCCAAGGAAACTGTAAAGGTGTTTTGCTTCAAGAAATAGTTACACTGCAGCTATACAGGCATACACGTTACAGATCAACTGTTAGAATTCCTTCATGGGTTCCAACAAATGTCAAATATGGGTGTTTAACAACCCTGTCTTCTATAAAATGCATTTATATACCATTAATTACCAACAACTGCTTTGTGTTTTAGGAGAAGTACTGTCTGGATTGTTGTCGAGGGGTTTTCTCATCCAGTAAGTGCACATAAATGGTTGTGCCTGGTTTGTCTTAATGAACAGTGGAATAGTAAATAAAATGTCAATTGTGAAAATAGCATTGTGAGATAAAAACAACCTTTTGAGAAAGGACAATTCCAAAAATAAAAATGTTCAAATTAACTTAAGAAATATAGTGAAATGCACTATACAAATATTTTGGATTATGTCACAATTGCTTGCCCAGATACAGTATGTTGTCTGTATATAATTCATATGGTTATTAATTCCTCAATGTATTGTTTATTTATTTATTTATTTATTTATTTATTTAATTAATTAATATTGAGCACTTTTGGCCTCCATAGTTTTGACACTTGGATGCTACCTGAACATTTTCTAAAGGTTAGGGAAATACTGTTTTCCTGTCAGCATTGAGTTTTTAAATTTTTGTCCCAGGCTGCAATGTTTTTCGAAAGCTTAAACATAACCAATATAACATGAGTCATGCGTTAGTCAACCGTGTACCAAACAATATGTTTCTTTCTGTGTTTGACATGAAACCCTTAAAGCAGCCAGTGTTTTCTTCCTCACAGAATAGCTTTCCACTCAATAGGTGGTAACACATGATGCCTGCACAAACTGCCCATGTGTTTGCATATGTGTCAGTGTGTGTCCGTGCGTGTGTATGTGGCAGCCAAGCAGGCAGTCGGGCATCACGCTGCCACTGTATCAAACAACAGCAGTGGATGCCAGCCACACTTCCGCTCCTCACATGAAAGGAGGCAGGATGGAAATGGTTGTGGATCGCAGAAAAAATTGGGGGGAGCAGAGTTGGGGGTGGGGGGTTGGTCTGGTGGAAGCAGGGAGGGAGGGATGGATGGGGCGGATAGATGGCCAAGTGGCCGGAGGAGGCTGCCAGGCACCCAACTTCCCTGCACAGATGGAGCCCAACACTGACCAGCCCCAGCCAAGAAGTCCACACACCATGTGTGTGTGAAAGATGTACTGTACTGTTGGGAATTTTAATATGTATGTGAATATGTAAGCACCTTACAGCGTTTCTATGTGTGTTTCATTTATTTATCTCCAACAATCAACAAAAAGTTAAAACCACTAAGCATTTGTTCGACAAGGAGCAGGCAGAAGCAATTAGCTTGGTCCTGTCCCTGTTTCACAAAATCATCTTATTACAAAGTAAGTAGATATGCAGGTACAGCATACAGTCTTTCCGATTTTCCATTAACTTACAACAATATACAACAATATCTTTACATTACATTTCCGGCCCTATGTTTCAGTCTATTCTTTTCTGTACAGGTCAAGTAATAATTTCTTTAATCTATTTTTGAACTGAATGATATTATGGCTCTATTTGATGTCATCGTTCAGTCCATTCCATAAGGTCACCCCACAAAATTTGTGTGTGTGTGTAAGGTGGTTGGAATGCAAAATGCTCTTTTTGAAAGACAAAACTCAGACCTCAGCTCATTTCTATGCATTTCTTTACGCTTACTTTGCTTAAATCAATCAATAAATAAAGCAAACGTGGGGAGAAAAAGTAAACGCACATTTTATGGGCAGAAAATTGTCTGTAGATAAATATGTAAATGCTCAGTACTGCTGTGAAACAACGCCATTGCCCTCCAAGCGTTTTGGGCCTACTTTAGATGCAAACACATGAGTGATCAGAGTCCGAGCCTTGCTTGATGGCACTCCTCTGGAGGAAGCTTGCATGACATGAACTTCTTAATCAGCTTGCCACTCTCACTTTCAATTAATCAACCTCTCTCTCTCGCTCAATCTGTTCCTCTCTACCTCTTTAATACATTTAATTAACAAACCTATTTCTTTTTCAGCCTGCAGACTCCAGTCACACTAACAGTATGTTGTTGTCATCACTCCTGCAGTTCATGTAAAACCTGCACCTTCCTGCACTGAGAAGAGGGGTGTGTGTGTGTGTGTGTGTGTGTGTGTGTGTGTGTGTGTGTGTGTGTGTGTGTGTGTGTGTGTGTGTGTGTGTGTGTGTGTGTGTGTGAGAAAGAGAGAGAGTGTGTGTCCTATCAAAAGAAACATTTGACTCTGTTTTGCCTCCACCTTGACTCCTTCATGGATCAGTCCCTGTGGTGAATGCAAGACCTGACATTTGTGCCCTTGGCAGGTAGAAAGGAAGATGATTATCAGGGATTGAGGTGTGTGTGTGTGCGTGTGTCATGCAGCATGCAACCTTGTGTGCCGTTGCGCTTTGTACGTCTGGGCGGGAGCACTAATCTTTAAATTCTAGTGTGTGTTAATTCCTTCCTATTTTCCCCGCTTACTCTCTTTTACACACACACAGGTTGCAGGGGTGACAGGCCAGCAAGCAAACGTGGCATTTGCCAACACCCCACAAAACTAATATCATATCTACTGTTGCTGCTTTGCGTGTGACGGCCCTGAGGAAAGCCGGGAAGGTAGAGAGGGGATAAAATCAAATCTAGCTCTTGTCACCAACTCAATTCTCAATTCTCTAAGTGATGTGTGTGTGTGTGTGTGTGTGTGTGTGTGTGTGTGTGTGTGTGTGTGTGTGTGTGTGTGTGGGGGTGAAGCCAAATAAAGTGCATGTGGGAATAAACATGCATGGGTGTGCCATTGGTATGCCAAAGTCACAGAAGATTGTGAATGCGGCTGCCCCTTAAAATGAATGTCATCCATTATCTAGTCTAGCTCTATTTACCCTTCAACCTGAGAGTCTCTTAGGACAATGACAATGGGTGAGAGCCTTTTTTTTCAAAGCTGGATCATCCACCTATAGAGTGCAGGTGTTGCTGTACCCTCTGTGCTGTGGAATAAGAGATGAAGATGGAGCCCTGACATCTTTATAGCTGGGATAATGGGATTCCAGGCCATATTTTCACTGTGTAAAGAGATAAAGCCTGGTTGGAATCGGGGTTGATCCTCTTGTCTTTCTAGTGCTGTCAGAGGGAGATTGAGCCCTAAAGAGGCCAGAGGATGGTGCTCTATCTTTGCAGTGTTTATCTTCATACTCCCTAAAACGCCTCTCTCTTCTGTCTGTTTTTCTTCCATTTTTCCTTCTTCTCTCTCTTAAGGCTTTCACTCTTGTTGGCATGCTCCTTTTCCCTCTTAATGTCTGTTTCTCCTCTTCTCCCTGTATGCTGTCAGTCTTTTTCTGCCTGTTAAACAATGTTTTAAGGTTGACTTGTCAATGAACTGTTCAAAAAGGGCCTCTATTCTATTCAAACTACTGTGTCAGTGCATTTGCAAGTTTTTGCATTTCACAAGTAATTATTGACCATTGACCAAAATTAATTGATCTTCATTACCACTATAGAAAACAATTCCAAAGCAAGTTTTAAGCAAGTTTTTGTGTCTATTTTTGGACCTGGATGTCATTTGGACATAATTGAAATAAATTAAATGAGTCAGGTAGATTTTCCATACTATAAATTGGCTTTCAAAACCACAGGTATAGTCTGTTTATCAATATTTAGAAAAATGTATACAAAAAAAGATGGCTGGGTATTGTGAAAGAGCTCACTTGGGATGAAGAACCCACAGAGAGTTGTCACCCGACTCGGCAAGTTCCTATAAGCACTACAAAACGTGGCTTTCAGCTGGTGGCTTTCAGCTGCTTTGCTGCTCTGATAAATCCATTGTACACTACCTGCAAAGCACCAAATGGAAGACGAACAAAGTAAGCCACTAGCTGGTGAACATAGCTGAACATTCAGCAGCTAAAAAGCCAGATATATCCCTCAGGGGTTGTTAAAGACAAAAACAAGAGCTTAAAATCAAAGTTCATATTGAGGTAACATTTTGTAAATAATGGCGTTTTTTCATTATATGGTACCTGCTCGACTCACCTCGAATCTGTTCGCTTTTTTGGTTTTCCATTATGAAAAAAAAAGTGGCTTGTACCTGCCAGCAGGTATTTTTTTATTTTTATTTTTTTTTATTTTCACCTCCGCGAAGGTTCCAAGCGAGCTGAGGCGATACCAAAAGGTGGCATGAAAACTTAGATGACGACCAGCCGCGCTTGTCTCACGCATTAGGCTGTACGAAATCCGCAATGGAAAAAGGAGAACGGGGCACCTCGGCTGAGCCGAGCAGAGCTGGTACCAGCAGTGGGTAAGTGCCATAAGCGACTATTTGCCATAATAACCTAAAAAGTGTCCAAAAAATCTTCAATCTTCAAATAATTAGTTTGTGGTAAATTGACTAAAACGGGCTGTAATATAAATATATAAGCTATCGTCACAACACAAAGCATAAACTTTGCATTCACATGTATTTCATTATTTTACATTTGTTGCATATACGTGTTCTCTATCCCAAAAAGAAAGTACAGTTGAGTTTGTTAGGCCATCAGCCCAGAAAGCAGACAACATACTGTACATAAGAAACAACAAAAAACATAAAAGCTTAGTATTAGTTCTCCTCTTATGTTTAATATTGCACTCACTGTGTGTGTGTGTGTGTGTGTGTGTGTTAGTCCCAGAAAAATTCCTAACTGTTAAACTGAAGGCCTGGTGTCTACAGTGTAGAACTGCAACTGAGCAAAGCGGTGGTGTGTGGATCCAGTAATGTGTGTCCATCAGCTGCCTGTGGTGACAGACAAGACTGTGTTAGTGTCTGACTCTCTACTCAAGCGTGACTGCAAAATTGTAAATCATCCCACCCTTTGTATCACTCCAAACACTTTACTCTCTGTCGTCCTCACGCACCCTGAAAGAATTTTTTTACAGTACGTCTGACCGCCCACTCCAGTCTTTCTTTCTTCTTCAACGCTTCTCTTGCTACTTTCTACCTCCCTTTGTCTGTTTCTCTCTCTCTCTACATGCCCTCATCTAATAATCATATTTCTTTTCAATTGCCTTTCCTTTTTTTCTCCTGGATGAATGCAGGCATGTCAGGGAGACTCAAGGTTACAGCAATTGAGAGAGGAGGATGCTCTTTTTGTTGTCTTTTTACCTTGCCTGACAATGCTGCTACTAAATATTATCATCATCTACTCTCATTCTCACAATTGAATTTTGCCTCTCCGGCTTCCAAGCAATTGCTGCTTTTCAATTTCCACTGTGTTGTTCTGCAGCATATGTATGCACAGAGCCCACTGTGCCACTGTTCACAATGGGCTTAAAGCTACATTTAAATGCATTTTATGTTTGCAGTAAATGCCCCGCCCCCCATGAAAAAAACAATACATAGTATATTTTCTTTAATGTTCAGATTTTATAATTCAGAATAAGTGTCAATACAACACCTGTTACATGATCAATATGAATGTATTGTGAAGCACGTGCAGTTTTCACTAACAGTGACATTTTATTGAATAGATTTGGATGCAAGCATCGTCGTGTCGTCATTATGGATTGGCTACCCCTCACATGTCTGTACAATAAATATATAGCTACAGGTGTGAAAGACTGAAAACATGGAGAACAGCCAGTAAGACTCTGTCTAGGCATGCATTCTCACACACTGCGGCGGTCCTCAGAAGGGTCCGGCGAAAACTTTCCTTTCATTTTGAATGGGGTTAGTGCATTCAGGATGTGGGGGTCGCAGGGAGGAGCTGAAAAAACCCCACAGAATCCGAGACCGATTTAACTTGTGGAGAAACAAAACCAAACAGTCCCGTACAGTCAATGGGAAACATCACTGCCTCTATGACTGCCACAAGAAAATTTTAAAACACTATGAAGGTAAAAAACGAAACACAAGCACTGAACCGCCCAGGAGTTTGTGTAACAGCTGACTCTTAACTGCAGCAACAAAGCACCGTTGTTCCGTTTCTTTTCTTTCTCTGTGAAATGAAGCTGCCTTCAAGTGCTGTCGGAAATGTCGATCAATACCCAATCTGACAGAAAACAATAATTGCAACATATAAAGTCTGTTTATGCTACATGGAGGGGAGCTCTTATAACACAACTAGTATAGACTCCAAGATGTCACTACACCCTGCCGAGAAGTAGCCCGCCCTGTAAGTCCACAACTTTTACAAAACAACAACATATAAAATATTCATTAGTGTGCTTTAGATGTGCTGGTAGGCGGATTGTGTTACTTCTGGGCAGTGCACAAGGCAAACATTGAGTTATTGTTTCATGACCGTCTCGTGACCTAACCCATTTTAATTGCTTTCTTAGGGGAAAATAGACTAGGATCACCTGAATCAGTGTCTTTCCTCAATTTCCATAAATATATTTCTCAACTAGAGACTTGTGTGCACAGTCTCTAGTTGTGTTCACCATTTTGCTCTCAGAGGTGCTCTTCTGTATGCTGAGAAGCTCATACAGAAGGCCAAATATTCTTCTTTAAAGTGTTTTTCTTCGTATCTCTGTGTGACCCTGCGTGATCTATGCCTAAGTGTGCCAGTAAGAGATTTTGACCACATTTAACACCAGTGAGGATGTTCCACATAGAAGACTGAGACTCGGGTCAATTAACGCATGTCGAACAAAATAGAAAATGTGGGTAATTTAATGTTGATAGGATATTGATTTTTGATGACTTCTTAACAGATTGACTATGACATCTTTGATCAATATTTAAATGAAGAAGTCAGCTTTCTTTATGAATTGCTTGCTATTGACTGTGAGCTGAAGCCAGCCATTGTGAGAGCTTGACACTGATGTGAGACACTTGTGTGACTCCATAATCAAGACAATCCATCAGTGATGGCAATTCTTTGGCTATTACAGTAAAACGAAAGCATACTAGTTAATATTAATGCTTGTGTTGCAATCCGGCTTGACACTAATTGGAAAAACACTGTAATTTCATTGATGTATAAGGCATTGTTAATATATTATGTACTACCAGTTAAAGAGACTTTTCCATCTTGCATTTTGCATTGCATTTTTTACGCCTATGTATGCCATGTCGGTAAGAAAAAAATGTAATTAAAAAGAACATAAGGGATTTAAGTTCTGAGGATACTTGAATCTTACAGATAATCTTACAGATATTACCTAATTTCCCAAACAGCCCATGCTGTAATAGATATACCTCCCAATTGAACAAACTTGTTTTGCAAAGATTGCAATCTCAAAGGCAGCGTTTACGATCTTTATTCCCCATATTGCAAAAACTCTTTACAAACTCAGCAACAGCAAGCAAGGATTAGAGGCAAGAGCGAATAGGCTTGGTTGGTTAAGTTTACACTGTTGTTTATTTTCTTCTTGTATGTCATTGTGATTGGGCCTTCATTCATTATTTTAGCACATTTAGACGCATACTTTGTCCAATGGGTATCATTACCCATATCTCTCCCTGGAGACAATGGAAAGAGTAGATACACTTGTGTTTGATGTTGCTGAGACTGTTAAATATTTAATTGTCAATGTTGTTGCTCTTACTTGTCGATTGTCCGCTGAGATGGCAGATAAAGAGGCAGCAGGAGAGTGCTGCACAGCCTGAGATAATTTCTTTATTAGCTATCTAATTGGGGCCCTGTTTAGGCATCTTATTGTTATCTTTATGAAGTTTGCTTCCTTTCCAAACAGTATGCAAAATGAAGTGCATTCTTTAAAGACACGCTATGAAAATGAAGGAGTTGAGGAAACTAAGTATTTCAAGGCAACAACATTTTGACAGTTTAACTTCATTTCGTTGGTTTGATTTTGTCCAACGAATTTCCAGTCATGCCACCTTAAAGGTGCTCTAAGCGATGTCACACAAATTGTGGTCTCTGTAGACAGCCACAAACGACAACAAAAATTGACTGTGCCCACCTGCCCACGAAGCATACACAAACAGTGTTCCAGCCAATAACCGACAAGAAGGATTTTGGGGGTGGGGTTTTGTTTTGTTTGAAAATACTCTGAACGTCAACAAGAAGTAACGTCATCCCTTAGAGCACCTTTAAGTTGGGTTAACTCATTGTTTTAAACTTTCACAAGTTTAAATTTTAATTCTGTTAATATGCGTTATATGTTAATTCTTTAGAAATTCAACATTAGAACACTTGTACTCACTTGGAGCTTGATCTCTGATTATATTAATTTGAATTATATTTAATAATATATAGTATATAACATTATTACATTAGTTAAACAATGTCTAGTCTGCTTCCACATGAGCTGAAGTATCTGCTCTTTGCTTTAGGCAACAGTCACATCTGTATCAGGACTGTTCCTAGAAAGACTTAGATTGTGTTGTTTTAATTTTTATCAGAGAGAAAAGCATGACTCTAAGACGTGTAAAAAGACAGTGACAATGTGTCTTCAAGTAAGAAAATAGACATTTGTGGGTGGGGGGCTTTGTCGATTGCTTTTACTTTATCAATCCCAGATGGTGATGGCAGTGTTAGGTTAGTTACATTGTTGGCAGTTGAAACAGTAGCAGTGACTGGGATACACAGATCACAGAGGCAATTAAGGTACTTTAACCGTTACAAATTGCATTTGACATCTGTCAGTCATATCTGAGCACGCGGACATGATACAGCTTTTTTTTGGATTTGGTGTGAGTTTCACTTTTCCAGGGTTATGTCCTATGTACAGTACATCACAAATAGATGTCCATGAATACGCTTAGGAAAAAAGCCGCTCCATTGACAGTTACATTACAAACAGGAAACGCTAATAGCTGATTGAGAATACTTTTAATGGCACCGATTGCATGAAAACAAATAGCTGGTATGAAAAAAATAGGCTTAAGAGTATATGTTGTCAGAACTAAAGCTATAATCGGGCCTAAAAAATCAGGCCTGACCCTACACAAACCTGCATATTGTTTGTCCAAGCCCGAACCACGTCAGCAGTTTTTGTGCCCAAGCCTGATTTTATATACGCGAGTTTGAATTCAGCTTAATCCATTGAAAAAATACAGCCCAGCCCAGCCCGAACCTGGCGGGTCAGAATCAAAGCTCTAAGTCAGAACACAGTCACATGTGTTGAAGCAAGAGACAAGTGTTGCTTTCAAACACAAATACTACTACTACTACTACTTCATCTTAAACTGGCATTTTGACAGCGAGGCCGCTTGGTTTTATTTTTCCTTTACTTACTGTATGACTTTTGTTGACACCAATGTCATGGATTCACGTTGTTGACACAGCAGTTTGCAGTAATTAATACTAAAGACAACTTAATGTAAGTTAAACTTACTGTAAGTTAACTTAAAGCCTATAATGCCAAGTATTCTCAGCGGTACTGATCGTACTTAACTGGTAACTAATGGAATAAGGCCAGGTGAGCCTTCAGTGCAGAGGGATGATGGATGAATGCAGATCAGGCAAATGGTGAATAAATAGAGAGGAAGCTGAGTGCATGTGGGTGCTCGTTTGTTTTTCTATGATTACAGGAAATGTAAGAAGCTTAGTGAGAGACTCAAGAGGATGTGTGTGTATATATATATATATATATATATTGTTTGTCAGCTTAATATATTGCATTTACTATAGTAAAAGCTAATAGAATATGTGCCCTGTGTGTGTACAGTTAATAATGAATAGTGAGGGTGGGAATCTCACAATTTGTTTCCAATTCAGAGGCCAATGATACGATTCTACACCAATTATCGATGCAATGATTTTTTTATGTACATATCCATGTGAGATTTAAAAAAATATACATATACATCTGAGTTTGTTAGATTTTGACATATACAGTATTTGTCACACAAGTTTTCATGAAATGTTTTGCCTACTGGGTTTTTATTGTGTAGTCATTCCATGCTTAAGGAATTTTTTTGCTTTTAAAAATGCTGAGTCACCTTCTCTTACAGTAATCTTCCACGTCAGAGGCTCAGTCATGTTTAAAGGTGGAGAATTGGCTTCTTAGAATATGAAACATGAGGTGGTCAGATGTAATGTGATGAAGTAGATGAACAGCCTTTGTGTGTTTTGCCTAATTATTTTCTGTATGTCTTATTAGATCATGTGTACATACTGTATATATCATTTTTTGTTTCTTTTTGTGTCTTTTTTTTCTGCACTCTTGCCTAAACTATGTTGTTAATTATCATCTTTCAGTCTCTGTTTTCGGATTTGTACATGTCTGGACACAGTAACCTTTACATTGGCTTAATTCAGTGTAAGTGACACTGCTTCCAATTAAAAGGAGCAGGATGTTTAAGCATTTTAATTGTTAGATTTGAATGTGTGAATATGTCATCGCCTTAGAAAAAAAAAACTATTACGTGGTTCAACGGAAAGAGTGAAATCCTTTCAAACTGGGTAACATTTTCCTCATAATTCTTGACATATATCTGCCAAGGAGATGAATTTCTTGGAGACACTACACACGTAAGAACTAGAAATCTTCTGCTGAATACCATGCATCTCTGGACACTTATACGACAATACAAATAAAAACTAGGTTGAAAAACCTTGATAGACACCCCCATAATGCACATGTTCTATCAACTTGTGAAACCTTTTTAGATTATGTACAAAACATGTTTCCCAAAAAAAGCATAGACTTGGGGTTAACAAAAGTATTGCCTTTCGACGGTTAATAATAAGCTGTTCATAGACATAAATTAGCCATAAAATGATCCTCGCTCATCACTTTGAGCTATATAACGTGTGAAATTAGACAAATTCACTAAAAGCACACACAACTCCGTGATGTGGAAAATGACCTGACATCCCAGTTAACAATTATTTCTGAATGCAAAGACATGAATGTGACAGCTGTCTAAGGTGACATGGTTTTGATAGATTCTTTCCTGGCAGAGACTTTCTTCTTTGTTTCTTAATGTGGGTGTCAGTTGTTTGACAGGAAGCAGAAAGAAAACTATGCTATATAAGAACACTGAGTACAAGCACAAGGGAATTCTGATTAAACCAAAGAACTGAAATGGGTGCTTTGTGTTTACTGTGACTTCACTCGGGTGATTTTTACGTCGGTAGTAAAGATGTGTTTGATAGTGAAAGGTGTGGCTGGCAGCAGAAGGCCTCTCTTAAGGGAAGATTGATCCTTGGTATCTCCACATATGCATGCTTCTGGAGATGATGTAAAGGAAAACAGAAACTGGACAGGTCTATGACCTTGTGGACCTGCCAACCCCCCCCCCTCCCCCATTTTTGCATTTGTTTAGTGACATCTGGCTAGACACATGTCAATGGTCTCAGTCCAGATATTGTCCACACCTCAGATGTATTGGATTGGAGAGCACATCTTATAAAGAAATATCTCTTTTGACTCAGCAGTTTTCCTCAGCTCTACAGAGCATTTTAACATCTTTCAGCTCATTGTTTTGATTTTCCAACCTGCAGCGTTAATGTTGTGGTTGACTCTCATAGCGTCCCTTCCAGCAGCTGTAGCTGTTTTTACTCTTGTCCGGCCCCCTGTTGCTCGGTCACTCTCTTTTTCTCTTCTGAGCTTCCTCCGTGGCGTCTTTGGTCTGTTACAGTTCCTTACATTAGCACCAAGAAAGGTTTTCTGCCCATTAGGAAACGCCGTAATTCAGTGAGAGTCGAGGCAGAGCAGCCGGAGCACACAAGAGTAAAAAAACCTGAAAACTGTTTCTCCTTAAAATAGGATTCAGTTTCACCCATATCAGTGGTAGTGCCACAAAGTCAAACACACTTCTCTGGGGAGATCTTACCTGCTCACCAAAGTTACATAGTACAAAGAAATGCATTCAGGGCACAGAGGGAGAATAGAGGCACCATTCTCCCTATTACAGATCAGTGTAGCATCAAAATGATTTTGAATTTGGTATTTAAAATAAAACAGTTGCGCAATCTTGTTTTAAAGTTAATAATATGTCAATGTTGTGTTCATAGCTTGTTTATGCCCCCAAGTGGCCAAGAAATTGCTGTAGTTATTGTGGGTTTAATTTATTGATACCATGATTTGTTCTCGTTGCGCATATTTCACCCAACTATGTTATACATATTTTTTATGTTAGTATAATTAGGAATAATCAACTTGTTACACAACAATATGACCGTATCAACAAATTTGCTGAACCTTATATGTTTTAGAATTGGAGACGATATAGTTGATTACAAAAGCCTTCAGTTTCCTAATAAAGGTAGAAGTGCATCTGAAAATACTTTATAGTGTAATATCTGTCTACTAGATCCTGTTGGATTGTTGTATACTGATTTCCCAGTCCTGCTGTGAAACTTTGATTTTTCACTGAGTAATTCATGGATGACAAAACGTTTATTCAGTCATCGGTCCATTAGGTTCTTGACGGAATTTAGAGTCAAGCTCATTCCAGAAGCAGCCATTGTTTCATGACAGACAGCTGGAGTGTGTTCAGCTGCCCAAACAATAATGGCTCCACCTGTCAGAAGACAAAGTGGGTCACAAGGGGCATGCGATATTGGTGGCTGCCACCTCAACGTTTATCTCTGATTAACCCGTAAGACATTTTTGTGTTGGACACCCTGCTGGACATGAGCCGTATGTTCCATCTCTTCCCTCTGATTAAGCCCTCTTTCAGATTTATTGGACATGGGAAATAATGGGGAACACAGCGAATGTAGAAGTTTTAGGCCATTACTCATGGCTTTTATTGGCATAGGCTTTGGCTGGCACACAGCCAGTGACCTGCACAGAGGACAAAGCAAGTAACGCCTCTCCTGGCTCCTAGCATGCAAAATCAGCGGTGAGGGGGTGGCAGCACAGAGGAGGAGAAAGTGAGAGAGTAGAGCAGACGTGGCACAGCACTGTAAGTGGGTGGCGTGACGATGGAGGGGAAGGAATTGGTTTAATAATTTACGGAGAAGAAAAAGGAGAAGAAAAAACAATTCCACAGTGCTCCAAAACATATCTTAAAACATTCTTGCTATGCCCTTGTAATATAGAAAAGGGGTTAGAAAAAATACAAGCGAGCATCTAAAAGGGATTTATAACGGTGTCTAGACAAAATAGTTGGTCCCCAAGGCATCAGTCCAATGAGCGCCTGTACTTGGTGATAAAACTAAAGTTCAGAGACAAACGTAGGTTATAAAACACTAGCACACAAATATCTATAATTTAACCTGTCAAGTGATTGTACAGTTAACATAGTTTAATTGTTTTGGGCCCTGGAGACGCCAGCCCGTTTCAACAGCTCAAATAAAACATACTTATCATTGTTTTATCAGCTTGATACCTCATGACCTTTTCTAATTTTAGGAGAATTGCTTAAAAACATCATTTTGAACTGATGACACGTTTCATACACACATCAGAGATTCAGACCTCTCTGGTCTCCATCCATCTTCATCCGCTTATCCGGAGTCGGGTCGCGGGGGCAGCAGCTCCAGTAAGGGACCCCAAACTTCCCTTTCCCGAGCCACATCAACCAGCTCCGACTGGGGGATCCCGAGGCGTTCCCAGGCCAGGTTGGAGATATAATCTCTCCACCTAGTCCTGGGTCTTCCCCGAGGCCTCCTCCCAGCTGGACGTGCCTGGAACACCTCCCTAGGGAGGCGCCCAGGAGGCATCCTTACCAGATGCCCGAACCACCTCAACTGGCTCCTTTCGACGCGAAGGAGCAGCGGCTCTACTCCGAGCTCCTCTCGGATGACTGAGCTTCTCACCCTATCTCTAAGGGAGACGCCAGCCACCCTCCTGAGGAAACCCATTTCGGCCGCTTGTACCCTGGATCTCGTTCTTTTGGTCATGACCCAGCCTTCATGACCATAGGTGAGGGTAGGAACGAAAATTGCCCGGTAGATCGAAAGCTTTGCCTTCTGGCTCAGCTCTCTTTTCGTCACAACGGTGCGATACACAGAATGTGATACCGCACCGGCTGCTCCTATTCTCCGACCAATCTCACGCTCCATGGTCCCCTCACTCGCGAACAAGACCCCAAGGTACTTAAACTCCTTCACTTGGGGTAAGGACTCACTCCCCACCTGAAGAAAGCACTCCATCGGTTTCCTGCTGAGAACCATGGCCTCAGATTTAGAGGTGCTGATCCTCATCCCAGCCGCTTCACACTCGGCTGCAAACCGATCCAGTGAGTGCTGAAGGTCCCAGACCGATGATGCCATCAGGACCACATCATCTGCAAAAAGCAGCGACGAGATCCCGAGCCCACCGAACTGCAACCCCCCGCCCGACTACGCCTCGATATCCTGTCCATAAATATTACAAACAGGATTGGTGACAAAGCGCAGCCCTGGCGGAGGCCAACCCTCACCTGGAACGAGTCCGACTTACTGCCGAGAACCCGGACACAGCTCTCGCTTTGGTCATACAGAGATTGGATGGCCCTGAGAAGGGACCCCCTCACCCCATACTCCCGCAGCACCTCCCACAATTTCTCCCGGGGGACCCGGTCATACGCCTTCTCCAGATCCACAAAACACATGTAGACTGGTTGGGCATACTCCCAGGCCCCCTCCAAGATCCTTGCGAGAGTGAAGATCTGATCCGTTGTTCCACGGCCAGGACGGAATCCGCATTGTTCCTCTTCAATCCGAGGTTCGACTATCGGCCGAACCCTCCTTTCCAGCACCTTGGAGTAGACTTTACCAGGGAGGCTGAGAAGTGTGATACCCCTGTAATTGGCACACACCCTCTGGTTCCCCTTTTGAAGAGGGGAACCACCACCCCGGTCTGCCACTCCTTAGGCACCGTCCCAGACTTCCACGCAATGTTGAAGAGGCGTGTCAACCAAGACATCCCCTCCACACCCAGAGCCTTCAGCCTCTCTGGTCTGATTTGAGTAATGTCACTATACAGGACAACATACTGTACATTAACATTGACTTCTTGGTAAACAAAAGGAGTTTACTTTTTCATGCACAACATTGCCTATTGTAATATTTTATAGACGGAATTTCCGACAATCCATGTTCATTTCACAAGTCTTCCGTGGGCCCTTCACAAAAAATGTCGCGATTCCGTGAAATTGCCACAGATTTTGAGTTAAAGGACCGTGTTGATTTCACAAAATTCTGTGAGATCAGGTTGCAAAGGGTTTGACTCTTCTATATTTTGCATTTAATAAGTTTAAAAAAGAAATGAAAAATACATGTAAAAAGAGAATGTTATCATATATATATATATATATATAGCAACAATGAGGAAGTAAGTCCAATGTCAACGAAACACAGGGATTAAGGGTTTATAGGCCAATTTAAATAACTGAATTAAATAACTTTATTCTGCTTCAGGCACAACATACATGGAAAAATACTCACCTCTTTTGTTGAATTAGCTTTACTGAACATTCATGGTGACATCTGACTTATAAGTAGAATGCATGGATGCAAAAATGGAGCAGACATCCAGCAACAGCCTGTTGACTCTGTATCCTGCCTCGGCCAAGGGTGCACTGCTTGCGGAGGTTGTTCCGTGCCGAGTGAAGGCTCCAGCAGACTGAACAGCGAAGTGAATGCTGATCCACACATTTCTATATTATATATATATATATATATATATATATATATATATATATATATATATATATATATCGACTAAACAGCAAAAGCCTAATAACATGTAGGTGTAGAAGCTGCATTATTTTCATGTTCTAACCATTTTCGCACAGTTACAGAAATTGATGCTGTCACCTTAAATTGGTGTTATGTTCCAAACACTGTACATATGGTTTGGGTGCTTTGGGAATATTTTACAGGTTCAGGTGCATTAGGCGAGATTTCAGAAGTGCATAAGAATGGTAACCTTGTGAAAAGTTGTAATTGGTTTTACTGGCATATCTACCTGTATCATTCCTGTCTCAGTGTTTCCAACTGTTTCCTAATTAGGCTTTATGCCCATGCTCAGAGTTACATTTAGCTGCTCTTCTGGTGACTATAGAGTCATATACTGTACATGTACACTCAGCACATGATAATGTCAGACATGCATACACACCCCAAATCCGTGTGGAGTTCAAGTCTCTGTTAATTGCTTTCCATGCAGTAGATGGATGGATCACAGTGTTAGAGAGAGAAGGCTGGGAAGTGTGGGAAAAACACACATACACATGACAATTTGCACAAAAACACGCGTCTGGCACACATGGCAGCCAGCAGAGACTGTTATCAGCTAATTAGTGCTCATAGCTGCAGGGGCCAACCTTACTGACACTGCAATGACAGTTTTCTGGTTTGAGTGGGACCATCAGTCGTCCAACCATGTCATTCTGATTCAATTATAAATACACGCAGACGCGAGGATAAAACTCACAATTACCCCGAGAAGGAAATGCTGCTCTCAAATGCTGCAGTCACTTGAGCAGTCAAATGGGTTATCGTGTGTAAAAGTGACCAGTCTCTTCCAAATGACTGACTGACTCGATGAATGAATGAATGAATATCCCACGTCATCTGAGACTTTATAGAAATATACATAAAACAGAAACAATGACTGTGTAGGCGCTGAGCGGGAGGAGGGATTACACAAGCCTTGGTTTTATTCAATATTGGTCCTCCTCCACTGCCACTGCTTTCACTTAGGATCAAGATATCCTTTTAAAACATCAGGCTGAGAAAAAAGGCTTTTTAGGAATTTGCAACGGTATTAATTTGTTATGGTTGTAATATGATGAAATTTAAGGCTACATGTGTAATAGGTTTCAGGGGGTGTTGAATATTCTAGGAAAAGGAGCCTCAGGCAAGGCTACCCAAAGACTATTGCTTGTTTCAATAACCAGGAGGCTTGGCTAATATGGAGGTGCAGAATATCCTCTGCACATTTTTTGCATCATCTACAGATAGGTGCAGGAAAACCACCTAAAAGCTTTCTTTCTTTTTTTTTTTTTTTTTAAGAATTTCTTGAATGGAACTCGCACTTTGTCCAGAAATACATTTTTACATAATTTTAATAATTGAACATTTACAACTGAATACCTCTCTTGAATTGGGATATGATGATAACCTGCTGCCCATAGTTTGCTCATGCTGACAGTGGAAACATTCTTTCATAGCCATAGCTTGCACTATAGAATGCTTTGTAGCTGGAGGAGATTATTTGTGGAAGTTGTGACGTAACCTGGAGCTAAGCAGATAACAAAAATAATTAAAAAAAATAGTCCATCTCTGTATGAGTAACACACACAAGGATAAAGAGAGAGGCATGTGCCGGCAACTGTTTAAATTATGATTATCTGATGGGTGAACAAACTAGATAGAAAGAACCTGCGCAGCCATTCTTCGGGGGGGTTATTGTCATCCACAGTGATTTGTAGCAAAACGTTTTCAACAGTTAGGAAACGCTCATGAAAAAGAACTGGGATGATCCAGGAGACGCATGTAACTGACATTTCTCGTGCGTAAATGGCAAGAGTTGCATTGGACTTAATAAAGAGACACAGAGAGAGAGAGAGAGAGAGAGAGAGAGACTGGGGGAGTGACGGAACAACGGAGCAATATAGTGGAGGAGAGAGTGAGCGAGAAAGAGAGAGAGGGGCAGCAAGGCGACTTGGTTGGCAGTGTTTGCCTCAGCCTCCCCAGCAGTGGGAGAGATGTGCGTAACATGCAGCCGAGAGCGGTGATCATCATCTGCGCGCCGCATCACCGTAGACCGCCGTGCGCACTCGAAGACGGAGACGCACCGAGGGTTGCAGCCCGCTCTGCCGAACCTGTCGTGAGCGAGACGCCAGCCGAGCCGACGATAGACTCCTGAAGAAGTGGTGTGAGGGAACATGTCAGCCCTTCGGACGGTGACTGGGGGTTAATCGCCCTCCCGTTTGGAGCCACTCTGACGCACCGGCGGCGGATCAAGTCAAGAGCGCATATTTTAGTTGCCACGTACACGGAATCCCAGCGCTCTTTATTACGTCAAAACCGGACTATCAAGTGAGGATTTTTGCATGAAAGAAGTGACTGCTTAATTCCGTGGCCATCCGAATATGAAGCAGCGCGTGTGTGTGAGCTGAGGTGGAGTGCGTGTGTCTCCCGCTCCACGGCTGTCTCTGTCCACCATAAAGCTTATTCCTACGCCAGGATGCAACTGCTCAGAGTTGCGTGGGCACTGACCGGAGCAGCGATCTGCTGCTTTCTCCTTCTCCTTATTCACTCCCGACTGCTCAAAGAAGGTAATCACTCAGAACTCCACCAGATTACGTGCCACTTTTCCACTGCTTTAATGCGCCATCGCCTGCCATGTAGTTCATATGAAGTTTTCCGCAACACTAATTCCAATGCGGAGTGTCTCCGTCGCTTCGGCGCAATCTTAATCAAGTAATCAATCGACTTTTTTAGTCGCTGTGAAATATTTCAAGTCTAAACAACACTAAAGCGGATACAATTGCATGAAGCACAAATTCTGTTGTGATTCCCATTACCCGCAATTTTCCTTATCAACGAGTCATTCGCCAGAGGATGATCGATTGATCCATTTTAATCAATCAGGTGATAAATTCAAGCAGTGCAGAACAAACAAAAAATCCGATTTAAAACCAGCAGGTCACAGTTTGTGAATGCTGATTTGTTGAAAACGTTTTCAATAGATGGCACTAGAGTCTAGCTTTAGGGTAACATCGAGGTCAAGCGGTTCTAATCTCGTTCTGTTCACCTTCTATTGTGTTTTCTGCCCCATTTATGTTCAAATCGGGATGAATTTCAATATCCAGAGCATCATTCACACATTACAGCGTGGCTCAGTGCTTCCATACACTGTGTGTACACCAATCGTTGCCATGCTGTATGGGTGGTACAGCCTGGGGCATGGCTGCATTGTGGCAAGTGGTTCGGTTTTTTTTTTGGCACCCTAATTGAGTTTAATTTCCTGACATTCAGTTGAATAAACATTTGATTTTATCAGAAACCCATCCTGATGTTTCAGTGTGTTACAAATAATTAATTCCACATAATAAATTCACATCATACCTGTCCACTGGGAGATCTTTACACAGAGGTAGATTACATTTACTGTTCATACTCCTAATGAAAGTCAAATGGTGAAACTGTACTATATATATATATGAACATGGCAACAAAAAAAAAAACAGCACTTAATATTCTGTGTGTACATGTAGACCCCTAGGCGAGCAGAGACTGTTTGGCACTTAGTAACTGTCTTGGGTTTTTCCTTTGTGCCGGTTTTTGAGAAGCGTGGCTTGTAATGGCCTGCCATCCCCTCCCTGCCGGCCTCCGGCCCTGGGCAAACATTTAAACATTTAGGTCAAGTAGCGGTAAACACACTCCTCACCATGGTGAGGCCCTGGCTATTTCAGGGATGGAGAATGTCTAGCCATACTGAAATGGTTGGGGAGGTGGGGGAGAGTGAAACAAAAACTTGTCTGTCAGCCAAAATAGGAGACAAGGGGGGAGTTTATGATTGCTTTTACTGGCACATGTCCCAAAAGCATTTCTTTTAGAGTTTTGATTTACTGTGGCATGGTAGCCCTTTTCCCCAGCGGTCAAAAAGAGGATTGTGTAGCCACCTAACAGTATGAACAAAGTGCCGCTCGCGGGTGTGTTAATGCGAGGGACTCTCATTAGATTTAGGCCATCAGCATTGTCGAGCTTGTTGACTGGCAAGGCAATATTTCTGACCTTCACCGCAGAGTTGTTTGTCCGTATCATGTTGTGCCTTTATGCCGAGGTTTTCCCTAACCCTGCATTTTCTTCACTTTCAAACTTGACACCAAATAGCTTTTAACTTTTTGTGGGGAGGGAAGGCTGCTGGTAGCTTGGTGGCGAGGACGTGCAATATGTAAGTTCATTATGGTTCATAAGATCTCTTTTGAAATCTACTAGAGAGAGACGGAGGGCGAGAGGCTGGCACACAAAGGAGGGTTGAGCATACTCTCACTTTAGGTTACAAGAATGGCCAAGGTCAAAGCCAGCTGTGAGGGCTAATAATACCAACTGATAAAATGAATTCAACGGACTGCATTAGTGACATTCTTTTGGGGATAAGGATAATGAAAGGCATGCACAAGGGGCCTTAAAAAGAACAGACCCCTTTTTAATCTGCGCTCACATATTCCTTCATAAGAACATCAGGGTTGTGCAACAGAAGCCTCCAACAACAAAAGGAAAGAGGGGAAAAGTATTTAAGTCTCCTCTCTATATTGCCACAGATTGATCATCGCCTGTATCTGTGTTCACATGCAAGTTGGTGTGTGTGTGGCTGTGTGGTATTCCTGTTGGTGCAGTTGTGTATGGAGGTGGTATGTTATCAGAAGGTAGGCCTATAGGCTGTCAAAAGCCCACATGCTTGTTATCATACCAGTAAAAGGTGGGAGTGCTAGCTAGCAACTAATTCAGGATGGTGATTTAGGCAATGCTCCCGAAGAAATAAAATGTGACCCCTCTGCCGGCCTGTTAGATAGCCAAACAAGCCAGCAAGCAAGTGTATTTTTGGGAGTGGTACACCTAATTGTGTCAGCCCTCTTGTATAATGTGATACAGGATTTCGTGCAATGAGAAATGAGGATGCGGAGAGGGTGGATTGGGAATGAAAACCTATTAAAATATTATGCATAGGGAATGTGGATGAATTTTGCGCCATAAATTTCTCACACTGTCCACTTCAATAATTCAAGCAATGGAGCAAATCCCATTTTGCTCTTCATTGGCCGAGATATTTGTCACATGGCAATAAAGATCCTGACAGGTTTGTGGAATAGTTTCTTGGTATGGGGAAATTCTCTGGTGAATCCAGGGCAGTCTGTTTTTAGCACAGGATAATGTCAAATATTGAGTTTTGTTTTCCCAAAAAATGAGAGAACCAAGTATTTTGTACCATGGAATTGAGGCCTTGTGGGTTACAATTACAGTTATGAATAGCAGCTTCTTTAAAACCTCAATAGCATATGGTTCCTCTCAATGAAGCACATTATTGGAGAAAATGATCTAAAGTGCTGTGAATGAGGAAATCCTGAGGAAAGTTTTAGGCCCACAGCTATAGAGAAGATAAATGGCATCAATTTAAATGATTAATCTGTATCCTCATTTTTGATGTACATGGTACCATAACTGTGGTAGTAATCCTTGTTTAAGATAGAATGATCTCAGCTATTACCTATGAACATCATGTGGAACCAAATCAATTTTTAATGCTGTTAGCTTTTGGAATAAACATCTTCATCAAGTATGTAAAAAAAAAAAAAGGTTTTGAAAAGACAGAAGATATAATTTGATTTAAAGCAGATTTCAAATAAGCCAGTGCTTTTAGACATGGTGTTACGAAAAGAATCCTTAGCAAATCCCTGTACTAAACTCCCTTTTAACTGTACCCATTTTGCTAGTAGTCACTATCGTTGTTTCATTCTTCAAAGAGAGGCATATTGCCTAAAACGTCTCTATGGCAATGACAAGATGAATTGGTGTACTGTCGCATATGTTCTCCTTATTCATTTATAAAGCCTTGTCTGCACACCCCAGTGGCCTTTCAACGTCCTCTACGTACATCCCCCCCCGCCCAAACAGGCCACCAGTCTGCCTGACGACTGCAGTTATTGATCCTTAGGTAAAACCACAGGGTGAGCCATAATGGGCCAAAATGACAGAGACATATGTATTCATACACTACGCTTGACATCACACGACCAAAATCTGTTTCATTTTTCCACAGACAAGGGATCCTTTGAAAAAAAAAAAAAAAAGAGCAAGGTTTAGAGATAAGAATGCCATTCTGGGGTGTGATAGCTCTGCTCGGGGCAGCCTCAGGCAGATTTGGGTCAAGCAGTGTCAAACGCTTGGTGTCATGCATCTTCGCGGCCTGTAGAGAACGGGAAGCCCTGTCTTTAGACATGAGTTTAGAAAGGAAGTCATCTCGTGTCTGTACTATTTCTTGGTTAGCTTGGTTAACAACCTCTGTCAGGTGCGCACCTTTCAAGATGTGACCCCATTACCTGCCAGCGACCAATAGATGCATCAATCCTTTCTGCAGGATTGGAACTAGTTCCACAACTACAAATTCACGTTTGGCTTTCTGCACCGAGTTGCCTAACAGCTGATGGTTATGTAAGATACCGAAGGACTGCTACACAACTGTTGTTTATGATGACAGTTGTCGGTGTTTCCCCTCTTTATGCTACATTATCTTGTTTTCCTGTTCTTTTTTTTTCTTATTGCAAAGTATACAGTTTGACTATTTAATTTCATTGTGCCATCTGCAAATGTTTCGCAATATTAAATGTTGGTGCTAAAGCAACAGAATGCTGAGTTCTTCAGGCACGGCCGTTGACAAGGTGTAGTTGTTTTTCCAAACATAACCTGCATCCAAAAGACATTGCTTAATTACAGACAAGGCCAGAGTGAGCCGCAGTAAGAGCTCTGACTTGAATATGACTTAGAGATATAACAGCAGCAACAGCAGAGTCACTAAGTATGTCTTCCTCTTTAAGCATCTATTATTAATCTGCAGAAAGGAGGGATTTTAGGGAATTTAGCCTCGAAGCACAGCTTTAGGCTCAAGTGACATAAAGATGGTATGCATTGTATGTAATGCTGCCGTTAATACTCCGTTAGCATATGGAAGCAAATGTCACAATTGTTGCGTTTTACTTGGCAAATCCTTTACTTAATGTCAAACCCCTCACAGCAGTGGTACACAAAGGTAAGAGCATTCCTCCGCATGTAATCTGCTGTAAACTGATTGAAGTTGAATTTATCTTTAATAGTCATACTCAGCTGTAAACCATGAGGGCAATGCACATTAATCAATTTGCTTAAACGTACCCTGCCACACAAAACCGTTTTTACTTGCATGTTTTGAAAATATTAGGTCTATATGTGTTTGTGTTATGCAGAGGTGGGTAGAGTAGCAAAAAATTGTACTCAAGTAAAAATGCTGTTACTTCAGAATAATATGACTCAAGTAAAAGTAGTCATCCAAATAATTACTTGAGTAAGAGTAAAAAAGACTGACTGCACACGTTTGATTGGTAAAACACAGTCACGTGGTAGAGCCTTCAGCGGAAGAGACTCTCTCTGTCAAAATAAAACATTAAAATGACACGTACGCTGGGGTAAAAACAATGACGCGTAGAATACCAAAGAGGTAAAAGGAAAAGTAACGAGCTCATTGTAGCCTGATCTAGCGGAGTAAGAGTACAGTTTCTTCTTCACTAATCTACTCAAGTACAAGTAAAAGTATAGTGATTTAAAACTACTCCTAGAAGTACAATTTTTTCAAAAACTTACTCAAGTAAATGTAACGGAGTAAATGTAGCTCGTTACTACCCACCTCTGGTGTTATGTCATGAATGTGAAGATGAACTGCTACCTCCTCTGTCAGCTCTAGCCACTGAAAAGAAATATAAGCGGAGAAATCAGGCCAATTACAAAAGCTGGTTAGTCTGACGTCATGTTACCTGAGCTCATTGCTATTCATGAGCTCGCCCAGTTGCGCTAGGTAAAGGATACTGATAGCCAGGCTGTCATTGGTTAGCTGTTAGCCAATCAGAGTCAAGCAGCTTAGCTCGTGGAATATTAATGAGATGTGGCACAAATCGAGATAAGTCTTCCTGCAGGCTTTCTATACCACGCTAGAAGTGCTTGAAACAAGGTAACCAAGGCATTATTTTCACAAAACTCTTGCAAAGTCCATAGTAGAACTTCAGACATTACCACAAAGTGATGAAATACGTGTGGAAGGGCACCTTTAATTGATTTATCACTTAAAGGGTTTGTTAATTAATTCACGTTTGATAAATCAATCACAGTTCCAGCAGGAACCTAGAGTAGTTTCTCAAGATAATCTAAAACTAATCCGAATGAACCCCCGAGCCCTGCTTTTCATCTGCGGCTGTGTGTGAAATGTCCAATATTTACACCTTGCACTGTTTTTTACAGTTCTTATTGATTGTTGAACAGTAAAGTGTGTGCACTATTGCACTCAGTTTTCCTAAAGTCCTATTGATTGGGTTTTGGCAGTGCTTGGGGACAATAAAAAAAAGGCAGTTTGAGTCTAATAAAAAAAAAACTGGCTGTGAGGATCCTGTCTAGGTTCCAGATTTTACTGGAGAGTCTCATTGGCCTTTGGAAATAGTGATGTCAGAAAGACATCGACCCTAACACACTTCATCCCATGCCCTTCCACCCATGAAGTGGCGTCTAAAACTCCCTGAGGCCCAACCAATGCATGGAGACACAGAATTGAGCTACTCTGTAAAACCTTGAATCCTCTGGTGCATTAACAGGAAACATATGCTGCTGATAAAACATGCAACACATGCAGCAAATTGTGGCACAGATCAGCAAGATAGCGCAGATTGTTAGATTGTGCCCTCCCTGGATATGAGATGTTGGGAAAAATGGGATTGAGAGATTTTAATAACTGCAGCTGTATCTTCAATTAAAACTTAACGCAGTAGCCAGGGAACAAGTTCTGGTCACTGTGATAGTTGCAAGCTCAGCTCTAAAAATCTAGTCGTGTGTGTGTACACATGTGCGAGATTGGATGGGTTGAGTGTTTGGCAGATGACACACACACACACGCACACAGTGAAGAGTTGGACAAGAAAAAGGAGGGCCAGTAGTTTGAGAGGTTAGAGACTAAAGAGGCCATTTGTCTATCGGCTTGTCAGCTGGTGAGAGAAAGATCTTCTCAGATCAGCATTTTCCTCCGAGGATGAGTGGATTCCTCTGGGCTCATTCTTGCAACACTGGCAACATGTCCATCATGACCATCTTTCAAAGAAATCGTCCCTCCCCTCAGATGATCTAACCCAAATTTATAGTGTATCCATCAAGAGCGCAAAGAGTGCTGATTTAAGGGAACTGAGCCTCTGTCTGTTCTATAACTTCATAAACATGCTCTCCTGACTATTGATCCGGTGACCCACCAGGGTACTTGAGTGTGATACATCCACACATTGAGGAAATGATGGGTGAGAAGTGTGCTTCCCCTTCTGCGGTTTCAATTTGTGATTTTCTGCTGTGTCAAAGGCAGAAATGAGCTCACCCCTGCGTTCGATCACTTGCTGTGTCTCTGTTCATCTGGTTGATCAATACCTCCTTAAGAAGTTTGATCTTCTCTGTGCGTGAGATCACAATCCTTTGAACAGATTTAGAAGCAAGGTTTTTCTGTCTTTACAAAAGCTCGGCCCTGGAGGCCATTGAGACACAAACATGGTGTCTGCGGTAACAGGCTCGGTCATGCTTTATAGATTCATTGCGTTCGGAGCGTTTTCTTTAATTTCCATCTGACAGAAATGTAGGTTTAATCTTACATTGGGTTGGCTATAGTGCATTAGCCTTTTGTGTCAAAGGGGCAGAATATTACCGATGCTATGCTGCTCCAGCGAAACAAATTGCATGTTACTCTTTAGAAAACTAATGGAGGCTTTATCGATTCATACAAGGCCAGCCACTTGCTTTGTCTCGGCTGTCAGATTGTGTCTAAAGCAATTTCATAAAGATCATTATTTTCTTTCTCGGGATGTCTTGCAGCTAAACAAGATCCTCCTTCGTTCGTTCCTGCCTTTTGTACTGCTTACAGCAGCAGCTCTTATGGCCCAATTGAAAATGAATTAGAATAGAATGACACATAATGAAAATCACTAAAAAACATTGGCACGTCACATCCCCTTAGCTTGTTGCACCTTTGAATAGATTGCTTGTGGGGTTCCAATTTCTATTCTCGATCTTACGCAGCAAGAGAAAATGCTTTTAGCTCACTGTAAAAGACAAGCCATAACATTATGGGTCATAACGAGCAATGCTGTGTGTGTGTGTGTGTGTGTGTGTGTGTGTGTGTGTGTGTGTGGGGGAAGGAGGGCGTCTGACATGGGTGTTAGTCATGCAACAAAGCAAGGTAACTAAATCCGTTCGCTGCACTTATGGTGAGCATGATTGACATAATTGATGTCACTGGCTAGCAACCACAGCGTCAAATTGTAATCCAACAGGTTGCATGAATCCCATCAAGTCAAATGATTTCCTGTTAAATTGTGTTTACTCATAGCAACCATCCTCCCTTTGTTTTCTGAAGTTGTAAAGGTAGTTTGAATGCAGAATCTATGTCGCATGAAATTCAAATTCACAAACCACAAAGCCAGTTATAACTCCAGAATTGATTGATGGGTCTTGTAGTACACAAACATATTAAAGTTATAACATAGTAATAACAGACAAAAACTTTGTTATGCTCTGCTGAGAGAAAATTTATATTAGTTAGAAGTCTTGATTAATTATATCTTAAAAATGCAATACAAATGTCTGTACATCTGTCAGAATAGCTTGACTTTTAAGCAGAATCTCCTGTCTTCTGCTTCCCACCTCTTTCTCTCTCTGCATTTGGTAATAGCCTTTTTTTACAGTTACACCATTGCTACATATAGTTTTATGCTTATGTTTACAGCTCTGTCGATACAACAGCAGGAGAGGGGGGGGGAACAGCCGGCGATCTGCTTCATCATAATCATTACGGTCCATTCCACATGGGGGAGAGGAACTTCATTATTGTACCTGCAGGGACTGTTAAAACCAAACTCATGAATACAGAAAGCTTTCTTCTGTGGTGTGTTGTTTCTTTATAGTGCTGCCGCTTCGGCATTTTCAAAACCACATTCTTCACTTAAATGTAATACATATAGTACACACACTGTGTGTGCGATCATTTACAAGTTATGCCGGATTCACTGCTATGGGTGCTAAACCTGCTGTCTGTTTGAGCTCTAATAGAAGTGTGTAGGGGTCAGTGCTTTTTCAAACCTAGTGTTTCATTATCTGAGGAGTTGTGGACATTATTCTAGTTGGTATGCATTGATGTGCGTTGACGTGATCTGACTCACTGCCACACATTGTATCCCTTTTGGAACATTGACTTAGCTAGCCTCTTCCGCTCTCACTCTGTACCCTATATTCCATATTTCAGAGGTCATTATCACCACAACATTCACAGGGCATGCATCAGGCATACCCTAGATAGCATTTCACCACACAGTGCGAAACACACACAAAAATCACATTTTAATAATGATATGTATTCAGCAAATGAAATATGCCAGCCTCGCACATTTGCCTTGCTGAACAGACAATAAATTATAACTCTTGCACGGCCACATAAGCCCAAGGATAATACCATATCCTATGAGTTGAAAGGAAATGGGGCTTGTGGGATGCAGGAAACAGAATGCCCTTGCTTAAATCTAACAGCAGAAGAAGGAAACATTGACATGTAGATCCTGTTGGTGCGATTTACCTCCTGCATGTGTCTCGAAGCACATCTATACGCAGAGGTTGGCATGTAAACACGCTGCCTCGCTCCTTGTGCAGATAAACTTCGTGGCCACAGATGTCTCTGTGCGTCAAGTTATTATGCAGAGGTATAGCGACAAATACAAATGCAGACACACACACCTAAATATACACCGGAGCTTGACAGACTGTATGCACTATCTTGTGTTTGATCTTGCACATTGCAAAGCGGATTCCTGTAGCTCCAAGTCAAATTTATCAAACAGATTGTGTGTGTCATCATACACTGTGTATGTGTTTCATCATACATTCCAAACACACGTTTGTTCAAGATAGTGAATAAATGCTGCGAGCAAGTGAAGATGTGCACACACAGGCACAGAGGCGTGTATACATATGCATATACGGCCACAAAGGGTCACTTGCGCACATAGACAAACACACACAGTGCAGTAGCTTCTTATGGGACTCTGGAGAGGATGAAATATTGCTGCAGAGGCCACACGCAGTCGAAAACAGCACACACACACACACACACACACACACACACACACACACTCTGAAGCAGTCTTATCAAAGATGGAGATGTGTGCAAACAGAAGAAGCATCTGCTACTTCTTCTACATGTCAGCAGCTTGATGACCTGACACATAACAGACACATAAAACACAAACGCACTCACACACACTCTGACTTGCAGGCGAAAAAAAGGCAGAACAGAGATCATGAAGCCAGAGCAGAAGTAAAACCAGTAACATCTCACCCTTAATAGTGTCTGATAGGTAAACAGAGCATAGCCACCCACCTGCCTTTTGGCCCAGGTGGAACCACTTGAGCAAATTGCCTCCTTAATTGATGGACTTGAACTGGTTGCTGTGTGTGTGTGTGTGTGTGTGTGTGTGTGTGTGTGTGTGTGTGTGTGTGTGTGTGTGTGTGTGTGTGTGTGTGTGTGTGTGTGTGTGTGTGTGTGTGTGTGTGTGTGTGTGTGTGTGTGTGTGTGTGTGTGTGTGTGTGTGTGTGCGTGCGTGCGCATTGAGGTTTATATTGGTGCCTGTGGCTAGGGGAGCAGTAATAGTGGAAAGAGAAATCTGTCAGCTGGTAATGAAATAATTGGCACAAACGATTACACATGCAGGGCTCGCGTGCACACACACTTGAACTTGCTAATGCACGTGAATACACACACACAGACTTCTCATAGATTTGCACTCTCATCCACAAACACACACACAGATCCAACCGTGAGTACAGATAAGTGTAGTGAAGGAGCCTGCCCGATGCACCATTTCCTCTGGTTTCAGTTACAAATGAACTAACCCAGTGGCTGAATATTGAACTACTGTGACAGCAAATGAGGTGGAATATATATATATATATATTGTATGTATTAAAGGAGTAGAGTAAAAAGAACATGAAACAAAATGTAAAAAATAGAATGATGACTGAGGAAGAGAGAATGAGACAGACAGAGAGAGTCACAGGTTGTTGCCGATGGGTTGCTTCCTGAAATAAATTATTTTTGGGGGATGGTTACCATGGAAACCCAGGTAACGTCAGACAGGGATTGGTTGCGCTAGTAACCTGCACCAGCGCTGAGAGAGAGGTTGTAATCCAAATTATGTGTATAGTTTCCATCCATGTACGATTTAGTTCAACTATTTTGAATTTTCCAGTACTGTACTTCATTGGAGGGATGAGAACTAAGATTATTAATCAAACTTTAGTAATTTCCTTTCTGCAAAAAGAAGTTATACTAATATACTATACTGGTTGTTGCCCAGTCAAGCTGTACTTGCTTATCGCTGTCATTATTTTGAGAATGACATGGCAGAGGTTATAGGTGTTGTCTGTTTGTGATGTTAATGTGTTCAGTGTCAAAATTACTGCCAACCAAGAGTTAAATTCTGTTCTCCCAAAATGCCAGAATAAGAGGTTTGACTGTGACCAACTTTAGGCCGGAGCAGTTTACTAAAAAAAGATTGTACTCCCTTTTTCTTTACATTGAAACTGGTGTTAGCAGACCAGAAATATAAGTAGAAGTCCTGCATTATTAAATGTAAAGTTTGTAAAAGTACATACAGTACATATTATTACCAAGATGTACTTAAAGTAAAACTCATGATTTAAAAAATAATGCCCCTATGATTGTCTTACTTTTATGCTGTACTCTACTGTTTACATTTAAAACGGTCATATTATAAAATCATCATCATCATGTTTTAGCTAAAAATCTGTATCTGAATCTGTAAAGTAACTAAAGCTGTCACATAAATGCAACTATGATGAAAAAGAACATGTCTCTGGTGTGATGGAATAAAAGTATAAAGTAGTATGAAGTACATATTCCTGTAAAAGTATCTCAGAAGAACAGTACTTGAGCCAATGTAATTAGTTGCATTAGACCACTGCCAATAAAAGTGTAGAGCTGGTGAACATGCAGAAATTTATTTTTATTTATTTATAAATGTGTAACTTAAATACCTATATCAATACAATGTTCTATGCATTTTCTGCAATTCCCAACCATTAGAAATTAACAGCAATTAAGATCTCATACAAATATAAATCTGATACTTAAATACAACACGTTATTATGTTGAAGGTAGGGCTGTACTCTCCCAGTCGACTGGTCGATTTATTGGTCGATACGTTCTGGCTCGACCAAAATTCTGATTGGTCGATTTTTTGCCGTGTTATTCCATCAGGTGGAAGCATGGACCCACAGTCTATGGGTGGAAAGCACTAATTGCTAATGGGGGGGTTTTCAGAGCACCCCTGTTTCACATGTAACAGTCTGTCTTCAGAACAACCCCCTTGTTTTCACCTTTTTTGGATCAGCCCAACCCACCGGAGACAGATTGAAGAAAGAACTAGAAAGCCTTCGTCTGATGGTTTGCTGAATATTTATTTAATTGTGAGTGTTTAGTTTCCAGTCAGTCCTCCTCTACCATGTCGAAGACAACGGCAGTGTGGCAGCATTTTACAAAAATAGATAACGGAAAAAAGTCGAATGCAAAGTTTGCAAGCAACAGTTTGCATATCGCAGCTCGACTACAAACATGGCGTATCACCTAAAAACGGTAAGCTAACCTGTCTGCATTAGGTTGCCCTGTCTGTTTTGAGTAGGCTGTATGAACATATCAGAGTTGGCATATTTCATAGTCTAATAATCGTTTTATAACTAGGCCTACCGGCGCACCCACCCGTTCCCCAGACACACCCACACCACGCTGGATGTTAAGCCTCTATCATTCAAACGCTAAAATAATATCACGGAAGGAATTGTGGACTTTATGTCTCAGGATATGAGGCTGATGCAGCGCTGTTAGAGCCGAATGACGAGTCATTTCAGTGCAAAACAATTAAGTCCAAAACGATTTAATATACTACTGCAAATAGCCTACAAGGACAAGCACTGCAGGACAGTACACTTAATTAATCTAGCATTTTTTTCCGCCCCCAGTCGATTTTTAGTAGTCGAAATTTTCACGACTTTAGTCGACCAAGATTTTCTTTGGTTGATTACAGCCCTAGTTGAAGGGCATCTTATATTGATCTTTTTGAGTAATAAATCCCAGTCAAACATACTATTAATTGTTCCTAAGCTCGTTGTTATCTGGTCTGTTGAATATCCTGAGCTCCTATTGAGAGTCGAAAAAACATCCTGTTCCACTGGGGTCAAAAGTGAAATACGTTAATGATCCATGGCTCCTGGTGTCGCTCCGCATTTTCATCAGCCTCTTTCCAAACCTAATCACACAAAAAGTTAAGCTAAGTAACGTTTCAATTTAGGATTAGAGATTTTACCCTGGAAATGATTTTTTTTTTACCATATCTAACGTTACTTTGACATGCACTTGTGACACTGTGTTTTGTGAAGTTGTCCGTTGTAGTTGTTGTTGTCATTGATTTTTGGTTGTTTTTCTGTTCTTGATCATTAATTGAGCCTTCTCACTTTCCCTTCTAAAAGCATAGGCCTACATATAGTATATATACTCAGCTCCACACTCTCCCAGAGTTATCCTTCTCGTCCAGATCCAGTGTTACCACATCTTTAAATTACTAGTAGTTCTTTTGGTGCCTTATTCCTGTTGTGTCTGGTAAATGTAGCTAACTGTACAGACGGCTAAAAGCGAAAGAGGGGGCATCGGTAACGCTAACAGAACGAGCTGCTGCTGTTTGACTTGGGTGCCTGGATCTGTTTCCTGACGGTTCAGTAAACTGCCATTAACGGCACACAAACATATCATACCACTGTGACCTGGAGACCCCACCTTTAGTGAATAACCGTACGTTCACACCGCCAGCGACTTGAGCTGCAAAAAAAGCTCTGGACGCCCCGCCAAGGACGCTTGTCAAAAAGTACGGGGACGCTTTCGGACGCTTTCGGACGCTTTGGCCGCTCTGACGTGGCGGCGTTCGTATAGCGCTATTGGTCAAATCGGTGTTGTGAGCAACTGAATTGCCTTCCCGCTTTCGTAAATATTTCGCGCTTGTCATTTTATGTGTATCACTGGATAATTATGGATCATCGCAAAGTGGTTGTGTTTGGTGCTGCTGCTGTTTTGTATTTGCGGAGAAGACGTCGCTCATTTCCCTCGTTAAAAAGATGATGAATCATCAACTCACTGGACACACCGACTATCTCGGCTACTTTTTCCCACGCCTCGTTTTTTTTTAACTGGTCCCGATACGCAAACAACGACATATCATAAATGATAGGAAACCCAGCAACGGCGATGATGAGCTTCTCCTCCATTTTTCCTCGGAACAAATGTTTTGGTAGGAACGAAAAGATTACATCGTCGGAATCAGTCAGCGTGAAGGACTTCTATATTCCGATTGGCGGCTGGCGTTAGCCGCTGCTTGCCGCTGAACCGCGTCATAGCTCATTACCATAAAGTTGAAAAATTTCAACTTTCAGATTGACGCTCAACACGCTCAAAACGCCCAAAACGCGACGCCGACAGATTTGCCGCTCCTGGCAGCTGAGAGAAGCCAGCTTCCATTGAAAATGAATGACTTCCGGTATCTTTAGACGCTCAAGTCGCTGGCGGTGTGAACGTACAGTTAGCGTCCTTAGCACCGGAGTTAAGTGCTGATGGTTGCTAGCTGGCTGGGGACTGACTGTGGATGTGTCTGTTGACCGGGGCTGTAATGATAGTGGATGGTTGCTAGTTGGCTGGGGGCTGACTGTGGATGCTGGGCTGGGGCTGTAATGATAGTGAATGGTTGCTAGCTGGCTGGGGACTGACTGTGGGTGTGTCCCCGGGGATGTTGTCAGCTCTTATCCCAACTGAAGCCTTGCAGTGCCGGGAGACTGAGGCAGAAGACCGAGGTGTGCTAGCTAGCTAGCTAAATTACCATTAGAATAGTCGTCTAAATACAGTTAACATTACTGATGAATTTGTGGGTTAGTCCAGAGTTGTTAACCATGGTCAAAACAATCATACTAAAAATAAATGAGCGTGTTGGACGGTGTCGAATCTTACGTTACCTACTAAGAATTACATTAGCATTAGCTACTTGTCAACCAGCAGCATTACAGTAGGCACCAAAGCCATTTTCCTCTTCGTTCCCCCTACAGCATGGGAGCGGAATTGTTACCAATATTCTTATTCCAACGAGTTAAAGCCCATGTTGCAAGTTAACCACCACTGTTGATTATTGGGTACAAAAAACACTCAAGATATGTATATCATTTTTAAAAATGTCTCCAAATAGTGTTAAAAGTTAGTTTTTGGTCATTTTTGGTGTTCGCGGGTTTATGAAGTGAATTCGGCGATGACGTCATCGTGGGGAGTTAAGTCTCAGCCTAGCACTAGAACTACGGTGACTGACTGGGAGGAGGAAGAGGAGGAAAGGCCAGCAGCCGAATAATTACAAACCTACCAGACGTGAGAGGGCAAATGAGGAATTGTCAAGATTGTGGGGAAGTCTTCATTTATCTCCTTTATTTTAGCAACGCAGCAGTGCATACAATGACTTTACTTTTTACTGTCAGTGAATAGCACCGAGTGAACGTCAACGTTTTCTTTCGATCTAGTGACAGGGATCCTGTTGTTAGTTCAGATAAGTACTGGTACACTTATCTAGATATAGTAATAGAAGGCATCCCCGAGTGTTATTTCTAAGTGCTTACCTCTTCCTCCGGTGAAAACGTGTCGCTGTTTGGCCGGTGCTTGTGTGTGTGGCGGCGGCGGTGGAGAGCGGGTGCTGTAGGCGCGAGCCTGCCGCCGGTCGGGAAGCGAGCCGGTCGGGAGCGAGTCTCCGGTCGGGAGCGAGCGAAGCGAAGCGTCTCCGGGAGCGAAGCGAAGCGAAGCCCGCCGGGGGAGCGAGCGAGCGAGCGCCTCCGGGGGAGGCGAAGCGAAGCGAAGCCCCGGTCGGGAGCGAAGCGAGCGAAGCCCTCGGTCGGGGAGCGAGCGCCCCCGGTCGGGAGGCGCCTCCCGGGAGCTTCGCCCGCGATCAGCTGATCTGAAGATGCCTAAATCCGTTTGTGACATTTCAGACAGGATCATGGTCATCCCCAACCAGCACGCACCAGTATTTTAATTGTTTATATTTCAAACATCACTGCAGGTTGATTGTGGGCGACAACGCGGTCGTGTTAGCTTACCGAAACTCTACTGCCGGTTGCTGGCTGGCTACGCTACGCGACGTTAGCTATATCCGCTAGCATCTGTACAGGCTAACTATAGCCAGTTAGCTTTGTGTGTAACGGTAACAACCCCCCCCCCATCTCGTAGGAGCGAAGCTTACTATTTTGTTCAATACAATTATGGTACAACAGGTGCACTAATGCCACATGTATGATGTTGACAACATGGACGCATATATAGGCAACACCAAAGGCAGTCGTAATATTTACCTAGCAGGCTAGGCTAACGCTGTTGTGGTAACGTCCGGCGGCGTAGCGTTAGCTAGCGTCAGCTAGCAGTCTAAACTTGTGAAAAGCCGAACAACACCCCCGTCTAAGCTGTGTTTCACTTTCCCTCCAATATTATTATAAATATAATAAAGTCACATGGACTTGATCGAGACCATAGACTGTTAATATTAAAAGACTAGAAGCCACATTAGGCCAGACCAGTGGCAAATACAACGCAGGCTGCTCTGTTATCTCCCCAGCGTGACGTCATGCAATGCATTGTGGGGGGAAAATGAAACACTGTAAAATTGTGCCCATTTTTCTATATATATTCAGTTTTGCGATATCCAACACCATCAAAAACAATGGATAACAGTTCAAATATTTACTACCAACAAGAAAATTGCACAAATTCGTTGTAAAATTAAACCTGCAACATGGACTTTAATGAACCACTGAAACGATTTTGGAAACATTATTTTAAGGTACGATAGAATCTTTGGTGATGGATCGATCAACATTGAAATCAATCAATATCAATAAATATGGTATCTGTTGTATTACTGTGTTGCAAACCGGGAGGGATGTAATCAATGACAAAACAATGCCATGTGGCAGAAATTTTTTTTTTACAACCCCCTCCCCCCAAATTGTGGGTCAAAAACCGTGAACCGAATCAAACCAAAGTTTGGTGTATCGTTACAGCGCTAACATATATGTATTTAATTTAATGTCACATTTTACTGTGCGTGCAGCAGTTTTGAGTCAAGAGCCGGTCGCAGCTGCACAGCAAGTACATGTGTCTTGTAGTGTAGCCCTCTGGAATTGAGAGGAGAGAGAGAGAGAGTGTGTGTGTGTGTGTGTGTGTGTAATAAGTGTGGTACTGTAGATGCAGATGTGGGGAAGCTGCGCCAGTGAAAGCCTCCTTAGGGGGCTTTATACGGTTGTGTAATGTCTGTGCAAGTGTGTGTGCACGCAGGCAGGTGTCCCTCCATGCTTCCTTGTGTATATGTGTGCCTTTATGTAGTTAGTTGTGTGTCATTACAGGCTCCAGTAAATGTGTGCCATCCCATTTTGTGTGTGTGTGTGTGTGCCTGCTTAGAAGCCTGCAACTCAGCCAGTCAATAATTAGCACAGACAGCAGGGGGAGGACGATGAGAGAAAACAAGAGGGAAAACAAGACCAAAAAAATGAAAGAAAAAGACAAAATAATAACCGCAGCAAGTGTAGCCGAGTCCCCCACACACCCACCCTCCGGTTACCGTGGAAATCCAGATAAGGATGTTTTCACTCTTATTCTGCTAACAGGGCTCTGCATTGGCTCTGACAGAGCCTGAATACCAATTACACTGGCCTGGCACCTCCTCCACTGGAGATAGAGACAGAAACAGGGGTTGTGGGAGCAAGACAGAGTGACTGCGGTGGGGGGTGGGTACAGACGGGAAGAGATGAATGCAGGGAAAGAGGGAGACAGAGTGGATATAGTTGACTATATGGATTAACGACAAGCGGGAGTGGGCAGAGAGTGAAGGAAAAGAGAAACCAGTGGCGAATAAGGGGCTGCATGTGTCTTATGGCAGAATGGGTGAGAAGAGGGAGATAAAATGAGTGAAACAGGGAGTTTTGGGAGCAGTAAACAACGGGTCCTTAACTCTTTCAACACTCCCTCTGTCCACAACCTTTATCTAAAGTGAGCATGGTTAGGGACAAGGTCCCTCCCCCTCCTTTACTGTCCAGCAGCATTTGCTTTGAAGTTAAAGCTACGGTTGACCATCAGCTGGTAATAAAGGCGGAGGCCTGATGATAGCTCTGGTGTTGAAGCCAATGAATAATTTATCATTTATTCTGCACCGCAGTGAGCACATACTTTCCTTAAAGCACATTGACTGTCTGAGCTCTAGCCCCTGGCTTTATTACCCACACACACAGCACACACACGTGGACATGCACAGACAAATCATAAATGGAGAACTTCCTCTACACACATGACGTGACATGCTCGCCATCTTCTCTTTTCTGGCTTTCTTTTGTTATGGATAGTAAGCGTTGCTGTTTCCTCTGAGCAAAGTGTGGTGAGGGATGAGACTTCAGGTTGTGATGATCTTTTGAGGGAAAAAAAAAAAAAAAAAACTGGACGTGGATATGCTCAAGTCCCCTGAGCTGAGCTACAATGAAGGAGGAAGTGCACTCTTGAACTCTCATAGCACTAACATTGTGTCACTTCTTGCTCTGATATACAATGCCTTCTTGTATCTCTCTTTCCTCTCTTGCGTCCTGCTCTCAATGGCAGCAGCAGTATTTATTTTATTATTGCAGGAATCAATTTACCTTTATGACTGGCACATAAGACTTCGTCAGCTCTGAAAAGCAGCAACTGTGCCGAGCCATCAACTGCAGCTCATCCAGTTATTGTTGAAGGAGGTGTGTACCGGGACACAACGTTCCCTACCGCATCAGAAGTTATTGTCCTCCCAGACGTGATTCCGGTTTGGTGTTTTGTTGAATGAGATGATGTATGCATGTTAAGGCGCTGACTTCATGTCAACACGTGATTAACTTGCTAAATGACTTCACCATCACACTCTACTAGGTTTTTTTCTGGAGCCCAATGGTGTTTCTCAATCTTCATATCTGAAGTCCATAGAAACTGGCATGACTGGTAATTGGTTGTAAACATATATTTATTGCACAAACTTAATTCCTTTTAAATGAATGGCAGCAACATATCTCCACTTTGTGGATGTGATCATTATTTATTAAAATGGTAAAGGTAAGGGTTTATTTCAGTCAGGGTTGCAGTTAAAACCACTTAAGTTGAGTCTTGAGAGTCCAAATCTGAGCAGCTTTAAGACCAAGACTAGGTCGATGGCTATAGACACCAAAGTCCTGTGGCATGTCTGCTGGTACTAATAAGATATGGGCAGCCTTTATGTACAGTAGTCTGAGATGCAAAACCAAATGCTATAAAAGTTCGGAAACGCTCACCGTTGCTCGTTAAGCTCAATGCTGTGAGAGCATTGTCATAACTGAAAGCAACTCAGATGGGCATGGCCTCACTCCCACGCCCTGCACACACACCTTCTTGACTACTGATTTGTGAGTTTGTGATTGATTGTAAATGAAGATTGTTTGCAGTGTAATTCAGGCAGCGTTGGATACTAGCTAGCAGAAGAGGAAGGGGCACATCAACGGGACTCGGTTTTGAAAGTCAAATTGAATTCCTCTGACATTTTTAGAGGGAGGCTGAATCAGCTGCCTCTAACAAGCTTGCATAAGCTAAGTAAAATAATTTCCCAGTGACTCACATTCATTAGAGATTTCTTTTCTTGATCTGCATTGGTAAGAGTTTAATTAGCTCTGTCATATATTTTGCCATGATTTTTATTGGTGGCCCTACAGAGTATATCCAAATGCATAACCTTAATATTTAGCATGGCGGAAGTGGTATGGTGCTTGTAATATTGCCAAAGCATCCTTGTGCTTAAAAAATTCCAAAGTAATTGGACCAGTAGTTGGTGACCAACCCTTCTCAGTAATACAGTGGATACGTTTGCCAGTAACAGCACTTTGCCTACACAGGAAATTATAACTGTACACAACATAGCCTTGTGTTTAAAATGAAATTGTATCCCGGGGGTTTCAGCATGGTGTCCATGCCAATCTACACCTCTTTCCTACAGACATTATTCCAAACTTCTATACAAACAGTATTTTTCTGTATGTGTCTCTTCTTCTTCCTCCCGGCTTTCCTGCACCTGAGGCACGAGATTGCGATATCTTTGCAACCGCGGGGTGGCCAGTAAGGTGTGTTATCACTGTTGACACACTTTAAGGGGCACCACACGTGCACAAATGACACACACATACAGGACCTGCATTGCACAGATTGCACTGGTGTACCTCAGAAACAGAGGAGAAACAATTTGGACAGTTCAGATCAATTTGCTTTAGTTTTGCTCAAATTGACAGTTTTATATACTCTGTTTAAGACGAGATAGTGGATTTAACAAAAACCATGGCTGCGTGTATGCGCTTGCACATGCGTGCGTTAGCTTCTGTTTCGCTGTGTGCATTCTGTTCATCATACTGGTAGCCAGGTTTTCTCCTCCTTTATCATTATCTCCTACACTAGCTCATAAATCTGGGTGCTGATAGCGCTTTCTCCAGCATCCTAATGCATATTCATAACGCCACTACCTAAATATTCATGAGCAAATGTCTGGCCAAACACCTTCCCCCCGCCAGAATAGTGAAATATAAGACACAGTTTGCCGTTTTATGTGCTTGTTTTTTGCTGCTGTTTGTGGCAATGGGTGGGGAGTTTTGTAGGAAATGATGCATTTGCACGTCTAAAGGAGAATTATGGGTGCAGAAGTTTCGCTCCGACTATGCAGACGACTTCACCGAGGTAGTTTCCCATTTCAGTTTCTTTTCTTTCCGAAATTGTCCAGGGGCTTGTAGTTGAAGGTGAAAAATGAGCAGAGTAACAACTGTTGATAGGTTTATTTTGCAGAGATGGCACACATACATCACAATTTCAACAATAAATGAAATATTACCATGCAAATTAGAGCTGCATCGCCACCACTTTTTTTTTTACAGCCAAAAGAAAACTATTTTATCAGGTGAAATCAAGTGCACCTTTCAGTTTGTATTGACTAGTGCTTCTTAGGAGATCTAACATAGTTTTTGATGCTAGCACATTCCAACTGCAAACATATCTCTATCACATCTATTTTTACACAATCATAAATAGTGCAATCAAAAGTAATGTGAATATTCACCCTGGTTTTCTCTGATTCTCATGTAATGACGAAGAACGGCATGTCTCAGACATAAAAATACAACTAAGACAGGGTGAAAGTGTTTTATCTTTCATTTATTCACCTTGGTTATTCTCTGCATGAATGACTTGATAGATTGATGGCAGACACATAGAGAATGGGAGGTGAGTCAGGTAGACATACACATGAAGAGGTTGTCAAGAATCCTGTCATTTTCCCATTAGTTACAAGTGTTTGCTACAGTGAAAATGAAAGTATACTACAGAGTCAGTCATTGTAAACAGACATTTAAATGTGATACCAACAATGACATTTAAACCTTACCCAGGGCAATGCTCCACTTTTTAACCTTTACCTTCATGTCTTTAACATCAGGAGCAATGATCGGTACAAGAGTTAGTGAGTACTTCCTGCGATGGAGCCAACTGAAAGCAATTCAGATTGGCCTCAGAGTGTTGTAGTCCTGGAGACACCCTGGATGTTGATACATGAATGCCTTTTAGCAAACCTGATGATCCAAGAAGCTTAGCTCAACAAAATGGCTTGGCTTATAAAATTGGGGTAACTGCAAAGTAACCATTTTTTATATATATATATATATATATATATATATATATATATGGTGTGCAAAAGGCCTTGAGGGAATTCCTCTATTAACGGCCTCTTCCCTACTGATGTTTAATACGGCGTGAGTTTTCTCACATATTTATTTAACTTCAGCCTCCAATAAAAAGTATGAAATATACTGCAGAGTCATTTACCATAGTGTATGACTCAGGCAGTACCTTGACACACACACCAATATTCTATTATTATTCCAAATATGTCAATATTCCGAATTTGATACAGGTCATGTAAACAGCATATATTCCGGTTGGAAATTCCAAATAAGGCCTTTTTCCAAATATAGCATTTTCCGATTAAGACATGGGTTAATCCGGTACAGCGCATTTGAAACATGCATCTCAATTGGGCTTTTACCGCAGTTTACGGCCTCTTGCCTGTTTACGGCTTATGGTCAGTTCTGTGCGTTGCTATGGTTGCTGTACACAAACCAACCAGTCTACAAGTTTGCAAGGCTGCAGACCCGATAAGGAGAAACACAGCAACTGAAAAAACTACTCAAGTAGTAAGTAACTGTTGAGTAATGTCTGATTTATTTCTTAACACAAGCATCAATCAGACTGACAAAAATTCTAAATTATCATCTTTAGGCAAATTATAGTTCATCCAATCAATAAAATAAATTAAAATGAATTTATTAATTACAAAATAGCTTAAGTGAGAGACTTGTCACATCAAATTTGGATGGATACTGCATGTGCAAAACATACTGTATGTAACCTAAAAGACAAACATCCACTTATCCACAGCTAAAACTAAAACTACCGCTACATTTCCTCAGATTAGATGTTGAGTTTTTGAATGCTCACATGTCCGTTTGTTTTGGTCGACACAGAAAACGCCGCACAATGTAGCTGCTGTTTCGCACTGGTCTGCGTTACATTGGCGACAGTTGATTCTGATTTGCTACGACTGTAAAGCTAACCTGTCCCGCCCATAGATACATACGGTCTATGGTCCCGCCGCTGAGATCAAGTATGGTCACGTGACTGCACAACGACGTTTGATTGGTAAAACACAGTCACGTGGTAGAGCCTTCAGCGGAAGACTCTTTCTGTCAAAATAAAACATTAAAATGAGACGTACGCTGGGGTAAAAACGATGACGCGTAGAATACCAAAGAAGTAAAAAGAAAAGTAACAAGCTCAGTTAGCGGAGTAAAGGCCCGTACACACCGGGACGAATATCGGCGGGCGTTATTCGTCAGCGTTTTTCGACGCGTTTTTTGTGTTCACACCCAAGCGATTTTCGCTGACGATGAGCCGAATGAACATGCAAATTCATTATCTGTCACTAGATGGCGCTTAATGTAAAACAGAAATACCCCCGTACATAGGGTGGCGCTGCGCAACTTTGCGCTTCTGATACTCGCTTGCAACTCAGAAGAAGAGCAGAGAAGAAGAGAGCAAGTATTTAGAACATTTCTTCTAAATCACGCTGTCGCGCTTATCATATAGCTCTTTAAAACCAAAGACCAGCAGCTCAACATTTATTTTGGACATCGTGCTTTGCCTCTTCCTCGTCTTGTGGCAGTGATGACGGTGGCGTATGTCTTCTTCGTTTTGTGTGCTCGGTAAAAGCGCCGCCAAGTTGTGTTTTTACTGTAACTTCAGAAGCACAAGACACGTGAGCAAAAAATGATATTGGTCGGATAGTTTTTTGACAAACCAAAAAAAAAAAAACGAACCCGAGGCGTTTTTTTAAAAATGACTTACGCGTCGCGTTTTTCGCGTCGGTGTGCAAATTGACGCCCTTTGTTTAGTCAACGCGTTAAGAAGTCGGCGAATATCGCGCGCGAAATTCGTCCCGGTGTGAACAGGCCTTAAGAGTACAGTTTCTTCTTCACTAATCTACTCAAGTGCAAGTAAAAGTATAGGAATTTAAAACTACTCTTAGAAGTACAATTTTTTTTAAAACTTACTCAAGTAAATGTAACGGAGTAAATGTAACTCGTTACTACCCACCTCTGGAAAAAAAAGCTACATGTAAATGGGAATATTAGTGGAATACTTACTTTCATTAGCAATGCAGTGTCACCCCCCCGGAAATAAATAATCCATTGGGCTAAATTGTTGTACCATCTTGGTTGATGGATGGATACGCTGAACTTAAAGCCTCATCTACTCAAAAATATTTTGTCTCTTTTGACTTTCACTGTGCAGAAGTATGCCTGTGTACAGTTTCACATTAATCTGCTCCATTTGTTTCACCTCAAATCTGAGTTTCAGACAAGTGTTTTGTAGGGGGGGATTTCTTTTTTTAAAGTTGGCTACATGGGCGCTAAGTTGGCTCAGTTGGTATAGTGGGCGACCATATGTAGAGGAGGTTTACTCCTTGACACAGCGGGCCCGGGTTCGACTCCAACCTGCGGCCCTTTGATGCATGTCATTCCCCCTCTCTCCGCTTTCATGTCTTCATCTTTGCTGTCAAAAATAAAAGCTGAAAAATGGCCAAAAGATAATCCAAAAAAATTTGACTACCTGTATTGCAAATGTATATAAGTGTAACATCTGACTAACATCATTTAGCATTTTAAAGCTATCCATAACTTGCATATATTTTTAATGCCAAATGAAAAGCTTACATGTAGAAGTTAGGCAAATACCTGACAGTGGTTATGCATTATGATACTCCAATTTTCATTGCATCGATAGTTGTTGATTTAATTCTATTTATAGCTGAAGCTCATATCGAGAGAATCTCTAATGAACTAACAGTTCATTAGAGATTCTTGGGGCAGGTAGGAGAGCAGCACGTGTACAGTAGCTTTTGAGAAGATGAAATGTGAAAAAGAATCTGTGCCCTTAACAATGGCCTGAGATGAGCAGTGTGCTTCATGCTCTGCAAACTTGTCTCATTGTCAGTCAGTCAGCTGTCGGTGGCATTATTGCGATAATAAGGAAAAGGCCTTTTATTCAAATGAGAGAATCATTCCTGTTCAGCTCATCTGGAAGATAGAGGAGGTGGAGGGTAGTAGTAAGGGCTGATACATCTGCATGAATAACTTAGGTCATAGAACATACCACAGTTATTTTTGACTAGTTTTCCATCTCTCTTTTGTTATCTTCTCTCTCCCTCCCTCCCTCACTTTGTCCCTCTCATCTCTCTTTGCTCGATCTCTCCCTCACTACGTGCCTCTATCTTTAACTTGCCTTCTCTCTCTCTCTCTCTGTCCATCATCTCCCCTATATCCCTTTTTCTACTGTTCTTCCTCTTAGACACAGTGACGTTATGCACATAGAAACACACATTGCAAACTTTAAAGTCTGAATGAAGTGACAGCTGCACGCTTTCTCACTTTTCTCTTAACTTAACGGTAATTGGGTGTGCTACTAATAAGGCACAGCATAGAGGTTGTTTTTTTTGGTAGCATGACTATTTTCCAGTATGAAACGGCTGAAGGCATCTGGTAATTGACTGTTCGCTGAACCCCGCCCTTCCCCTAGTTGCCTGTCAAGCGTTCCATTCTCGCGTGGCACATGTGCAGTTTACAGTGATAACAGTCGCAGATTTATCACTCCAAATTCTCAGTAACTTTCTCAACAATTGCTGCTTAATTTCAGACAGAGGTAGATGAAAGCAGCTTCTTATTTCTAGCCACTCAGTGATCATAGAATGGCTGGAATGACGTTACAAGCAGCAAACAGCCGCAGGTCAGAATCGAACCTGTGGCCGCTATGGTAAGGTCTGAGCCTCTGTACATGGGGCACACGCTCAACCAGGTGATCTATCCAGGCGCCACAGTTGGAAGCACTGTCTTTGGCATGTTCTGTTGTGTTGCATACATACTGCTGCACAGTATATTCAAAAGCCTTTCAAAATAGCATGCCCTTCCACAATTGTTATGCATCGCCCTCCGTTTCATTGCTTATAAATGCAGGCCCACAGCTTCACTTGAAAAGCAACCAAAAGCCGAGACCCATCAGCGAGAGTGGAGGTTCTGATGGGCCACATCTCTTGTTTTTATCTCCCGTATCCCAAGTTGTGCTTACTACTTCTTTTTCCCTCCGGGGCATACAAATATTCACTTTCACTTTCAACTTTCAGCCTGGTTTGGCTGCCAATTTACTGCATCCAACGGCACATTCTGTCCATCAGCGGGACTGGTTTAGACAGGCATTTTGTGTGCACTGGCAGCTCTGCTAGCCTTTTTGAGGTCAGTCACCTGATAGGCAGATATTAAATATCAGAGATATACTGTGGATATTTTAAATGTGTTACGCTGAGCCTCTAGAATTTTCCAGTGTTTTCTCTGACTGGGGTGGGGGGGTTGTTAAAAGGAGGTCCACTCTTCCTTTCACTGTGTGATTGCACTATAAAGAATACCTCTAATCCTTCTCTTTCTAAGACTTACCTTGTATCCATATTGCCTGCGGGAGCTATTTTCGTCTTTTTGGGCAAGATGTTTGGGGTTGCCTCTTCATATAGTGACTCTCTGCCTTTAAATAATTAAACGCTCAACAAGCATTATTCTCTCCCTCTGCCTGCGTGGGATCACCGTGTTCAGTAAAACAGGACTTTCCCGCTCAGCCTTGTGCACAGTGAAAAGGCAGAGAAGTCGATACATTGACCTGACCTACAGTATTAACTTTCAAGCATTTGTGAACATTTTCAAGACTTGGTTGCACCAGCTTGTCTTTACCTTGACAATAACCTCACCCTTACCTGCCCACCCATGTGCCAAAAGAGACTTCTGGAAACAGATTAACTTTAACAGGTAGGTCAGCAGAAATTAAATAGAGGACGGGGAATCTGCAGAGACAAAGAGGCCTTATTTACGGTACTGGCTCCAAGGACAGAAGTAACAGGAACACACAAAAACAGGCTTTGCACAGCAACAAGTTTGTTGGTTTTACATCCTTTTCTGGGATCCTTGTTAAAGACGATAACACTCTTACAACACTCTTACAACAGCACTATTTAGAGGAAGAGACTGATGGCTACAATTGCAACACACTTTTCCATTCTGCCTCATATCACCTCAAATCTCTGAAGCAGAACCTGCCAATGGGGCCACTCCTGCACCACAGACAATTGCGCTCCAGGATGAAGAGTTCATTTTGAAATGATGAGATTTCAGGAGCGTGGATACGGCAATAAGACAATCTCTAAATCCTATAAAGAGTGCATTATTGCTAAAGATAACTGTAACTACAACCCAACCCAAGCCCCACTCACTGATCTTATTATATGCAGTCTGCAATGTTCCCTTTGGCTAATAAAATTAAATGGATCATGCTCTGAAATTGACATTGACATGTTCAAGCTACATAATACCTTGAAGGAAAACCCCATCATTGCACTTAGGGCTTCATGACAGTTTTTACCAGTTTAGGTGTAGTTAGTGAGGCCTACTGTTTTATTTTCTCGGAAATATTCTGGTTTGTTTATGCGGAGGACAGAAATGTATGAAAAGCACCCAAAAGCGAATGAAAAAGCAGAACGGCCAATAGAAGAAAGACATTAGAGATTGGGACAACACACTGATGGAAAGACAGACAGATGAGAAGACAGATGGGAACGGGAGAGGCAGGCAGACGGAGCGATGTGTATGTGTGTCTTTATGGCCCAGCTGAGCCTCAGAAGAGCAGCAGCACAGAGGCCAAGTTAAATGGGGAGGAGAGATTAAAGGCAGTGCCGGGGCCTGCAGCCTCTGTATTCAATCATGGCTCTCCCACACACCTCAGCCTGCATGCTGATCAAGCTGCAGTGAAAGGAGCCATGCACCCTGCCACTCCCATACACAAGTGCACAGACTACGCACTGGTACTAGCGTGATATCAGATTTTGACCATACGACTATTAAAAAATATAAGATTAACTCAGCATCATCCTTGACACTGTGTGTGTGTGTGCGTGTGCGTGTTTGTGTCTGTGTGTGTGACCAGCCTTGTTAATGTCACTATCACTGTAGCTTTGCTTTTCATCAATCATATGAATGGATGATAATCATAAAAAGATGTTTACTCAAATTTTCTTAGCAACAATTCCTCATAAAGTTGTGGTAGGCAGTGTTTTTGTTTTTTTGTTGTTGTTGGGCAAAAATTCCATAATATCCTTTCAGCAAATTGTAGTTAAAGTGTTCTCAAAGAAAACTAGACTTCTGCACCTCCTCTTGGCTCTGTTTTCAAGCTTTAGAAACTGTAGTCCGTGACGGGAGATTTTGCCCAATCACTTTGCCCTATTGGCTGTTCTGCACATGCATTCCCCATGCGACAGAGAGGGGAGAGCTGCAGGAAGAGGTCTCATTCAAATTCTTGCATTGTTTTGCTTTTTACCCACTGAGGATTTAACGATTATTGTAACAAGTCAGATTTTCATGTCTTTTTTGATTATTAATCAGGTCAGGGTGCTATATAAGTACTGTGAACTTATCAAACGGTTCAAAGACAAATGAACACAGGCCATATTCAAAAAATAGTGCCTTTAAACAAGCGGCCAGGACTTCTGTACTGTTGTGATGTCACAACTATACTATATGTAGATAAAAAATGCCGCTACAAGGCTCTTACAATATTTTCACGGCTGCAGTGCAGAGATGCAGAGTGTGTTAATTATGTGTGGAGAAAGCATCTTTGTTTTTTGTACGTTTTGATATGATATTCTACAGTGTCTGCACATACAGCCAAATACATGCTATCTATCTATCTATATCTATATCTACGGTATATATATATATATACAGTGGGTACGGAAAGTATTCAGACCCCTTTAAATTTTTCACTCTTTGTTTCATTGCAGCCTTTTTCCAAAAATCAAAAAAGTTCATTTTATTTCTCAGTAATGTACACTCAGCAACCCATCTTGACAGAAAAAAAACAGAAATTTAGAAATTTTTGCATATTTATTAAAAACAAAAACTGAAATATCACATGGTCATAAGTATTCAGACCCTTTTTTCAGTATTTAGTAGAAGCACCCTTTTGATCTAATACAGCCATGAGTCGTTTTGGGAAAGATGCAACAAGTTTCTCACATCTGGATTTGGGTATCCTCTGCCATTCCTCCTTGCAGATCCTCTCCAGTTCTGTCAGGTTGGATGAAACACAGTCATTTTCAGGTCTCTCCAGAGATGCTCAATTGGGTTTAAGTCAGGGCTCTGGCTGGGCCATTCAAGAACAGCCACAGAGTTGTTGTGAAGCCATTCGTTATTTTAGTGTGCTTAGGGTCATTGTCTTGTTGGAAGGTAAACCTAGTCTGAGGTCCAGAGCACTCTGGAAAGGTTTTCGCTATCCCTGTATGCATCTTTCCCTCGATTGCAACCAGTCGTCCTGTCCCTGCAGCTGAAAAACACCCCCCACAGCATGATGCTGCCACCACCATGCTTCACTGTTGAGACTGTATTGGACAGGTGATGAGCAGTGCCTGGTTTTCTCCACACATACCGCTTAGAATTAAGGCCAAAAAGTTCTATCTTGGTCTCATCAGACCAGAGGATTTTATTTATCACCATCTTGGAGTCCTTCAGGTGTTTTTTAGCAAACTCCATGGGGCTTTCATGTGTCTTGCACTGAGGAGAGGCTTCCCTTCGGGCCACTCTGCCATAAAGCCCCGACTGGTGGATTGCTGCAGTGATGGTTGACTTAAACTTTCTCCCATCTCCCGACTATTTAGCCACAGTGACCATTGGGTTCTTCTTTGCCTCTCTCACCAAGGCTCTTCTCCCCGATAGCTCAGTTTGGCCGGATCCAGCTCTAGGAAGGGTTCTGGTTTCCATTTGAGGATTATGGAGGCCACTGTGCTCTTAGGAACCTTAAGTGCAGCAGAAATCTTTTTGTAACCTTGACCAGATCTGTGCCTGCCACAATTCTGTCTCTGAGCTCTTCAGGCAGTTCCTTTGACCTCATGATTGTCATTTGCTCTGACATGCACTGTGAGCTGTAAGGTCTTATATAGACAGGTGTGTGGCTTTCCTAATCAAGTCCAATCAGTATAATCAAACACAGCTGGACTCCAATGAAGGTGTTCTCAAGGATGATCAGAAGAAATAGACAGCACCTGAGTTACATATGAGGGTCAAAAATACATATGACCATGTGATATTTCAGTTTTTGTTTTTAATAAATATGCAAAAATTTCTAAATTTCTGTTTTTTTTTCTGTCAAGATGGGTTGCTGAGTGTACATTACTGAGAAATAAAATGAACTTTTTTTGATTTTTGGAAAAAGGCTGCAATTGAAAAATTTAAAGGGGTCTGAATACTTTCCGTTTGTATATATATATATATACCGTGACGAAAATAAGTATTTGAACTCCACGTAGCCCTTTCCAGCCTTGTGGGGGTGTACAAATTTGTCTCTAGTGTCTTTGGACAGCTCTTCTGGTCTTGGCCATGTTAGTAGTTGGATTCCTACTGATTGTATGGGGTGGACAGGTGTCTTTATGCAGGTAACGACCTCAAACGCGTACATCTAGTTTAGGATAATAAATGGAGTGGAGGTGGACATTTTGAAGGCAGACTAACAGGTCTTTGATGGTCAGAATTCTAGCTGATAGACATATGTTCAAATATTTATTTGCAGCTGTATCATACAAATAAATAGTTTTTTTATTATAAAGGATTTTTATTTAGAATATGTCTCTCACAGTGGACATGCACCTACGATGACAATTTCAGACCCCTCCATGATTTCTAAGTGGGAGAACTTGCAAAATAGCAGGGTGTTCAAATTATTATTTTCCTCACTGTAAGTCCATTACTCTTTGTATGTGACTGACTTGTGAGGTTTGCTGTGTTTCCTCCTGGCCATCACTGTAGCTGTGCATTCTTCTTCACATCACGTTCGACTCCGAATCCAAAATATCCACACAATGAGTAAACCTTTTTCAGGTGGGAATAAAGACTTTTTTTCTAAAAAGAAAAAAAAATGCTTTGTGCAACTACTATTATGTTGGCAAAGAGCCAGAGAGGTTGTATATTGTGAATGTCCCACCCCCTGCTTAGTGTCTTTCTGTGTCAGTGAAAATAAATGGAAGAGAGAGCAGAAAACTAACAATTTCTGAGCACAAATACAAAGAAAGTAAGTTTTTAAAGTAAAATGGCAAATGCAATTTAGCAAGCTATCTCCCACACATGCATGAAATAAACTTTGCATACGGTACAAGTTCACACTCAACCATAGACACACACTTGCAGATGCTTGATTATAGATTTTCACACATTGGAGCCCAGCTGGCCCTGATCAGGAGCTTAACACTGTCTAACATACTTTGCCTCTGTTCCCCAAGGGTGCAGAAAGAGAGACATTATTATGGACTTTCACGTTTTCACCCAGGGGTCTTTCATCTGCAAAATCATAGCAACATTTAAGGGACTTTACCTTGTCATCATTGCCCTGTTGTGTTGCATCCTCTAGGGGAGGAACATGTGCTTAATTGCAGTAGTGAAGTGGTGCTGGTATTCATGTATACACAAGTAAGCTTTCTGTGTTACCAAGGGTTACCGGGGTCATTTGTTTTTTCTTTTCTCCCGCCGTTTTAATTGATGATCATTCATTGTTTCACACCAACACCCCGCTATTAAGCAGAGTTCATTATTCTAAAACACTAGCGCTGGGGAAAAGAGGGCATCTCATGGGAAAACACCATTCTTTATGAGCTTTACACAAGGTCACAGTAGAATTAAGGGGCCCTAGCTTCATTATGAAAACCCTATTAAGTTACACAGGGACTCAATGCAAAAGAAACAAAACATGCATTAGGTTGATAAGAATGTGTCTCAAAGCCTCCCTATTCAGACTTTTCTTTTATTAATTAACCTTTATTTAACCAGGAGAGTCCAATTGAGATTATGAATCTCTTTTTTCAAAGGGAGACCTGGCCAAGACAGGAGGCAGCACAAATACAAACACAGTTACAGGCAGAAAACACAAAAGGAGACCCAATTAAGAGGAGCTAAACATCAAGCATTGGGAACCCTTATTTCAAAGGAGAAATGTATTTAGTTAGTTGTCAGGTGAACAAAAACTAAAGGAATTATTCTGCATCATATTACATGCTGTGCGTGGACGGAAGCCCTTTTTTCCAGTTCCATACAGGCATTTGGGAAGGAAAGGTTAAACATATACAAAAGTATAAGTGTACAAAACCAGTCTACAGCCATAGTAGCTCTCTGTAATTCTGTACTTAGGCATGGTGCTTTGAGCTAACATCTGCAGTCTAACATGCCCCCCATGACATGGTAACAAGCTGATGTTTAGCGAGTGTAATGTTTACCTTGTTCACCGTCTTAGCTAGCATGCTAACATTTTCTAATTAGCATTTAAAACTGTGTAGCTAGTTTTGTCTGTATTTTGGTCATATACCAAAGTGATGGGCAAATTAAAACAGAGGCTCTGTGTCATCCTGTGTGCTTTAACTAAGCTGAGCTAAGCTAGGCTAACTGGCTTCTGGTTCCATGCAGCTTCATAACTGACAGATGCAAGAGTGATCAATTGTTTCATTGAACCGTTCAAACAATGCTAATACCTACATTGGAAAATGATGATTAAATGAAAAAGATCCAGATAATGTTCCACCATCTTGTATCACGCAGTATATTGCTGTTAGAGGGAACCAAACTTCCATGAAACTGCACTGAACTTACAGTAGACATCCATTTTTCGCCTCAGACACTGATAGAGTGACCAAAAACTCATCATAAAGCCAGCCTTGAAGTTATTAATACCCTGCCTATGCTGCCATGAGTCAGAGAAAGTTCTGGAGACTATTGTCATTGGGAGCACGGCCTCATCATGACGAGGGAGAGAGAGAACTGTGGTCTGGCCGATCTATTTTGGGTGAAGCGAGCTTGTCTGAGCTCTTCCCTGGCTTTGTGGAGCCACTCTGAAAAGTGATTTGATTTTCCTTTCTCTGCCCCTTTTTTCTAAAATGCTTAGGCAAGCAACAGTCACATGCACACACATGCACAGACACACACACACACACACACACACACACACACACACAAAAAAAACAAAAATCAACACATGCACTTATGAAAAGCACAAATGCAGCTTTTAAATGCCAAATATAACCACAAGATAGACCTCAGCCTTCTCCCTTTGCCTCATACATACTGTACGCACACATTAACTAAGTTAATGTTGCCATGCAACCACAGCTAAACTTCTTCTACATCCTACATGTTTTATGAAAATAATTGTCTGTTCCTATCATGTTCTCAAAAGGCCATTTTAAAAGACTGGAAACAGGGGAACTGTCCTTTCAGACTGAGCCAGACTAGCTGTTTCCCTCCATTTCCAGACTCTATGCAAGCTAGACTAACCAGCTGCTGACACCAGCTTCAAATATCAGATTGGGAATCTTCTAATCTAATTTGGAAATGTCTACCTACTTCTTCAAAACTAGAAATAGATATTGCAGGAAACTGCCACTCTATAAATCATTAAACCACTGTGCTCCCTGGCCATGATTCATCAAATGTAACCTGATCAGAGATTCTTTAAATCATTTCTTTTCATCCTAACACATTGCTCTAACCATAATTTTTCACACCTGTAAAAATCAAGGACATACTGTACCCTCTTCAAACAGCTTTTAATTACAGTCAAGGTCCAGACTTTTAAAAAATTGTAGTCCATCTAATTGGCCTGCTTCACTGTTCATTTTTTCTGGACCTCACTCTCCTGCTCAAGTGCAGGTCGTTTTATAGGGGTGGGAATCACCAGACACCTCCCGATACAATATCTTCACAATACTTATCCCACGATACGATATTATTGTGATTTTAAACATATTGCAATATTCTTCCAACTTCTAATTTTTCCCAATTTCAAATGATGTTCCAACAAGTTTGTTCATATCACTTCAATTTTATGGCTGCAAAATGGGATTGTCAAGCAAACAAACTGACCAACACATATATAATAAAACATCGATACTTGCCGCCTGTGTATTGATACAGTATTGCCACTGAAAATATCGCGATACTATACTGCATTGATTCAGTTTTTCATTCAAGCCCAAATCATCCAACTACTCTTTTACCTTAAGCTGTAATTTTGACTGTTACACCACATGCTGTTCAGCTTACTCTTCCAGCCTCTGATTAGGCTTGTTAAAAGGATTAATTTAAAAAGTAGTCCGCAGGCCTCTGGGTAGAGGGATGACATCAAGGTTCCACTAATGCAGGCGTTTGCCTCCAAAGTGGAATTTCAGACTCGGAGCCTTGGCGCAGGACTCTCTTCTCTCATTACAAACAGCTGTAGAGTGCTGGAGTGATAGAGCATTTTAGTCTGGCAATGTCTTACATGTGCGCACACACACACACACACACACACACACACACACACACACACACACACACACACACACACACACGCTGTCCTCTCCAGCAGAACAGATGCTAGTTTTCAACTACATCATGCTGCCATGTAGGGTTTCTGGGTTAAGTGGAGAATATGTTGAAAAGAACATTTTTGTTTGCAAGGCTTAGCCATTACATGCATCGTTTTGATGTTTAGAAAACAGCATGTTTGTGCGTTGGCACCCTTATAATTCACATGGCCTTGCAGCCAAACACACACACAGAGACAAACACACAAGGCATTCAGTTCCTCAGAGAGATCATGACAACATTGTTTGCTTAATACACAAATCAATATGTTATAATTCAGCATTTAATGTTCTTCACCTTACAATGCATATTTTTAGCCCTTGCAGCAGGATCACAGTGCTCTAAGGATGCCGATGTCAGCCGCTTGATTTGCTCAAATCACATTGGTCTGACTGTAGGAAGCAGCATGGCTCCTAATAATAATAATAATAATAATGTATACTTTATTAATCCTGCAAGGGGAAATTACAATGTTTCACTCTGTTATTACACACAGGCCTGAATTACACACACATGCTCAGTACCTATACATGCACTAAATGGAGAGATGTCAGAGTGCGTATGCACTCTGTACTCAGTATATACACTATAAACTGCTAACATAGTTATATAAACTCTGGTCTTGTCTTTAAATTGTGCTAATGCTACATTTAGAGCATTAAGCATTTCTAAGAAAAAAAAAGTGTTGTATTGTATTATTCTGGATTTAGCTAAGGTGTTGCAGTAATAACTACTAATTTTCAGGATTCAAGAAATGCGTTTTTGTCTGCACAGCAGTGGGCCAAACCAATCAATGTCCTGTGAAGAGCTACTGGCAGCTACATGCGTGGTTAAGGTGTGTGTGTGTGACGGCCGCGACTCTTTGTTCAAAACAACAATGGCGGACATGATAGAGAGATGGTTAAACCAATCACCTGCTAGGTACTTTTTCAAAGTGTCTGGCCTTTTCCATCACAGATTCTCAGATTGTTCTGTGTTACAAACCTGCAAACTGAGAATTAGACAAAAAGTGGAATCAAAACAGAAACTACGAGCTAGGAAAACATGCAGGCCAACATTTACTAAATGGTAAGCCAACGTTAACACTTCAGTGCAGTGTGTAGTTGTTAATACGTTTTAGGTTTATCATCTCTTAAATGTTTGACTAAGGAACTGTTTGGCATCAATGGGTTCCATGTTTTAGCACTTTTTTTTAAACAACCCCTTGTTCCATGTTGTGGAACAACCAAGTTCCACAACAGCTTCATTCCCCACGTCATAAGACTGCTGAACTCCCATAATCCCCCCTCCCACACATACGACACTAGTCACTTTACATGGAAAACGTGAACCCTATTTATAACTTTAAATTTATATTATTCTTTTCACTGTTTTCTCTGCAATACATCCTGCTGCTACTGATATTTGCACTAGTCATAATCATCTTATAAGTTTTAATTTTATATTGCACATACTTATATTTATACTGTTTCTCTTTTTACTTGTCTTCTGTTTCTTTTCCTTTTTCAAAGCCTTGCAACTAAATCTTGCTCAAATGTATATTGTGAATGTGCAGTTGATTTGCAATTAAGTCTTTTATATTATAGACAAAAACATTTTTTTTTAATTCATTATAGACAAGAACATGTATCTTCAGTGATTTTTCTACATTTAATGTCTTCTGTAGTCTAAAGCTACAATTAAACTAACAATTATTACATGATTGATTTTGAACTGAATAAATAAGTAACACTGCCTGGTAGTTATTCAGCTAGTATCAACTGAAAGCAAGTATTTACTTTCAATCAATGGCTGTGAGTCTTCACCTTTCATATGTTGCTCAAGTATTACTGTAAAAAATTAGGGCTAACTAATTCTGCAATTTTTCAATAAATATCATGGCAGAATGAATTTTGTGTACAATTTAGCGGCACAGGAAATAGTGGTTTCTTGTGCAGCACGATATGCAATCCCAGCATGACTCCAGCCCACTGCATAGTTTCAAAGGACAAAAACTACACCTACCAAGCATAAACAACACATTTAACACATTTTCATCAAAGCATTTGATTCAGCAGATTGTGACTCTCAAAAAGCAGACTTTAGTTGTACTGGGATCTCTCAAGCATCAAATACAAGAATAATTCTCCATCCATCCATCCATCTTCATCCGCTTATCCGGTATCGGGTCGCGGGGGCAGCAGCTCCAGTAGGGGACCCCAAACTTCCCTTTCCCGAGCCACATCAACCAGCTCTGTTCCCAGGCCAGGTTGGAGATATAATCTCTCCACCTAGTCCTGGGTCTTCCCCAAGGCCCCCTCCCAGCTGGACGTACCCGGAACACTTCCCTAGGGAGGCATCCTTACCAGATGCCTGAACCACCTCAACTGGCTCCTTAAGAATAATTCTAAAAAACAATAAATGAAAAGGCCTCTAAAAAACATGGCCTCAGCCTTCTGGGCAAAAGATATTTAATGGAAAAAATGGCATGTCTCCCTGCATTGTAGCTGTACTGGACATTTGTCAAATGGCCATGTATGGCAGAGCAATTGCAATGTGCTGAGGAGCGGGAGGAGAAATAATAAAGCACGGGAGCATGTCAATAACAGTACGTTGTATTAAGCTATACGCTCTGCCACATGAATCCATCTTCTGCCTCAGTCAGAGCTTTCATTTCACTCTAGGGTGACCACACATACATTTTAATCAGCCATTTGGCTGGCCAAGCTGACAACTGCTCAACAACAGAAGCTGATAAGGTTGATGATAAATCATAGCGCTACTGGTACAAGCTTTGGGTTTGTTTCTGAGACCACCTGCCAGTTTTATATTCTCCCCTCTATTCACGGGGCTATTTCACGAAACAGGATTACTGTTTCCTCTCTTCACAGTCCAATATCTTCACGGGAGGACTGTGAAGAGATTGGACTACATCTTGCATCTTTTGTAAATGTTACACCATGCAATATTAATTCAGAGCAAAAATACGGAAGTTATTTTTTTGGACCAAATGTGTAGTCGTGCTGTCTGGTAACTGCCTTCTTGGAGCTGTGAATACTTTCTCACCTTTTCTGCAGATCCCTCTAGGCCAACAGCAAGATGAATACTTTTTGTGGATGTTTGGTTCAGTATTTTTTTTGGCTTTGTTTGTTTAGCTTTGCTGTTTAATAGTGGCAATGTACGTGGTATTCCTGGCAGTGTTCGGAAGCTGAGCCACGGGGACGCTTCGAGCAATTTGTTTTAGAAAAGAAGGAATGGAGTCGGCTTCTTCTTTATTGGGGCACTGAGACCAGCTTGTCCTCAAGTTCTCTCACATAATATTTGATAAGATTTGATAATGAAAAACACCTAGAATGCTTGCAGCTGAAACCAACTTATTTAAAACTTGAATTTTCTTCACCAATTCTCTACAGACTTATGACTCTATCATCCCAAATACTTGAGATTCACTCCCTACATATTAAACATAAGAAGGGCACAATATGTTAATTCTGGTTGGGGAACTTGAATTAAGTGTCAAGACTAGATAAACTCATACCTCAGGGTAATACCATTGATACATACAGTATTTAATAATAGCTTTCTAGCTTGACTTCAAGACTGGCAATGTTGGTATGTTGGCTGATGGTTTGGTCCAGACTAAAGTATCTCAATAATGTTTGGATAGAGTTCCTTGCAATTTAATAAATACATTCATGGTTCTCAGTGGATGACTTCTATTGACTCCGGTAATCCCCTGACTTTTTATGTTGCACCACCAGCAGATCAGAGTTTTCATTTATATACCTAATGTCTTTTGGCGATCATCTGACTTTTCCTCTGGCCCCACACTAAGGTTGACATTAGTAGGTTGGATTGGAACATTGGACTGGTTTTGAGTGAAACTTAAATTGCCGTGAAATTTGGTACAGCCATTCATGTTCTCCTTGGGATAAACTACAAATTACTTTAGTGGCCCCTTAACTTTCTAATTTCGCATGGCTGTGGACTTTAGGTTTGCTAAAGTACCAAACTCTGTGACGCTCAGAAACAAGTTGAAATTATATCAGCCTTTGTAAGTATTAGTATATGAACATGTGCCTTGCAAAGTAACTATTGCAATTTCACCAACAATTTGACAATTTTGATTAAAGACATTGCAAGACAACATGAAATATAAATTAATTCAGTTTCCCTGCAGCTACAGCTGTGACAGTTTCAGCAAGGCTCCTGTTTGTTTATTCTTTTTTTTGCGTCGATGGAGCTCATTAATTTCCTACATTTCATCAGAGAACACAACGTCAAATAAGCCCGTCTTTGAGGTTATTGACATCACACATGATACCTCAGTGCCACAGCCTTTCGCGGGTTTACATAAGGCATCCGAAAAAGTCTTTTCAGTTTCTTGCAATGGAAGAGCTCCAAAGGAGAAGGAACTGACAAAGAGAGGAAGCTGGAATACGGGAACGATGAGATGATCTGCAGAGATGGTGGGTGGGGTAGGATGCAGGAAGTATACGCACACGCGTGCATCAACAGATTCACTTATGCACACAAGAGCTTACATGACAAGTCATTATCCGGCATCACCCAGAGAAGACAGAAGAGTTGCAAGATGTAGTTAAGTGAGGGCACATGAAGGAGAAAAGAGCAAGCAATTTATAGGAAGAAAGGATGACAAGGAGAGCAGTGGAAAGGGGCCTTAAAGGCGGGGGGGGTTTGGTCTTGATCTCCCAAGTGCAAAAGACATGACAGATTGGATTTGTTGGTATCCATTTCCGGGCAAAAAACATTGAGTGTTAAGAGTGTAATCTCTCCTCCCCACCTTCTTCCTCTTCATACAGTTAGGTATATTTTATAGACACAGAGCCCTAATGTGTAGCTACTGGCTTCAGAGTAGAGAATGGAGTTGGCTAAAGATTAGTGGACTTGGACGTTGTGAACACATCTGTGGTTGAGTTAATTGGCTTATTTTTGCTTGTAAACAACCTAGTTTTGATCAACACAAAAAGAAATAAATTAGGATTAATTCAAAGGAAATAATATCAAGCCCAATAAGCAACGTAGCTTTAGTCAACCATGTATCTCTAATTTTGTTTTTTTTGTTTTTTTTTAGTCAAACTGAAAGAATATAGGAATATAAGAAAAAGCGATTTAAACTTAAAGATTAACTGAAAATGCATTGTCACATTGTCTTTTTTTTTACCTCATGAAAAGTTGCCGTGTTGGAAGCGCAAAAAGAAGAGTCATTTGTTATTCGAAGTAGATCCATATGCTGCACAATTATGTATGTATAAATGTCACTTATTTCAATACCAGCATATAACACTAACAAATCACATGAAGATAAAATATTATAAAGTATATAAGTTGTAACATTCATATTCATAAATTTTGGCTCCCCTTTCAGGTCTGTTAAACACTGTGATCACCAGTATGGATAATCATCTAAATGTTTGATTATGTGGTTGGATGTTAGAGCAGGATATACTGTAAGCCAACTATACTGTTACTCATGTTAATACAGTATAGTCATATCAAGTTTGTAATATTTTGGTTTTTCCCTATAAGATAGTACATCATGATGAAGAAGAATACAGTATGTATTTATAGTTATACATACACCTGTGGCCATTGCCACCACAGTGTGAGGATGAATCCTGATAGATCCCCATTACCCCGAGTGTGACCCCTCACAGCTCAGTTCATTAAGCCAGCCACCCAAGAGTTCGGGACTCAAGTCCAGATTTAATCACAACTTCCATCCTCTTGCCAATCACAATTAGATCCTGATAAGCCTCTCCAGGATGGCACCCGAGGGCCTCCACACACAGACAAAGGTTAATTTGCGAGCAGCAAGGGCCCGGCTACGAGGCCGAAGGTCACCTGATTGAATACATGAAGCATGTGTGTGTGTGTAAGATGGGGGGGGCTTGGCAGCAATTACAAAGTTCATCAGTATTCATGTGTTTCATTCATGGCTAATGGATACTTTAGCTTACCTGGAGAAGTGTTCTGATGTGGACCTTAATGAGAAATAGCTAGTGGGTTGTCTTTAGGTAACTGGAATTAAAAAAGTAATTTCCTCATTGTCTTTTAAAGTCCCTTCACACATCTGGGAGCTGCTCTGTACCACCACTGTGTTCCTCTGTTGGCTTCTGAGAATTCCACTGGAATTGTTCAGGATCTGGGTTTTGTCAAACCCTAAAGAAACCACGGCAACTTCTGATGTAAATATTAACATTTCAAAACCGTATCCTCACTGCATATACAATGTTAAAGTGAAATATTTATTTTTTCAGATGTTAGTTTGTTTGAGTACGCCGTTCACGGCTTAAAAGTGAGACTGCAATTGAAAGATGAATTTACAAAATGATCCTTCTGGAAAAGAAAATTGGAATTCATGAGCAGTAAAATGCTCTTACTCAATTCAGTTCACACAATGGTTTTGCTATTATAACATAAGCCTGATGGCTTATGGCTATTGGTAGCTAATGTCAGCTAACTGGCTTGTGTTCAATGTTAGTGAACTAGCTTGATGCTATCTGTGTGTGTAACTGACATTACATTGTTAGTTTGTGATATTCATGACTCTGCTGTTACATTTTAACATTGAAGATTGAATCATTTCAATGGTTTTATAACAAAAGTGAAACAAGAAAATGCCAGTTGTGTGGCCACAATGGCCACTGTTCAGCAAAAGTTACTTTTTTCTTGCTTTTGAAATGTGTTTGAAATGATAATGAGTGACGTAGATGATTACAGTAAATATTAATACAGTACATGCACTTGTGTGAGACCCACGGGTGTATTATTTGTGCAGTGCCAATTGAGCTCCAAAGGATTGTGAAAAATAACAGTGCTACATGAGTGAAAATGTGACAGAGTACAAATTTAACAGACGAAATGGACTAGTTTTTTTTCCCCCTGTTTTTTTTATTTCATCTCTCTGACCTCACCTCCTGTGGTGCAATGTCATTTTCAGGCCAGCTGGCAGCGGGGACATGTGAGATTGTGACGCTTGACAGGGACAGCAGCCAACCACGGCGGACCATCGCCAGGCAGACGGCCCGCTGCGCCTGTAAGAAGGGCCAGATCGCTGGAACTACAAGAGCCAGACCTGCCTGTGTGGACGGTAAGGAGGATGGGCGGGGGGGTTGGGGGCGATCCCGGCTTAGCTCGCTTACTTTAAGGGGCCACTTCAGTGAAAACTACTCAAACACGAGTATGTTTTTCCCGAGGCACGTTTGACTATATTGGATTATGTTGGTGTTGAAGCGCATGTAGAAAATTAGGTGTAAAATGGGACCGTATCAACATGTTAAATCATGTCATCAGGGCAGTTAGGCTGTATTTAAGAAGAGGCTTAAGGTGGATAAACCTACAATGTGGGGCAAAGAGGATCACATGACTGTCTTTGTAATATTAGTGAAGCCTGCAGCAAATCAATTTTGACATAAATTTTTTTTTAAGTGGCTGCAGGGGGGTTTCTAAATCCCCCACCAACAGATGGGCTCATTTTTCATGGAATAGTGACACTATTTGTGGTATAGTGTCTGCTTTGGCACAAAGTGCATTTGTGTGATTATTATCATTAATAGTGTGATTATTACCATTAATAGAACTCAGAACAATTACTGTACTTGATTTTCTGTTAATCAATAAGTTGATTAACAGAAAATAATTTGCTACTATTTTGACAATCGATAAATCATTTTAATTTATTTCATGTTTGTGTTTCATGTATAGTTTTAGTTAGAGCAGGGCGATATATCCATATTATATCGATATTGTGATATGAGACTAGATATCATCTTAGATTTTGGATATTGTGAAATTGTAATAAGGCATAAATGGTGTCTTTTCCTGGTTTTAAAAGCTGCATTAAAGTGAAAATAATGTATACTGTTAATTGATCCCCAGTGGGGAAATTACAATTTACACTCAGTTTATTAGTAATCACTACACACAGACCTGAAATACACACACATGCTCAGGACCTACTCATGCACAAATAGAGAGATGTCAGAGTGAGTGGGCTGCCAGTTAGACCAGCGCCCTGAGCAGTTGGGGGGGTATGGTGCCTTGCTCAAGTTCCATACCTTTGGGCTTTGGACTGTCACCTCAGGCTTTACAACAGTAGTCATTATTTTCTGACGTTTGATGAACAAACAATTAATCAGGAAATTAAACAAGAAATCAATCAAGAAAGTAATCCTAACTATTTTGCAGGGAATAAGCCAAATTCATAATGAAATTATAATTTTCTAAAGACATTTACACTAAAACCATTTTTTTAACATTCACTTAATTGATCTTCATTCAATTTCTTGTAATCTATCTATACAGCTGGAAGCCATTAAGTGAATTTTTGGTACACCACATACATCTGTATAAAACCATTAAAAACACGCGTATCGCCACAGTTGTCAAAATGTCAGCTTTTTTCAAATGAAAAACAGCCCTGTTTTAAGTGATAATAGAGTGAGAAGTGATAATAATGAAAAAATAATGTGGTACTTTGTGTACAGGGGAGAGGAAGAGTTTCATTAGTTGTTGCCATGTCTTCCACACAAAGAAGATGTCTGAGCAGTTTTTTCTGGTGCCTTTGAGTCAGTTCTCTAGTCACCATTCTGTCCCCATGACAGCTCAAACGATTTCAAGAAATTGGAGTCTTTAGATAGGGTTGAACGATGCTGTGACTCTGGGTTTTCTTACATCTCTTTATGACATCTTCCCACTGCTTCTTAGGGTGCCTGTCACCGAGTGTGTCTTGCACACAATGTGGCCTCTAGCTTGGGGTGGGAGGGGAGGTTATGTCCACAGGTGAAGGCAGAATAAACAGCCCTGTTAGTTAGAAGAGACCTACACTGAACTTTACCTTTTTGGGTGTCTTGTTTTGCCTGTGATTCAACTGTGCCTTCACAGTTGTGTCTCCGATTGAATGAGCTGCCTATCCTCAGTGCGCTGTTTGACTGGTTTTTAGGAGAAGGCTTTGTGTAAGTGGACAGAGGCGTTTGCCTATTTGTGTTGCAGGCGCAGATGAACATGACACTGGAGATTTTCTCTCTAATTCAATTTCTTTCTTTGGTCAAACTGCTTCACACTGAGATTTGTGCACTCCGTCTGAGTTGTATAAAGAAAGATCTGATATTGTGGACATGACCACATGACCAGCTACACTGTGGAGTCACTTTGCTGTCCTTACACATGCCTCTTTTGCCAGTGAATAAGATGTACGGATGCTGCGTAACTCCACAGTATCCAGATAATATCAAGTGGTATTTGTCACAAGGCTCCATGGAGCTCTGTGGCATTTTGTGTGGGCTTGATACTCTATTTCTGAAGAGAGTTTATGCTTATCAGCTGGCTTTTTCGAGACCTGCGCAGGTGGATAGCAGTTGTGGAGTGTTTACAACCATTTGGAACAAAAATAAAAATTAAGTAAACATGTAAATCATACTCGTGTAGTTGTGTTATCAGTAAAGAGCATACTGTCTGTATATAGAGTTAAAAAATAAAAATGTCCTGGTGGTGTTGTGGACTTATGCCAAGCAAGGTTTATTTGTTTTCATACACAGAAGCCGCAGAAGCAATTCCCAGTGCTTGACATAACACATTAAAAACACAAAGGGAATGCAGCATAAAACATTAACATGCAAATAAAACCATTTTAAAGGAATTGAAAAGATAAAACAGAGGAATAGATAATAGACAGGTAATAATGATAATGTTAATTTGGACTCTTGAAAGGGGTAGCAGGCTACTGCCAGATGAACTGAGACGCCGAGAGATTTTACAATAGACAGTCAGAGATGTTGGGTTCTATAATTTAAACTTGATAGTCTAAGGTTTGTTTTAATACATTTTTTAATAATTATTCATTTTAATTACTTATATGAAATACACAAGCTTTCATTTAACATTCTTTTGTTTAATACGGTATACAGGTTTTTATTTTACATACACTTGCCTATAATAATAATAACATATTCCCTGTGAATATTTAAATTTTCTGCTGGGTTTACCCAAAGTGTTCCTGGTTACTCCCACAGCTCAGGACATACAAATAGAGACAGTTTCAGTAGATCACTCATAGGTGTAAATGTAATTAGGACTACTTAGGTGATATTGTATGTACAGTATGATTATTTCATATTTAGAAGTATACTCTTCCATGAATACCCACCTTTTGGTTGGAGGATTTACCTTATAATAACCCACAAGCGTTGTGGAAAGAAATAAAATGTACAGATAAAATTCTAGTAGCTAGCTAACTGTACGCACACATTCCTACAAATATGATGCCAACACTCATGTACTGCACTCAAGTACAATTTTAAGGTACTTGAACTTAAATATATCCATTTTCTGCTACGTTATATATACAATGGACCTTTTTCACAGCAGACATTTTTGACTTGTCATAAAAGGAAAAGCACAGCTGATATTGATAACCTTAACCAAGGCTCAATTCCATCAAGTGTCCCAGGGAGCTATTTCAGTGAGTCAGCATGCACAATACCAGGGCCTCTCCTAAGTGGAATGCAGCCATCATTAATGGTTTTGAATACACCTGTGCTTTTCCTACTATGACATGTCAACATGTCTGCTGTGAAAAAGGTCTATATAGTGCATTTTAAGCTAAATATTAACATAAGCTACTTGTGACTTTGCATAATAAGATTTTCTTTACCCACCCACCAAGACACCACTGTGCATAATACAGTTTTTGAAGTGTAATTTAATTTGTGTTGGTTCTGCATATTTTTCAATGTCAGACAGTCATTTACCATTTCCTCCCATATTGTCCCATTGCTTCCCATAAAAAAAAACAGACCCACGCACGCACACCTTTTATTGCTGTTCATATCACAATATCCCACAGCTTGATATTATTGCCATGCAACTCTGAGATGCTTGTCTCCACAAATGCAATCTTATTTGTTTATTCAGACTCGGGCTCTGCTCACTTTGGGGACATGGAAGGCGAGCGAGAGCAGGAGAGAACGCTGACATAAAAGACCCCAAAATCCGCAAATGGGATTTCAATCAGTTTTAATCTACTCGAGTCCTTGAGGTCTGCTCTCTGTTTGTAATATGCCTTTGCCTTGGCTGACACGATCGGTGTCCTTCATGCTTCCGACTCTGCGTCCCATGCATGCGGGATAATCCATAGCTCCATCAGCGGACTCTAACGGCTTCCAGGACACTGTGGTAATGAAAACAGAGGGAGTGCTGTAACACTGTTGATCCTGAAAAGTCACTCTTTTGTTGTTGTGCATTTCCCATCTTGCAGTCACGATTGTGTGTTTATTGCTTTGAGGAGGTGAAAATGGGAGATAAGCCGGCGACATGATAAGCTTTCCGTAGCTGCGCTGTTTAATGTGCGTGTCCATAAGAAAAAGGAAAAGAAAAAGCTTTGCGAATCACATCTCTGCTGCGTAAAATGCCGTTTCTCTCTGACCCTTTCTCTTTCTCTATTTAATTGTTCTTTCTTTTTTTTCCTTTGTCTCTCATTTTGACTCACACTCTTATTGTCGTTCTCTCTCTCTTCAACGGCTCTCCCCATGTGAGGCCCATATTGCAGCCTAGTGTTGCACAAGTGCACCCTCTCACATCTTGAATTTCATGCTCTTGAGCCTTTTTACCTCTGTGCTTGATGACTTTTAAGAGAGCTGATATTGATCCTTATTAGGGGGGCGAGAGACCAAGAGAGGCTATTAGAAAGAAATAGAGAGTAAGCTACACATGCTGGCTGCAGTAAGGAGTGACAGAGCAGCAGAAGGGCGCGACTCCAGAGACGTACAGGAGCTTGTCGAGGGTCACTGGTTGTGGCGGTGGCTGTGATAGCTCAGCGGGGAGTCCTCGCCTGAGGTAAAGGTGTTTGTGTTTGGTCTCTTTTTGCTGGGATGTTGACATTGATGAAAGCCTTCAAAGGTCACCAGTTTTGAGATGCTTAGGCCATCAGATAATAGTGTGTGCATGTTTGTGTGTGTGAAAAAGAGAAAGAATGATACACTCGCACTCACATTGGTGGAAAAAGAAGTGAGTAGGCGATATGAGGGGGGATGCAATCCCCCTTGTTAGCATAATGACTAAAACGCATGCCCCTTGTTAACCTACCAGTCCCCTCTCCATCTCCGATAGCAGAGAGAGTGCAGGGGTGAAGGGGTTGTTGAGATGAATATGTTAGTCTAGTCTCTTCAATCCTTTATCTGACTGAGGTTTGTGCAAGTTAGAAACTGTGGCCCTGACCATTGGGGCCCTGGGGGTATTAAAGAGCTCCTATTATGCTTGTTTTATTTTACCATCTTTTAGTAAACAAAATGGACTGTAACTAACTATATCAATTTGCTAGTCTTAACTACTGTTCAAAGCGCTTTTACATAGTTCAGGAACCATTCACACACATTCAAACACTGTGGCCAAGGCTGCCATACAAGGTGCCACCTGCTCATCTGATAAACACTCACACACATCCTGTTTAACATTCCTCAATTAGTTATGTCACCGATTGAGAATGCCAGCCCCGTTTTTCATATGTGCTGCCCAAAGGTGCTGCCTGAGCAAGCACAGCCCGTCCAGTGGCTCTTTTGAATTTGCTTGACCAATCACAACAGAGTGGGCCAGCTGACCAGTCAGAGCAGGTTTTACAGGAAGGCGGGCCAAGAGCTGTTTCAGGCAGAGGAGCTGAAGCAACAAGGGTGGAAGCCTGTCCTCTCTATGCGAAGCTCCCTATGGCGCCATTTTGATACTACCAAGCCGTCACCCACCGTTAGCATTCCATTGACTGCCATTCATTTCGGCGCCACTTTGACTTTCACAAATAACTTTACATCTGAAGCATTTAAAGATACTATTTGTCCATTGTTTATTTCTAAAGAAACACATCAATGTATAAAAGGGTCCATTACCTTGTAGCTCACGGTATGGCTCCATTTTTGTAAAAATAGGCTAACAATTGTCATAACCACGCGACTTACTGTTGCACAGTAGAGGATTCACTGTATAGTACAGGGTAAGCTTGCAGATAGTTTGGACTTAAATTAGCTTTATTATTAATATTATAATATAATTTATAATTAAGTTTAATTACTAATGTTAACTAGCATGTTAGTTAGCAATAATTAACCTGTGTCTATGTTATATCCTAACATATACATATGCTCTCCGTCCCTGCCAGATTGGGAATGATTGAGATTTTTCTTGGCACAGCTACCAGAAGACTTTCAGACAGGTTGCTCACGTCACATCTACGTCGTCAAGCTCAGTTATTGGCTACGCAGTAACGCTCAGCTATCACTGGAAAACTGCTTCTAAAATCCTTCACTGGTCTCTGTCCAAAACAACGGGATCTGTTGGTCCATTTCTTTAACTGTGTATGTACAGCAATAGGCAGTCTATTAAGTCATAGACATCATTGTTTTCGGGATAACCTAAACTATCAGGATATGTATGCTTGTAAAGGAGTATTTTCAGTGTGGTATTGCTAGTTTTACTTAAGCAGGATCTGAGTACTTCTCTCATCTCTGCTAACACATATCTTGCATTGTTTTCATCTGTAAAGCTGCATTGCTAGCTTTTGGAAGTAACTTTCATCCGGCTAGATGCACATCCCTTAGTAGCCTGCATATGAGGAATTGTTCCAGTGAATCAGGCAGCGATAGAGACAACAGTATGTGTCAGGCTTCATCTCTGGGCTATTAGACAGTACCAGAGCTCCAATCATATTGCATCAGCCCACTGGTTTGATTTGATCCAGGGAGGAAAGAAGAGGGCCGCGGTCTGTTGGGGAAACATGTCATGTTAGCACCAGCAGCCAGTTAGTCGCTATGCCGCTGTGCTGTCCAAAGGGACCAGGGCTGAAAAAGACGGCCTATCGGTGAATCTGTAATCTCGCTGCTTCGCTCTTTTTTTAGTCCTTTACGGTGCAGACTGAAGACTGATGACCATGGGCAGTGGTCTTGTCAAAGAGGGGGGTAGGTTGCTTCTCCCTGGGTGTGCGGGTTTGGAGGCTGTAGCCTCTAAACTGGAGCGGGACACACATCACATGGTGCTTTTTATATACAGATCACACCCAGCGTACACAGCGCGTCTCTATTTTACAACCGGTTTGTTTTTCTTATTCAAACTGCCGCAGTCAATAGAATACAACTTTTTGTACTCCAGAAATCTTCAATTTATAATTCAGTATTGCTTAATCATCCAATCTGGCATAATAATATATCTTCCAGTTGCAGTTTGATTGCTTTTCTTTCTTTTAAACAAGACATTCATGTTGATTCATGTGTGTAACAGTGTTGCTGGTTGACTGAAATCATACTATTTTTATTTTTGGTTTTCCCCATATCAGAAATCATTTTGTAAAAAGTGCAATTGTGTTCAAACATTAAATTTTTCATTTTGGAGTCAGTCTGTAGTAAAATTGAGCCAGTACCTGTGTTGTATATATGAGGTGGATATTATATATGATCATCATGTTGCCTGTGCTATTGGAAAATCCTTTTACCAAATTGCTTACATTGAAATAGCTGCAGTTATCTTGTGTAAGAGAAAGAAAAGAAAACAGAAAAGACTGGACAATATATAATATATTGTAGGCAAATGAAACAAAAGGAAACCATTTCAAATGGCTGTGAGTGACTGATTTTAGGGTCACTGTATAACGCTACACCTATACTGCAACAGCTGATGGGACACTGTGACACCACATGATGATGATATAGGTTAAAAAGTTACGCATAACTTCTGGAAGGAAAGGCTATTTTATATTTCTTTTGTGATTTAGGTCAGAAAAAAAGGTGAAGAAAGGTCCGTCTGTGCTTCCAGGCAGTGATATTTAGAGATAACATTGTTACTGCTAGGTTTTTAATTTAAGAACTTTATAGGAACTACGAGAAAGTTATTTGGCATTGTTCAAAAGCTAAAAAGTGTTGAACTTTTAATATGATCAACTGCTATTTACATGTAGGTTTTACCCATTTCCAGTGGTGGGCCTTCTATTTTAACATTAAGTAATACTTAGTGGGGGTATTTAATAATGTTTAAAAATAATTTGCTTTTAATCATAGTTAGGTTGCTTAATTTTGGGGTCAAATTTAGTTTTTTGCATCTTAAGACAGGTAACATGGCAACATTCCCTTACAATTGTTTCTTTTAATTGTTTTAAATCGGCAGGAACTGAATGTGAACATAAAGATGTTGAGAAGGAGTTTTTCAGAACTTTTCTCTCCTTCCCCATACAGTCCATGAACATGATTGAGGCTCCAACTGTCAAGCCATCGTTTTTACACATTGTTAGAGAGAACGAGAACCAAAGTTCCAAACAAGTGTGTTTTTTTTAAATATTCTTTTTTCTCTCTTTTTTGGAAATATTAATGCGAAGTTCTCCCCTCAGAGTGACTGATATCAAAACAGTTTCTTTGTGGGTTTACATGCACAGAAATACTGAGCCGGTTTGTGTTATGCAGTATGACAAGCAGAACTATAATACAAAGAGAGCTTGTGTTTCCCCTGCAGAGGGAAGGAGCTGACGAGTGGGGTGCATTAGCATAAAAATAATGCAAAGTGTCTGCTCTGGCTTTCATTCTCTGGCAGAGTAACATTACGTTTTCCATCCATTAATCTTGCATTATTATGTTGCTTTATGTATTTTTTAGAATTTCTCATTTTGCAAACATGTGTATATACTGAACACATATATATATATAACACCTAAATTAAAGACTTATGCTACATGCATTTCAAAATTCATTTTCACATACGTTAAGATAGATAGATAAAACTGAGCTTATGTAATCTTTAAAATTGTTGCTTCTGTGCCAGCATAGACTTTTAAATAACCGAGCTAATGTACAGTATATTTCATCATGTCTTAATGTCATCCATTCATGCACATGACCATTTTTGCTAAAACAGATTGCTGGTATTCCTTTTTCCTCCTAATGATGGATGTTAATGCAGCCAAAGATGAATAAGTAATCCTGTGTGTGTGTGTGTGTGTGTGTGTGTGTGTGTAAAATTCCATATGCATGCATTGACTTTAAATATTTAATATCCCAGGTAATATAGCTTATACAGATGCCATAATGCATTCAGGCAAGCTGTTATGTGTTATCCTAATGATGCTGCATTATCCACATATCCCTTCTGCCCAGAACCTATTGCACTCTGCGTCCATAAATCTACAGACGCAAGGTGATGAAGTGGCCCCAGGTGTTCCAGGGTTCTGAGTTGATGATAACGAAGTTATTGATACCCCATTGTTGTGCATCTTGCTCTCTGTGTTTTATTATAATGAATCTGTGTCGAATGAGAAAGAGGCCAGTAGAGCTGTCCTGAGAAGTGCTTGATATGTGATTACAATGACAACAGGTAAAAATGCTACCTGCATTTACCTGAAACTTTCAGTCACTTTGGCAAATTTTTCTGCTTCTTGAGGCTTTTATTCATTATGCAGAAAGCGGTGTTACCTAAGCAACTGTGAATCACCGCCGATTTTGTTTGAGATGGGAGGAAAAATATAATTTATGTGTAATTCTTGCTCCTTTCTGTACTGATTTATTGCCAAATCATTCAGCTGAAGATCAACCCTGCCCTAAGTGTTCATGAAGAGGGATGTTGGCTCGGTAGATTGACTTCACACACAGCGTCTGGCTTTCAAATGAGCCATCAGGCCCTCGTGTTGAAGTATTACAGAGCTCTTCATAGAGCGGGATTATTAGCAAGGCCAGCGCACCAATCACTTGGTAAGCCCATCAGAGTCATCCTAACATCTCTGCCTTATAAATCCTCAAGAGCTAATATGTCTCTGCTCAACTGTCACTCACTCACACCTGGTCTTTTACATCCTCTTAGAACATACACACACATCACAAAGACATCACATAGACATGCACTTATGTGTAAAAGCACATATGAAACTAGTATGTGAATACATAAAAAGCAGCTTTTTCTACCTTATGCTCCCATTTTGTCCCCGTCTTTTTTTTCTTCTTTTTTTCTCTCTTTCTATCTTCGTCCGTGACACCACCAGCACAAACTTTTGCCTCTACCCGCCGCAGTGCGCCTTCCTTAAACGCCTGCCGCCTGTCTTCCCACAAGTCCGCTCGCCGGTGCTGCCGTGGTTGATGGTCCGTGCTCTCACCCTCTCCACCTCGCTGGTCTAATTGGAAGAGAAGTTCCTCCGCAACGCATGTCCAAGGGGCCATGTCTGTTCGCGAGGCTACGGGCTATGAACAATTAATTAATAATCACTGCTTTCACGGACCCCCTCAGGGCTGAGGCTACAATTTTTCAGCAGGAGGAGAGCATCAAGTGAGTCTGTAGTCTTAACTAAGGCTGCCACACTTTGATTGCATAACGATTAAATGGTTTCTCTGTCCGAATTTTTTTTTTTCTCCCACCAGTTGCTTGCACTGCTTGTTAACCCAACAGTGTGGGTATTAATGAAGTCTGGGCTTCTTAACGTGTCCCTTTTCTTGTCATAGTGGCTGTTGTTGCAGACCCAGTACTGCTTCTCTTTCCTACAACTTGCTGTGGCTGGACATTTTATGTGCAGCAAAGTATTTATGAATATATAAATGAGTAAGGAAGAAATTAAGTAATCAAAATAAAACATAAGACATCTAAAAAGTATGAAAACTATTTACATATGAATAAATTAATACATTTTATTGCTTGCTATTACAACTATGCCCATGCCCACATTGCCTTAACCCTCATGTTGTCCTCGGATCAAATTGACCCGTTTTCCTATATCAATGTTCTTTTTAATTCCCCAAAATAACATGATTGATTCCAAACAACGCTCTTTGGCAAGTACAAATCTCTATTTTTATGAATTTTATTCAATTTTATAGCATTTGAATAAAAAGAATTGAAGTGGTTTTGAGAAAGTATTGAGAAAAAGTTGACATATTCCAGTCTGTGATTATCCATCAGGATACATTCCTTTAATTTTAGTCTAAATAATTCCTAATTTCTGCTTTTCTAACTCAAACATTAGGCATAATTTCCTATAAATGAGGTTTATTGAACATAAATTCCAAAAATAACTGTAAAACTAAAGTTAATAAGTTAGTGTTATGTAGTGTTGAAAATGTCAAAAAAAAGTTACAACCATTGGAAAAAAAAGCATCAAAAGTGTTGAAAAATGGGACAAAAAACGTAAGAGAAAGTTAAAAACACAGGAAGACAAACACAAGGGTTAAGACACATCACAAATTTGTGTAGGTCCTAAAGTAAAGCAAACCAATATGGAAGAAAATTCACAATCACATTTTTAGGTCTTCATGTCTACAACCAAATACATAACTCACTGAGAAAAACCGTCGCTATACGCTCTTATTCTGTATAAGTAAATTTGGACTCCCATATCGTTAAACATTGAAGTTTTTCAAGTCAAGTTGTATTATCATAGAAAATTCAAGGTAGGATTGTGAAGATTCAGGACTTAGCCGAAAAATGTGAACATCAACAAGTTGTCAGTCCCCCCCCTCCCCCCTTTCTGCTGAAGCCCAAAACGGTTGCCTAAGCCCCTCCCTTCACAAGGGAGAATGAATGTGCCTGAGCAGTGATTGACACGCAGTCGGACATTGGTATTTTGGTCTTTTCCCAAAATCATCACATACATTGTTTATTTTCTGGAGTCATTGTATAAAAAAACTTTTAAGTTAAACATACTAACAAATACAAGATTATTTCAGTGAAACATGTTTTTCACACACAGTGTAATCAGTATTGTCATTCAGAGTGGGTCAGTCTTTTAAGAAAATGGGTTCATGTTTTGCATCTTTTTGATATTGTGTTGGAAATGCTGGAATGCTTGTTGTGTGATTGATAATGTCAATAACCTGGAGGCTAATTTACAGCCAAAAAAAACATATACACACAGAACAACTACGTTGACCTAGTTTTTACAATAATTTCCTTGAAATCACCCCAGGAAGAAAAACTGTTTGCCATCTACAAGCATTTCAGGCATCATCAAGGATTCCTGAAAATGCTACAATATCTCAGCGCTGTACATAGATATAAATATTTCCCCCTCTTCCCAACATCGACATGAGTCATGTAAAAAGCTCGTTTTCCAGTAAGTCCCTGCATCTGTCTAAATGTCGGTCTGTGACAACGTCGGTGAAACATGTCCACGCTGGATTGTAAAGCGGCTTTTATTGCCAATTCTGGATGAAAGCATGGACGAGGTGGGCCAATCATCTCTCGAGTCCTCTTGCCGTTTGATTTCTGCTGTTGACAGAGGGCCTGCCAAAGAGGCCTGCGAGTGTTCACTCGCTCATTCCCTCACTCTTTCACAGCTCAGATTCAACCCATATGAGCCCATCTGGCACTGGGAGAGAAAAGCGCTTTCCCTTTCAAACCCCCATTATGCACGAGGTGCTGATTCCATATGATCGTTGTTGGAGCCCTGCAGTGTACATCTCCTCCACTCTCCCGCACCCACTTATCTTCCTTTCATCGTTTCCTTTGATTACAGATACTTTAGTTTCTGCTTATTCTTTAAGTGCCCAAAACTCAGATGGCCTCTGCTTTATAAGTCGGATAGATGGATGGATGGATGGATGGATGCATGCAGGGGACACAACGTGACGGAACAGCAACATGACATTACAGCTCACCCAGGAGTCAGGGATCTGTGCTAGCTTTGACTGCCAGGGACGTAAGAAAAAAGTCAATAGAAGAAAAAAGGAGAGGTGATGGTCTTTATTTCTACAGCGTCAAAACACAAGCAACATCCCAGGGAAAGCATTTATCCATTGCCTTGTATCAAGGTAACAATACGTGGCAATGGGTGCCTTAACGATGGAGAAAAACAAGCTTGACAGCATTGATTTTACACGTTTTAATGTTGTTTCTTTAAATACGAAGGGACTATGACTATGAGGGCCTTCGCATTATTTGAAGTATGTGCGTGTGTGCTGCTGCAGAAGGAAGTCATTTGGTGGCCGGTAGGTGTAAATATAACATGGTTGTGATTATTCTTTATCTTCCTCATTAAAGCAGTGGAGGAACAGCTGCACGAGTACACCGGGCAGCTAAAGAAGGAAGGCACTCTATTGTGACTGAAATGATAAAATGCATAATTAGGTAGTCAATGTTGTGTTCCATCTCTCTCTCTCTCTCCTCCCCTCACTCTGTCTAGCTGATCGGTGCAACTGTGTTTCCTCTCCATTTTCAGAAATGATGTTGTTCATTAATGCAATGTCGTTTCGGGGCAGGGCCCTCTCTCTCTCTTTCTTGCTGCCGCATTTTGTCTTTGGTAATTTACCTTTATTGGCTGGCAATGGCAATTCCATTTGAACACGGGTTCATTTAATAATGTATGCGTTGTCTTATTGTGCACCGTTCCAGACCCCACCTGTAATTGCCGTGCAGCTGGGTGCACTCAGCCGGATGGATGCACCAGCTGAATGCAAGGACTTGGTGTGGAAAACATGGTCACAAAGAAAAATGGAAAAAAGTATAGAAGAGGTTCTGTTATGATCTGAAGACATTTGAAGTACGCAATATATTAAATTGATGTGTATGTCTATTTTTGTGTGTAAAATGTCTAATCCAGTTTTAACTACATGCACAAAAAGTTTGTTTTCAGTCCAAACGCAGACCGTGGCTGGCTACAGTAACGGTCTGCATTTTGACAGTCCTGTAAACACTGATGTTAAAGGTGCCCTGCCACACAAAAACGTTTTTACCTGCATTTTTAAAAAATATGTTGGTGTCCATATGTGTTTGTGTTATGTCGTGAATGTGAAAATGAACTGCTACCTCCTGTCAGCTCTAGCCACTGAAAAGAAATATAAGCAGAGAAATCAGGCCGATTATAAAAGCTGGTCAGTCTGACGTCATGTTACCTGAGCTCATTACTATACATGAGCTCTCATTGGTTAGCTGGTTAGTTAGAATATTAATGAGAACTGGCACAAATCGAGTTTGTTAACAAGGTGTTAACAAGGTGATACCACCTGTTATGAGAGGTGAAGCCACGAGGGTCCACTTAACATTCTACTGTGTCCCTGTCATGTAGCCGGATAGCTAACACTAGGCTCAGACGTGTCTTGTCTGTGGCAGACAGATGCATTATTGTGCGGATATCTTTACTCTTTCTGTGCTGAGGTCTGACAGTGCATAGCTGTATGGGAAAACCTGCATTTTTCAGTGTGCTGAAAGTGGTTCAGGTACCTTATCATTCTTGCTCAACTGTCTTGCTCATGAACTCAAAAACAAATCTTCAATGACATTCATTTTTTTGCAGGATTAAAAATTGATTAAAATGTTAAATATGTCCCCATGCTTGAAAACAGTTGATCTTTTATTTTTTTCTGCCCATACAGCCCAGCACTAGTTTAAAGCAAGAGTTCAACATCTTAGGATGTACAGTTGCTTGCTTTTCTGCTGAGAGTTAGATAAAAAGGTTCATAATTTTCTCATGCAAGTACAGAAATGATGTAGCTTGAGCCAGCAGCTGGTTATCTTAGCTTACCCTCCTTTGCAGCACTGTGGAGGAAGGTCTGGCAATGCACGACTACCTTTGGATAGAGCTAAGCTGTTTCCCCCTGTTTCCAGTCTTTATGCTAAGCTAAGCTAACCAGCTGCTGGCTCCAGCTACATATTTAACAAACAAACATAATAGTGGTATTAATCTTCTCATCTAAATCTCTCTATAGCGCAAATAAGTGTATTTCCAAAAAAATTCTGACAATCCCTTTTGATGTTTGTTTGGCATGTGAGCCTGCTTCAGTTTATACATGCCCTGTGTCTGTGCGGTGCGGTGTGTTTGTGTGCGTACTGTCCTGAAACCCAACTGCAGTCACCCTCCGCTCTCATCTAATTGTTCTGCAAAGCCCCGCAAGGAGGATTGCGGACACAGTTGTCTTTGTCCTTGGGTTGGAGCACCACTGGCTCACCTTGCCAGTAATAAAACAAAAAAAAAACAGCCAGGCCCTATGTTAAGTGCGCACACACATTAAAAAAATGTGCGTGCACACATGCACTAGTGTTAGTGTGTCCCTCAGTAGGAGGACAGACATCATTATCCCCACCCTTCACACCATCCTGTCCAGAGGAATCTTTTTCATCTCCCTGTAAAAAAGTAGAATAAAATCTGATGAATGAAGTAAGATAGAACCCCTCCCCCTGCTCCCTGTGCACCATTCTCTCCTGTCGTGCTGGGCAATTTTCAATCAAAGAACCAGTTATGGGGCATAACATGGCCAAAATAATATTAGTATGGTGACAGGCATATGAAGGCAAGATGAATCTAGGATAAAAAAAATAAAGGCAAATGTCTCCTTCACCTAGAGGGGGGAATAAATCATATGTGGGTTAATGTGGTGTGTTCTCTCTTTGTCGCCGTCACACACTGTCCTCTCTATGTCACGTCACACACACACTCTCTCTCTCCCTCTCCCTCCCTCACTTTTTGTTGCCTTTCTTCTCTGATTCACTTCATCTGATTAAGTTGGCTGCAAAGTGGTCTTCAGTATTAATAACCCGCTCAGAAAGGTGAGAGGGTATGCAGAGGTATTTACTGTCAGGATGTTAGTGTGGAGAATTGCTGTGATGGATGTGATGATGTAAGTGGGATACTTTGAGTGTCTTTCTTTCATCTCTTTTATATATTGCGTGTGTCACTGTGCTTACCTATATGGCCCACTGGTAACTAAAGCGCGCACACACTCAAACAAATGAATCTCTCATATATCTGCTGAAGTGCTCTCCTGCTGTAGTGATAGTGTAGGTGATTCAGTGCTTTTTAAAAATCAAAACAACAGCTGCTATCATAATCTGACCATCTCATCTGCCGCTTAGTGTGTAACTTTAAGGGTTTGGGGTTAATATCATTTTTGGAGTGTGAGTCAGGTCTAAGACTAGCAATTGCAAAAGTTCATCAACCCTTTTTAATGTCAGACGCCCAGGTATACGCCCAGGTATACTGTCCTTCAGTTCAACAGTGCACTGCCCCACAAACACTAACAATTGTTAGGGTAGCAGTTATGGTAGGCTAACTAAGGTCTAAAATGAAATTCATGTTGTTTGGTTGGGCTACCTTTAAATCCCTTAAATGTATTCAATTGTAGATTCCTTTATTATTAACTTTAATATACTGTAAATACTGATAGGAAGACCGTCACTTAGCACACCAATAATACATTTAGCTCTGTGACATTAAACAGTCTTTAAACAGTGTTTTTATTCCAAATAACTTGTTCAAACGGACAAGAACAGTTTGGTTTGATTCTGTTTTTGTCCATAGGGAGAGTGCAGTATATGCATCTTTTAGCTGTTATGGAAATTCTTATTCAGCCTAAACTTGCATAAAATAAAGGCATTTCAAGCATTCTGTTTTTCTTAATTTCACTCCTGCTGTAGTTACCCCTCTTTACGTTTATAGTATTTACAACACTACCTTCCTTTGTGGTTTAACCTGCGCTGGCACCTGTTTGCCAATTTGATGGTTCCCTTTTGAGGTGAGTAATCCATGCAGTAATGCACATGATTCCCCATGTCCATCAGCACGTTTGATTTATTCCATCAACTCCTTTCAGTTGTCCATCTTGATGTTAGAGTGGATTAAAAAAGTCTCTTGACACCATTTTGAACATGCAGACATGGACCCAAACTAACCCATGCAACTTGACACTTTGTCCTTGAGGAGAGGCTACTATGAAGAAGAGGGAACTGGAAGATGTGGCATTTAATGAATGGATGATTCATACTGTTATGTGTGAGGGCATGTACGTGTCATTGCAAGTGCCTGGATTGCCATAAAGTTGTGACTTGTAATGACTGGGACAACATGGGCTATAAGTGGGGCCCACGTGAGGAATAATGCTCATGTGCCTTTGTGCCTCTATTTTGTGTTCACTTAAAAATGTAGGCTAATGGACCTAAGTTAAGTTGCCTCATGGGGAATACTGGGTCTGAGGAATTTTTTGTTACCACTAAATCCCAATGAAAACCAGTTTTCTGCAGCAGTGGGCCAATAGTTTTGTTTCAACCGGCAGTCTAAGAAAAAGTCTTGCTTCCCGCAAATCTCTTTGAGTTTTAACTGAGACCAGAGTTTTGGTCCCAAAGGTACAACACTTTGTATGAGCACTCACTGTGGATATATCACTTTAAAGGCTCGGGCTTTTGAAATGTGTTGTTTGTATAGCAGTTATTTGCTTAAAAAAAAGTTTTAGCAAAATACTGATTTTACATTTTGGGGTTTTGTAAAAGGCCACTGTTGTAAAACTAATTATAATGTTAAGATGTACACTGAAGCTGCCTGTGAAAATTCCCCTTGCAATTATAGCTGGTGCCACTAAAAACTGCAGCCAATTTTCTTGGCAATGTTTTTTCTAATTTCATTACTTTCTAAAAATGTGAGCTGTAATGCTTAATTGATGTCAAACAAAGGATAACAGAACACTACTGTATTATTGTACATGCCTAAATTATGCTCAACATTACATCCTAATCTCAGATCTTAACCCAAGACTTCTAGTGTGTATTAAAAATGTTGTTAACAAACATTGCAAATACTGCTACAGTGGTTGATGTTGGTTTGCGAAATCTTTCTGTCTACTGTATTTGTTCATATGATTTTTAAATTTTAAATATTTAAACAAAGTATAGGTTGTTTGAGTAAAACACCAGAAATCTCTCGAAAAATACTTTGGCTTCTTTCGATAGGTTGTTAGTTGTTAACTTGGTAGCTTATTGTGGTACTGTACACTCACTTGCAAATGCAAGTGCTAATTGAAACACCTCTTTTACAGCTAGGAAACACTTTTCATTGTCATTCAACATAATATAGCCCATTTTTATAGTTGTAAATCTAGTAGTAATGAAGTCATTTTAATTTATGGCCTTAAATAGTCTCTTGATGATGTGAGAACCAGCCAAAATAATCTGACGGGGCAACAGTACATTCAATTTGAAGATGTTAAAATAAAAAAAGTACTAAGAAAAATAGAAGTTCAGGAATATACTCATACACAAACAAAGGTGTATATATTATTATATAGAGTCCAGCTGTGTAGGATGGAGCTAATGAGTCAATGGCCCTACGCTCTCATCAGTGGCACTAATTACACTCATTAATATTAATGAGCTCATTTGCATGCTGACAGAATGTTCACTGTTTATGAGCTACATGTGCATGTTGGAGGCAAGGAGGAAAAGACAGGAAGGTCACTGAAAATAAAAACAAAAGAAGTTTGCACATGCAGTGATGTGTGTATTTGCACACTGCAGTTACTTCAGTGTTTAGGCTATTATTTCATGTTTTTGTGAGATAGTGTTTAATTTAAATGCAACACTATTGATGTCATGAAATTAAAAAGGCAAAATTAACCTGCTCGGATGTTTCATTTTGAGTTCGACTTTTGATGACTCTTTGACACGTGAATTCAGAGCCGGAGAAAATAGAGTAAGAAATCGTAGCTTGTTAGCTGTGTTGCACCTCTTACTTTTCTTTAACCTCCTTTTGTCAAAGGAAAAATTGCAGGTAGTTATGGGACAGGAGTAGGTGATAAAAATGTGACATTTGAGTAAAGTGTGTCCCGTTAACAACTGAGCTAAGCTAGTTTGCTAATTGACCATTAGCACGTTAGTTCGACAGCATGGTGTGCAACATTAAACAAAATTCCAGGGTGAAGTAGAACAGTAAAAGGTCCAGAAGCTATTATTACTGGCTAGCGCTAGTTAGGTAGAAAACCGTTAGCTCGCCAACTACAGCAGTTCACCAGCTAGCATGCCCAAACTGCAATTCTTCCAGCCCACCTTTTACATATGGACGAAAGAATGTGACATTGTGGTGTGAGCACTTCTAAAAATCATCATTGTGTGAAGATATGCATCTTGTGTTTCTTTCCATAAGATGCATGTTTGACCAATAATGTGATTAACATTATTGACCAAATCACATGTTAAGTGATTAGACTATAACAATACGTTATTAGCTCCAACTGCACACTGGGGTTTTTAAAAGACTGTGATTAAACATGCAAATACTGTAATACTGCCATATTGAAAGGTGGTGTGATATTCAATCTACTACAAATATACAGTTCACTCAGTGTGTGTGAGAGTTTCTGGCTTTCCCATAGGTTAAGGTGACCAGATTTCTCAGACAAAATCCAGGGACATTTTCAGCTCAGAAGCGTATATACTTAAACGGGGACACAGCCCCAGGGGCATCACAAGACCAAATTATTTGGCAGGAGAAAGCCCGCAAATATACCGCAAACCCAGACGGTGTGCTGAAGGAAAATGAAAATTGAGCCAAAGTATGTAGGAGGGCAGAGCCAGGCTATCAATCTGGTGCACTTTGAAAAGAAATTCAGAGGTTAGACTTGATTGTTCTTATCTATGGATGGAGATATTTGTGCTGTAGCCTGAACTAGTTTGCACTTCAGAATTTAACCATACACACACATGTGGAATTGGTTTTTCTTCATATTTTTTCATTGTCACTAGAAAGCATACAAGTAGAAATATATATTAATATTTGTAAGTGGGATATATAAGTAAGTGGGATTGTCTGGAATCTGGCAATATAATAACCATTATGGTGGGATACACTGGCTAAGCAATTTACACATTATAATTTTGGAGACCATGTAAAAGATTTGTTGCAATTTCAAAACTTGGGAATTACTTGGGAACTGCTTGTTGTACTGATGCATGTGTTAAGTGAAGAGTTTGTGAGATATTTCACAGAGAGTAATGGGTGTGCAGATATTTATGCATAATGTAAACATAACATTTCATGTAGGCCCCATTCTCATTAGGGGCTGAGCCCCCCTAAAGGTCTGATCCTAGACTTACCCCTGCTGCTACTTCATACACCCCAGAGGGGAATGTTGTAATGTTTACTGAACTGCATTTATCTGACAGCTTTTTCTTTATTGCGTCAGGCGTGTTTCTGCAACAACTCATTGAGTATCGGATAAAATATAAACTATTGAGGAAATATTTTCCTTTGACATGATGCAGTATTAAACGAAATTGCTGCAGTCGGCAGCAGAGAAACAGCTACAATGGAAGTTAATGGGATAATTGTCCAGCTTGTATTTACGTTTATAAAAGTGCTCGTTTTGCTTCTGACAGGCTCAGATTAATATTCTGTGTCTGAAAAGTGTCTGACAGCATTATGGAAAGGATTTCTAAGGAGGTCGACCTTTCTGTTAAAGATTGAGATCCTTTTTTTTAAACATAAAAATTTTGCGAAATTGCGTTCTCTAAACCCACCAGACTCCATGTATCACTGTATAATCAGTGATTTTAGCATCGTATAATACGGCTTTCTAAAACCTCTCTGAGCTCCGAGCAGCTCTTGCTGTCTTGATGCTGTGTGTGTATGATGTACTATCGGCTCCGTTTGGTCAGTGTTTTCTTTCTTTCATTCCAATTTTGGGTCTGTCAGTCACAGTGAAAACCGGGGACATTTCCAGGGACAGATCCAGCCGGGGACAGGTCACCAAAACCGGGGACTGTCCCCGGAAACCGGGGACGTCTGGTTACCCTACCATAGGTGCATGTGGATGTGCATAAAAAGTGTAATCCCTGTGGGAGACAAAATCATCTCCTCTGAGACAGGACAAAGTCAATATGGAAAGTAACACTGAGCCCACAGGGAGCAGTCCAACAGAGGCCAAACCAAGAGATAAAGATAGAGAGGAAAAAGAGATTGTGTGTGTGTGTCTCTGTGTGTGTGAGAGAGAGAGAATGCAAGGATGAGCAGGACAAAAATGTTTTTTTACTGTATATCCGGTGCACACAGCTGTTGGTTTACATAAACCCATACACGGGTATGGGAGTGATACATTCTCCTTTGCGAGATGTATTTAATCAAGCATATAAAGCCAAAACCATCTGTTACCCATTGGAAACTGACTTTTACAATCTACAGTATATGTGTACTGAATGTGTCCATGCATGTTGACTGAAAAGACTACCAGCATGGAAACTTCAGCTAGAGCCTATAATAGAGTTCTGTGTGTACTTAATTACATGTTGTTTTAAATAGCCAGAATATTAAAAACAAAAATTTGAATTATTTGATATTATTATATTGAATGAGTTTTCTTTAAGGAAATATAGTATGTAGTAGATTTGTCAATTCATAGGGTAATATGTTAATACGGTAATTCTCTACAAATGTCTTTACATTTGTAGAGAATTACTTGATGAAAGTTCAAGCATTAAAATGTAGAAATAGTTTCATTTATTCATTCAGCTCTTGATTTACATGCACTTAAAGCTATAACTTTAGCTCATTAAGGAGAATAATATAAATGTAATCTATTTGTGTGAGTGTATTTCATTTATGTTAAATGAAAGCATTTATTTACTTATTATTTTATTGTATTGTATTCCTTTCAATTGCAAATATATTTGCACTAGGGGTAAAGAGTTAATATTTAATATATATAATATATATATAATTTTCAGATTAGTAATTGTATTTAGAGGTTGTACAAGAATAGGTTTACATGGTTTAATTGTCAAAAAAACACAATAGACTTGTTGAACTGCACATTGCTGCGGCTCCTCTTTTCATGCGCAGTACCTAGGTAAGGAGTACTAGTCAGTCAGAAGCAGTCTGCTCCCAAAACACATGCGGAACAACTTGACAAGTTTTTCAACCTAGACTGGAGCAAGACGATTCATAGTGGCAAGTTATTTAAAGGGTAACACATACGTGTGTGAACACAGATGTGTTCTTAGTCATTTTCCTTTGCTACTGTATAATCACTGTGTGCTTTGGCACTAAAATCCTCTTGTTTAGGTGATTCACTCTGAGTGGTCCATTATCTCTGCCTCACCATGGTTCATCCACTGCTAAAATAAACTGTACTTGCCCTTTTCTACCTGGCATAGGTATGGCACTTCAGAAACAGCTTGTTATAACCTGAGCAACCATAGGTGTAGCCAAATCCACCAGAACTAAAATCTTTTCTTGAACTTTAATAGACGCATATTGTAAATTAGGGGTGTGCAAAAAAAATCGATTCACATTCATGAATGAAGCTCTACCAATTAAAAATTGATTAATAGAATTTCATATATATATTATGTGTGTGTGTATATATATATATATATATAGATATAGATATATAGATATAGATATAGATATATATATAGATATATAGATATATATATATATAGATTGTGTGTATATATATAGATTATGGAATGGATACTTTTATTATTATTTTTTGTTTTGTAATGCCGTGTATTCTATCATATGGGAAAAGTAACTACATGTACATACTGTGAATGGTATTTTTAATTAAGAATCCTTTTGAATCAAAAATCAATTTTGAAGCGAATCTTGAGCCTAAAAATCGACATTGAATCGAAATGTGATATTTATTAATTTTTTTTTATTAATTGTGATTTTATTAAGGCTTGCATTTACAAGTTACACTTTCAGCCCAAAAGCATATAAATGGCTAAAATGAAAACATTGTCACAACAAAAACAAATATGAAAACTACATACATCTGCTGTAAATTATAAAAAATGTTGGATAACTTAATACTTAGTATTAAGTTATCCACTAACTAGTAGTACTAACTTAATAAATAGTACTACAATTGCGGTTTGGTTTCATAAAAATATATATTTTTTAGTGGTTCCCAAAATGTTCCCAGGCCAAATAATCACAAAAAGCCATTGATACAGTAATTCTAAGCCATAAGTTAGTGTAGTGGAAAGAGAGTTTTAGCTAGGAAGTGAAATTTCACATTAGATGTCTGGGTGCTTGCAACCTAAAAAGAGAATAAGAGAGAGGAAGATATCCACCTCAGAAGTTGTAATAAAAGTTGCTACGGCTTTAGGAAAGGAGGAAAAGAGAAAGGGAGCAAAGAGAAAAGCAGACCAAGCCTCCCTTGTACCTACATTCTCCCATGGCGCCGAGTTGTTGGGCTGCCTTTAAATTTGTCCAGGGACAAAGCGGTACAAGGTATAATCCACCTGCCAGTCCCGTTCAGCATCAGCAGCACTCTGGCAGGAACATTCTGCCCCCCATTTAAACACAAAATACCATCAGTGCGGAACAGTAGAACCCATTCTCCTCTCCACTCTTTCTCCACATCCTCTCTGAATTACAAATGCACCACAGGAAAGCAACGTGGGGGGTGTTGTAGAGAGACTCGGAGATGGTAAACGGACAGAAAGATGCAGAGTGAATATTAGTGACAGCGGAAAAGAGATTAGCAAGGAAAAGATATAAGACTCTGGGAAAGAAATGAGTGAGGATAGGGAGACGGAGAGCCTTTTTTTTCCCACCCTCGCTGGCAGGGGAGGCCCCAGGAGAGAGCCAAGATTGATCGGTTCATTTGGATTGGAAAAGTGGATCTCTCCCCCCAAAAAAACTTGTTTCCTTCCAAACCAAATGACAAATGAGCCTATCGATTTGTTGTTTACAATCCAGGGTGCACAATGCCCCCTCAGCGCACATGATGGACCTCATAATGGCCGGGTCTCTGAGGTTTACCATTGCAGCTAGCCGCTAACTGACAGCTTTCTAGGCTTCCGAATGGCCACCACAGTACTCTATGTGAAGCCCTGTTGTTATGCCAAGCACTTAGACACTCTGTTCCACGAAAAATGACAAACAAGGTGATTATGACCTACCCTTGTGCTCAGAAAAAAAATAGTGGCACAATCATTTGTGGCCAGTGACGTGCAGTGATGTCAGTTAGAGGCTAGGCACTGAGTTATGAAAGCCAGATTACCGAATTTATTGTTTAGGCTAATACTCAATCAAAACAGAAGGCTAAACGTTACGCACAAGCGCGGCACATACGCACAGTCGATAGCAAGACATTTCCAATCAATCTATCAATCAAAATCAATCTAAATGTATTTATATAACACTTTACAGCAACCAGCATGGTCCAAAGTGCTTAACAGAATGAGTAAAATTACATCATCCAATAGAAAGAGTGAACATAGAAAACAGAAAAATCAGAAAAGGTCACAAAGAAACAAAAGAATGAAGTTGTCACACCACTGCTACATATTACAAACCAGACTGAACAAATATGTTTTGAGTTTGGACCTAAAAAGAGCGACATCTGTAACAGTACGTATATCAGGGGGTAACTTGTTCCAGAGTCTCGGGACAGCAACCGCAAAAGCCTGATCACCACACCGTTTATGCCTGGACCTTGGGACTTCTAAAACCAACTGATTTGAAGACCGCAAAATACTCTGGGTGACATATATTCTCTCTCTCTCTCTCTCTCTCTCTCTCTCTCTCTCTCTCTCTCTCTCTCTCTCTCTCACACACACACACAAGTCAATGTCCAGCATCAGAATGCAAGTTATGAAGCCATCTTTGTTCTAATTATTGCACAGTGGCCAATTATGTTTGTCAGTCCCAGTCAGCAACAATGAAAACACACACTGCTCAACTGAATATGAAGCCAAATGGCTTCACTAAGCCCAAAATAGTTTTCGACTCACCAATCGGTAGATTATTTGTACATAAAATCCATCCGACGCTCTTTCCTCGTGAAGACGTTGATCATTGCGTTGTAAAACTCGTCTTTACGGGCCTTCAGTTTGCATAGTCTCTGACTCCCAATTGACAGAATGGGAGGGCTGAAAGACGTGCTTGCCCAGTCCGGTTCCGACTGTACGTTTGGATCCGTTTCAGGGTGGAGGATGTGCGAAGCTGTAGTTGCCGGTATTATATGAGCTGACGGTTTTTCATGCTTGGTTAAAGCTGCGGGCAGGTTGTTCAGATCCCAGGTCCCCGTAGTAGTCCAGCCGCAGACTGTTAGCACAGCCACGTAGCCACATCTTTTCTTCCAAACCAGTCAGTTTGAAACGATTGGACGAGTTTTTGTCCCTTTTGCTGCAGTAGTCCATCTAAGGCTGGCGTAGACCTCCATCTTGCTATTAGTTTTTTGTCATTTTGACTTTGAATTTCGCGGGGATTGCGCTTACACCGTAGCTGGTGTAATGACGTCAGCTACGCAAAGGGCCAGTAATATCTCGATTTTAATTGGTCCATGTTTGATATGTAACGGAGATGATTACTGGCATAACACATTTAGGCACAGCAGAGTTGTGCTTTTTGCCGTACATGTTAAAGAATACAGGATCAAAATGTGCATGCGCAACATTGGCTTATCGCTTGAATGGACAGTAAAGGCACAGCTTATTCTATTTGATTATGCGTAACTGCTACATTTGTCATTGTACCGTCTAAATAATTGGAATAACTCACGTATAAATCACAAGAATAAACAGTAAAAATACAAATACAAGTTTATTAAATACATTTAATTAATAAACATTTTTATGCTTGAATTTTGGCAGGGTAGGCAGCGCCTAGCTTACCTATCCTGACTGCACGTCACTGCTTGTGGCTACTGTAGTTAATATCCCCTCTTTTTCCTTTCTCTACTACCAGAAACCAAAAGGACCGAGCTTGCTATCTGCAAATATTCTGCAATTCTCAGTGAAAATAAGGAAGATGTCAGGATCAAAACGTCCTCAATGTCTGCCTGTCAGTTGTGTCCAAACACAGCATAGTTCTTGATCGACACGGCTTGAGGCTGTACTGTAAAGACAGAGCAGCTGCAGGTAGACTTCCTGTACCCAGCCTCACAACAAGCCGGAGGTTATTGCTTCCCTGACCTTTGCTATTGAACCTCGCTGATCCTTGGAAATGCCGAGTTTAAAAACTCCACAAGGCTCAGCCACACTTACTAAATACAGGGCCCACACACAAATATGCGAGACAAAATGCACTTATACAGCGAGAGGGAACAAGAGAGGGTTTCTTTTTCACCTAATTTCATTATGAAATGTAATTACAAGGCAAAATTATTGTGGCGAGGACGTCTAATTACAGTAGTTATTGCTGTATTGCATGATGTCTGCGGGTATGAAATAATTTATAAGCCTTGTAATCATCCGTCTATTCTTCCATGTCTCCATAACATTGTTCATTACCATCAGTGGGCTTCTTCAAAGGAGATTACTTTATTGGTCGTTTTACACAAGACTGTGTGAAATAGTCTTGTTTTTGTGTTCCTCTGACATAAACACACATAAATCATTTGTATATTTGCATGTGGGTCTTATATGGAGTGGTGTGCTGAGCCATTTGAGGTTGAGTGCCTGGCGCAGAGACATTGTGTCAGTAATAGAGGCTAATAATCGGTATTTCACCCAAATTTAACAATTTATTCCAATTCAATCTGCAACAGAAAATGCAAAATAATAAATGGAAACACATGTAATGTGGATGATATCATTCAAATTTAATTAAGTAGTTCACAGCAACAAATGTTGAGTGGTGAAAGAAGTATCCAGATCCTTTGTTTATAGTAAAAATACAACAGTATTTAATATACTTCATTACAATTATAGTACAGAATAAAAATACTCATGCAGAAAAATGGCCCCTGATAAATCATCAAACATATCATTATTAGATTGATTAGACAGTTTGGCATGATACATTTTAATATAAAAATCTGTGAAGTAGAAGTAGCCTCTAAAGTAGCAGAAAGTGGAAATACTCAGTAAACTACAAGTGTCTCACAATTTTACTTTAAGTGGCTGTATTACACTTTCCATTTGTGTTGATTGTAGCAGTCACTTTGGAGAAACTTGCTGTCCTAAAGGTCTATTCTTTACGGTGTATTGGCCACTTTGTTACTGAGTTAGCATTATCAGGAGTAACCAACGTAGTAATAACTTATATTAATATAGAAACCCAATGGCGTTTTACATAAGTACTGGGGGACAAGGGAAAAGAACATGGTAGGCCAACACAAACACGGACTGAAAGGGATAAAGCGTCCACGCTAAATGGAAGAGAACGTACTTTAATGTCAGCTACTGACTACAACCACGCCTTGCATTGTAATGTTATTTTATGAATGAATTAGACAGATTACATATCTGAGGGCCAATTTGGGTCTGTTTTGAATCATTTACAATCCTATAATTATCTCCATCTGTTGATAGCTTGACCAAGATTGACTTGTTTCTTGCCCGTTGTCTTTCACTTTCCCTTTTGGCTTTTAGTTGTTCTTTGTTTATTTCCTTCTTTCCTGTGACGATCCCGCCCCAGTAACAGTCATAACTACAGCAGATTACTTACTTCTTAAATAAAATAAAAATACAATTAGGCCTCTATGAAGAAATCTCCTGCTAGCTTTTACCTGGCTGGATACAATAACAGAGGCTTTTCCGGTGTTACAAAGAAATCTGTGACCCGTCAGAATGTGTTACTGTAGCGCCGTTTACCTGGTGTAAATCATTCTGTGACGTTGCGGGGAAAAATGGATGCGAGAGAACGGCACTAATAAGAACTATATAAAAATAGCGTTCTTTGCTGTTATAGGTCATTTATGATCATCAGATGGAAAATGACAGTTTCAGAAACACTAAAAAGTTACATATTGTCACTTTAAGTACAGTTGTGTATATGTTACTTTCCACCATTGCAAAAACATCCTCCTGGTCCTTTGCTTGACACCAAACAAGCAACATTCCCGTTCTAACTTTATCTCTCTCTCTGTCGCTGGGCTACCTGCAGGCCGCAGCCCAAAGACAATGGCAGTGGCTAGAAGAGATTTAAAAAAAAAATGCTACCAAATAGGGAGTGAGGAAAGTTCAGACATTAATCTAAACTTGGAAGTTTGATACAGAAAAAAAGATAGAATCAAGAGGGAAAGGCAGATTGGGCCGATTTTGATCTGCAGCTCAGCACTTTTCTGGCAAGGAGTGATGGTGCGGAGGTGGAGGAATTGTGTGAATTGTCAGAGTCAGAACTAGATTGCTTCCTGATGCCGCTGCCATGCCAGGTTGGGGAGGAAATGACATCAGACATCAGTGGAAAACAGGCAGAGAAGAAGAGAGGACCAAAAGTAGAGAGGAAAGGGACAAGAGGAGGGAGAGACTGAGGAGGATGGATACAGAGCTCAGCCAAGCAGTACTCTAAATACATAACTAATGTTCCTTGCGGTGGAACTAGAGTCCCGGCTCATTTATTGTCTCAATAAAGCTTGTCTGACGGCCTCTGCATCGGTTATCAGTCACAGAACCGTCTTAACTGGGTCAAGACCGCTGGGGTGGGGGTGGAGAGGGTGGGGGGTGGGGGAGGGGGTCAGTTCAACCCTCCTTCTCTCTCCATCTTCGGAGCAGCGGTGTAGGCAGGAAGCACAGCTGGGGCCCTGTTATCGCTCACACTTAATGGAGAGAGGTCTTTGAAATTCCGAGTACCAGGGCAGATATATTTGGCCCGTTTATCCTTTTGAAATGCACACATGCAGCTGAGTGAAGGACACCTGGTGCACACTGGATGTGCTGGAGTCAATACCCTGTTTTTGAGTTACTATTTTGTTTTGATTTGAACTTCTAAAATTGCAGTTGAATATGTCTTTTAATACTTGACACAGTAGTTGGTTAATTTTTTTTCATCATGCACTCAAAGTGACATGTTAAGAGGTAGGTTGATACATGACAAGGACACGCTGTTACTCACGAGTCTGTAAATGTTGCTGTTTCTCACATGGGAACCGGTATAAACACCCTTTCTGTCCTTGCCCTATTCCATGCTAGCATCTGTCAAAGGAAATGGTAGAAGAGAGGAGAAAAAAGGTGCAATTTTGAAAGTACCTAGGATAATAAAGCCATTTTATTAGCAGAAGAAAAGGGCCTTTTAAAAAATGAAATGAATCATCAGAAAAAAGTACACTCAGAGGCAGCATTAAATAAACAACAGCAGCGAGACTGCTGTGAAAAGTACTTTTCTTTAACGTCAGTTCGACAGAATGAAAGATAATTTGTTGTCCTTTTGAAAATACAAAATGAATATAACTCTAATCATTAACAACCAATACATGCATTCACAAGAGCATGCATTCCTTAACTACTGCACTATTTTATCAAAAGAAATGGAATGTGTTCTCTATAAAAAAAGTAGATTTATTACTCACTGTATCAACCTTTTCCATGATGAGCTTTTGTTCTGCCGTTTTCCTAAGATCATTTAGATTAATTGCCGCTCTTGTTATTTTTCTAAATCAAAGCTTGACATTATTATGTGCCTGACACATTGTAAGCTTCTTCTTATTTTTGCCTTCTAAGGTAATTTCCTATGGCGGGTAAGTGTTTTGACTCAAAACCTCACATATTCCATTGCTGTTTCATTTTGTTTTCTTGCTCTAATTATTAAATTATCATACACTGGAGCTGAATGGGTAATGAGTTCTTAGCTAGTGGCAAATAAAAACAAAAAAAAAGGCTTTACAGAGCCACTCTGCTGCTCACAACGCCGAGCCTGCAGCCAGAATGAAAAAGGCACTACAAGCTTCAGGCAGAGGGAAGAGCTGAAAACATTTTTTTTTTTTTTTAATATCAATAATAAATCCCACATTCTATAAATATTTCACATGCCATTTTGGGGCATTCAGCTGACACTTTTAATGAGAACAATTGAGTGAACAGTTCTGGTCATAGACAGATTTTCTGCAGATTTAGAAGCGTATTCAGAGTATTTAGACAAGTTTTAACCTTTTAAAGGGATTGTATACAAATTATTACAGGGCAGAGTGCTCATAAAAGGGAGAAGGGTGTGTATGCATTTTTTTTTCTTTTTGAGAGAGCATAGAAGGGCCTTTAAACTTTTTTCTCACCCTAAATAAAAGATGGTTGTGCAATGGTTCATTGCCATATGCAGAAGACAACTCTAGGATTTATTTTTCCCATTACAGTCAATAATCTAACAGAACTTATATTTCTAGTTGTGTGACACTTGGATCTTTATATTAGGTCTATAAAAGAAGAAAAACATTCAAGATAAGGAGGAATAGTCATCATTTTGCTATATTTCCCAAACATTTGAAAGTCTATTTCCAATTGGCAGCAACTGGTTATAATTATTTTTTAATTAATACATGAGGCCCAATTAGATTACACCATCTTCAACTATATTTGCATTGTCTCTTTTAGTTATTTATTGTGAAACAAGTTGTACCAACTCAGTGTTATAATTTAAGATATTAGGGGGGAGAGTGTGGCAGTTTTTTAGGTGTTGGGGGAAGTGTTTAAAGAGAATTTGAATAATGGTGGGACCTTAGCTATTTAAAATATATTAATAAACTGAACCTCTATATTTTTGGTATGTGTATGTCCATATGCACAGACAAAGCTTTATGGACATAAACATGGAAATATGCACACACTGCTGAGTATTCACAAAGACCAAATGACCTGAAAATAATAAGTACTAACCAGATTTGAGTGAAACCAAATAGTCTTGTATAAGCTGCCTTACACATAACAGCAATGATTATGTTCTTATCTGCTTTGGGGACTGTTCTGAGTTGAATTACCATTCATGCTGTACTGCTGTTTTGCTTAATGGAATTTGTTTAGCGGGCTTTATAAGGGAGCACACAGGGAATAAACAGATTTATGGGGAGCTCTGCCAAGTAAAAGGTTATGCATAATTTAAGGCGGATTAGTTGGGATGTAGAGGTCAATAAGGCTAAATAGACAAGAATCATCAACATCCAGGAAGGAGAAGCTGTGTCTTGAGGGTCAGGGCCTCCACCAGCTGTACAAACTCTTTATTAACGGACCCTAATGCGTGCTCACATGCATCCAGGAGCATGCTTTAGCTTACATTAACACACTTGTACAGACACACCTCACTCATACATCAGTACACACATGAGCAGAGGGCATACCATGTATAGGAACTAATTACATCAGTGTGTTTATTTTGGTTTGCAGCCTGAAGGCATTGTTCTACTTTAATCTAAGTATGTCACTATGTCATTTATCATCAACCTCAACGTAGTCACTTTCATTACCGACGGCCACATCACGGTAACAACTGTCATCAGAACCCATCATTACAGCACCATACTCTCATGCTGCTGTGCAAGTCCATTTGTCACAGTACCTCACTCCTTGAGTTGTTTACAACTTGTTCACTCAGCTGCTGATAATGGCAGTATAAGCAAACAGTTTTTTCTTCTTCTTTTTTTTGCGCCTATTATAAGTTGCCCCTCACAGACAAACTGTTCAGTCTTGGCACATCACGCAGGGCAGTGAGTCTCCAAGAGGTTGAGATATTAGATTAGTTTTGCAATCCATTATGTGCTCTGTGTTAAAATGAAGCAACTTTTTTGTACTATATCAAGTTTTAAAGTGCAGCTTAGCTCCCTGTTTTAGGTTGAAAACACCTCTTGACATCTTACATGTTTCAGCCTTATTATATATCTATTTATTTTTTGAACCACAGTTTGTAAATAACTTCTGTTTTAAAGTCTTCTGTATACCGTCTTCGATTTCATTCCCATAAAATCTTTTTTTTTTACCAGCCAAAATGGAAAGCATTAATACTGACTTCAGTCCAGACCTGGTCCTTTAGACCTCTCTCTGAATTCTGTGTTTTTTTTTTTTTTTTACATTTTTAATGGTTAAGCAGCTCGGGATGTATTGTTTGAGTTCCTTTTTGTATCATATTGGGTATAGATTGTGACATTTGCCTTCTAACTTTAGTTTTTATTTTTCTATTTCATTACTCTGTTAACCAATAGACCCCAAATCACATGGATGAAATAGCAATTAAATGCAAATATTTTTTTTCTGTTTCGGAGAATGTAATAGGTAAATTTGTGTTCGCCAGCAGCTTTCAGGTGTCAAGGTTTTACTATTCACTGCTGATGTACTGGTGTCTCTGTAGACACTGGTGTAAAACAATCTCTTTTCCACAGACTCCTGTTCCCACCGACATTTCCTCCTCTGGCTCACAGTGCCTTTGGGCTTTCCATCTTTGTGTGTGTGTCTCTAGTGGACGGCACATGCGTGTGTGTTGTGTGCGTGTGTGTTGTGTGCGTGTGTGTGTGTGTGTGTGTGTGTGTAGGTCCACAAATCAGGGGTTGCTTTTGGCGTTCAGCTGTGAGAAAATGTCAGAGCACATCTGCGAATGAACGATATCAGCAGTACCTAGTGGCCTGTACACACAAACACGTGCACACACACACACACACACACACACAGAAGAAAAACAAGCCCAGGGCAATGGCATGCCACAAAACCTGCCAGGTATGCACCACGATGGCACCTAGCATAAATAGTATGCAGGTAAAAGAGGTTGTAGCTGGAGGCAGCGATGTGGACTTCTGTGTAGAGATTTGGAAAGGGGGACTTACTTACTATGGCATGAATCTCAGGTTTTTCACAATAAAATGTGTAATCAATATGTATTTTGAAAGATATTAGAATTGAATGAAGACGTTAACCACATATTATTTTGAGCAGATAAAGAAAGTGTAAACATAGGAATATTGATGGTGGCAATCAATATTAGTATTCACATTATGTGAAATGTTTTATAGACTCAAATATTGGTAATTACATATCCTGATGTAAAACATGTTTTTGTTTCACTCTTGAGATTAAAGAATCTGCGATAAATTCTGCTAGGCTGCAGAGTGCAAAGGTTTCTTCTAAAATAGGCCTGAATTCTTGTGAAACTTGTCACAACGATGTCGCACAAAAGGCTTATTTTTAAAGAATAAGTTTACATTTTGTATTCGCTTTCTTGCCAAGAGTCAGATGAGCAGATTGTTACCGCTCTAGCCCCTTAGCTTAGCACAAAGACTAGAAACAGGGGGAAATAGCTTACCACAAACAAGATACAGCATGTTAATAAGTAAGCCTTAAGAAGTTCTGATTAGCAGATGTTGCTACCTTTACAAAGAGCCAGGCTAGTTGTTTCCCCTGTTTCCAGTCTTTATGCTAAGCTAGGCTAATGGTGTCCTGTGTCTAGATTCATACTAAAGTGACAGAATAACATCAATTGTATAATCTGACTTTCTGCATGACAGCAAACTATTCCTTTAATGAATTCAATCCAGTGGCACCATCAGGAGTAATAAGCCTCTACTGAAACATAATAATTCAACAAATTCTAGCATTTTCATTTATCAAGGATAAATGAAAGAACGAAGGGAAATAAAGAAAAGCAGAAAGAGAGCAATTATCTGTTGCACACTAACATTAATTCAACTGAGAACTCTAATTTCAGTCTTTCTTATTGAACTGAACCCAGTTGTAAAGCATTACCTTTTTCACATTAAATATGTTCATCAAGCACATCAAACTATTTTGAAAAAGCAGTTCTCTTCTATTTTGGAAAAATTGAGCAATAAATATCACTGTAAAGCTTCTGTTAGATTTTTTTTCTTCATTTTTATCAAAAAGAAATATCAAAGTTTTAAAAAATAGCCTATATACATAAAGGAGGCATTTAACATGTACTCATGTTTTTTTTACCATACATATTATATTCATGGTTCATGGGCAAAATATTGTTAGTGACTCTCCCTTATGCACACACACACACCACTGGAGACACCCACACAAGCATACATGCATGCACACAGACACAGAGCGGAGGTCTGGAAATGTCAGTCAGCATGCTATCTCATTATCTCTGCCTCTTGAAGTTTCATGAGTGCAGAGGAGCTATTTGGGACACAAATTCACTTCACCAAAAAAAACCTCAGGCTTTTTAAAAAAAGGGCTTGACAGCTTTTAGTGTACAGATACTCATCAAGGCCGCCAAATGGGTAGAATAATCTTATGAAAATCAGGCAAAGCAATAGACTGGAAAGGAACAAGCATGGGAAGGGAAGAAAAAGAGGTGAAGAGAGAAAAACAGAAAAGGGTAGACAAGAAGAAGAGGGTAATGGTAGAAATAAAGGGCCGACGGAGTACAAAAGGAGGAAATGGTGGTTGAGGGAGGCAGAGACAAGTGGAAATGAGCTGAGAGGAAAGGCGATAGAGAGCTGGTGGCTAATTACACAGAGCAGGGATTTATTTTTTTGCATAGGGTTTTTCCTCACATTCCTCTGAGCTTCCTCTTAATTCCTGCCGGGCTCAATTCAGGTTTAGGGAAATGTCTGCCTACCACGGCAGGTCAGATAGTAGAGTTAATTATCTAGATAGTAGATCCATTGTAAGCGGAGACATATGAGGGGATTTCCATGATGAAAGCAGATCTCGGAGTCTTATTGGCACTCAGTTGGCTTTTTCAAGCCATCTTTTGTTTGACTTTGTTTTTGCCTGACATGTCCGCAAATTCTGCGTGTGTGCTCCTTAATATAGATTTCAAATGTTGGTTGTACAGTAGTGTGCATGTGCTTGTTGTAGCTTTACTGTTACTTAGCTGACATCCTTTTCCCACCAATTGAAATGATGTGTTGTGCAGAATAAAAGCAACCACGACTAGAAGGCAAAAATGCTTTTTTTGTGCATGCATATGTGCACATGCTTTCTTGTGCTACAGGGGCATGTGCACATTTATAGAAAGAAGACCTACATAGATGGGATAATTCGGTGAAAAGTATTTGTGAAATGAATACCGTTCATTTGCTTAAAAGGCCATTTGACTTGCCATTACTGGGCACGGAGAGGCCTGCTCAACATGATGAGCAAAGGTGGGCAGTATGGCAACAATTTCACAAATAGCAGAAAGAAAATGCATGTTAATGATTGTGTGCATTAGGTTTATGTGTGTAAGTGTATGTGAGTGTGTGATTGAGAGCCCCATTTTGCCCCCCCCAGCTCATTGTACAGAATACGGAGTGATGTTGATTTGCTTCTGTCAGAAAGCAGTTCAGTCCTTGCACAGAATCACACCGGCATACAGAATGTTGTGCACCACCACACTAACTAATGTGACACAAAAACAAAACCCAACAGCTGCAGATTTTGTCCGGAAATGGGGAGAGATATAGGGGATGACATGCGGCAAAGGGTTGGAGTCGAACCCGAGCCGCTGCGGTAAGGACTAATCTGGTGTCCAACATCAGTAGCCCTTGACATGCTGTTGACTCTGCTACTTGCCCAGGCCACATCTGATCCGTACAGTTTGTAATTGTCTTAGCACATCTTCTTATCTTAGCACCATCTCTTGAAGAGTGCTGCACTGCAATTATTATACCATATCTGATCTGTATTTAGGTCTACTTTCTGTCTTTTTTGTCTGCTTTCTTACTATCTTCACACATGCAACACACACATACCATTCTCCTGCCATCTCAGGCTTGGCATTGCATTAGATATAATTTATTAGGCCAAGATGCTGGCTGTTGACATGAGTGTAATCTACCATTTGGTGGGAAGATGAGTGTCCAAGGGAGGGTGTAATGATGTTCTCTTCCTCTCTCCTTCTTATATCCTGTTGATGAAACCACGTCTGATACCTTCCCTTACACATAGCTTTAAACCTGTGTGTGTTTATTTCTGTCCACGCCTGTGCTCACTGGTGTGTTTGTGCCTGGCTGCCTGCATGTGTGGGTGCATGTTTAAGGGATGTTTCTATTTCAGATCAACCTTGAATCTTATGAGTTTCAACACAACCCACTGCCCTCATACTGGTGATATGGTTGAACGGTAACAGAGTGTCACTATCAGCCAAGATGTTGCTGGGAGATGAGTTTAGTTAGTGACGCGAATCCAAATGTGACCGAGAAGGGCCATGTCCTAACTTGTCTTTAAGGTTTCTGAATGATAACATGGTAAATCACAACTATTGAACTAGTCTGTGTGATCTTTAAAAATTTGGGAATTCAACATATAGACTGCAGCATTTTCAATCCCACTCGTTGGCCATGAACACAAGTAAGCAAGACACTGGTAATTGATTGAAGACAAAAAAAAATGGTGAGAATACAATAGTTTGCCTTTTAGAATCGTAATCTGTTGAAGATAATAGTAGTTTTTTACACTGTGTGAGCCAATTCTTTATGTTTTGGGTATGTCTGTTTTAGCCACTGTTTTGGTGGAAATATGAGTGTTGGGGAACTACAGATGGATAGCAAAAAGTTAATTATAGTGCAAAAGTAGTTAAACGTGTTTTCTTGGATTTTGATACTTTTATTTCACTGTGAAACTGGGTCACTTGGAATACTTTGTTACTACTTTGAATCCAAGACAGTAGGAAACAAAGGTGCAAGCTACAATATTTGTTTTGGGAGCCACCTTTTAAATCTACAGGTGTGAGTGTTTGATACTTACAATGTGTGATTTTGTTGGAGTATTCCTTTTAAAATCATTAAATCATTGTGTTTTTCAATGACACAATCAAGCTAGAGTGCTAATAAAAGCTTTCATTTCAGAATACAGGAGTTGGAACCTACATAATTTGATCATTTTTTTCTTGCCACTTGTAAGCAGCGCAAAACGCTGTAAATGACAAATGATCACCTGGATGCTAATTATTTCGAGCTTTGTAACAACAAAAAACCTTTCACACTACCCATCGCCATTTGATTCATTATTGCTATAAAAATAGATTAGAGCAGCTTCAAGTTGTGTGTTAAAACTGTTATAACTTTAAATTTGTCAATAGCACAAATGTGGAAATGTGTTCCGTCAACATGAGATGTGTGGTTACATTTTATATAATTCATCCGACATAACTGTAATCTTTTAGGTTTCAACAACAACATGGTGCTTGTTTAACATGGGAGTGTGGATGTAGAAGATGAAAATGTAGAAACATTTATTTTACTATTGGGGAACTGTTGCGTTCAAGGTACAGCAGAAGAAAAATACTGAGAATTGAGTCATCACCGATAGAGCTGTTTTATAGTTATTTCTGTAAAAAATGACATATTTAACGCACGTGCCGTGAGGAGCGCTTGTGCTCACACAAAACAGCATTCATTCCCTCATTAATATTATTTACCTGACGCCACTATACATCTTCATCAGCTGAGGGTCACCCCACTGGATGGTAATTTAGAAGCGAAACAAAACCGGTTAGAGAATTGTATAAGTGACCTTGCTGACAATGTGATAAATTCACAGTAATGGATTAAATAAGAAAAGGACAGAGGGAAAAAATCTTGACAACACAGCCAAACCTCGGGCTATTACAACTGACAAGTTTTTTCCTTTCACCTTAGCAAATGGTGTGTTTTCAACATGTCCTCTAATTTTCTCTTCTGCTCTCTTGCTTCCGTTTTTCATTTACGAACCCCGCTGTACACCCCTCCCCCCTACACTAAACTTACTGCAACTGAGATACAGCTGGTTATAGATGCAGATTCAGAACACTTTTGTGTCCTTTAGATTTACATAAAATGGAAATTTGTCTTTGGCACTGGCATACTTTACACAACACATCAGGACATAACCACAGAAAAGACACATTTAAAATCATGAATATGTGATCAATTTTAAAAAAGATAAAATAGGTTCTTTAAAAAAGCGAGGACAAGGGCTCGGGGAGTCATAGCGTGCATGGTTGTTAGAGGCTTGCACTGTGAATGGAATAAAGGATGTCTTGAACTTGGAACTTAAAGTGTTTGGCTTGAAGGCAGCATCTGGTATGCTAATTCAGGGGATGGGTGGGGTCATTGAAAAAGTGGATTGCTTTTTTGATTGTATATTGGTACTGCAGTTGGAGTCTGCCTCAGTTTACTTGTTTTGCTTGATTGTGATCTTTCTGTATCATGAAATGATGACATAAGAACATTCTTAGTCAGTGATTTATGGTCAAATTTGAGCAACGTTGTCCCAGAACATTGATTTAATCTACTGTTGCCAGTGACCAGCTTCTTTCCCTGCCCTTTAGTGTTAACTTGTTCTGTAGGTAGGACCTATTCTATTTGCCCTCATTCTGTATTCTCGGCACAACTCCTTGTGACCTTTGGGGTCTAAGAAGGCTGACAATGCACAACATTTCTTTGTATGGAGAAAAGCAGGGGAGATAGAACACATCCCTGAGGAACACCTGTGGGTACAATCTAGTCATAGAAATATGTTAAGGCCAGGGCATACTTGAAACAAACTAGTTTGTAATAAGTGTTATGTGTTATGTTTTGTAATAAGTGACTGATGACTGTTTTTATCGTTGTTTTAAACGGCCACACTCGAAGGCGTGAGACTCAATTATTGTTCAAATAGGGATAACGACGCACACTATCAGGCAGTCTTTGAAATGATTTGTTCATGATGTTGCAATCTATTGTACACATGAAAAGTGACAGAAGTAGTTGTGAGAAATAAAAAAGAGAAACTCAACCATTGTTTATTTTCTTACCCCCACCCACCAAGCAAGAAGTTGCGTGAACTAGTCACACTTTTCAGATTGTTAGTGTTGGAAAGCAGCAAGCATTTCCGATTATTTAATGAGTAAACTGTATGGCATCCATAGCAATACATTTTAAAATCTTTCTGTCAGGAACTGGCAGGGGAATATATACGTATATACAGTATGCTTAGCAGAGTGCTAGGTTGTGTAGCTATAGATCTTTGAGCTATTTAATATGGCATTTTTCCCAATATGTAACTTTGCCCCTGAAGTAAAAAATGAAGTTGCATATGATTGTTTTTTGCAGCTACCCTTGAGGCAAACTACAAGCAATTGAACCTCAAGTAGCATGTCAGCAAAATGCACTCAACAATAATAATGCTTTACATTGTAACTGTGTCAATTTCAAGCTTACTCTTTACTGTGCTGACACAGTACTTTCATTATTTAACCATGTGGTGCTTGAGAAGGTATACACATTTCATGGATTGATTGATTTAAAGATATTGTTCATGGTGAACAGATATTAGCATTTTGTATGGTGCTCACTGATAATCTACATGCGAAGTTATGACAGCTACTGAAGGTGCCCTTAGAGCAAATTTATAGATATGGAGCTGAGCACAATTCCCACATGCTTAAGAGAGCCAGCATGCCATGAACGCCAAGGCAAAGATAATATGATGTATGTATGCCCTATAATTCATTCTGGGTTTTACTGTTATCCATTAAAGAATGCTATTTTCCATCCATAAATGCATACGAATATAAGCTCAAATGCATCTGTCTTCCTTTATCTTGCACATATTATGTAATGGTCAAGAATGTTATCCAGATATGCTTATTCAGAACTTTGTCTTCCTTTTCTCACCTTGTATCTCAGTTCATCTCATTTCCTTTTCTGATTTACATAATTAAGTGGTTTTGAGTTGCTTTTTTATTCTCGAATCCTTTTAAATGCAATTACTGAAACATTGTGAGCCATGGCTGGTATTAGACACTTTATCTTTAGAGGGGTTTCTTAAAAGCACCACTTAAATAATGACCCTTAACTTCATGTTCACTTTTTTTTCTTCTATTTTTTCCCCCAACAGCCATTATTTTCATGAACTTTGCTGATTTTACATAAAGCAAAATAATATTTGTTTACAAAAGAATGAATTTCCACACGGTACCTTTTAATGTTTTGGAAGTGGCAAGAGATTTGCGCCTTCATTCTGGCTGTTATTATTAAGCCAGATATGCTATTAGAGGCACAGGTTTAATGAAAATTTGTTGTCATTTGACGTCTTTTTCAAATGCTCATTGATAATTCATTGTGGTAACATTCACTAGTTGCAGTAGTTGTCATTGTGCTTGCTTTAGCAGCTGATTGGTTTGAAATGCCTTTTTTGGAGGGACAGGCATCTTAAAGAACAGTGCAGAGTACATGAAGTGCACAAACTCCTTGCTGCCAGGTGAAAAGAAACTCAAGTGTAAATTAGGAATCACATGGCAGTGTACATCCTCCCCACAGCAACACTACAAAAAATATATTTGTTAAATTGAAAGATGCAGCTGCAATATCACTTTCCTCAAACTGAAAAAACTCAGATTTAATTGTCACTATATGTAGCACTCTTATCATTATGTTTCCATCTATAAGTAAAGCCAACAGTACAAATGAGTGTAATACATTCAAGCCTGGGGCTTTTCTGGGAAATGTAAGAACTGAAGTCTAGAACGGATATACAGCAGACAATGTCAGAAACAAATGAGAAATTACAATGTGTTACGACAGTCTTAAAATGTCACAGATTTCTAAAACCGTAGCCAGTATAAAATCTTTGTTGTCCCTTGTGGTAGAAGCTACCAAATATTTTTTTGGTTTAAAATTTGCTAATTTTCATTTGCAGTGTTTGTTATTTACCTGACTGATCACAGCTCTCTTCTGTCGGATTCTCTCAATCTTTCCTTCATCTTTCCCTGTCATCCCCTGCTCCCATATCTCTCAATTGTATCTTTACTTCATTGCTCTTCATCCACCTGCATCACTCATCTCTTTTCCAATCCACCCTTCTACATCCCTCCATCTTTTTTTTCGCTTCATTTAAATGTATTTCAACATTTTTCTCAAATCTCCCCTTTTCCATCATTTTCCATCATGTTACATTTTTGCCCATTTCTGTCTAACTCCATCTGTCATCCCTCAACCCACTCTCTCTATTTTAAACATTACATCTCGTATTCTCCTCTCTCTAGCACTTCCCATTTATCTGTGTATTTCTTCTATTTTTCTAACCTCTCTAATCGGTATTTCTCTCTTTTCCTGTATTCTCTGCAGCTGGTATTGTTCGGAAAAAGCAGTGGTGTGAGATGGTGCCATGTTTGGAGGATGAAGGCTGTGACCTGTTAGTCAATAAATCTGGCTGGACTTGTACACAGCCCGGAGGCCGAGTCAAAACCACCACGGTGAGTTCAGGTTCTCTTTACCCCCCCCAGGCTACACAAACCAGTGGCACTGAGAACAACATGACTATAAGAGCTGAAAATTAAGCATTTGCATAGAAAATCAATTATGGTATGAATCAGAAATGACATATTTTCTTTAATCTCTGGTAATGGTACACAGTTTTGCTTGCCAAACATTAGTTAGAGGACATTTTAACAAACTGAATCATTTTTGAGTATTGGCCCCCATAAAGAGCTCTCAGAGCGGTTGTGTACTAATCAGAAAGTTGGTGGTTCGATCCCTCTACATGTAGAAGTGTCCTTGGGCAAGACACTGAACCTCGAATTGGTTGTTATGCTGCGCAATTGGTGTGAATGTGCATGAGTGATTGTCTGATGAGCAGGTGGCAGGGGTGCCTCTGCCACCAGTGTATAATTGTTGTCTCTAATACCAGAAAAGTGCAAAATAAATGCAGTCAATTTACATTTACATTTGGCTACTGCTTTTGTGATAGATCATTTTTTTTAAATTTTCATTCTCAGACTGTCTGTCATAGCAGTACGTAAGTAAGTAAAAAACAACTTTTAATCAGTTGAATACTTTGTTCATCCACTTAAAGCTAGATTATGTTCCTTTTAAAAAGGTGAAAGAAGCACAGTCTCTTATTTTGAAACTGCAAATTACATACAATAATAACAACAACAAAAGATAAAATAAAGTGTTCTTGCTATTAAGTGCGACGGGCACACCTTTGCCACATCCTTCATTTACCGGACCGGAGAAGCACGAGTAGAGCCATGAACCGGAGATGATAACACACAGCACTTACATTCACTCTAAGTCATTTCCATGCATTTTAAATGCTTGTTTTAGTTTTACTTTGTGTCTGCGTGGAGGTAAAGCATGTCTGCTCAGCACACAGGACAACGGCGGCTGGGCTCGCTTTTCGGGTTTACAAACTTTGTGTACTGTGCACGGCACCAGTCTGGTGCAGAGCGCATAAATCGACATGCAGGGTTACAGATTAGGTGTCCCTAAGCAACCATGTATCAGTAGCAGTAGTTCTGCATTACATTAATTAATTTGCACGCAAGTTTTATTTATTTTTATACCCTGTATTTGCCATGTAAATTCATGTCAATTTCGTTCAAGACGAATACATGTACCGTTCCACCCCTATTATTTACATATAGCAGTGCAGACACAGAGCAACAAAGCATTCATTTGGATCCATGTTTTTAGCCACCCGACAGATGTAGGTCCAATAATCACTTCTCCTTTTAGCTCTGTTTTGGTCTCCACCAAATCCTAGGGAAAATAAGGCACGTAGCATTATGTTTTTAGTTTATCAGAGGTGTTTCCCTGAGAGATTTTGAGCCATAAACCAAAACTACAAGCTGAGATGCTAAAATTCTTCATTGTACCAAAGGGAACTACAGAGTCACTAGGGGTGACACCCTTTTAACATTACACACAGTCCTTAGGCATTGTTAATTTCAAAGTATTGGCTAGTGCTGCTTTAAACTACTTTGGAGATTTTTGGGTAATACAAGAAATTTGAAATGTACCATTATTGCTGCTACTTCTTGATTGCATCTTTGAGCCTCGTCTCCAACTGTTGCCATACATATTATACACACACACACACTGTAACTTTGGAACAGCTTGCACACTGCCAGCCACAAGTACATTGATAGCAGCACGAAAACCAATTGGGCATTCACTTCACAATCCTTTGAAAACGTTTCTCTCCCGCGCCCTCCTCGTCTTCAGCTCATCTACCCAAACTGTACTCGGTTTGTTTACTTCCTCGTCACCAGCAATTAGCTTGAATTAGGGACGTTCTTAATGTTAATGATGGCAGCAGATGGGGAGCTACCACTTGTATTCGCTAAGATGCCACCCATTCATTCAAGTTTGTCCTTCAAACCCTTTCTCCAGCTTTCCAAGCAGCCTCCTCTCCACTTCACCTTCTACACATACACACACACACACACCTTCCTACCGCTTTCCATCCTCCCACTGCTACACACAAAACACTTAAACACTGTTGCGCTGCCGCCTATATGTGCAGCCTATATGCTACAGTATATACTGTAGCAATTGAAGAGGTTTCAGTTGAGAAACATGTTACACAACAAAACTGCGCTATGTTTGAATGTCAATGGGTGAACGCTAAGGACCAGTGGGGCATCATTAATGCATCTTCCATGATTTAGTCATCAGCTGACTAACTTGTTTATGCCTCCCTGCTAAAAGACACATACATGCACCCGAACAAACACGTAGCAGATGCTCACGCTAAATTCTGAACCCAGATGATATGGTTTATTATCAGTCAGCTGCTGCCTCTGTGCTCTTACTGGGTTTTAAGTCTCTCAGCAGCCTGGCACCAACCTGAATATCCCTGGTTGTGGAGACTGAGGTGACAGCCATGACATGTTCTACCTACATTGTAATTTGTTATCTGGGCAGGCAGATAGCCCACACTCATGCATGCACGCACACACACACACCCATAGGCAACATATAGCTGGATCCATTTGTTATGTATGACAGATATAAGAGCTAGTGTTGCATTGGAGGGGGTTGAGTATGTAAATGCATAGGTCACTATGCATTGGAAGGCTAATAGATGCGATGCATGCACATTCTTACATTTTTGTTAACATGCTCTTACTGATGTTTTCAAGTATTTGCATATTGAGAGTTATGAATGTGTGTCCCTGCAGTCCTGCAAAGGGTGGTACTGTACGCTTTTGCCTACATGCACATTTCATATCCTGCTTAGGACGTCAGTCAATGTATCTCTCATAGGCTTAGACTAACAATATGTAAGACGTGACAGGTATTTCTTGATTTCTTCATTGGCTACTTAAAGCTCGGTGACAGCTAGTCAAATGGCTGCACAGCTATGTGCACTCATCTGTGCCTGTGTGTGTGTGTGTGTGTGTGTGTGTGTGTGTGTGTGTGTGTGTGTGTGTGTGTGTGTGTGTGTGTGTGTGTCTGGTTAAGCAGCTTTCACTGTCAAGGATTCTAATAACTGGCAACATGCAGACTTGGGGTCATTGTTTTAAATTCTTCAAAACATTTATTCATGTGATGGAAAAAATGGCCTAATGTGACCGCTCTTTTTAATCTGGGAAAGTCTTTTTAGATTTGACTTCACAACCATGCGTGTAACCTAAAATTGCCCAGAATTCATTAAAGCTTAGGGCCGATTTGCCAAAGCAAAAATTACATAAACCTCTTGTTATCTGCTGACCCAAGGGAGAATGACAGGCAAAAACAAAACACACAATTTACTCCTTAGCGTCCCTTTAGTTAACTTTGAACAAATGGCCCCTTCCCTAAGGCTTTCCAAGGTTAAACCCAAACAGCAGCCGCTCCGATATCGCCAAAGGATGACTGCTGGGCTGTACACAGTCGAATGAGCATGTCTGACCTGTCTGTCAGGTGTATGTGCAAAAAACATCAATGCAGACAAACAGACATGTCCCTCTGGGCATTTGACTAAGCCAAGTCAATCTGACTCAGCCCTATAGCCCCATAAAGGGCTATTTTGGATTAATGTCAGGAGGTGGTATGCGTGTATCGGTCAAATGTTTGAGAGTTTGTTTTCTCTGTCTAACTGCGGGAGATTGTTGTCCAGGGTGACACCGCTGACCTCTCCTCTACACTTAGTCGACAACACGGCTCTGTACGTGTTGCAAAGCAGACTAGATGTATGCTGTGCATTTTCCCTGTACCTCTCAGCGGCCACCATTTGATGTGCTTCCGTTTAAAAATAACTTACTTGCATACCTGTTTCTCTCTGCTTAAATCCTCAGCCTTTTTCACTTTCACTAGCTATCTTTCTATTCCTCACACCCCGTCTATCACTTATTCTCACCTCGTCTCTGTCCCTCTCTCCATGCATTCATCTTAGTCTGACCCTGTGTTGGAGAGTACGCGTTGTTCCTGTCAATAAAAACACACAAATGGATTTTTCTAGGGCCAGCTCCAGAAGAAACGTATGAAGATTGATATGTACATTGCTTATTGTTGACAGTGACGTTTTGAGCAATGTTACTTTTAGTAGCAGAGCATCAACCACAGCTAAAAAGGACACATATCAAACAGAGGTGCACTTGTGAAGCCGTAGAACATAATTCATTTTAGTATCAAGAGTCTCGCTAATACAGCGACAAGTTTCTCCTCTAAAGGATTGACCTAACAGAAAATGGAATTCCTCAGATGAACCATGTCAAGTTCTAAGACTATAAACAAGCTCCTTGGGTTCACTTAACTGCATTAATGAAACAATAAAATGCACACGGACACTCAGCTGCACGTCCATTAGTAACCACTTTATTTTATTTTCTTGTACATAAAAGTGGATGTCTGCCAAAAAGCATGCTTTATGGCAACACATAAGGGCATAAAAATGGTAATCACTTACAGAAATACTGGCCTGAGAGATCCGTCAAAACATAACAAATGTTCAAATGTTTTGGGCATTTGACTGTTTACTAAACCCTGAACTTGAATAGCAATTGGCTCATCATAGTTTAGCAACCGTAACTAGGCCCCTTTTTCTCTTGGTAAAATTAAGCAAACTCTTTGAAAAAATGAACAAAGCATACATCTAAACACTGTGTTGTTTTATATAGTGAGTTTTCATATCATCTATTTTAATTTAATTACGTTTTTTTTGTAATACTGTAATACTAGGGCTAACTAGTTCAGTCCCTAGCATTATATCATACTGTTTATGTTGTCACCTTGTGCATATTTTAGGTTAACAGTAGAGGAATGCATTGGGATAGGGATCCCGCGGGAACCAACACAATTTTTTGCGGGTGCGGTTGGTTTTTACAGGGGCTGTGGCTTGGAGCAGGTGGTCCAAAAATGCCCAGACAGACAGCAGGTCCTGGGATTTAAGAGCGCTGCTCCGGATAAGTGCTGTAACCGAATGTTAGGTTCGCCTAACTAGGTTTTATGAGAGAATCAGCAACGGACAAGGTGCATCTAGTTAAACGCCAGCCAAACGCTGTATTAACACTCCTCTACTCCCTCGCTCTTACTTCTTTCCCAGGGAACTGCGTCCGTCCCTTTCCCTTACAGCAACATGAGGGTTACAATCAACAGGAACTTTAACATGAAAATTATTAGAGTGGTTTAAAAGACATGGAAATAAAAAAATAAAAAACAGAGAAAACAACCACAGCCAACAACACATTCTACAAGTGAAATAGATAAATAAATACAATGGTCAGTAACCGCCCTCCTATGTACTTCCGCTCAATTTTCATTTCCATTCAGTACACCGTATGGATTTGTGGCATATTTTTGGATTTTCTCCAGTCAAATCTTAACCGGACCAATCAGTGAACAGAGGGAGTGGCTGAGAACGATGACGTTGAGGTTGTGCGCCAGTTTGAGTTGTTCCGTAATGGCGGAGGAGAAAGATGCAAGCAAAGCCATTTGGTCCGTTGTAGCAACGCTGCCAAATATCCAGAAGTTAAAGCCCAAGCAAGAACATGATGTTGTGGTCCTCATCTCCACGGGGTTTGGGAAAAGATTTTCCAGCTCGCTCCGTTAGTGGTGAAGGAGTTGGCTAAGATGACTTGTGATTTAAGTGATTTTCTTATGGCAGATCCAGAGTGGCTCTGGGCAGATCCAATCATTTTAAGCTTCAACAGGAAGTTAACACTTGTCAGTGTGTCAGTTAGCTTTTGATAAAACTCTGCTACAGCTGTGTTACTCTGTTGGCTACAGTGCTCGTTTCAGGCGACAAAATTCTAAGTCGTCTGCTAGGAATGAGAAGCTGTTGTTTACTGTTGTGAGAAATCGAAAAACCAGTACTTGATTGTATAAACTGCTACTGATTTCCAGTGGCAATTCTGCCATATGGATAATTTTGGCGTGTATGCCATGCTAGAATTAAAAGCTAGCAAAGTAACTTAAGGGGGGGCAGGGTGAGGAGATCATCTTTCGGACTGAATGGGAAATTATGAAGTATGAATAAAAATGAAAAACAGTGCAAAACAAATTTATGACATTATTGCAAACAAACTACTGTGTTGTTCTTTAACATTCAGTGCAATAACAATATTCACATGTTGTAACATGTGTTTGTCACAGATAGTCACAGCATTCTGGATGACGAAATATACCATGTTCCCTGGAAAGCTCTTTCTCAATGGTAGATATAGATAGAGAAACAATTTTACTCAGCAACCAGGGGTTAATTCCCCTTTCCTAATATACTTTCCTCCCTCCATGACACTAAATGCTTTGAATTTACATTTTATCACAGTTACCACAGTCAAATGCTACCTTTGCTGCCTTTCCAAAGCCCTCTCTTTTGGCAAAGCGATATGTAGTCTCAGCAGTCATCTCCTATACCTCCTTCTCTCAGTGAAAGGCTTACTGCCATCTCTCTCCAGAGAGCAGGATGCTCTGCGTTGTGCCCTCCACCATTTTAGACTGGCAGATGAAACAGCGCAACGAGCTATCTCTCTCTGCATGCGCCGACGCGGGAAGCTCGGCGAGAAAGAGGCAGAGTGAGTGCGCCATTAAAGGAGAAAACGGAATCACCTCGGGTTATCTGCCGGCTTTTGTGACAGCCCGATAAGACGAACAATTTAAAAGTAAAAAGAGAGACAGAGAGGCAGTGTGGGGGAAGAAATGTGCAGTGTTAGTGAAAGACAGAGGAAGAGATTTGGGCCAGTCAGACGTACAGCATCGTGAAACATTATTTTAGTCAGTTGGTGCAAATCAAGCAGTGGCTCTTGTTGTCTTTCAGTGCCTGTTAAGTCCTTTCAAAACAATTTTTTTTCTCCCACTAAGTTAAAGTTGCACAAACTCAAACAGTCAAGATACTTTTTCTCCTTGCTGTCATTCTGTTGATATATCATCCAACGGATTACGCATGCTTTAGCCAGTGTTGTCAAATGATTAATACACAGCAAAAAGAAGAGCATTTGTTACCCCGAAATTCAGCCAAAGACATCTACTTGTCCCATTAATACAGCACACCATCATTTTCAGACATTGTAAGACACAGTCACTCGAAATGTAGAAAACGTAACAATCGCAATGACTACAGATCCTTAAATGTGTAACTAGGTCTTAATCTCACGTTCCATTAGGTCGGTCCTGATTGGGGTATTTAGGCTGTGAACAGAGTGCTACGAACAGAAGTGCCAACTCCTGAGAGAAAGACTGTGATTACTGTAATTAAGACTGAGAGGAAAGGAATACAGATAAGGAGACATGTTTGAGCATGAGTACAATTTTTGATACTATGAGACCATGCATATTTTATACACTTTGGAAGGTACTCTGTGGGAGAGGGTGAGAGTCAACATACAGACCGTGTATGTGTTGCTATGTATATGCATTGAGATAAAGGCTGTTTTCATCCTCACACAAACAGAATTTTTCTACAAAGGCTGCAGTTCACACATGACAATCCCCCGGCCAGTCTGTGTTTCCCTGTAAGCTACCGCAGTATTTACACATTTATACATCTGCCAGTGACAGGATGTCTCAACACACACACACACACACACACACACACACACACACATTGTGCCCCTACCTCTTTCCCCATCCCTGCCTTTCTGTTTCTTACTCTGTCTTTCTGTGGATCTGGTTAAGGCTGGGCCTGATGGGATCCCCCAAAGCCCCATCATCACCACGCCCCCTCTGCGGTTCTGGGTCGGTACTGGCCTTGGTAATTGATCCCTCTGGGCCCTCCAGTCACATCCAACAGTGGGTTGAACAGAATCACCCCTAAGAAGACAGCTGCTTTACCACCCCAGACAGACTAAGAGAGAAAATGAAAAAGAGACCCTGTTGTGGCTAACCATTAGCTGTGTCTGCCAGTTTCTTTCTAGAGAAAGCCAAGTCAGCACAGCATCTCAGCTTTTAAATACAGAAACCTCCATTTTGGGAAGCTGGGATAGACATTGGGACTGTTACTAAAGAGACTGTGACTACAAAAAGATCGAGAAAGTCCGCCTTTTGAGGCTCTTAGTAACAGCCTATGAGCTTGTGGGATCGATTGGCTAAGTGAGCAGTGTTTCTGAAACCACAAGCCTTTGCTAGCCAATGAAAGCACCCCTAAGTGTATTACTTTGCCAAGATTCAGAATTTTAGCAATATTCATGTGGCAAATAAAGGTAATTCATTATGTAAAGCAGGGAGTGCTTGCTGGCTTGCACTGCAAGCAGCGACCAGTTAGAAGAGTTGCATGTTTATTCTAACATGCAGCCAACAACCAATGTGCGCACACACACACACACACACACACACACACACACACACACACAGGAGTACAGAATGTTGTTGCTGCTAAAATTCATGTATCTGTGTAGCATATCTTATGTCTTACAATCTGTCTGTTTGTCTGTAAGAAAAACTGCAGTTTTAGGCTTTGTAATGCATTTTTTTCAATGATGTTAACCCCCCCCCCCCCCCCCCCTCCCCATTTTGTTACATGGTGTCTTGGATAGTGATGGTAATTAAGGACATAACAAGAGTCAAAGCCATGCTTGCAGCATTGTGAGGCTGTACTTGTGCACTGCAGTACTTTGAGCTAAATGTGACATTAGAAGGATTAATATCTTAGTTTAGCATGTTAGAATTTGCCAATTATGAACTGGACACAAAGTACAGCTGAGGCTGATGGGAATGTCATTATATGAGACAAATGTTTTTTTCCACCCTAGTATGGCGCTAAAAGGAAGGGTCAGGGGATTACAGTCATAGTTTATTGTGGTCCAAAGTAGAGGACGCTGTTGGCACGGCTATAAAACAGAGGTTTATTATGCTAAACAATAAGTGTATTAGAAAATTCCAAATTATTTTAAAATTTTGAATGCATTAATGATTTATTGTATTGCTATTTTATATCAAGTCAATGGCCATTTTAAAACATTACTGGGAAAACACAAGGCCTTTCTGTAATTTGCTTCCATATGGGCTACTGTGACATAGACTCAGACCCTGTTTTATTCCCACACTTCTATATTAAATGTGCACAGAACTGTTTCCATGTGACACACAAGCACAGCACACAGGGGCGTAGCACAGAATTCTGGGGCATGTAGATATTTTCTATAGGCCCCTCCCCACATCCACAGCTATTCATTCTAGCATCTTTTTGGGCCCTTTTCACATGAGGGCCTAGGTACTCAGTCCCCCCCCCCCCCGTCCAACATAACCGGCAACAGCACAGCTCATCGGTATGTAGAAAGCCAAGCAGGCACGTTTTCAAGACACTAGGCACGTTTTAAAGAAACTTTAGCAATGCAAATTTTCAATGGTGGTGGTAGTGCTGTGACTATGTCTAAATCTAGTAAAATCTAAAAAATTAAAAATAAAACACTGCATCCTCATTGTGAGCTTGATAACCATACAGCTGTGCTCTCTCCCTCTCTCCCCCCAGGCTCTATGACGCGACAACAGTCCCCTTCGACACGCTTGCACTATGGAGAGCATTGATGACCACTTTGGCAGAAACCATCTGCCAACACCACCCTACCACCACTACCACCACCACCATCATCACAACAACTTCACCCAAACCCTGGTCCCGCAAAGGCAGGAAGCGACACAAGCAGTTACACCAAGCACCAAGGGCCTCATGGAGGCAGCAAGGTACAACAGAAAGCCCCTTCCCCTTTGTGACTCAAGTTCTTGTAATGAAGCTAGTTTTGCACCTGAAAAGTGTTATTCAAAAATGTATATTTTAAAATACACTTGTAGGATGTGATAAATGATAGTCATCTTATTCACCTTCATTGCTATATGCAATTTATCCAGAATCATTTTTTATTATGCCGTTGGGTTGATAAAACTGGGTAAAAGTAGTCTCTGAATCTGATGAAAATCATTGCATTATCCTCCAGCTTTAGCAGAACATGCAAACAAAGGAAGTGCAGACACATACGCAAGCACAGCACACACATAAATCCAGATACAATTTAAACAACCGTCAGCTTCTTTGATGCCTTCATTTGGCTTACTCATTTTTCCATAAGCTCGCCTGTTCCCCTGTGTGTGTTTAACCACAGAAAATCCATGTGTGCTGCAATACCAGTAAAACCCATCGGTTAATTTCCAGCTCGTTTTTGCTCTACTTTATTGGCATGCCTTGTACATTGTCTTTAAAGTATTTTGTCATATGGCGTCTGTGCACTGAAATGAAGCAAGGCACCAGACAGATATTAATGCATGTGATTGGGAGATAGAGAGTAATCATGTAGTAAATTTAGTGTACAGTGCAATAAAAGGGATGTGGCCAAAGTCATAAAAATGCCCGGTCTCATAGAGTTTCTAAAAACCAGGCTCTTCTCTCGGTCAATATTGTCAGCATTTATGGCCCAATGTTATGATTTGCTTTTGAGAAACAAATCTAATCCGGCTGCTTTTCAGGCCAGACAGCAAGTCTTTAGCAGATTTAAACTATAAATAGACACAGGGTGGACTGTGAACTCAGATCCTCTCACAGTGCATTGAATAAAAGATTATTGTCTATTTACTAAAGGAAAAGGTAATCTAAGATTGGATTGAAACATTTGATCCCATAATGTGCTGTTCAAAGGAAAACAAGACCATAATCGCCTGCAATCATTGATGTCGTGCAGTGGCATGCAATACAGTAGCTTAGATTGCATGAACAGATATAATCTATAAATTACAGTGTATTAAGGGACATGGGGAACAATTTCAAGTTGATTGTATCTAAAACAAATCATTGTCATTTTCAGTGATTTCTTCCTTTCGGGTAGAAACGCGATGAAAATCTGTTCTAATGTGCCCTCTTGAGCATTAAAGTTCTCATCATATTGTAGAATACAGATAGTGAACTGTGTTTGCTTTGATGTTCTAAAAATGGGCATTATACGACTTCACAGCATGTAATTAGCAATTTCCCATCCCCTATTAACCTGTGGATCATTCCTAACCTACAAGTTAATTTATGAATATTCATCGAGCGGGCTATTGTGCAGCTTCCGTGCTCCAATCCAAATGGAAGCGTGCTGGGCTTAACATAAAGCAAGAAAAAGCTTTTCCATTGGCTAATGTTTTAGCACCGCCTCTGTCATCCATTTCAATCATACATCAACATAGTCCTGAGATTCTGCGTTATTCACATCCAAAAAGAGTGGAAGGCAACGCAGATAAATTTTTCTTCATGCATGTTCATGTGCCAGAGAGGAAATGTCAAGCCGGGGCTATGTGTTCCGCTGTATTGCCTTTAACTCCCAGGTGGCGAGCGACTCCATATGTATTGTGTATAATCTCCTTTAGCTTCCAACAGATGGGGCTGCATGTACTTGCAAAATTCATTTAAAGCCAGCACAAATGTTATTAGCCTTACCATAAAAGTCAAATTCACTTCCGTTCTTGTTTGGATAGCCAGACCCCACTGTACTCACAGTTTGTCTCTGTTTCAATAGCCATATGGGCTCTGCGTCACATTTCCCTCAACTCTGCATTCCTCTGGCGCAAGAATGTAAAAATATTCTCTCGCTGTTATAAGATATAAAATAGAGTAATGTGGCCCTTCCCTGATAAACCCAAGGAAATAATCACCTAGGGACTGTGAATTTTATTCATAGGGCAAATTCATCTCATATTCATCTAACATTCGTTCCTCTTTTTAATAGAAGGCTTGCATTTCCCTGAGATGAGATATGTGTGTGAGATTTATGGGGAACCATTTTCCACGGTGTGTGAAAAGGGGAAAGGAACATAACAAAATGACCATGGCAGACACTGACTTGCATAAAACAAGACCGTCTCTATGCCTACGCGTCTATTTAAATTAATTAGCATTCCATTCCTCTCAACATTTCTACTAGGGTAGCACAATATACATACCGTGAAAGTCTGCAACATATTGCGGTAGACACTCCCATTTTATGGGTTAGTAACAAAAATATCAGTAGAAAACTGCACTTTGTTTTTTTAGTGGTGCTTTTTCTATTCAAATCAATGGTCAATATGTTCAATAAAATGTTGGAAATGATTTCCTTTCAATTGCTTTAAATTTGACAAGCATGTTGTATTTTAGCAGAATATTGAAACCAGCAGTAAGGCAAAACTCAAAACACTTTAATATCTGTTTATTTATTGCAATCAATATTGTTTTTGCGATGTTTGCAACGTTAGCGCACGTTTTCCTCTTATCGTGCAGCCCTAATTTCTACAACAGTGTTTCTGAGCAGTGATGCGGCTCCTTGACCATTCGGTGTTGCTGTAATCTCAATGCGCCCACTAGCGGGCATCAAGATAAGGAAGTGTGGAATTAAACACCTGTTTTGGCTGCGGTCACAGTTAAGTACTTAGCACAGTCATGCCCCTTCTATAAGCTCTTATACCTCTGGGTCATTTCATGCCCCAGCTCCAACAAAACCATGACATTATCTCTATTAAGCCCCGAGCACATTGAGATGTTTATTATTCCCGGAGCAGCATCAGACATTATCTGTGAAACATGCTAGTACTCCATCCAACACCTGCCCCTTTAATGCCAATTTGTGAAATCATCAAGAGTTCATTATTATGAATTAAACAGCAGTCTTGGAAGGCATCAACGCCTCTGTCAAGTTGGCTGTGTGACTGGCGAGGGCCAGATGGCGAGGAGGCTTCCAGATTTGTCTTTTTTGTTGGTAGATTTATTGTATCTCAGCCTGTGCAATGCGAGGCACACTTTGTTATTGGGTTACACTCGCTGAAGCATTCTAAATATTTGACTGGCAAAGCACTTGATTTGACAGAGAGTAAGCTGTTGAGTTTTTTTACGAGTGCTGTAATTAACACCTATTTGGTAAGGAGGAATAGGTAAACACAAGGCTTATAGCAACACAGTGTCTGCAATGAGTCTCCCATTAATAGTAGTATTTTTTTTTTAAAGAATAGTTCAACATTTTGCTTTGAAATTAGCTCTCTTGCCGAGAGAAAGAATAGGAAATTGATACTATTATCAGTCTGTTAAATATTGTAAAAAACAACATGGAATTACCGCGCCTATCTGACCATTGCATTCTCTCCTGGGCCGCTGCTCCTTACAAAATGTCTAACTGGAGAGGCGACAAGTTTTGGGAACTTCTGTCAGTCAGGGCTGATGCCAGAATGACTTAATAAATAAAGGTATGTCCACTGTAAATTGGTGCATAAGAGTGTATCATAATATAGGAAATTAAGTTGATGCTCAAAACCTAACTGGTGGAGGACACCCAAACCCCCACTGATATGTCCCTCCCTCCCCCAAAGGCAGATATGCATTACAGTATACCCACTACAATGCATTAGACTACACCACTGTATTCAGCTGTCATTTCTGCCAGGTCAGAAACAAAGCTGCATTTAGTTTTTTGTACTTTTTTTTGAGACTTTAGATTGTATTACCTTAGGACAGAGCCAGGCTAGCTGCTTGACTGTTTTTAAGGTAAGCTTCATATTTAACAGACAGACATGAGAGTGGTATCAATTCTTTCATCCAACACTCAGCAAGAAAATTCCCCAAAATGTTGAGAAAATACTTTTTATTTAAAAACACGAGGAAAGAATCCTTATGAGGGAGAGAAGGTGCAATTATTCTATGTTATGAGACAAACTTTTCTTCCAAAGTCTTAGGTAAATGTCAAACGACTAAACAAAAGATCTGCTGAGCTGTTGCATGCAAGATAACAGAACATGATTATATTATCATTATCATATAAATTGCTCAATCTATAGGCAGGAGAAAGAAAATGCCATTATATATTGTTTTTTTTTCATATAAACCTTCAGAAATAATTTAACTTCTTGCACAAACTAGTAAGACTTTGAAAATGACTGTGTGCTAAAACAATCATCTTGTGTTTGCTGTTTTTGTTCATTTGCAGGTCTCATAACACAGCCAGAGATGGGAAATCCAGAAAGTGACTGTTTGAGGAAGCAAGCTTTCTCCTGGACACCCGACAAACTCCTCGCTGTAAAACACTTTCCATTTCCTGTGACTGCTCCCTCCTGCTATCTGTCGTTGGGTCAAAATGTTGCGTTCACCTCCTCTTCACTATCTTCCTGCTTGTGCCACGGAGGATCAGACATTTTAAAAAATCCCATGAATGGTTTTTGCTGTATTGGAAGTACTGTGTTTGAAACGGCTAACTGCTTTGAATAAGGGATTTTCCAACACCTCTCTCCTAGCCTCTAGAACAGGAATTCCAGCGCAAAGATGGGATCATTACAGACCGGACGCTGTTGCTTCGCGGACCACTTTACAAGGCTGTTAAAAAAAATTAACTGAGCGCTCTCTGCTGTGAATAGGCCTTCTGCTGGAGTAAACCTCCCATATTTTTATAGACCAAAGAGCAAAACAACAAATACGATCATAATGACAGAGTGGACCATTTGGTAAAGACACAGAGACTTTGTGAACTTACTGTTTGTGTTTGACCAACGACTGCCCCCACAGAGACGTGGTGCACACGTGGACCGACGTCACACGTACCATAGTACTTTTAAAACTTTCCAGACATTTTTTTCTCAGACTAAGCCCATCACTGTATTTTGGAACTGGAGATATAGGTACTACATACAATGTATAACTGTGTATGAAGGAAAAAAAAAATCTGATTTGCATTTTTCAGTAGCTACTGTTGGGAAAACTTGCAGAGGCATTGTCAAGATGGTCACGGATCATATCAAAGGGATGATTAATATCTACAGAGTATGAATGCTATCGAGTCTGAAAAGGAGTAAAGAAATGTCATTAAATGTATTTTGAAAGGTCCTAAAAAGTTATATATTTAACAGTTTTATATGTTGTACCTTTGTAGAGAAGCTTATTGGACTTAAAATGTGGTCACAATGGCAGTTTAGTAGGATGTGAACAAATGATGTTGTTCTCATTACTGCTGGCTCGTAGTCCCAGGTTTTCTGTTCACACCTCAGTAGCTGCTTTCTTTTCATGGTCATCTACAAGTCACTGTCTATTAGAACCATTAATGGAAAAAAAGGAAAGTGACACAATTTATTGAGGACTGATCTACAGCCAACTGATCATTGTAAATCTATGGTAGTCAGTGGAAGCCATTGAAATCTGCTAATTTGCTATGATATTGTATTGTACACGGTGTGGAATACTGACTCATTTCCTCTCTATGGGTTTTGATCTCTTAATTTATTTTCTTGCTTGTGTTTGTTCTCGCACAAATCTGGCCTCTCTCCGACGAATACAACTAGGAGAAAAAGAAAGCAGAGGAAACATTGCAGTATTAGAGTCGTTTACATACATTTTCTATCATGAAATATTTTAAGAATAAATTAAATACATGAAAAGAAATGTGCCCTGCAAATTTAGATGGTCTTGGTGTTCAAGGTAATCAAAGGCTTTTATCTAGTTTTACTTTTAATAACAGTGTTCTCACAAAGAAAGTGTCCACAGGTGAGTTAAATTAGTCTCCATTAAAGTTACACATTTTGTCATGGGAACAAGATGTCTAATCCCTAATGGCATTTTCAAATATGAATACGTGAGACATAACTGGTGGTCACATGAAACAGAACATAAAGGAATTTCATATGTTGTGCAATGTTGATACAACTAGCTCAAACTTGCTAATCTTTTTAACCAGTACATTATGACAAGAGTTATTGTTGTAAATTTAACTTCTTGCTAGGAAGCACATAAAATAGTATGTTTTTAGTCTAACATAGTTCAACAAGAGATGAGTTAAGTATTTTTTTGGTATCACAAAATGTTGCCTTACCAAACAGCAGAAAAGACGTATGGCTCATCTTTCAAAGGTTGCAACGGACTTCAGCCAATCCCAGCACATGATGAAAGACACCTGGACAAAATGAGTATGCACATTACAAGATATCAAGAAAATGTCATGCAAGGTAAGTTACTCTGCCAGGAAAATGCCACTAGAGATCCACATCTGCAATGGTCCTGATCTAGAAAATTAGTATAGTATGTCGAAAAAAAATTATAAATAAGCCACAGTATAGTATGCCGAAAAAAGTGATAAAAAATTCACAGTATAGTATGTCGAAAAAAATGATAAAGTGATAAAAATGCCAGAGAATAGTATGTCGAAAAAAGTGATAAAAAAGCCATTGAATAGTATGTCGAAAAAAGTGATAAAAATTCACAGTATAGTATGTCAAAATAAGTAATAAAAAGCCATAGTATAGTATGTCGAAAAAAGCCATTGAATAGTATGTCAAAATAAGTGAAAAAAAGTCATATTATAGTATGTCAAAATAAGTGAAAAAAAGCCATAGTATAGTATGTCGAAATAAGTGAAAAAATGCAATACTATAGTATGTCAAAAAAGTGATAAAAAAAGCCATAGTATAGTATGTCAAAATAAGTGAAAAAATGCAATACTATAGTATGTCGAAATAAGTGAAAAAATGCTATACTATAGTATGTCAAAAAAGTGATAAAAAAGCCATAGTATAGTATGTCGAAATAAGTAATAAAAAAGCCATAGTATAGTATGTCAAAAAAAGTGATAAAAAAGCCATAGTATAATATCTCGAAAAAAGTGATACAAAAGCCATAGTAAAGTATGTTGAAAAAAGTGATAAAAATTCACAGTATAGTATGTCAAAATAAGTAATAAAAAAATAGTATAGTATGTCGAAAAAAAGTGATGAAAAAAGCGATAGTATAGTATGTCGAAAAAAGTGATAAAAAAGCCATAGTATAGTATGTCAAAATAAGTGAAAAAATGCAATACTATAGTATGTCGAAATAAGTGAAAAAATGCTATACTATAGTATGTCAAAAAAGTGATAAAAAAGCCATAGTATAGTATGTCAAAAAAAGCATAGTATAGTATGTCGAAATAAGTAATAAAAAAGCCATAGTACTGTATGTCAAAAAAAAGTGATAAGAAAGCCATAGTATAATATTTCGAAAAAAGTGAAACAAAATTCACAGTTTAGTATGTCGAAAAAAATTATAAAAAAGCCATAGTATAGTATGTCAAAAAAATTCACAGTATTGTATGTCGAAAAAAGTGATAAAAAAGCCATAGTATAGTATGTCGAAATAAGTGATAAAAATTCACAGTATAGTATGTCAAAATAAGTAATAAAAAGCCATAGTATAGTATGTCAAAAAAGCCATAGTATAGTATGTCGAAAAAAAGCCATAGTATAGTATGTCAAAATAAGTGAAAAAATGCAATACTATAGTATGTCGAAATAAGTGAAAAAAAGCAATACTATAGTATGTCAAAAAAATGATAAAAAAGCCACAGTATAGTATGTCAAAATAAGTAATAAAAAAGCCATAGTATAGTATGCCGAAATAAGTGAAAAAATGCAATACTATAGTATGTCGAAAAAAGTGATAAAAAATTCACAGTATAGTATGTCGAAAAAAGTGATAAAAATGCCAGAGTATAGTATGTCGAAAAAAGTGATAAAAAATTCACAGTATGGTATGTCGAAAAAAATGATAAAAAAGCCATAGTATGGTATGTCGAAAAAAGTGATAAAAAAGCCATAGTATAGTATGTCGAAATAAGTGATAAAAATTCACAGTATAGTATGTCAAAATAAGTAATAAAAAGCCATAGTATAGTATGTCGAAAAAAGTGCTGAAAAAGCCATAGTATAGTATGTCGAAAAAAGCCATTGAATAGTATGTCAAAATAAGTGAAAAAAAGTCATAGTATAGTATGTCGAAATAAGTGAAAAAAAGCCATAGTATAGTATGTCGAAAAAGTAAGTAATAAAAAGCCATAGCATAGTATGTCGAAAAAAAAGTATAGTATGTATGTCAAAAAGTGATAAAAAGCCATAGTATAATATCTCGAAAAAAGTGATACAAAAGCCATAGTAAAGTATGTTGAAAAAAGTGATAAAAATTCACAGTATAGTATGTCAAAATAAGTAATAAAAAGCCATAGTATAGTATGTCGAAAAAAGTGATGAAAAAGCCATAGTATAGTATGTCGAAAAAAGTGATAAAAAAGCCATAGTATAGTATGTCAAAAAAAGTGATAAAAAAGCCATAGTATAATATCTCGAAAAAAGTGATACAAAAGCCATAGTATAGTATGTTGAAAAAAGTGATAAAAATTCACAGTATAGTATGTCAAAATAAGTAATAAAAAGCCATAGTATAGTATGTCAAAAAAAGTGATGAAAAAAGCCATAGTATAGTATGTCGAAAAAAGTGATAAAAAGCCATAGTATAGTATGTCAAAATAAGTGAAAAAAAAGCAATACTATAGTATGTCGAAAAAAAGTGAAAAAAAATGCTATACTATAGTATGTCAAAAAAGTGATAAAAAAGCCATAGTATAGTATGTCAAAAAAGTGATAAAAAAGCCATAGTATAATATCTCGAAAAAAGTGATACAAAAGCCATAGTAAAGTATGTTGAAAAAAGTGATAAAAATTCACAGTATAGTATGTCAAAAATAAGTAAAAAAAGCCATAGTATAGTATGTCGAAAAAGTGATGAAAAAGCGATAGTATAGTATGTCGAAAAAAAGTGATAAAAAAAAAGCCATAGTATAGTATGTCAAAAAAGTGATAAAAAAGCCATAGTATAATATCTCGAAAAAAAAGTGATAAAAAGCCATAGTATAGTATGTTGAAAAAAGTGATAAAATTCACAGTATAGTATGTCAAAATAAGTAATAAAAAGCCATAGTATAGTATGTCAAAAAAAGTGATGAAAAAGCGATAGTATAGTATGTCGAAAAAAGTGATAAAAAAGCCATAGTATAGTATGTCAAAATAAGTGAAAAAATGCAATACTATAGTATGTCGAAATAAGTGAAAAAATGCTATACTATAGTATGTCAAAAAAGTGATAAAAAAGCCATAGTATAGTATGTCAAAAAAAGCATAGTATAGTATGTCGAAATAAGTAATAAAAAAGCCATAGTTTTGTATGTCAAAAAAAAGTGATAAGAAAGCCATAGTATAATATTTCGAAAAAAGTGATACAAAATTCACAGTTTAGTATGTCGAAAAAAATTATAAAAAAGCCATAGTATAGTATGTCAAAAAAATTCACAGTATTGTATGTCAAAATAAAATAAAAGCCATAGTATAGTAAAAAAATTCGAAAAAAAAAGCCATAGTATAGTATGTCGAAAAAAGTGATAAAAAACAATAGTATAGTATGTCAAAATAAAAAAAGTGATAAAAAATGCAATACTATAGTATGTCGAAAATAAGTGATAAAAAATTCACAGTATAGTATGTCAAAATAAGTAATAAAAAGCCATAGTATAGTATGTCGAAAAAAGCCATAGTATAGTATGTCGAAAAAAGTGATAAGAAAGCAATAGTATAGTATGTCAAAATAAGTGAAAAAATGCAATACTATAGTATGTCGAAATAAGTGAAAAAATGCTATACTATAGTTTGTCAAAAAAGTGATAAAAAAGCCATAGTATAGTATGTCAAAATAAGTGAAAAAATGCAATACTATAGTATGTCGAAATAAGTGAAAAAAAGCAATACTATAGTATGTATGTCGATAAAAAGCCACAGTATAGTATGTCAAAATAAGTAATAAAAAAGCCATAGTATAGTATGCCGAAATAAGTGAAAAAATGCAATACTATAGTATGTCGAAAAAAGTGATAAAAAATTCACAGTATAGTATGTCGAAAAAAGTAATAAAAAAGCCATAGTATAGTATGTCGAAAAAAGTGATAAAAAATTCACAGTATGGTATGTCGAAAAAAATGATAAAAAAGCCATAATATGGTATGTCGAAAAAAGTGATAAAAAATTCACAGTATAGTGTGTCGAAAAAAAATTATAAAAAAGCCATAGTATAGTATGTCGAAAAATGCCATAGTATAGTAGGTCGAAAAAAATTATAAAAAAGCCATAGTATGTCGAGAAAAGCCATAGAATAGTATGTCGAAAAAAGTGATGAAAATGCCAGAGTATAATATGTCGAAATAAGTGAAAAAAAGCCATAGTATAGTATGTCAAAATAAGTAATAAAAAAGCCATAGAATAGTATGTCGAAAATAAGTGAAAAAAATGCAATACTATATGTCGAAAAAAGTGATAAAAAGCCATAGTATAGTATGTCAAAATAAGTAATAAAAAAGCCATAGTATAGTATGTCGAAAAAAGTGATAAAAATGCCAGAGAATAGTATGTCAAAAAAGTGATCAAAAAGCTATAGTATAGTATGTCGAAAAAAGCCATAGTATAGTATGTCAAAAAAAGTGATAAAAAAGCCATAGTATAGTATGTCAAAAAAATTCACAGTATAGTATGTCGAAAAAAATGATAAAAAAGCCACAGTATAGTATGTCAAAATAAGTAATAAAAAAGCCATAGAATAGTATGTCGAAAAAAGTGATAAAACTGCCAGAGAATAGTATGTCGAAAAAAGTGATAAAAAGCCATAGTATAGTATGTCAAAATAAGTAATAAAAAAGCCATAGTATAGTATGTCGAAAAAATTCACAGTATAGTATGTCGAAAAAAATGATAAAAAAGCCACAGTACAGTATGTCAAAATAAGTAATAAAAAAGCCATAGAATAGTATGTCGAAAAAAGTGATAAAATGCCAGTATAGTATGTCAAAAAAAGTGATAAAAAATTCACAGTATAGTATGTCGAAAAAAATTATAAAAAAAGCCATTGTATAGTATGTCGAAAAATGCCATAGTATAGTAGGTCGAAAAAAAAATTATAAAAAGCCATAGTATAGTATGTCGAGAAAAAGTGAATAGTATGTCGAAAAAAAAGTGATGAAAAATGCCAGAGTATAATATGTCGAAATAAAGTGAAAAAAGCCATAGTATAGTATGTCAAAATAAGTAATAAAAAGCCATAGTATAGTATGTCGAAAAAGTGATAAAAAAATTCACAGTATAGTATGTCGAAAAAAAGTGATAAAAAAGCCATAGTATAATATGTTGAAAAAAAATGATAAAAAAAATAGTATAGTATGTCAAAATAAGTAATAAAAAAGCCATAGAATAGTATGTCGAAATAAGTGAAAAAAATGCAATACTATAGTATGTCAAAAAAGTGATAAAAAATTCACAGTATAGTATGTCGAAAAAAAGTGATAAAAAAGCCATAGTATAATATGTCGAAAAAAGTGATAAGAAAGCCATAGTATAGTATGTCAAAATAAGTAATAAAAAAGCCATAGAATAGTATGTCGAAATAAGTGAAAAAATGCAATACTATAGTATGTCAAAAAAAGTGATAAAAAATTCACAGTATAGTATGTCGAAAAAAGTGATAAAAAAGCCATAGTATAATATGTCGAAAAAAGTGATAAGAAAGCCATAGTATAGTATGTCGAAAAAAGTGATAAAAATGCCAGAGAATAGTATGTCAAAAAAATTCACAGTATAGTATGTCGAAAAAAATGATAAAAAAGCCACAGTATAGTATGTCAAAATAAGTAATAAAAAAAAGCCATAGAATAGTATGTCGAAAAAAAAGTGATAAAACTGCCAGAGAATAGTATGTCGAAAAAAAAAGTGATAAAAAGCCATAGTATAGTATGTCAAAATAAGTAATAAAAAAGCCATAGTATAGTATGTCGAAAAAAGTGATAAAAATGCCAGAGAATAGTATGTCAAAAAAGTGATCAAAAAGCTATAGTATAGTATGTCAAAAAAATTCACAGTATAGTATGTCGAAAAAAATGATAAAAAAGCCACAGTATAGTATGTCAAAATAAGTAATAAAAATGCCAGAGTATAGTATGTCGAAAAAAGTGATAAAAAATTCACAGTATAGTATGTCGAAAAAAATTATAAAAAAGCCATAGTATAGTATGTCAAAAAAAGTGATAAAAATGCCAGAGTATAGTATGTCGAAAAAAATGATAAAAAATTATAAAAAAGCCATAGTATAGTATGTCAAAGAAATTCACAGTATAGTATGTCGAAAAAAGTGATAAAAAATTCAAAGTATAGTATGTTGAAAAAAAAAATTATAAAAAGCCATAGTATAGTATGTCGAAAAATGCCATAGTATAGTATGTCGAAAAAAAAATTATAAAAAATTCATAGTATTGTATGTCGAAAAGTGATAAAAAAGCCATTGAATAGTATGTCGAAAAAGTGATAAAAAAGCCATAGTATAGTATGTCGAAAAAGTGATAAAAAAATTCACAGTATAGTATGTCAAAATAAGTAAAAAAAAGCCATAGTATAGTATGTCGAAAAAAGTTCTGAAAAAATCCATAGTATAGTAGGTCGAAAAAAGTGATAAAAAAAGTATAGTATGATGAAATAAGTAATAAAAAGCCATAGTATAGTATGTCAAAAAAGTGATAAGAAAGCCATAGTATAATATTTCGAAAAAGTATACAAAAGCCATAGTATAGTATGTTGAAAAAAGTGATAAAAAATTCACAGTATAGTATGTCAAAATAAGTAATAAAAAGCCATAGTATAGTATGTCGAAAAAAGCCATAGTATAGTAGGTCGAAAAAAGTGATAAAAAAGCCATAGTATAGTATGTCGAAAAAAATTGTAAAAAAGCCATAGAATAGTATGTCAAAAAAAGTGATAAAAATGCCAGAGTATAGTATGTCGAAATAAGTGAAAAAAAGCCATAGTATAGTATGTCAAAATAAGTAATAAAAAAGCCATAGTATAGTAGGTCGAAAAAAGTGATAAAAAAATCACAGTATAGTATGTCGAAATTTTTTTTTTAAAAAAGTAAAAATAAGTGAAAAAAAAGCTATAGTATAGTATGTCGAAAAAAGCCATAGTATAGTATGTCGAAAAAAGTGATAAAAGCCATTGAATAGTATGTCGAAAAAAGTGATAAAAAAGCCATTGAATAGTATGTCGAAAAAAAGTGCCATGAATAGTATGTCGAAAAAAGTGATAAAAATTCATAGTATAATATGTCAAAATAAGTAATAAAAATTCACAGTATAGTATGTCAAAAAAAAAAAGCCATAGTATAGTATGTCGAAAAAGTGCTGAAAAAGCCATAGTATAATATGTCGAAAAAATGTGATAAAAAAGCCATAGTATAATATGTTGAAAAAGTGATAAAATTTCACAGTATAGTATGTCAAAATAAGTAATAAAAGCCATATAGTATAGTATGTCGAAAAAAGTGATGAAAAAGCCATAGTATAGTATGTCGAAAAAAGTGATAAAAAAGCCATAGTATAGTATGTCGAAAAAAGTGATAAAAAAGCCATAGTATAGTATGTCAAAATAAGTGAAAAAATGCAATACTATAGTATGTCGAAATAAGTGAAAAAATGCTATACTATAGTATGTCAAAAAAGTGATAAAAAAAGCCATAGTATAGTATGTCAAAAAAAGCATAGTATAGTATGTCAAAATAAGTAATAAAAAAGCCATAGAATAGTATGTCAAAAAAAGTGATAAAAATGCCAGAGTATAGTATGTCGAAAAAAATATAAAAAAAAACCATAGTATAGTATGTCGAAAAAGTGATAAAAATCACAGTATAGTATGTCGAATTTTTTTTTTAAAAGTGTATGTCGAAATAAGTGAAAAAAAAGCTATAGTATAGTATGTCGAAAAAAGCCATAGTATAAAAATAAAAAAGCCATTGAATAGTATGTCAAAAAAGTGATAAAAAATTGAATAGTATGTCGAAAAAAAGTGATAAAATTCACAGTATAGTATGTCAAAATAAGTAATAAAAAGCCATAGTATAGTATGTCGAAAAAAGTGCTGAAAAAGCCATAGTATAGTATGTCGAAAAAAAGCCATTGAATAGTATGTCAAAATAAAGTGAAAAAAGTCATAGTATAGTATGTCGAAAAAGTGAAAAAAATTCATAGTATAGTATGTCAAAATAAATGAAAAAAATGCAATACTATAGTATGTCAAAAAAAGTGATAAAAAAAAACCATAGTATAGTATGTCAAAATAAGTGATAAAAAAGCCATAGCATAGTATGTCGAAATAAGTAATAAAAATAGTATGTATGTCAAAAAAGTGATAAAAAATATATATATAGTAGGTCGAAAGTGATAAAAAACCATAGTATAGTATGTCAAAAAAGTGATAAAAAATGCAATAGTATAGTATGTCGAAAAAGTGAAAAAAAATCTATACTATAGTATGTCAAAAAAAAAAAAGCATAGTATGGTATGTCAAATAAGTAAAAAAAGCCATAGAATAGTATGTCAAAAAGTGATAAAAATGCCATAGTATAATGTCGAAAAAGTGATGAAAAAGCCATAGTATAGTATGTCGAAAAAAAAGCCATTGAATAGTATGTCATAATAAGTAAAAAAAGTCATAGTATAAGTGAAAAAGTGAAAAAAAGCCATAGTATAGTATGTATGAAATAAGTGAAAAAAAATGCAATACTATAGTATGTCAAAAAGTGATAAAAAAGCCACAGTATAGTATGTCAAAATAAGTAATAAAAAAGCCATAGTATAGTATGTCGAAATAAGTAATAAAAAAGCCATAGTATAGTATGTCAAAAAAAGTGATAAAAAAGCCATAGTATAATATCTCGAAAAAGTGATACAAAAAGCCATAGTAAAGTATGTTGAAAAAAAAGTGATAAAAATTCACAGTATAGTATGTCAAAATAAGTAATAAAAAGCCATAGTATAGTATGTCGAAAAAGTGATGAAAAAAAGCCATAATATAGTATGTCGAAAAAAGTGATAAAAAAGCCATAGTATAGTATGTCAAAATAAGTGAAAAAAAATGCAATACTATAAAAATAAGTGAAAAAATGCTATAGTATGTCAAAAAAATGATAAAAAAATAGTATAGTATGTCAAAAAAGCATAGTATAGTATGTCGAAAAAGTGAATAAAAAGCCATAGTACTGTATGTCAAAAAAGTGATAAGAAAAAGTCATAAAATTTGAAAAAATAAACAAAAGTTTAAGTATGTCGAAAAAAATTATAAAAAAGCCATAGTATAGTATGTCAAAAAAATTCACAGTATTGTATGTCGAAAAAAGTGATAAAAAAGCCATAGTATAGTATGTCGAAATAAGTGATAAAAATTCACAGTATAGTATGTCAAAATAAGTAATAAAAAGCCATAGTATAGTATGTCGAAAAGCCAAGTATAGTATGTCGAAAAAAGTGATAAGAAAGCAATAGTATGTCAAAATAAAAAAAAATGCAATACTATAGTATGTCGAAATAAGTGAAAAAATGCTATACTATAGTTTGTCAAAAAAGTGATAAAAAAGCCATAGTATAGTATGTCAAAATAAATGAAAAAATGCAATACTATAGTATGTCGAAATAAGTGAAAAAAAGCAATACTATAGTATGTCAAAAAAGTGATAAAAAAGCCACAGTATAGTATGTCAAAATAAGTAATAAAAAAGCCATAGTATAGTATGCGAAAAAAGTGATGAAAAAATTCTATAGTAAAATTCACAGTATAAATGTCGAAAAAAGTGATAAAATGCCAAGTATGTCGAAAAAAAGTGATAAAAAGCCATAAAAGTATAAAAATGCCAGAGTGTCGAAAAAAAGTGATAAAAAATTCACAGTATGGTATGTCGAAAAAAATGATAAAAAAGCCATAGTATGGTATGTCGAAAAAAGTGATAAAAAAGCCATAGTATAGTATGTCGAAATAAGTGATAAAAATTCACAGTATAGTATGTCAAAATAAGTAATAAAAAGCCATAGTATAGTATGTCGAAAAAAGTGCTGAAAAAGCCATAGTATAGTATGTCGAAAAAAGCCATTGAATAGTATGTCAAAATAAGTGAAAAAAAGTCATAGTATAGTATGTCGAAATAAGTGAAAAAAAGCCATAGTATAGTATGTCGAAATAAGTGAAAAAATGCAATACTATAGTATGTCAAAAAAGTGATAAAAAAGCCACAGTATAGTATGTCAAAATAAGTAATAAAAAAGCCATAGCATAGTATGTCGAAATAAGTAATAAAAAAGCCATAGTATAGTATGTCAAAAAAAGTGATAAAAAAGCCATAGTATAATATCTCGAAAAAAGTGATACAAAAGCCATAGTATAGTATGTTGAAAAAAGTGATAAAAATTCACAGTATAGTATGTCGAAATAAGTAATAAAAAGCCATAGTATAGTATGTCAAAAAAAATGATTAAAAATGCGATAGTATAGTATGTCGAAAAAAGTGATAAAAAAGCCATAGTATAGTATGTCAAAATAAGTGAAAAAATGCAATACTATAGTATGTCGAAATAAGTGAAAAAATGCTATAGAATAGTATGTCAAAAAATTGATAAAAAAAAAAGCCATAGTATAATGTCAAAAAAAAAGCATAGTATAGTATGTCGAAAAAAGTAATAAAAAGCCATAGTTTTGTATGTCAAAAAAAATGTGATAAAAAAGCCATAGTATAATATTCGAAAAAAAAATGATAAAAAAGCCAGTTTAGTATGTCGAAAAAATTATAAAAAAGCCATAGTATAGTATGTCAAAAAAAAGAAAGCACAGTATTGTATGTCAAAAAAAGTGAAAAAAGCCATAGTATAGTATGTCGAAATAAGTGAAAAATTCCACAAATAGTATGTCAAAATAAGTGAAAAAAAGCCAATACTATAGTATGTCGAAATAAGTGAAAAAAAAGCAATACTATAGTATGTCAAAAAGTGATAAAAAAACCACAGTATAGTATGTCAAAATAAGTAATAAAAAGCCATAGTATAGTATGCCGAAATAAGTGAAAAAATGCAATACTATAGTATGTCGAAAAAAGTGATAAAAAATTCACAGTATAGTATGTCGAAAAAAGTAATAAAAAAGCCATAGTATAGTATGTCGAAAAAAGTGATAAAAAATTCACAGTATGGTATGTCGAAAAAAATGATAAAAAAGCCATAATATGGTATGTCGAAAAAAGTGATAAAAAATTCACAGTATAGTGTGTCGAAAAAAAATTATAAAAAAGCCATAGTATAGTATGTCGAAAAATGCCATAGTATAGTAGGTCGAAAAAAATTATAAAAAAGCCATAGTATGTCGAGAAAAGCCATAGAATAGTATGTCGAAAAAAGTGATGAAAATGCCAGAGTATAATATGTCGAAATAAGTGAAAAAAAGCCATAGTATAGTATGTCAAAATAAGTAATAAAAAAGCCATAGAATAGTATGTCGAAATAAGTGAAAAAATGCAATACTATATGTCGAAAAAAGTGATAAAAAGCCATAGTATAGTATGTCAAAATAAGTAATAAAAAAGCCATAGTATAGTATGTCGAAAAAAGTGATAAAAATGCCAGAGAATAGTATGTCAAAAAAGTGATCAAAAAGCTATAGTATAGTATGTCGAAAAAAGCCATAGTATAGTATGTCAAAAAAAGTGATAAAAAAGCCATAGTATAGTATGTCAAAAAAATTCACAGTATAGTATGTCGAAAAAAATGATAAAAAAGCCACAGTATAGTATGTCAAAATAAGTAATAAAAAAGCCATAGAATAGTATGTCGAAAAAAGTGATAAAACTGCCAGAGAATAGTATGTCGAAAAAAGTGATAAAAAGCCATAGTATAGTATGTCAAAATAAGTAATAAAAAAGCCATAGTATAGTATGTCGAAAAAATTCACAGTATAGTATGTCGAAAAAAATGATAAAAAAGCCACAGTACAGTATGTCAAAATAAGTAATAAAAAAGCCATAGAATAGTATGTCGAAAAAAGTGATAAAAATGCCAGAGTATAGTATGTCGAAAAAAGTGATAAAAAATTCACAGTATAGTATGTCGAAAAAAAATTATAAAAAAGCCATTGTATAGTATGTCGAAAAATGCCATAGTATAGTAGGTCGAAAAAAATTATAAAAAAGCCATAGTATAGTATGTCGAGAAAAGCCATAGAATAGTATGTCGAAAAAAGTGATGAAAATGCCAGAGTATAATATGTCGAAATAAGTGAAAAAAAGCCATAGTATAGTATGTCAAAATAAGTAATAAAAAAGCCATAGTATAGTATGTCGAAAAAAGTGATAAAAAATTCACAGTATAGTATGTCGAAAAAAGTGATAAAAAAGCCATAGTATAATATGTTGAAAAAAGTGATAAGAAAGCCATAGTATAGTATGTCAAAATAAGTAATAAAAAAGCCATAGAATAGTATGTCGAAATAAGTGAAAAAATGCAATACTATAGTATGTCAAAAAAAGTGATAAAAAATTCACAGTATAGTATGTCGAAAAAAGTGATAAAAAAGCCATAGTATAATATGTCGAAAAAAGTGATAAGAAAGCCATAGTATAGTATGTCAAAATAAGTAATAAAAAAGCCATAGAATAGTATGTCGAAATAAGTGAAAAAATGCAATACTATAGTATGTCAAAAAAAAGATAAAAATTCACAGTATAGTATGTCGAAAAAAGTGATAAAAAAGCCATAGTATAATATGTCGAAAAAAGTGATAAGAAAGCCATAGTATAGTATGTCGAAAAAAATGATAAAAATGCCAGAGAATAGTATGTCAAAAAAATTCACAGTATAGTATGTCGAAAAAAATGATAAAAAAGCCACAGTATAGTATGTCAAAATAAGTAATAAAAAAGCCATAGAATAGTATGTCGAAAAAAGTGATAAAACTGCCAGAGAATAGTATGTCGAAAAAAGTGATAAAAAGCCATAGTATAGTATGTCAAAATAAGTAATAAAAAAGCCATAGTATAGTATGTCGAAAAAAGTGATAAAAATGCCAGAGAATAGTATGTCAAAAAAGTGATCAAAAAGCTATAGTATAGTATGTCAAAAAAATTCACAGTATAGTATGTCGAAAAAAATGATAAAAAAGCCACAGTATAGTATGTCAAAATAAGTAATAAAAATGCCAGAGTATAGTATGTCGAAAAAAGTGATAAAAAATTCACAGTATAGTATGTCGAAAAAAATTATAAAAAAGCCATAGTATAGTATGTCAAAAAAAGTGATAAAAATGCCAGAGTATAGTATGTCGAAAAAAATGATAAAAAATTATAAAAAAGCCATAGTATAGTATGTCAAAGAAATTCACAGTATAGTATGTCGAAAAAAGTGATAAAAAATTCAAAGTATAGTATGTTGAAAAAAAATTATAAAAAAGCCATAGTATAGTATGTCGAAAAATGCCATAGTATAGTAGGTCGAAAAAAATTATAAAAAAGCCATAGTATTGTATGTCGAAAAAAGTGATAAAAAAGCCATTGAATAGTATGTCGAAAAAAGTGATAAAAAAGCCATAGTATAGTATGTCGAAATAAGTGATAAAAAAACCACAGTATAGTATGTCAAAATAAGTAATAAAAAAGCCATAGTATAGTATGTCGAAAAAAGTTCTGAAAAAGCCATAGTATAGTAGGTCAAAAAAGTGATAAAAAGCCATAGTATAGTATGATGAAATAAGTAATAAAAAAGCCATAGTATAGTATGTCAAAAAAGTGATAAAAAATAGTATAATATTTCGGAAAAGTCATACAAAAAAGCCATAGTATAGTATGTTGAAAAAAAGTGATAAAAAATTCAGTATAGTATGTCAAAATAAGTAATAAAATAGTATAGTAAAAAAAAGCCATAGTATAGTAGGTCGAAAAAAGTGATAAAAAAGCCATAGTATAGTATGTCGAAAAAAATTGTAAAAAAGCCATAGAATAGTATGTCAAAAAAAGTGATAAAAATGCCAGAGTATAGTATGTCGAAATAAGTGAAAAAAAGCCATAGTATAGTATGTCAAAAAGTAATAAAAAAAGCCATAGTATAGTATGTCGAAAAAAAGTGATAAAAAAATCACAGTATAGTATGTCGAAATTTTTTTTTAAAAAAAGCCATGTATGTCGAAAAAAAAAAGCTATAGTATAAAAAAAAGCCATAGTATAGTATGTCGAAAAAAGTGATAAAAAAGCCATTGAATAGTATGTCGAAAAAAGTGATAAAAAAGCCATTGAATAGTATGTCGAAAAAAGTGATAAAAAAGCCATAGTATAGTATGTCGAAATAAGTGATAAAAATTCACAGTATAGTATGTCAAAATAAGTAATAAAAAGCCATAGTATAGTATGTCGAAAAAAGTGCTGAAAAAGCCATAGTATAGTATGTCGAAAAAAGCCATTGAATAGTATGTCGAAATAAGTGAAAAAAAGCCATAGTATAGTATGTCGAAATAAGTGAAAAAATGCAATACTATAGTATGTCAAAAAAGTGATAAAAAAGCCACAGTATAGTATGTCAAAATAAGTAATAAAACTGCCAGAGAATAGTATGTCGAAAAAAGTGATAAAAAGCCATAGTATAGTATGTCAAAATAAGTAATAAAAAAGCCATAGTATAGTATGTCGAAAAAAGTGATAAAAAATGCCAGAGAATAGTATGTCAAAAAAAATGATCAAAAGCTATAGTATAGTATGTCAAAAAAATTCACAGTATAGTATGTCGAAAAAAATGATAAAAAAGCCACAGTATAGTATGTCAAAATAAGTAATAAAAATGCCAGAGTATAGTATGTCGAAAAAAGTGATAAAAAATTCACAGTATAGTATGTCGAAAAAAATTATAAAAAAGCCATAGTATAGTATGTCAAAAAAAGTGATAAAAATGCCAGAGTATAGTATGTCGAAAAAAATGATAAAAAATTATAAAAAAGCCATAGTATAGTATGTCAAAGAAATTCACAGTATAGTATGTCGAAAAAAGTGATAAAAAATTCAAAGTATAGTATGTTGAAAAAAAATTATAAAAAAGCCATAGTATAGTATGTCGAAAAATGCCATAGTATAGTAGGTCGAAAAAAATTATAAAAAAGCCATAGTATTGTATGTCGAAAAAAAGTGATAAAAAAGCCATTGAATAGTATGTCGAAAAAAGTGATAAAAAAGCCATAGTATAGTATGTCGAAATAAGTGATAAAAATTCACAGTATAGTATGTCAAAATAAGTAATAAAAAGCCATAGTATAGTATGTCGAAAAAAGTTCTGAAAAAGCCATAGTATAGTAGGTCGAAAAAAGTGATAAAAAAGCCAGAGTATAGTATGATGAAATAAGTAATAAAAAAGCCATAGTATAGTATGTCAAAAAAAGTGATAAGAAAGCCATAGTATAATATTTCGGAAAAAGTCATACAAAAGCCATAGTATATGTTGAAAAAAGTGATAAAAATTCACAGTATAGTATGTCAAAATAAGTAATAAAAGCCATATAGTATAGTATGTCGAAAAAAGCCATAGTATAGTAGGTCGAAAAAAGTGATAAAAAAGCCATAGTATAGTATGTCGAAAAAAATTGTAAAAAAGCCATAGAATAGTATGTCAAAAAAAGTGATAAAAATGCCAGAGTATAGTATGTCGAAATAAGTGAAAAAAAGCCATAGTATAGTATGTCAAAATAAGTAATAAAAAAGCCATAGTATAGTAGGTCGAAAAAAGTGATAAAAAAATCACAGTATAGTATGTCGAAATTTTTTTTAAAAAAGCCGTATGTCGAAATAAGTGAAAAAAAGCTATAGTATAGTATGTCGAAAAAAGCCATAGTATAGTATGTCGAAATAAGTGAAAAAAAAGCCATTGAATAGTATGTCGAAAAAAGTGATAAAAAAGCCATTGAATAGTATGTCGAAAAAAGTGATAAAAAAGCCATAGTATAGTATGTCGAAATAAGTGATAAAAATTCACAGTATAGTATGTCAAAATAAGTAATAAAAAGCCATAGTATAGTATGTCGAAAAAAGTGCTGAAAAAGCCATAGTATAGTATGTCGAAAAAAGCCATTGAATAGTATGTCAAAATAAGTGAAAAAAAGTCATAGTATAGTATGTCGAAATAAGTGAAAAAAAGCCATAGTATAGTATGTCGAAATAAGTGAAAAAATGCAATACTATAGTATGTCAAAAAAGTGATAAAAAAGCCACAGTATAGTATGTCAAAATAAGTAATAAAAAAGCCATAGCATAGTATGTCGAAATAATTAATAAAAAAGCCATAGTATAGTATGTCAAAAAAAAGTGATAAAAAAGCCATAGTATAATATCTCGAAAAAAGTGATACAAAAGCCATAGTATAGTATGTTGAAAAAAGTGATAAAATTTCACAGTATAGTATGTCAAAATAAGTAATAAAAAGCCATAGTATAGTATGTCGAAAAAAGTGATGAAAAAGCGATAGTATAGTATGTCGAAAAAAGTGATAAAAAAGCCATAGTATAGTAGGTCGAAAAAAGTGATAAAAAAGCCATAGTATAGTATGTCAAAATAAGTGAAAAAATGCAATACTATAGTATGTCGAAATAAGTGAAAAAATGCTATACTATAGTATGTCAAAAAAGTGATAAAAAAGCCATAGTATAGTATGTCAAAAAAAGCATAGTATAGTATGTCAAAATAAGTAATAAAAAAGCCATAGTATTGTATGTAAAAAAAAAGTGATAAGAAAGCCATAGTATAGTATGTCAAAAAAATTCACAGTATTGTATGTCGAAAAAAGTGATAAAAAAGCCATAGTATAGTATGTCGAAATAAGTGATAAAAATTCACAGTATAGTATGTCAAAATAAGTAATAAAAAGCCATAGTATATTATGTCGAAAAAGCCATAGTATAGTATGTCGAAAAAAGTGATAAGAAAGCAATAGTATAGTATGTCAAAATAAGTGAAAAAATGCAATACTATAGTATGTCGAAATAAATGAAAAAATGCTATACTATAGTTTGTCAAAAAAGTGATAAAAAAGCCATAGTATAGTATGTCAAAATAAGTGAAAAAATGCAATACTATAGTATGTCGAAATAAGTGAAAAAAAGCAATACTATAGTATGTCAAAAAAGTGATAAAAAAGCCACAGTATAGTATGTCAAAATAAGTAATAAAAAAGCCATAGTATAGTATGTCGAAATAAGTGAAAAAATGCAATACTATAGTATGTCGAAAAAAGTGATAAAAAATTCACAGTATAGTATGTCGAAATAAGTGAAAAAATGCAATACTATAGTATGTCGAAAAAAGTGATAAAAAATTCACAGTATAGTATGTCGAAAAAAGTGATAAAAATGCCAGAGTATAGTATGTCGAAAAAAGTGATAAAAAATTCACAGTATAGTATGTCGAAAAAAATTATAAAAAAGCCATAGTATAGTATGTCAAAAAAAGTGATAAAAATGCCAGAGTATAGTATGTCGAAAAAAATTATAAAAAATTATAAAAAAGCCATAGTATAGTATGTCAAAGAAATTCACAGTATAGTATGTCGAAAAAAGTGATAAAAAATTCAAAGTATAGTATGTTGAAAAAAAATTATAAAAAAGCCATAGTATAGTATGTCGAAAAATGCCATAGTATAGTAGGTCGAAAAAAATTATAAAAAAGCCATAGTATTGTATGTCGAAAAAAGTGATAAAAAAGCCATTGAATAGTATGTCGAAAAAAGTGATAAAAAAGCCATAGTATAGTATGTCGAAATAAGTGATAAAAATTCACAGTATAGTATGTCAAAATAAGTAATAAAAAAGCCATAGTATAGTATGTCGAAAAAAGTTCTGAAAAAGCCATAGTATAGTAGGTCGAAAAAAGTGATAAAAAAGCCAGAGTATAGTATGATGAAATAAGTAATAAAAAAGCCATAGTATAGTATGTCAAAAAAAGTGATAAGAAAGCCATAGTATAATATTTTGGAAAAAGTCATACAAAAGCCATAGTATAGTATGTTGAAAAAAGTGATAAAAAATTCACAGTATAGTATGTCAAAATAAGTAATAAAAAGCCATAGTATAGTATGTCGAAAAAAGCCATAGTATAGTAGGTCGAAAAAAGTGATAAAAAAGCCATAGTATAGTATGTCGAAAAAAATTGTAAAAAAACCATAGAATAGTATGTCAAAAAAAGTGATAAAAATGCCAGAGTATAGTATGTCGAAATAAGTGAAAAAAAGCCATAGTATAGTATGTCAAAATAAGTAATAAAAAAGCCATAGTATAGTAGGTCGAAAAAAGTGATAAAAAAATCACAGTATAGTATGTCGAAATTTTTTTTAAAAAAGCCGTATGTCGAAATAAGTGAAAAAAAGCTATAGTATAGTATGTCGAAAAAAGCCATAGTATAGTATGTCGAAAAAAGTGATAAAAAAGCCATTGAATAGTATGTCGAAAAAAGTGATAAAAAATTCACAGTATAGTATGTCGAAAAAAGTAATAAAAAAGCCATAGTATAGTATGTCGAAAAAAGTGATAAAAATTCACAGTATGGTATGTCGAAAAAAATGATAAAAAAGCCATAGTATGGTATGTCGAAAAAAGTGATAAAAAATTCACAGTATAGTGTGTCGAAAAAAAATTATAAAAAAGCCATAGTATAGTATGTCGAAAAATGCCATAGTATAGTAGGTCGAAAAAAATTATAAAAAAGCCATAGTATAGTATGTCGAGAAAAGCCATAGAATAGTATGTCGAAAAAAGTGATGAAAATGCCAGAGTATAATATGTCGAAATAAGTGAAAAAAAGCCATAGTATAGTATGTCAAAATAAGTAATAAAAAAGCCATAGAATAGTATGTCGAAATAAGTGAAAAAATGCAATACTATAGTATGTCGAAAAAAGTGATAAAAAAGCCATAGTATAATATGTCGAAAAAAGTGATAAAAAGCCATAGTATAGTATGTCAAAATAAGTAATAAAAAAATAGTATAGTATGTCGAAAAAAGTGATAAAATGCCAGAGAATAGTATGTCAAAAAGTGATCAAAAAGCTATAGTATAGTATGTCGAAAAAAAGCCATAGTATAGTATGTCAAAAAAAGTGATAAAAAAGCCATAGTATAGTATGTCAAAAAAATTCACAGTATAGTATGTCGAAAAAAATGATAAAAAAGCCACAGTATAGTATGTCAAAATAAGTAATAAAAAAGCCATAGAATAGTATGTCGAAAAAAGTGATAAAACTGCCAGAGAATAGTATGTCGAAAAAAGTGATAAAAAGCCATAGTATAGTATGTCAAAATAAGTAATAAAAAAGCCATAGTATAGTATGTCGAAAAAAGTGATAAAAATGCCAGAGAATAGTATGTCAAAAAAGTGATAAAAATGCTATAGTATAGTATGTCGAAAAAAGCCATAGTATAGTATGTCAAAAAAAGTGATAAAAAAGCCATAGTATAGTATGTCAAAAAAATTCACAGTATAGTATGTCGAAAAAAATGATAAAAAAGCCACAGTATAGTATGTCAAAATAAGTAATAAAAAAGCCATAGAATAGTATGTCGAAAAAAGTGATAAAACTGCCAGAGAATAGTATGTCGAAAAAAGTGATAAAAAGCCATAGTATAGTATGTCAAAATAAGTAATAAAAAAACATAGTATAGTATGTCGAAAAAAGTGATAAAATGCCAGAGAATAGTATGTCAAAAAGTGATAAAAATGCTATAGTATAGTATGTCGAAAAAAGCCATAGTATAGTATGTCAAAAAAAGTGATAAAAACGCCATAGTATAGTATGTCAAAAAAATTCACAGTATAGTATGTCGAAAAAAATGATAAAAAATTCACAGTATAGTATGTCGAAAAAAATGATAAAAAAGCCATAGTATAGTATGTCAAAAAAAGTGATAAAATGCCAGAGTATAGTATGTCGAAAAAAGTGATAAAAAATTATAAAAAAGCCATAGTATAGTATGTCAAAGAAATTCACAGTATAGTATGTCGAAAAAAGTGATAAAAAATTCAAAGTATAGTATGTCGAAAAAAAATTATAAAAAAGCCATAGTATAGTATGTCGAATAATGCCATAGTATAGTAGGTCGAAAAAAATTATAAAAAAGCCATAGTATTGTATGTCGAAAAAAGTGATAAAAAAGCCATTGAATAGTATGTCGAAAAAAGTGATAAAAAAGCCATAGTATAGTATGTCGAAATAAGTGATAAAAATTCACAGTATAGTATGTCAAAATAAGTAATAAAAAGCCATAGTATAGTATGTCGAAATAAGTGATAAAAATTCACAGTATAGTATGTCAAAATAAGTAATAAAAAGCCATAGTATAGTATGTCGAAAAAAGTTCTGAAAAAGCCATAGTATAGTATGTCGAAATAAGTGATAAAAATTCACAGTATAGTATGTCAAAATAAGTAATAAAAAGCCATAGTATAGTATGTCGAAATAAGTGATAAAAATTCACAGTATAGTATGTCAAAATAAGTAATAAAAAGCCATAGTATAGTAGGTCGAAAAAAGTGATAAAAAAGCCAGAGTATAGTATGATGAAATAAGTAATAAAAAAGCCATAGTATAGTATGTCAAAAAAGTGATAAAAAAGCCACAGTATAGTATGTCAAAATAAGTAATAAAAAAGCCATAGCATAGTATGTCAAAAAAAGTGATAAAAAGCCATAGTATAGTATGTCGAAAAAAGCCATAGTATAGTATGTCGAAAAAAGTGATAAGAAAGCAATAGTATAGTATGTCGAAATAAGTGAAAAAAAGCCATAGTATAGTATGTCGAAATAAGTAATAAAAAAGCCATAGTATAGTAGGTCGAAAAAAAAAAGATAAAAAAGCCATAGTATAATAGTTCGAAAAAAGTGATAAAAAATTCACAGTATAGTATGTCGAAAAAAATTGTAAAAAAGCCATAGTACAGTATGTCGAAAAAAGTGATAAAAAAGCCATAGTATAGTATGTCGAAAAAAGCCATTGAATAGTATGTCAAAATAAGTGAAAAAAAGCCATAGTATAGTATGTCGAAATAAGTGAAAAAAAAGCCATAGTATAGTATGTCGAAATAAGTGAAAAAATGCAATACTATAGTATGTCGAAATAAGTAATAAAAAAGCCATGGTATAGTAGGTCGAAAAAAGTGATAAAAAATTCACAGTACAGTATGTCGAAAAAAATTGTAAAAAAGCCATAGTATAGTATGTCGAAAAAAGTGATAAAAAAGCCATAGTATAGTATGTCGAAAAAAGCCATTGAATAGTATGTCAAAATAAGTGAAAAAAAGCCATAGTATAGTATGTCGAAATAAGTGAAAAAATGCAATACTATAGTATGTCAAAAAAGTGATAAAGAAGCCACAGTATAGTATGTCGAAATAAGTAATAAAAAAGCCATAGTATAGTATGTCAAAAAAAGTGATAAAAAAGCCATAGTATAATATTTCGAAAAAAGTGATACAAAAGCCATAGTATAGTATGTTGAAAAAAGTGATAAAAATTCACAGTATAGTATGTCAAAATAAGTAATAAAAAGCCATAGTATAGTATGTCGAAAAAAGTGATGAAAAAGCGATAGTATAGTATGTCGAAAAAAGCCATAGTATAGTAGGTCGAAAAAAGTGATAAAAAAGCCATAGTATAGTATGTCAAAAAAATTCACAGCATAGTATGTCGAAAAAAATGATAAAAAAGCCACAGTATAGTATGTCAAAATAAGTAATAAAAAAGCCATAGAATAGTATGTCGAAATAAGTGAAAAAATGCAATACTATAGTATGTCAAAAAAGTGATAAAAAAGCCACAGTATAGTATGTCAAAATAAGTAATAAAAAAGCCATAGTATAGTATGTCAAAAAAAGTGATAAAAATGCCAAGTATAGTATGTCGAAAAAAGTGATAAAAAATTCACAGTATAGTATGTTGAAAAAAATGATAAAAAAGCCATAGTATAGTATGTCAAAAAAATTCACAGTATAGTATGTCGAAAAAAATGATAAAAAAGCAATAGTATAGTATGTCGAAAAAAGTGATAAAAAATTCACAGTATAGTATGTCGAAAAAAATGATAAAAAAGCCATAGTATATAGTATAGTATGTTTAAAAAAGTGATAAAAAAGCCATAGTGTAGTATGTCAAAAAAGGCATAGTATAGTAGGTCGAAAAAAGTGATAAAAAATTCACAGTATAGTATGTCGAAAAAAATGATAAAAAAGTCATAGTATAGTATGTCAAAAAAATTCACAGTATGTCGAAAAAGTTATAAAAAATTCACAGTATAGTATGTCGAAAAAAAATTATAAAAAAGCCATAGTATAGTATGTCGAAAAATGTCATAGTATAGTAGGTCGAAAAAAATTATAAAAAAGCCATAGTATTGTATGTCGAAAAAAGTGATAAAAATTCACAGTATAGTATGTCAAAATAAGTAATAAAAAGCCATAGTATAGTAGGTCGAAAAAAGTGATAAAAAAGCCATAGTATAGTATGTCAAAAAAAGTGATAAAAAAGCCATAGAATAGTATGTCGAAATAAGTGAAAAAATGCTATACTATAGTATGTCAAAAAAGTGATAAAAAAGCCATAGTATAGTATGTCGAAATAAGCATAGTATAATATGTCGAAAAAAGTGATAAAAAAGCCATAGTATAATATGTCGAAATAAGTGAAAAAAAGCCATAGTATAGTATGTCGAAATAAGTAATAAAAAAGCCATAGTATTGTATGTCGAAAAAAGTGATAAAAAAGCCATAGTATGTCGAAAAAAGTGATAAAAAAGCCATAGTATAGTATGTCGAAAAAAGCCATAGTATAGTACGTCGAAAAAAGCCATAGTATAGTATGTCGAAAAAAGTGATAAAAAATTCACAGTATAGTATGTCGAAATAAGTGAAAAAAAGCCATAGTATAGTATGTTGAAATAAGTAATAAAAAAGCCATAGTATAGTATGTCAAAAAAGTGATCAAAAAGCTATAGTATAGTATGTCGAAAAAAGCCATAGTATAGTATGTCAAAAAAAGTGATCAAAAAGCCATAGTATAGTATGTCAAAAAAATTCACAGTATAGTATGTTGAAAAAAATTATAAAAAAGCCACAGTATAGTATGTCAAAATAAGTAATAAAAAAGCCATAGAATAGTATGTCGAAAAAAGTGATAAAAAATTCACAGTATAGTATGTCGAAAAAATTATAAAAAAGCCATAGTATAGTATGTCAAAAAAAGTGATAAAAATGCCAGAGTATAGTATGTCAAAAAAGTGATCAAAAAGCCATAGTATAGTATGTCGAAAAAAGCCATAGTATAGTATGTCGAAAAAAATGATAAAAAAGCCATAGTATAGTATGTCAAAAAAATTCACAGTATAGTATGTCGAAAAAAATGATAAAAAAGCCACAGTATAGTATGTCGAAAAAAGTGATAAAAAAGCCATAGTATAATATTTCGAAAAAAGTGATAAAAAATTCACAGTATAGTATGTCGAAAAAAATTATAAAAAAGCCATAGTATGTCGAAAAAAGTGATAAAAAAGCCATAGTATAGTATGTCAAAAAAATTCACAGTATAGTATGTCGAAAAAAGTGATAAGAAAGCCATAGTATAATATTTCGAAAAAAGTGATAAAAAATTCACAGTATAGTATGTCGAAAAAAATTATAAAAAAGCCATAGTATGTCGAAAAAAGTGATAAAAAAGCCATAGTATAGTATGTCAAAAAAATTCATAGTATAGTATGTCAAAAAAAGTGATAAGAAAGCCATAGTATAATATTTCGAAAAAAGTGATAAAAAATTCACAGTATAGTATGTCGAAAAAAATTATAAAAAAGCCATAGTATGTCGAAAAAAGTGATAAAAAAGCCATAGTATAGTATGTCAAAAAAATTCACAGTATAGTATGTCGAAAAAAATGATAAAAAAGCCACAGTATAGTATGTCAAAATAAGTAATAAAAAAGCCATAGAATAGTATGTCGAAATAAGTGAAAAAATGCAATACTATAGTATGTCAAAAAAGTGATAAAAAAGCCACAGTATAGTATGTCAAAATAAGTAATAAAAAGCCATAGTATAGTATGTCGAAAAAAAGTGATAAAAATGCCAGAGTATAGTATGTCGAAAAAAGTGATAAAAAATTCACAGTATAGTATGTTGAAAAAAATGATAAAAAAGCCATAGTATAGTATGTCAAAAAAATTCACAGTATAGTATGTCGAAAAAAATGATAAAAAAGCCACAGTATAGTATGTCGAAAAAAGTGATAAAAATGCCAGAGTATAGTATGTCGAAAAAAGTGATAAAAAAGCCATAGTATAGTATGTCAAAAAAAGTGATAAGAAAGCCATAGTATAATATTTCGAAAAAAGTGATAAAAAATTCACAGTATAGTATGTCGAAAAAAATTATAAAAAGCCATAGTATGTCGAAAAAAGTGATAAAAAAGCCATAGTATAGTATGTCAAAAAAATTCACAGTATAGTATGTCGAAAAAAATGATAAAAAAAGCCACAGTATAGTATGTCAAAATAAGTAATAAAAAAAAAAATAGAATAGTATGTCGAAATAAGTGAAAAAATGCAATACTATAGTATGTCAAAAAAGTGATAAAAAAGCCACAGTATAGTATGTCAAAATAAGTAATAAAAAAGCCATAGTATAGTATGTCGAAAAAAGTGATAAAAATGCCAGAGTATAGTATGTCGAAAAAAGTGATAAAAAATTCACAGTATAGTATGTCGAAAAAAATGATAAAAAAGCCATAGTATAGTATGTCAAAAAAATTCACAGTATAGTATGTCGAAAAAAATGATAAAAAAGCAATAGTATGTCGAAAAAAGTGATAAAAAATTCACAGTATAGTATGTCGAAAAAAATGATAAAAAAGCCATAGTATATAGTATAGTATGTTTAAAAAAGTGATAAAAAAGCCATAGTGTAGTATGTCAAAAAAGGCATAGTATAGTAGGTCGAAAAAAGTGATAAAAATGCCAAAGTATAGTATGTCAAAAAAAGTGAAAAGAATGCTATGAGATTGTGTCAAAAAAGATGATCCACTAGTGAGCAGTGGCTCAGTGGTACAGCTGTTGCCTGGCAATTGGAAGGTTTGTTGTTTGATCCCTGGTTCTGGAGTCCAATGGTAAAGTGTCAGGGGACACTCTTTTGACATATGACAATGACATTTTCATTAGTTTTTGACTCACTATGCAACAATTTCAATCACTTTTTTCGACAACCTGTACTATGGCTTTTTATCACTTTTTTCCACATACAATACTATGGCTTTATCCCTTTTTTCAACATTATAAAGCTTCTTTATCTTTTTCCGATAAACTATACTATATATATATACACTATGGCTTTTTTATCCCTCTTTTCAACATACTATATTATGGCTTTTTTCCACATACTATACCATGACTTTTTTCAACACTTTATTTGACATACTATACTATGGCTTTTTTATCCTTTTTTTCAACATACTATAGCTTCTTTATCTTTTTTCCCGACATAATATACTATGGCTTTTTTCACCATGATATACTATGGCTTTTTATCACGTTACTCAACATATCATACTATGACTTGCCTGTCAATTGGAAGATTGGTAGTTTGATCCCTGGCCCTAGAGTCCCATGTTGAAGTTTCCTTGGGCAAGACACTTTTTTGACATAATATACAATGCCATTTTTATCACTTTTTTTGACTTTTTTTCACTATACAAAGGCTTTTTCAACATAGTATTTTATAGTATAGTATTTAGTTTTATAATTGTTTTTAACATACCATACTATGGCTTTTTATTCATTTTTCAACTTACTATAGCTTCTTTATCTTTTATCTTCAACATTTTATATTATGACTACTTTCAATATATAATACTATGGCTTTTTCTATCACTTTTCCATTTTTTTCAACATCGCAGTCGGGGGAAAAGCTATAGGCACTTGCAGGTATATTCAAGTATTTGCTACAGGTATTTTTTATATCCTACATTACACCAATGGGAATATGTGTGAACCTCCTCAAACAAGAAGCAGAAATCCATGTTAATTCCTACTGACTTAATGCAGGAAACAAAGTCTTTTGATTCCATTCTAAACACAGAGAAGCAACGGTCTTAACCCCAGCTTCTCTCACTTAATCCTAGTTTGAACCATTATGCTCACCCACACTTGACTTTTCTCTGAGAGCTACAGCGATCTTGCTGGATCATCCTGTGCACTACCCTCTACAAGTCTGTATAGAGGAAAATCTGGAGCCTGAAATAAGACCTCAAAGTAACCAAGTTTTTTTTTTTTCTCCATAAGAGACTGATTGTCAGGTGGTGAGCGGGGTGGAGTGTTTAATTACATTAGATTGAATTCCAGTCTGTTCTATATCCTTGAGGTATGGAGTCACGCCTCTATATGTTTTTAATTGATTAGGACAGGACAATGTGGGGCTATAAGCAGGTGCAGTCAACAAGGAGTATGGTGATACAATTAGGGAGTCAGATTGGGGCATCAGATTGGGCAGTAAATTGGTGCTTTAGGTGGGATTTTTCTCCTTTTTTAAGCTTCAAAGCCTCATGTAGCTCTCTTTTCTAGGGAAAGATCGGAGCACGCCAGTGTGTTTGCATTCCAGCATGTTTCTGTTTGTCGGTCAATGTGTCTGTCAAAGAGCAACGCCTGTAGAGAGTACACAGGCTGCATGCAGCTCTACAGCTTGCAGTAAACCCTAAGGATAAAGGATTCTCCCTCTGTTTACAGCCCAGACAAATCTCAGAAATACCAATACTGCATCACACTGCACAAAATATTATTATTTGCTTTGATGGATAGCAATTTATCTGCTAATTCAAATTTCATCATGTGAGTCTTTGTTTACAATATAAATCTAATTAAGTGCAGCCATCACTGCACAAGGTGGATCGATACACAATATGGCCAGCACCAGCTGCTTACCTCACAAGGATGCCTTCCCCTGCCAATACTTTCAACCTATAAAACGTTTCAGGTTTTCTCAGCGCGACCAATAATCTGTCAAGGTTAGGGCAATGAGAGACAAAACACTACCTCAGTGGGTGACACGCTGGCTACATAAGAACAAATGACTCCGCAATTTCCCCACGGTGGGACAAATAAAGGTTTTTTCTTATCTTACACCAGAGTCATGTTGTTTTAAGACAGGATTAATCCATTATTTATTCTCTTTAATGGCCAGTAAAGGAGGTTTCACCCGTGTTTTTATTTAGTTTTTTTTTCCACTGTGATTAAGAATACATGTTAATTAACAGCTGCTACAATGAATATTTTTTAATTACCAAATGTGAAGAGTTCACTCATAGAAATTATGACCCAACTCTTCTGAGTGAAGCATCTGAAAGCTAGCTTTTTTCAGTGTATTGCTTTGGTTTACTTTACTTCACCAATGTCGAAAGCAGCTGTTAAACCGTCAATGTATCATCGCCAAGGCTGCGCCCACATCAGAGGAAAGGGAAAAATACTTCAAAAGCTGCTATGACGCCGGTTAACTGAGACTTTAGCAACTATATGCTAACAAGTTTGCCAAAGAACAACTTACCACTCAGCGATACACCCGCTGAGAAACCAACTCTGGTTATCGGCAGCTCCATTTTGAGAAACGTGAAGTTAGCGAAGCCAGCAGCCATAGTTAAATGCATCCCGGGGCTAGAGCGGGCGACGTTGAGTCTTATTTGAAACTGCTGGCTAAGGATAAACGTAAATACAGTAAGATTGTAATTCACGTTGGCGTTAATGACTCTCGGTTACGCCAAACGGAGGTCACCAAGATGAATGTTGAATCGGTGTGTACATACGCAAAGTCAATCTCGGACACCGTAGTTTTCTCTGGACCCTTGCCAAATCTAACCAGTGATTACATGTATAGCCGCATGTCATCATTTCACCATGTGGGCTTTGTAGATCACTGGCAGTCTTTCTGGGGAAGACCTGGTCTGATTCGGAGGGACGGCATTCATCCCACTTGGGATGGAGCAGCTCTCATTTCTAGAAATCTTGACAAGTTTATTAGTGAACCTAATCCTTGAGAATCCAGAGTTGGGACCAGGAGGAAGAGTCGCAGTCTGACACACTTCTCTGCTCCTCCATTCCAGGGGTTATCTAGTCAAAACCCCATAGTGACGGTGTCTTCCCCCCGACCATTGAAATTATTTAAATCAAAGGTAAACAGAAGAGGAGCTGGGCATGAAAACCTCATAACAATTAAAACCACAAGTGCAATAGTGCAAAAGAATAGGAGAATTAAATGTGGACTCTTAAACATCAGATCTCTCTCTTCGAAAGGTGTACTAGTAAATGAATTAATATCAGATTCTAATATTGATTTATTTTGTCTTACTGAAACCTGGCTGGGTGATGGAGAATATGTTAGTCTAAATGAATCCACCCGCCCAGGCATATTAATACTCACATTCCTCGAGGCACAGGCCGAGGAGGTGGAGTGGCAGCTATCTTCGATTCTAGTCTACTAATCAGCTCTAAACCTAAATTGAATTATAACTCATTTTAAAGTCTTGTTCTTGGTCTTTCACACCCAAGTTGGAAATCACTGCAGCCAGTTCTATTTGTTATAGTGTACCGAGCACCTGGTCCATACTCTGAATTCATATCTGAATTTGCAGAGTTTTTGTCAAATTTAGTGCTAAAAACGGACAACGTTCTTATTGTAGCCTTAGTACTGCGTTTATCTCTCTATTAGATTCTATTGGCTTCTCTCAAAGTGTTCATAAACCGACTCACCGTTTTGGCCACACCCTCGATCTTGTTCTGGTATATGGTGTTGAAATTGAACATTTAATAGTGTTCCCACAGAATCACTTTCTATCTGACCACTGTTTGATAACTTTCGAGTTTATACTGCTGAACTACACGCCATTAGGCAAAACCTTCTATACAAGATGTCTATCTGATAGTGCTGTAGCTACATTTAAGGATGTGATTCCATTAGCATTTAATTCATTACCAAGTCACAAAGTAACAGAGGACTCCTATGCTAATTTCAGTCCCTCCCAAATCAATCATTTTGTTGATAGTGCAGCAGGCTCGCTGCGAACGACACTCAACTCTGTTGCCCCTCTAAAAAAGAAGATAATAAAACAAAGACGGTTAGCTCCATGGTATAACACTGAAACTCGCAAATTAAAGCAAACATCGCGGAAACTTGAGAAGATTTGGCGTTCCACCAAATTGGAAAATTCTTGGTTAATCTGGCAAGATAGTCTTAAAACTTCAGTCCCTCAGTAATGCCAGAGCAGCGTACTACTCGTCATTAATAGAGGAAAATAGGAACAACCCCAGGTTTCTTTTCAGCACACTGCCTACCAAGAGCCTGGGTCTGTCCGAGGTTTCTTCCCAAAGGGGAGTTTTTCCTCGCCACTGTCGCACTGTTGCTTGCTCTGGAGGAAACTGTTGGGTCCTTGTAAATTCTGGAGTATGGTCTAGACCTTCTCTATCTATAAAGTGTCTTGAGATAACTCTTGTTATGAATTGATACAATGTGATGAATTGAAAAAAGGTGGCAATATGTCAGTGTTGGGTTCACAGCTTTGCCCCCAAGTTACCAAAAAAAACATTGTTTGTTAAACATTTTATAGGCATGTTTTTAACTGTGCATGCTAACACTCAACTGACCCTGAAATGATGAGGTTCTATCTGTGACCTGGGGCCCATTTCAGGACAGGTTTAACAAACTCTGAGTCCAACCATGAACTCCGAGTTGATTTACCCTGAGATGAGAAACTCTGATAGCCTGGTTGACACCCGACGCTTCTCAGTTGTAAGTGAGAGTGGGTCTGGGAAAGGTTCATTCACAGGTTTATTTTCAAAGGTGCGTCACCAACAGATGCCCCTCAAATGCTTCTGGGCGCAATTGGATAGACCTAAAACCAATCAGAGCGATGAAGGAGATGACGTATGCAGAGCAACCGAATAACATCTCATCTAGCGAGCATGTTGCGCTATCGTCAGTGTGTAAATCCCACCTCAACGGTTGGGATTGGTGTCTCCATTTGGAAAAATTGGAAATGGGTTACAATGGGCTTTTGGCCAGACGGACTTGCGGAGCACATCTCAAATTTGCCGGAAGTTCATCAGGGTTTTCCCAGGCAAGAACTCAGATTTTTCGGTTCTAGAACCATGGTGGCCGACAGGGGCAAACGCCCTGCAACTTAAGATGCAAATAGACAAAACACAAGCAAATAGACAAAACATGCTGCAAAAACACACAACCAATTACATAAACGTGCTGCAAATATAGAAACAATGCAAAAAGAAAAGCACACAAACTCCGAAAACAAATGCAACAAAAAAACGCTGCATCCAGATTACACAATGGAAGCGCTAAGTGGAACAGCTTGATTTTCGTCCCGATGGGGAGAGAGTGCTCTGTCTTTTTTTTAGAGTCGGATATTGCTGCAGTCTGGAGACCACTTGTCTCATGCCTCCCGTCCATAGACTGTATATTAAATTAATATTATTAATAATATTATACAACATATTAAGAATACACAGTGTATGCTCCTGTATTATGCCCTACTGGCTGGTGCCGTCCCCAAGCTTTGTCTTTTCAAAATAAAAACTTGCGTCTGGTCCGCTATGTCTTTGTAGTTTGGTGGTTTAGATGTTTTTGAACTAAAAAGAAAGACAATCATGCTTATGAATATAATAACTTTTTCAGAAGATGTCTTACTTACAACACAATGGCAGTTCTGTGTTTATATGTGGGGGTGGGATTTATCCCATAGCCTCTACAAAGCTATAGCTCAATTTGGCTGGCTTACAAGGAGGGACTAGAAATCCTGTCTGTTTGTTCTTTTATTTTAAGAGCTAATTGCTCCACAATATGAATACAGATTGATTACTTATTTTGTTGGTAACCGTTGTTGTATAATCGCAATATTACACTTGAGGAGGCCTACACTTTCGGACCTTGAAATTAAACCCTATCATGTAATATGGCTTAAACAAACGTCAACGTTAAACGCTGATGCAGTTTTAAATGTATTATTACCACGAGTTTACAGACACATCTCTGCTGATTGAGTCTCACCTGTGACCTGAGCCAATAAACAAGAGACACACCCACCAAACGACAGAAAACATATCTCAAACATAGACTTAAAATGTACAGTCTATGACCTCCAAGCAGCATGAAACTAAACGTAAACCCACAGTACACAACATGTTAATACCATGACATAAAACAGTGTATTATTTGAGAATAAAAAGTCTCTTCCAATTTTAAGGTCACCATGTATATGCAACCTAGAGCAATAACTTCATGTATGACGCAAATGCTCATCCTTATCATGTTTATCTAAATACCTTTTATCAAGCACTAAATGAATATACTATAATATGGTGGTTTAATAACAAGATTTTTTTAAAGCCAAGCCCGACACACACCTAATTAGTTTATATATCCAGCAGTAGTGCTGTCCTCCCCCTTTGCTCCATTGAACGCCTCGCTGCTGTGTGGAGTTTGACACGTGAAGTCTCAGGTTAAGCTCCAGAGCTCCGGGTCTGAGCACTGCCTTTGCTCCTCCTGATCAACCTCTCTGTGGTAGATGGTTCATTGTCAGCTGGGTGTTCAAGCTCCATTTAACTTTAGTCATTATCGTTGCTCATTAATGCTCCACTGGTACTGCTGAGCAGCCCTGAAAGCTTCTGGCTGAGGTGACTGCACCATGTATAACTGTTAAGACCATGCAGCGGTTGTGTATTTGCTTTTGATTATTTTATTGTTATACAATTAATGGTGTAAACATAATCCTAATAGTGTGTTACATTGAGGTTATTTAAACCTTTATTATAATGGAGACTAATGTAATCATCTTAAGAGCTAATGTTTATTTTCCTCTAAATAGGACAGGAGCAAAGCTTTGAAGGCTCACTGCAAAGTCCTTTATGGCAGTCGACTCCAACCAGGGGTACTTGTTTCACAGAGAGTTCTTATAGTGGCCAGGGGATACATGGGGATCGCAACTAATTAACTCACCTCAACTCATCCAAACAACAAAAAATAGAAATTGTACAAAAATGTGTTAATAAAGATCCATACATTTGTCTTAAGGATTAAAATAGAAACAGAAGTATGACAATTTACAGCCGCCCATTTATAAGTCAGCTGTAACACATTAACACTACACTCGTGCGGCAATTACTGTTGGAAATCAAAAGAGCAGAGAAATACTGTAGTTGGCTAAAAGTAAACGATGAATGATTGAATAAAATAGTAAGTAACAAATGAAAAGTTAAATATTTTGCCAAAAGTAATGTATAAAAAGTTGAAATACTTAGCTAAAAGGGATTATTAAAAAGTTGGAATGGTTAGCTAAAAGAATGATTAAACAGTTTATATACTAGAGTTAAAAGGACGCATGTACTGTGATGATGTGACGACATTTTTCATGGCGTACTATATAGTAAAATGTGTTAATACATTTTTAATGACATGCTATACTATGACATTTTTCATATTATATTAACGACACACTATACTAAACATTTTTTATAGCATACTATAACTTTTATTATAACCTTTTTTATGGCATACTGTAGAAATACTATGTATATTTGCTGACAACTCAATACAGCAGAAAAAGAAAGAAAATAAATAATGAATGACTAAAGAAAACCACATCAAGAGTGTGAAATGCATCTTCCACCCAACATGGCATTAGTAATCAAGGTTTGCTACTGTATGCTGAGTGCCCCTCCGTATCCCTGGAATAGCAGGGTGACAGCTGGGGACCCGGCCAACACACTGGACCACTAAATGAGAAAAATGACGAGTTTTCACCAGCTCTTTTAAAAACTCATTTACATCCTGTCAGATTCCATTATGGCCGGGGACCTGCACCGGAGTTGCAGGACAGGACGGAGGCTGGGTGCACCGACCGTGCCGGCCAAGCTCCTATCAGCCTGACCCAGCTCACCGGTCCAGTACACAGCTGATTCTCCTGTGTCAAGGTTTTTTGGCTTCTCTCCTTCTTTTTTCTCCCCTTCCATTTTCCACACTACCTTTGGTGTGCTCTTGGCAAAGAGTAGGTGATTATCAGAGTGCCTGAAACCCCACTTTTGCTCTTTTATACAATTACTGTACAGTATGTGCACCTAAAAGCATCAGCAGAGAGGATTACGCCTGCTAAATGCTGAGCCTTGAATAAATTATCTGCTGGGGCGTGAGCATTAAAAGAAAGAAGGAAGGGGAGGGAGGGATTGTGAAAAGCAAGTGGATTCAGCTTCCCAAAATAGAAAAACTGTACAATAAAATTACACTTCAGCTCATTTTACTGAACACAAGTGAAAGTGTTTTCCGTTATCATGCACTGTTATTTCAGCATCGATTTGAGTACACTTCAATTAAAAACAAAATTGGACACTACAGAAGTGTCAGGAGTTCAGCGTTGCTCTTGACGTTACTGATTTACAGTCTGTACACTATCACTGCACATATTCCACATAAACCATTGTGTTTGCAGATAGTCTTTGCATCTATTTGTCACCTTCACGCATTAACAATACAACACAGCACGCTACAACAGTAGCACATACAGTAAGTCATTAAAAGAATACGGCTATTCAAACATTCTCAAGTGCACTTTGGGTGGACGAGCTCTTACAGCAGCCAAACTTACGGGGGTCACACTCTGTGGTCATGCACTTGTGTGTCTCATTCAAACTCCAAGCATGTTTGTAACACTGTGATCTGATGCATACATCAAAGCCATGGAGAGTATCTCAGCACACACTGGGAGTTCCATCAATCCCCTCCGGCCTGCGGAAGCTGCCTTTTCCTACACAGTCGGCCATCAAGGGTGACATCCTTGAGGAGGCGATACAAACGGCGTCTAATGAATTTTTAACGACGAGCATTGCGAGTGGCAAAGAGACAGGGAGTGGGGAAACAGAGGCAGCAAAAGAGACCCTGCTGAATGCATTACAGTGATTTGTGGGCTCACCTTTGAGCGGGGAGTAAGAGGCCACCCGCCTCAGATCATCAGGGTGTTAAGTGTGCTTGGTGGGGGAGCTTCTCGGCACGGCATTGCGGGCCAAATGATGTTTGAAATGTTTTAATCAAATCCTGTCTGTTCATTAGACTAACAATAGGCGTCATGGGGTGAGCACTCAGTGGTTCAACTTCTTATTGCCCCCGGGGGAACCCTCCCGATAGAGTAACTTCCCTAACCTTCCGGCGACAATTTCCAACATGACACCCTTCTATACATTTAAATGGGCTTTTATCAGTGGAGGTAGCTTGTCATGCAGGGCAATTCATATGAAAAAAGGCTTGGCTTCCAGTCTCAATCTGTCTTCTTGAGCGGCAGTTACATCTAGGTGAGATTACGTGTCAACGAAATGTTGCCTGGAATGTATATGTTGAATTGATCAAGTAGACATAGGTGACAGACAGCTTGTTGCTAATAGCAGTGGAGTACCTCCACAGATAATCTCTTTGGCTTTCCATCACAGAAGAAAGGCTTTGTCAAGTGTGACACTCAAGAATATTGTTGTGGGATTGTTTAGGATAAAGCCAGAAAATCTGTTGAAGTGTCTTAAAGGCCTTTGACTTACCTGTAGTGATGCTGATCAAATCCCATGTGCTTCAATGAGGTTTAAGTAGCAATAGAGAGTAGACAGATATTTTTTTTTATTACTTTGGGCTTTTCTGCTTGTTGCATGCCTTGGTCAAACATCTTTGAACAATTAATGTGAGGCAGTCTGATCAAAAATGCTTAAGTAGATTTTATCTGTATCTATATGTTGTATGGGTTGGGCTCTAGTGTTGATAGTGTTCGATGTTATAGGCAACAAAAACTGGAGCATTTATTTCCCTGTTTACATCCTATGGTCAATAATTTTCTGAATATCTACACAGCTGGTAGATAGATCAACGATTAATGTATGTGTTCAAATGTACAGAATATGGCCTACTGTGTGAAGACAAATGGTGCTCAATAAGTGGCTCTTTTCACTGAGCATCTTCTCTGAGTCAATATGTAAATTGCATGTTTTGTTTGTGCTTTTGAGCTTCTTAATGTATTCTAAATATATTAATTAGGATATTGACCGACAATTATTTTAAGAAAACGGAGTGAAAGTCTACACAACAAAACAAGACATAAGGAGCTCCTCCTTCATTTAAATCCCATCTGACATGTTATGCTGGTAGGTGGCTTGTCAGACATGGTGGATCATGTAAGACCGACTGTCATAAGTGCCAATATGATTTTATCCCAAGGTGAAACTACACATTTTTGTACTTTTTTGTAATATTTGTTCCCAAATGGGACACATTTGTGCCACTTGAATGTGGCACAAATGCCCCAGTTTCTTCACTGATTAACCCAACCTTGGTGTGACAAGGCAACAATAGCCTCTTACCCTCACCTTGCACATGAAAAAATGATTTGTAATTTATGAGAGCAACATTTCAACTTTCTTATACTGTAATTCTTAGATATATATATAGATTCCGACACAAATTTATTCCAGATAAATCCTGTATTAAATGAAAATGTGCTAGCATTAATCATCTTAAGTATGCAATTACAAATTATATGAAAGAAATCTTACAGATTTATTCATTAGTGCTGTACCCATAATAATGACCCTCCAAAACACATTTGTAATGTAAATGTACGATGTAGCAAGACATTGATGTCTTTTCTGTAAATATAATTACAGTCAACTGCTCAGGAGAAATGAGGACATATTATTGAGAATATTAGTTTGTGTGAGAGCCCATTATCCCATGCTTCCTTTGTCAAATATTAACGAACAATTGCTAAAAGATATAAAGTTGAATGGTAGCTTGATATATGTTATATAATACAAACCTAAACCTTTTTTTTTATGTATGCATACACTTATTTTTCTTCTTTAATGATATTCTATTAATCATTTTGGAAAAGAAGATTCTGTATCATATTTTTCAAAGGGTGGACATCCAAACGGTCTAATTTGGGATGTTCTCAGTAGCAGTGACAGTGTTTTACCTCTTCTTTCAGAACACAATGCACCAGCCTTTAATCTGAAGTATGAAATGTCCCCACATTGCTAGACCACTAAATCTACTTTATTGTGTTATCTCAACCTGTCAGACCTATCGATCAGTGGATTAAGACAAAGATGATGTTTTAAAGCTTTGACTGAGGGTTTCATGGTTGTCCTGAAATCCAATACCAATAGGGGTTCATAGATCCTGGCTAGGATTTAGTGCTATAGGCAGGATTGATGACATGGAGCTCAGGCATAATAGTTGAGGTGCAGGAGCCCCATCCTTCAACATAAATCAAGATAACAGCCAGTTTTTTATTTGGTTATTAGAGTCATTCAGTTGTCCGGTTATTTAACACATCTAGCATGGCACGCTGTGTCTCTGTTGTAAATAATAACATGGAGTCTGCTCTGGGAAAATTGTTTTGTTCTAAAACTTCTGCATTACTGATTACTGCAAAACTACAACCTGTAGTAGCCCAATTACTCAAAGTCAGTGATGTAATCAAATTCGATTATTTTATAGGCTCAAGACAATGTTTGTCAGCGGCACCAGCCCAGGATTTATCACCACTGTAAACTCGGTAAAGCCACCTACAGCTTTTCAATATACACAATATTAAATTTCAAGATGAGTGTGGCTTCTTCATTTGGTCTTTCAACTGTAATCAGTTTTATTTATGACTTTTTTTGCCGTGACTGGATGTTGCACATATATACACACCGCTGTAAGATAGAAATGCAACATCCAGTCATGGCAAAAAAAAAAAAAGTAGCAGAGAAAACAGACTTATTGCTGGACTGACATTTTAACTTTCATTCAACTAGTGCAGTGCCTGTTTAAAACATGCCTGTTTGGAACGGGCCAATTGCTTGCTATTTGTGACTCTGTGGATTAGGCTAGATAAACATTTAAATGTGTTAATAAGCTAGAGAAAAGTAATTTTGCTTGTTATTGTTGATTCTGATTTTAGATTATGGGAGGTGAGCCACAAAAGCCTAGCTATATGGTCAGAACAATGGGATGTCGGAGAAGAGGGTTTATTTTGTCGAAACAAAGGGACGTCGGATTAGCGGGCTGCAGGACCAAACGGAATTTTTTTGGGTTATTGAGAAGTTGGAACAATGGAGCGTCGTAAAAATGACATGGCACCGCTATTTCCTAGAACAAAAGCGTTCATTCAAAAAGTTATATCACTGATGCTTTAAATGTTTGAATCTGCTACAATCTCTTTTTCCTCTGTTTTTGATTGTGCTTTAGTGAGGTGTACCCAGCATGCCATTGGGCTGTGTAACAGTTAATAGGGGTCCCCTCTTAATAACACAGTGTGTAAATAATACACTACTAATATATTTGTCACATAGATCTCAAGAGCTCGCTCTGGACTATGCACTCATCAGCAAGCGTAAAGCTTGATAATCAGATAAACATATGTAGGGAAACCGCAGGACAGACATACAGAGACTGCTTCCATTTTAGTTAGATACATTCCAACACTACTGCTACTAGTACAGGGGCCACTAAACAATACAAAATTAAAAGTAAACAATAGCTGCCTGATGAATCTCCTGCTGCATACTAATTTGAATAAAAAATGAAACAACCCAAACGGCTTGATTTTAGGACAAAGCAGCCTTATTCTAATCTGACTCTCTGATTATTTACTGTGTTTTAGTATTTGTTAACCATTGCTAGAGCAGCGCATCTCATTCACATGTGTGAAGAAGGTTCAGGAGAGTTATGGCTTGCAGAGAAGCATTTAATGAACGCTCAATCGAGGAGACAATTATGCAGGCAGTACAGTTTAACCACGTGTGCAGTGCCGTCCCAACTCTCTGAAGATCCTGTCTTCCATAAGGTGTATTTAAACTCATGCTGGAGGCGTCACGTTTAGCTGAACCTTAAAGATATGGCAGGCGCCATAGACACTGATACTAAAGCCTAGTTCAGCCTGTCCCTCTCTCTCTCTCTCTCTGGAAAGTATGTTAAAGTGTGGCTGGCCCACCGACCTCCAAAAGACAAAACATCCCCTGATCATGTAGATGCATACTAGAGTGCGGATCGGGCCGGATTTTTCAGTCCGAGCCCGGCCCGCGTCCGACAGAGCAGTAACCAAACCCGACCCGAGCCCGACAGGCATTAAGATATTTCTGTCCGAGCCCGACCCGAGCCCGACACAGTTAAAATCGCATTTGTTTCTCATACTAATGACACATGTACGTTTGTTTGTGTGGAAAGCCCGCGTTTATTAAGCAATTGTAGGAAGGCATTCGGAAATGTCAACAGATGAGCGCATCAATGCACAGCTGACTTTCCTTCGTTTTCAATAGTTTTAAAATCTCCTGCGGCCAACTTCTTTTTAACATCTTCCATCGCTGCGCTGCCACATGGAGCTTAATACGTCTTTCGTTGTCACAGCTAGTTTAACAAATTTCCGCACACAGGAAGACGGATGTTAGGGTAATATTTGACATTTATTTTAAGCTGTTTTAAATTCAAAATGTTCAATGCCTTATCGCGCTGATGACCAAGCCCGACCCGAACCCGAGCATCCTTTCTAAAAATCTGTCCGAACCCGGCCCGACCCGTCGGGTACCGTCGGGTCCCGTCGGGCTCGGGTCGGGTATCCATCCTCTAATGCATACGTAGACTCCTTGAATTTGTAAATAGACAAACATTTATACATGAAGAGGTTTGGTTGTTAGAGATTAGCCAAATATTCAGGTCCCCTGATCTGTGACCTGTGAGGGACCTGATGTTGTCTAAGCTTTCCCTTCTCATCATACCACAACATGGTGTTTCTGGAAATTCCACCACAGGTCCCTCCTTAAATTAGGTCTAAAAAGCCTGATTTTCACTTTTCCAGCACGACATAATTTAGGAAACAGAGTTGTTTTAAATACATTCAAACAGTAAATTTACATTAAACAATTTCAAAAAGCAAAATACATAGATTTATATTGAGAATAAACATAAATTAACCATGTTAGAAATACAATGGAAACGTAAATGGAAAACTAGGATTAAAAGCATTCTTCTTAACACAATAACACAAATAATTCCAACCAAGTAAATCCTCAATCATTTTCCCAGTGAAACACTAGCTCCTTTTTGTGCGGGCCAACTGTTGTGACCTGGTGTTTTAAAGCATTTCACTCAGAGGAAAATAAAATAGACAAGGAATATTAGCATTACAATCAGTATTAAACACAAATATATCATTGCACCACTGGAGAAAAAATTCAGTGCGTCATTGTAGCACACCATGTCATTTTTCCTGTTTTGTTTGCTTCCTCTTCACCATCAGCAAGCATTATTATGGCTTGGCTTCAGGCCAGGCGTGGCTCCTACAATGGCAGGCATCTCAGAGGTCCCCCTGACCTTGATTAGCCCACAGAAAAGAGCCCAAACAACCAAAAATCTTCACTCTACTAAACACTGATTTTGAAGTATGTCTTGCTTGTATGCAGATAAGGAATGACTATGTAACTCCAAAATCTTATTCAAACAGAGTACAAACATACTCCCCCTCTGTCCAGCTCCATAGTCACTTAATATAAGTGATTACATTAGATACTGCGTCATAATCTGAAAACCTGGTGGAACCTTCATAATCAAAGAACATCAATTGTGACTTAAAACCCATGACCCAAACATTGTCAATCAGATGTATTTAGCTTTTTTTATTATCGTTGTCTCTAATGTAGCATGACACAGATACCGTAAAATGGTATAATGCTAGCTACCTGGTACATCTGTGAGCTCTCTCCTGTACCTGGGAATCAGGTTATACAGAGCAGCTATTTCAGCAGACTATTGTTCTAATTTCAAATTTTTCACTACATAGGTTTTGATCCGTTGTTGAGACATAGGAGAGTTTAACTACCATTATATCTGACACTTGAGGATAGGTGTAACTAGTATTCCAATGACAATCTTCTGCTAAAATGAACCCCACCAAATGCAACCCACCTTATATCTGTCAACAGGACATTGAAACACAATAGGAGCAAATACAACACCCTCCTTGTTCGAGTGAAATTGTCCTCTTTTGCTCTTGTTGTTGAAAACAATGTCTTTTAACCTTAGTTTGTTGCCAAGCACTAAGCAGTTCTTAATGCTGGTCGTGGTTGTGTGAAAGCATTCTTTAAAGAACCTTTTTTCCACGTCATGGCGTTTCGTCAGTGACACAGCGTCGTGAAAATCCTCCTGAAACAACCGAAACTCCTCAAAACCCAAAAGCGCCTGAAAACCCTGGGCCGCTAGGAACATTTGGCACGCCTGCCTCGCTAGTCATGTGCTCGGACCCACTCAGCAGAAGGACAAAGAGGAAGACCCACCCTTTCATTCACCATGGCTTTTCACCTCCTTGTTGTTAGTTGGGGGAGCGGGCCTGCACCTTGAAGCATCAACCCATTCTCTTCTCCCCTCAACCCAAAGGTTGCCTTTGTTGGCAGCAGCACATGGTATGGAGATGAAGACAATTTGTCCAGAGATTTGATTAGTACAAATTCACTCACCAGCAAAAACGATTCTGTTAGACATTTATCATACTATCATATCAAATACTCATCAGTCCATAACAGAGTAGTTTCATGCTATGTTAACAAGGTCTTGCCCCTTTGGACATACTGTAGGCATCCCCAATAAGACTTTTTAGGACTTTGTCCTGTGTGAGGACTTTATCCTGTAGCTCAATCAACATTGATTTATATAGCACTTTACACCACCAGCAGGTTTCCAAAGTGCTTTACGTTAAGTAACAATAAAACATAACATACAAAATAAGGTAATAAAGATGCATTAGAGGCACTTAGAACATAAAACATTAGCCTATGCATCAACCCATGTTGGGCCTTTTGTCATCATGGTTTTGGTTAACCTCTAGTAAAGTTCATTCCTTCAACCTGCCCTACTGGGACATGCCGCTTGTAGTCTACAGTATTTCTAATTCTATGATCAGTTGAAAAGTGATTTTACAAAATATGTACTGTATATCACTAACTGCAAACATAGGCACACTAGTTTATTTGCATATTTAATGGTGGTGTTTTACTGCTTCTTTACTGTTGTTGTTTTGTAAGCATACAGTGTGTCTATTTAACAAATGAGTTACAGCAGTTATACCTGAAGTGGACCATAGGGCCCCGATCACTGACCATACAAACACACATCATAAGTCATGTCACTTTAAACAGGTACAAGGCACGGCTCTGCTGCTCTTTTCTCATTTGTTGTATGAATTTAGGTTTTAATCTCTGCTGGAAATCTTTCGAGGACGTTGGACCTTCCTCAGGCCTTAGATGTTTTATAACCCAATTCCAAATTTATAGTGTCTTTTTTGATACCGTCAAATCTCAGACATGGTAAGGCAAAAAAAAATAGCATTTGCAATTACCAGTTCTGTAGTTTATTTTGGAATCCTGTTTGTGACGCCAGTTGTTGAAAAACTCATTAACATACAGCACGTGAAGAAGGTTGGGGAGACTTATGACTTACACATGTAATTGAACTGCTGTTTGGAGGGACTCCACCCATGTTCCATGTTATGACAACATAAGAACTCTAGAATCAAAGTGATGTTACCAGTAGTTCAGGAAATCAGAACTGATTTTACAAACTTGTGTGTACACACTAGAGAAAGCTCTCAAAAAACCTTGATCTGAGTTTTAAACAAACATGAATAACTCAAGTGAAAACAGGGTAAGTTGATTAATTTAGTTGATTTGTTTACACAAAAGTTATTTTTTCCTAGTTTGTAAAAGTTATCAACCTAATAATGTGAATGTATGTTTCATCTGCTAAGAAAATAATGTACAAAATAGTATTTGAACAAGAAGTTTGAAAAGTTTATGTCAGTATCAGGTTAGTGTGTGATTTCGTTTTTGTCTAATTTAGTTTTGTTTGACATCTTTTAAACTTACTTATCTACATATTATGTACAGTGATAATGTTTTTGTAAAATAATTACATTTTATTTCACTTTTATTTGGTTCTTTTAAGGTGTTTTCCCACCTGTGGTTAATTTTGTCTGGTCCAAATTACGCAGTTTATTTCTGTGAGAGAAACATTGCAAGCTGCTACAGTTTGCATGTTCTGCCGCATGGTTGGTTGCAAAGAAAACTGAACTACAGTAGCCAAACAGCTCAGACACGCGGAGTACACAGTCAATGTGTTTCTATGTCGGATCCCGTTCTCACCACAAACGAATCGCTCCAGAGTTCAACTGAAAGCACACGGAGACCACCTCAACAATGAGGTCTCGGTGCGCCTGTTTGGTGTGCATCTGAATTTGACTGCTGCATTTACACCTGCCCGAAAAACCGCACCAAGGGGCAATTCAACCACACTAAATGAGGCTAGTGTGAAAGCCCCCTAAGAAGAAATGATCTAATATCCTTCTCTTTTTAGAATTGTCACCACTCACCACCAAGTGATAATATTGAAGAAATTATAGCTGCCATGGCCAGACTGTCCATAGGTGGATATCTGTGTCCACCTCTAAGTGCAGCCTGCAACAAGGATCCCCAAATAACCACAAGAGTACCTCTGTCCACCTCTGAGACCACTGAGTCCACTGATGCCCAGGTGAAGCCACAAAAAAGAAACAGGGAAGATGTCTTGTCGGAGGACATTGAGTAGGTGTCTCCCCACTACCCTTTACCGACAATTAATGATGAGGTTATAAGATTCAATAGATATAAACATTTCAATTTTTTACTTTTTAACAAAAAGGCAATTTGTGCTGTGGCGCATCAACCAAGAAGAGCCTGAGACCATCGCTCTACAAGCGGAAAAAAGGACTAAATGTGAGAGGCTAGAAAGGACAGACAAGCCAAAGCCCAAACGGGGTAGAGTATTACACAAGTATGTTATCTAAAAGCAACAATCATACTAAGCATCAATTAATTTTGAATAAGCTCCCCAGAAGATGTCTTTATTGAGCAAAGAATATGCTTAAGCTTACGAGTGTATATGAACTGACCAACAGAAATAAGAGTAGCTGCTGCCCCGTCCTGTAATCAAGTCCCCCGTTGTCACGCAGCCACAGGGACCCCCAGACGGAGGACATCAGAGCCACGGGGCAAATACCCTGACCAAGCCACCAATGCAGAAAATGAACTGTAACAAATAAATGACTAATAATCAATATCACTGGTATCACTGCCGCTGAAAAGGATCCCATTTAAAGTGTTTAGTGTTAACATGATGATTTACAGATATGATGTCATTGCACCACCAAACTCTGTTGTAAAACGCAGACAAAATGAGAGTGAACAAGTTCCCAGGGTTGGTGATGCTGTGACAAATGTAACATATTTACCATTAAAGGCTTTTGGGTTTACCCTGAAAACTCAGAGGCCCCAAATTATGTTCTGTAGCTGAATATAAATTTTTAGTCTTAAGACTGCAGCCTGTTGTATTGGTATAAAAAGGCAAACCTAAAACCACCGCTATCCAAGTTTTTTGGGAAAAAAACATTCACATATATGAACGGATAAGTCTATTGTCAGTTATGAGTGTTGAGACTGTGCCACTCTCCATCATGTTAAGTGGATGAGAACATAAGTAAAACCATACCAACCAAACCGTACAAAAAGTAGCCCCAAATTATCACAAGCCAACAGAAACCATTTTGTTCAGCCCAATTTAATAGAAAGTAGCCCAAATTAGCAGTAACTACAGTGGGTACGGAAAGTATTCAGACCCCTTTAAATTTTTCACTCTTTGTTTCATTGCAGCCTTTTTCCAAAAATCAAAAAAATTCATTTTATTTCTCAGTAATGTACACTCAGCAACCCATCTTGACAGAAAACAGAAATTTAGAAATTTTTGCATATTTATTAAAAAACAAAAACTGAAATATCACATGGTCATAAGTATTCAGACCCTTTGTTCAGTATTTAGTAGAAGCACCCTTTTGATCTAATACAGCCATGAGTCGTTTTGGGAAAGATGCAACAAGTTTCTCACATCTGGATTTGGGTATCCTCTGCCATTCCTCCTTGCAGATCCTCTCCAGTTCTGTCAGGTTGGATGGTAAACGTTGGTGGACAGTCATTTTCAGGTCTCTCCAGAGATGCTCAATTGGGTTTAAGTCAGGGCTCTGGCTGGGCCATTCAAGAACAGCCACAGAGTTGTTGTGAAGCCACTCCTTCGTTATTTTAGCGGTGTGCTTAGGGTCATTGTCTTGTTGGAAGGTAAACCTTCGGCCCAGTCTGAGGTCCAGAGCACTCTGGAAAAGGTTTTCGTCCAGGATATCCCTGTACTTGGCCGCATTCATCTTTCCCTCGATTGCAACCAGTCGTCCTGTCCCTGCAGCTGAAAAACACCCCCACAGCATGATGCTGCCACCACCATGCTTCACTGTTGAGACTGTATTGGACAGGTGATGAGCAGTGCCTGGTTTTCTCCACACATACCGCTTAGAATTAAGGCCAAAAGTTCTATCTTGGTCTCATCAGACCAGAGGATTTTATTTATCACCATCTTGGAGTCCTTCAGGTGTTTTTTTTGCAAACTCCATGCGGGCTTTCATGTGTCTTGCACTGAGGAGAGGCTTCCTTCGGGCCACTCTGCCATAAAGCCCCGACTGGTGGATTGCTGCAGTGATGGTTGACTTACTACAACTTTCTCCCATCTCCCGACTGCATCTCTGGAGCTTAGCCACAGTGACCATTGGGTTCTTCTTTGCCTCTCTCCACCAAGGCTCTTCTCCCCGAGATAGCTCAGTTTGGCCGGACGGCCAGCTCTAGGAAGGGTTCTGGTCGTCCCAAACGTCTTCCATTTGAGGATTATGGAGGCCACTGTGCTCTTAGGAACCTTAAGTGCAGCAGAAATTTTTTGTAACCTTGACCAGATCTGTGCCTTGCCACAATTCTGTCTCTGAGCTCTTCAGGCAGTTCCTTTGACCTCATGATTGTCATTTGCTCTGACATGCACTGTGAGCTGTAAGGTCTTATATAGACAGGTGTGTGGCTTTCCTAATCAAGTCCAATCAGTATAATCAAACACAGCTGGACTCCAATGAAGGTGTAGAACAATCTCAAGGATGATCAGAAGAAATAGACAGCACCTGAGTTACATATGAGGGTCACGGCAAAGGGTCTGAATACATATGACCATGTGATATTTCAGTTTTTGTTTTTTAATAAATATGCAAAAATTTCTAAATTTCTGTTTTTTTCTGTCAAGATGGGTTGCTGAGTGTACATTACTGAGAAATAAAATGAACTTTTTTGATTTTTGGAAAAAGGCTGCAATGAAACAAAGAGTGAAAAATTTAAAGGGGTCTGAATACTTTCCGTACCCACTGTATGCATGTAGATTTATGCAAGGGAGATGGTTAGCAATATTGCTACTAAAAACAAGCTAGGTAGTGAAAAAGTTTGTTACCCCTATATAATAATAATAATAATTCTAAAAAGGGCTGAGGCAGATCTATTATTTCTATTAATTCAAATATTCATTTGATATTTTATAGTTTTCCCTCTTAATTAAATTGCAGTTTGGAGGGACTCCCCTTATGTTCCATGTTATGACACCATAAGAGTTCTAGAATCCCTGATGTTACAGAAGTTGACAATAAAGGAAATCAGAACGGATTTTGCAAATGCAGTGTCAACATGTGTGTACACCTCAGAAAGAGCTCCCAGGAATCCCTTAAAACCTTTAATTGAGTTTTGAACAAACATGTCTGGAAAAGACCAAAACAACTCAAATGAAAAAAGGGTAAGTTTATTCATTTGGTTGTAAAAAAATAAAGTATAAAAAATAAGCAGCTTTTTTTCTACTTGTAAAATTAATCAAATATATGTATTTATATGTATTATTATTATTCTACTAGGTTTACCGTGTGACTTTTGTCTTCGGTTTGTTAGTTTTACAACTTTTCACCTTACCTATCTGCATATTTTTATACAATAATAATGTTCTACGTTTATTTTCTTGCAATTATTAAAATTCTATTTCACTATTATTTAGTTATTTAAGATGAAATGACCGTATTTACAAACCTGAGCTAATATCCAAATATCCTTCTCTTTCTAGGAATGTCACCATGATAAAAGTGATTATATTGAAGAACTTGTAGTTGCTATGGCGAGACTGTCCATAGGTGGACAGCTGTGTCCACATCTAAGTGCAGCCTGCAACAAAGATCCCAAAATAACCACAAAAGTACCTCTGTCCACCTCTGAGTTGACTGACGCCCAGGTAAAACCCCAAGAAAAACACAGGGACAATGTCTCGTCAGAGGAGGACATTGGGTAGGTGTCTCATCTAAGGATGGGTCTTCTTTATCAATTTTGATACCAATACTGCTTATCATGATAATCTTATCAATACTATCTATAATTTGGTGCAACAGTATTATTTTTGTATATATACAGTATATATACAGTGCCTTGCGAAAGTATTCGGCCCCCTTGAACTTTTCAACCTTTTGACACATTTCAGGCTTCAAACAAAGATATAACATGTTTATTTTTTGTGAAGAATCATCAACAAGTGGGACACAATTGTGAAGTGGAACGAAATCTATTGGATATTTTAAACTTTTTTAGCAAATAAAAAACTGGAAAGTGGTGCGTGCTAAATTATTCGGCCCCTTTACTTTCAGTGCAGCAAACTCACTCCAGAAGTTCAGCGAGGATCTCTGAATGATCCAATGTTGTCCTAAATGACTGATGGTGATAAATAGAATCCACCTGTGTGTAATCAAGTCTCTGTATAAATGCACCTGCTCTGTGATAGTCTCAGGGTTCTGTTGAAAGCGCAGAGAGCATCATGAAGACCAAGGAACACACCATGCAGGTCCGTAATACTGTTGTGGAGAAGTTTAAAGCCAGATTTGGATACAAAAAGATTTCCCAAGCTTTAAACATCCCAAGGAGCACTGTGCAAGCGATCATTTTGAAATGGAAGGAGTATCAGACCACTGCAAATCTACCAAGACCTGGCCGTCCCTCTAAACTTTCAGCTCAGACAAGGAGAAGACTGATCAGAGATGCAGCCAAGAGGCCCATGATCACTCTGGATGAACTGCAGAGAACTATAGCTGAGGTGGGAGAGTCTGTCCATAGGACAACAATCAGTCGTACACTGCACAAATCTGGCCTTTATGGAAGAGTGGCAAGAAGAAAGCCATTTCTCAAAGATATCCATAAAAGTCTCGTCTAAAGTTTGCCACAAGCCACCTGGGAGACACACCAAACATGTGGAAGAAGGTGCTCTGGTCAGATGAAACCAAAATCAAACTTTTTGCCCACAATGCAAAACGATATGTTTGGCGTAAAAAGCAACACAGCTCATCACCCTCAACACACCATCCCCACTGTCAAACATGGTGGTGGCAGCATCATGGTTTGGGCCTGCTTTTCTTCAGCAGGGACAGGGAAGATGGTTAAAATTGAGGGGAAGATGGATGCAGCCAAATACAGGACCGTTCTGGATGAAAACCTGTTGGAGTCTGCAAAAGACCTGAAACTGGGACGGAGATTTATCTTCCAACAAGACAATGATCCCAAACATACAGCAAAATCCACAAAGGAATGGTTCACAAATAAACGTATCCAGGTGTTAGAATGGCCAAGTCAAAGTCCAGACCTGAATCCAATCGAGAATCTGTGGAAAGAGCTGAAAACTGCTGTTCACAAACGCTCTCCATCCAACCTCACTGAGCTCGAGCTGTTTTGCAAGGAAGAATGGGCAAGAATGTCAGTCTCTCGATGTGCAAAACTGATAGAGACATACCCCAAGCGACTTGCAGCTGTAATCGCAGCAAAAGGTGGCTCTACAAAGTATTAACGCAAGGGGGCCCAATAATTTTGCACACACCACTTTTCAGTTTTTTATTTGCTAAAAAAGTTTAAAATATCCAATAGATTTCGTTCCACTTCACAATTGTGTCCCACTTGTTGGTGATTCTTCAAAAAAATTAAATTCTTATATCTTTATGTTTGAAGCCTGAAATGTGTCAAAAGGTTGAAAAGTTCAAGGGGGCCGAATACTTTCGCAAGGCACTGTATGTATATATTGTTCATTGTGTTTCCTGTATATATATTGAAGGGGGAGTAATTGCTACAAATGTCTAACAACAGAATAAACAATGCTGTCACTAAATTGTGAATAAGCTGCCTGGTACACCTTAAAGACCCGACCCAATGTACTTAATATACTTAATGAATAGGTTTTAAGTTTCAAGAGATGTAAACATTTCAACTTTTGCCATTTGAACTAAAAGGCAACTTGTGTTCTTGAGCATCAAGCAAGAAGAGCATGAGCCCAACGTCCGACAAGTGAAACAAAGGAATGAATGTGAGAGGACAGACAAGCCAAAGGTCAGACGGGGTGGAGTATTACACAAGTAGGTTCTCTAACATCAATAATAATACTTTACTTTATCGAGCAAATTATGTGCTTAGGCTTAGACGTGTATATGAAATGGAATTGACCAACAGAAGCGAGAATAATTGCTGCCCCGTCCTGGCATCAAGTCTTCCGTGGCCGCGGAGCCACATGGACCTGCAGATGGAGGACATCAGAGCCGCTGGCCGTATACTCTGACCAAGATACTATTGGATATAAAGGCCAAGCCACTGCAGAAAATGAGCTGTAACAAATAAATGACTAATAATTAACATACTGATATTATTGCAACTGCTGTTGAAAAGGATCCCATTGAATGTCTTTAACGTTAACATGATGGTTTACAGGTATGATGTCAATGAGTCACATGCAAAAGTGTGTATGCATACAGTATTTTCTCAGCATATTGTACAGAGTTGAATATAAACAGAACTGATCCCCCTGGGGCCCGTTGCACAAAACTAGGATAAGGGATTAAGCCGGGATATTCAAGTTATCCTGGATGAATTTAGCTTTGACTCGGTTGCACGAAACCAGATTGAATTAAGCCCAGCCAAGTAACCATGGAGATTTATTCTTTGTGGCTAGCCTGGTCCAGAGCAGGCTAGCAGCCAGGCTAAGATTAATCCTGGAGTCTCATGTGTCAAATTAGCTGCCGTCTGATCCGAAATAAACGTGTTTAACAGTTATTCTGTTGTCTTCTGCATTTGTTCTGCTTTATTTTCATTAACATGCATTAGCCTACTTGTCACTACTGTTGTCGCGAGTTTGATTTAAACCCTACTACAGTTGTTTAGATGGTTAGAAATGGTTGCATTGGCACCCTGATGCGGAGTGGGACTTTTCCCGGTGGGACGGTACTGTGTCGAGGCTGACTGGCATGCGGCCACTGCCCGGTGGCCGCTGCCCGGTGGCCGCTGCCCGGTGGCCGTTGGCTGCTGCCTGCCGGCAGACCTGTGAGTCGCGTCAGTGTCCACTCTTTCTGTAAAAGTAGAGATGAGCAGCGCAGCGTCCGTGGTCTCAGCTTCAGGTTACAGGACGCGCTCTAAGTCGATATTAATGTAGCGATATTCCCAGATGATATTAATGGCAGACTGGTCAGAGACCAATACATTCATGATTTCATGTTCTTGTTGCTTGTCCTTCTCTAATAAAGGACAGTTTGTTTACTCCTTAATATGTAGACCTAATGTTTTTTATTATAGCTTACTTTGGTTTCATAACCTTCTCAATTAGTCTCCCATCCCTGGACCAATAACGTGGCCTATATACAGTACGTATGTAGTGTAGTTTACATTCATCACACCGGGAACACCACAATGGTTGTTATTCTTTTTATTTTGGTGCGGTCACTTGTAGAACAAACCATGAATATTGTTTTACAAATGCTCACAGCGTGTATTGAAGTCATTCACTTCTTTTTCTAGTTGTTGTCCCTTTCTGATTGTTCTGTATGAACATTAATTGTACAAAGAATTAGACTTAGCTTATAGAGATTTGTGCATATGGTTGTAAAACATGTCCTCGCGTTGTGAATAAGGGTTTGAAATTAAGCCTAGTCATAGGGTCCATTTCCTGAGGAACATTAATTCCCTCTGCTCACTTTTAAGGCAAAGGCTAAATAATAATACATTTTATTTAGAGTGCTTTACATGGTAGGGTACTCAAAGACACTTTACAGTAAAACCAGCACATTTATCACATAAAACAGAAACATTAAATTAGCATATTTAAAGCAATTAAAACACAGTGTAGCCTACAACTTTGTAAAAATGTGGAGTAACTATAGGTTAGGTAGATATTTTTACACCCTCCCACATTAAGTCGGTCCGCTATGTTGGTCTTTTTCTCTCTGTTTGATAAGAGCCGTGTTTCCCTTTTTGCATATTCTTCCCCTCCTCGTTACTTTTCATTAGAAGCTGCTGCTCATTGGGTGAAACATATGGCGCATGCGTCTTCTCCATCTCTGCATCAGTAAGTCTGTGATCGATACCGTGGTCTATGGGAGAAAGCCGTGAACGTGCACTTATCCCAGCTATCTACACCTGGCTTGACATAGCTTCATCTGTTCATCCTGGCTCAGCAAACGTGCAACCGATTAAGCCGAGATGAGCGGATCACACTAAGTCAAGCTGCGCTTTTTCACTTATCCTGGATATCTTTATTCTACTTTCGTGCAACAGGCCCCTGGACTGCAGGCAGCTTGGAAGATCAATGCAGCAGAAAACACATTTCTGTTCAGTTTGTGCTTTTAATACTATTTTAGTACATAAGAAAATGAAGTAATTTATTTTTGTTTTTAAACTTCTTGATATACCATTGATTAACCTTTTTTTTGCTACTTAACCCTTGTGTTTTCCTCAGGTCAAATTTGACCGGTTTACAAAAACTTACTATATCAGAAAAGATCGTTAAAATGTGTCAAATGTTGAAAAAAAATACAAAAAGCAGGAAAAAAAATCAACAAAAACGCTAAAAAAGTAACAAGAAAACATCTAAAAACATTGGAAAAAGCGACAACAAATTTGTTAAAAAATGGAATAAAACATAATCCAAAAAAACTTCAAAAAAAGTGACACAAAATCAGAATAAAATTGACAAAAACGTTGAGAAAAAGAACAACAAACTGTTGAAATTTCAACCCAGAAAAACAGTTGCAGGTCAATGGGAAGAAAACACAAGGGTTCAGGTCTGAGTCAGCAGGTCTGGGCTGTTTGTGCAACAAGCCATACGTAATCAATGTTTTTACATATTTCTTTTTCTTCTAGGCATAGGCGTATTTTCATAGGCGTACTTTACATTGGGGATAGGAAGGTTAAACCCCCCCCCAAAAAAAAACAACCTTCCTTTACATAATTAAAGACATTTGCACCATACATTGATGAAGAAAAGGTATAAATTGTTGCAAAAAAATTCACCAGAATGCAGAAAATAATGTAATAATGACATTTAGACGTGAAAGTGGAGACCTCAACTGTCCCCAGTGCTGGAAAGTTCTAACACAAGTAGTGAACTACATAAAACTGAGATACTTAATTTCCATATTATGCTATTTTATACTTCTACTCTACTACATTTTGGAGGCAAATATTAGATATATATATATCCCGGAAATTATTTGACAGACATAGTGAGACGCTACTTTGAACGTTGACATTTTCAATACATTTGGCCATCTAAGACTATTAAATACAACGTATTTAACTCAAGTGTTTAAAGTAGTCTATTATGGCCTAATTAGCAGCACCACATCCAGCTAAACAATAAAATACACAGTTATAATATTGTAACAATATAAACCCTCTGATAGGCACGATTATGCGGTATAATGAATACTTTCACTTGACACTTTAGATACATTTTAAAAATAATTGTTTTAATATGAAAAGAAAATGTATGGAAAGCAACGTTTACAGTGAATATAAACTAAATGTTAATCATAGTACCAAAAACAAACCCTTTGGCCACACATTTCAAGAGTTTTTCGGTTTCAGCTGTCAGGTAACTGCACACATATAAATAAGGTCTATTTAGTTAAGGGTCATAAAAGCTTCCTGCTGAGGAGAGCCAACATTCATTTCTGTATAGCTGCACTGAGAGCCTTGATCAAATCATTCGCGCCGTCATCTGATAACAGACACTCGTTTTTTTTACTGGTGACCTGATTAGGTATTGTTCTAATTGTTCAAGTGACAACCTTTCATGAATAGTAAAATTACTATGCATTATGATTATAGTCTTTCTTTGAGATATCTGCAACACTGTTATATAGTTCTGCTCCTTTATGATGGAAATGCACGTGGTGGGAAGATGAGATACATACACAATTGCAGGTAGAGGCACTGAGGATCACACACATAGCTACACAAGTACCCCCCTCCTCTCCCCCTCACACACACACACACACAACTTTACAGTTTTATGACCTAATGTTACTTTACACAAGAGAGCAACGCAAGTGTAAAAATGGAGGAAGAATGGAAGGAGTAGCTCAATAAAAGCAGACCTAGAGCTACAGCATGAGCTTTTTATTTCAATAGAAGTCTGTAAATTCAAGCTTCAACTACTGTCAATAGTCCCCATGAGCAAGGGCAAAGTGTTTTACATTGCATTTTCATTCTTCAGTTTTTTCAAAAGGATTAAAGTTTGTTAAGAAATGTCAAACCATAATGGGGTCAGGGGGTGACAATTCTATTTCAGCATTGTCAAACCACCATAACTACTTAAAAAGCCCGTCCCCGCAACAAATCGTCATTCCGGCATCATAGAAGCCGTGTGTCACTGCACCAAAGTGGATCTCGGCATTTTGTCTTTGTAATGGCTTTTGGAAAAGAACCGCCCATCAGCTGATTTAATGGCTGTTTTCTGTCTTCGGTGAGAGCGACAGGCAGTCCATGTTCCTCTTCCTTTGTTAATCTCAATGATTCCATATACGTTTCTTAGCCTGGTTTTGTCTTGCAAGACATTTCTTATCAGACTTTTATTCACTCAGTTGTCATGACGGATTGTGCAAAGCCCCGAGACTCTCGACCCTCTGGACGTTTGGCAATTAACTACTCATTCAGCGCGATGTAGTATGTTTTTTCATCTTATTTTTAAGGGGGTAAGCAACAGGGTTTAGAGTATTCATTGGACAAAATAAAGCACACATATACAATATCATTATACCCATCATCATCATCATCCCTCTCTGCTGGAGAGTGGCAGTAATATAGGAGAATACAGGCCTATTTGGAAAACAATTTGAAAGCCTATTATGAAATGAACTTTTAATCACTTTCACTTCTGATTGCTTTCTGCTTTAATGGTTATAGGACTGTAATTCCTTTTGGTAAAATGACAAGGCAGAGTTAAGCTGCATGTTCTCTAAATGTCATTCATGGTATTTTCATAAATGCAATCAAAGGAAGAGTGAACATGAGCAGGTCAGTTTTGAATCAATCTTTCGTGACATGCCCTATAGTGTTTTGTTTAGTAATAATAATTAATAATTTATACTTTTATTGATCCACAAGTGGGAAATTACAATAGTAGAAGGGAGGGAAGGATTTTAAGGATTGGGTCACAGTTTTAAAACAGTGCTCACATTACACACTAAAACAGCTTTTTCTTGCTATTTTTCATCTGTTCATACTGGCAATTAAATTGTCCTTCCCTAACATCCCCAGTAGAAGAGATGGACGACAAAGTGGTGTCTGCCAAAGTTTGAGTCAGTTTATTGTGCATCTTTGGACAGTGTTTGTGTGAGCTGCGATGGAGGAAAAGTAACACAAACAGGGAATATCTAATATACTAAACAAGACAAGCGTTATGAAGCCATCTCTCGACAGGAGTTGACTTGCTTTACGTTAGATCTAAACACTAACGCCAGCATGCTTACATGCTGATATTAGGTAGGTTTAATGTTTACAATGTTCACCATTGTAGTTTTTTGTCTTTAGCGTCTACCATATAATAGCACCAAACACAGGCTGAGGCTTATTGTCATTAATTTTGCAGGTATTTGGTTGTAAAACAAGGTGTTGGAGAAATTCAAACGGCAAGCTGATGATGGTGCTTGATGAAAAGCTAATGCATCACTAACGTCATTGAAATGTATTCTGAAGAGAACATACCAACGTAACAAATGTCAAAGCAATCAAAGCATGTCATATTTGTCAAGTTATTTCCTTCAAAAACAAAGATGACCACCTCATGTTGGCAATGACAGGAAAAGTAAGGGGATCACCAAAGTTATTAGTATTCATCCTCTCACGACCGACAGACAGAGCAACACTGCCATCCAGCTAGTGTTAATTTCATCAGATGAGACAAGACTAAATATGTTTGTCAACAACCTGCCTGACGAAGACAAGACAATGACCAGACTGCACCAATGTCCAAAAACTGTAAGACTAAATTAACATGCATTATTGTTGAGGAAAAAGACAAAACTAAAATGTTTTGCCTAAAATAAAAACTAAGATAAAATCTCTCTTCATTTCCGTCTACAACCGTCTCTACTTTTTTCATCATGAGATGCACTGCGTTTCAATCAGGCGCGGCTCGGCTGTGGCTCATCTAGAGATTTGGCGTGTCCCGTTTTTTTCATCTAGCCGTCACACATCCAGGTAGCAATGTGGCCCTGGCTGGGAAGGGAGGAAGCCTGACTCAGCCTGATGGAGAAGCTGCTTCAGTGTGTAGGAAAGGAAAGGAGTGCTGACAAAGCTGCTCTTAAACAGCTTGCAGAGCGGCTGGAGAAATGTAGGCTAGGCTGGCAACAAAACAACGTGCTGTAGAGCCCAAGAGCCCTGGCGCTTATCTAACGTGTCTGTATACGATTGTATTTGCATGAAGGAAGAGGATCAATATAAAACCTGACACGTTGCACAAAGTTGCATGCAATAAAAAGTGTATTTTGTCAGGTAATTATGACCAATTTTTAACCAATATTTGAGATGTGTGAAACACTATTTGACTGAAATGGATATCAGAAAAAATCTCATAAATAATTTATTTTAAAAAAGATTAAAATGTTTTGACTAAAACTTGACTAAAATACCTGAGGTATTTATTGACTAAAACTAGACTAAAATGACTTTTAGAAAAAAAAGACTTTTGGTCGACTAAAACTTGAAGAGTTTGGAGACTAAGACTAAATTTAAAATAGGTGACAAAATGAACACTACATTGAGCCACGCCACTAGCATGGCTAAAAGTCTAGCAAACAAACTCACTGGGTTTTTTTTAAGTCAGATTCCCGAAGCAGAAACAATTTCCGCTAGCAAAAACTGTTTCAATGAAGACATGGGCTCCCGACTAATGTTCTAAAACAGATTTGAAATTTTTTTTAACCTCTCTTTTAATATAATACACAAAACAAACTGCTGCTGCTGTTTATATGCACAGCATGGATGATTCAGCAGGTTGTGTTAGGGCGGTTACAACTCTTCTATACTTTCCTGCAGCCCTCATCAACTTATACAACAAACTGTTCCCAAAAGGCCAGGGGAGAAGTGAGGGTTACCCCCGGGCACGCTGCACCTTGATAATGGAGTGGAGCTGAAACGATTAGCACACTAACAGCTACACACAAGTAGTAGTGGGAATTCTGTTACGGAGGAGACAGAAAGACCCCCCCCCCCCCAACCAACACAACTCTCAGCATGACTGCTGGTGGTGCCATGGCACCTTGACACCTTTTGAAGGACTCAATGCCCTCAAACAAGAGTTGAAGGTGCCTCTAAAGAGTCTAAACTTTTTGTAATAACACTATTTAAATTGATACAACCAGAACAATTCCTGCATACCAAGTTGCTGTTATCTGCAATGTACATGCGGCAGGCATTCATGCACACTATCAATACAAGGGCAGGTGAAGTGGAATTTAAACACATGGATGCAAATATTTACACACTCTTAGGCATGTTATTTTCTATTAGCAACACGTTATCTGAAGGGCCAACTTCACTTGTTTTTAACCAGATTTTAAAATAGGGAAAATAAAAATAAGATATTAATATACATAAGTTTACTATATATTGATTGTTTTTCCAGTCAAAACAAGCAAGATTAAAACTAAGATTAATTGATTTTGGCACATTAAATACAAATATTCCCTTACCTTTTAGCTCTGCTTTTGTCTCCACCAGCTCTTTAGAAAATTATCTGGCTATTTTCACCAGCTAGTTGCTAACTTTGTCTGATATTTGGTGGTGGTTACAGATGGTTTATCAGTTTTTTTGCTGTTGTTGGAAAGAAATCAATTAAAGTGGTGAAAGTGTACAAAAACAATACATTTGTGGCCCATAAAGCTCAAACAATGAGCTAAAAGATGCTAAAACACTCCAGGGAAACTGCAGTGATACTACAGATGTTGGATTGTAGTAGCACATAACATACAGTCAGTTGTTCCATTGTTAAAGCTATAGTGCGTAGTTTCTGTCGCCCACATGACAAATGCTAAGTAATAAAATTGTCGGCGCGTCCACATGATACAAGCCTTCTGTGATTGCGCACAGCCCCCACCCCTTCTCCACGTAGTTGCTAGTAGACAAGGAGGACACGAAGGATTTTAAAAAAAAAAACATGATGGACTCTACAAAAGAGGTAATTATCTTCACTCGAGCTTCTGCGTGGGAAAGTCACCGGATAATCTTCCAAACATAGCCATACTGAGAAATACAGAGAGATTTGTGTAATAGTAATCATACTAAAAACATGATCATTGCAGCTTTTAGGAATATCTTAAGGGTTATAAGGGTTGTTGCAATGAGCATTTTTATTTTATAATGCAGCATGTTGATCAGATTAAAAGCATCAAATAATGACACACACTTGTTGCTTTTATGAGTAAACTACGAACCCCATTTCTGAGTCATTTGTACATTTTCTGCAAGACATTTCTGGACACTAATTCCACTTCGCTAGGGGACCGATCCAATTGTCGGCGCATTCCCATACTCACTCTGCTCCTGTCATCCATGAATAAATGATAATCCAATGCGATCTTGGGCTTTAAGAGTTTGAGTGCTCTGTATCTGTCTCATAATGATTAGTGAAAGGGTCACACTGCTCAAACCCCTCTGACGCCAGCATCCACCCTTAATCCTATCTAATCCCCAAAACAATGGGCTCCTTCATGCAGGGGACTGTGACAGATTTTTATCATCCTGCTCGAAGGGACCAACACGCCTTCACACTGCCAACACAACAATGATAGCAGTTTAAAACTGCCCGCCCTATTATGTTCCAACCCCAAGCTGACATGACACAAGGCACAGAAAGGGTGTAGGCAACGAAAATGCAAACAAGAAGACTACTGTGGTTTATGTTTTAGGGTTAAAGTGTTTTACCCCATCCAACCCCTCCATTGCCAGCAGCCTCTCATTGTGTTTTATATGGAAGGATTAAGGCTGTCTTGTTGTCTTTATAGCCAGAAGGGCTGGCTTTTGGTCTTGGCTTTGGATTATGAGCAAAAAGAGCTGAGGGAGAAACCCAGAAATGCATCTCACAAACTGGACCAATCGGACCAATGGCACTGGTTCAAAAGATTCTGGTAGATCTCCTTTCAGGGTTGTTAATTAGTGCATTGTTTTTTGTATTTTGGGGGAGTTCACATTCTATAGTGCATATGTGGTGGGTTATAAGATGATTCCAGCATCCATAGATTCAACATGATTACATTTGATTAGTTTTAAACCAACAAAGGATTACTTAAAGTCTTTGTCCACCAGAATAGTATTCCTTACAGTGTGGAGTATGTCTAAAAACACCATTAAAGAGGGCCTTTAGACAGTGAGTTGTTGCACACGACAGACTACTGCTATGCATCATCTGCCTGGTATTCATAAAATCATAAATCATAAAATAAATAAATACTGAAGGTTAATAATAGTAACAAAAATAATGTTCTGCATATTGCCCAGCCCTGTGATGATACTAGCTATATTAATTGTGTGATATTTCCTCAATATCAATATTGCAACAATATTGTAGGGTTGACTAGTGTTATCACAAAATATTTACACAATGACATTTTTGATAAATAATCATCAGTAATGTGGATATAATGACTAGGTGGGTAAAGGCAAATAAAAGAACAGCTACAACAGTTTGCTAAATTCAGAAAATGGCATCACTTTATATAATACCGCCTGGAAAACCTGGAAAAGAAAACACTTCTGCCATATTACGATATCCATAATCTAGTCTCAAATAAATAATATATTGGGCTGGGCAATATAATATTGATATTCTACCCAGCCCAAAATCATCATATTTTTTGTTGTCCCAGACTGGACATTCAGACTTTCATAATCCAGGTGGAGGACTTTAGTAAGGTGCCGCTGGAGACAACTAAGGTCTTATACATAGGTGCACTGCGCATAGCGACAGCAGGAAAAGCCGCTACTACAGACAAGCTCAGACTACAAAACACACTTCATTCTCTGCTCATAATGCCATTACTCCACTATATTTTTACATAACAAATTGTGGTTTACTGCTATATTATTGTTCTGAATGTTGAGTGTAGCCCTTTTAAATATGTAGTTAAAATTGTAGTATGGCATAGTGTTTTTTTGCAGAATTTGTAATTGAAAAGTGAACAAAGACAAAAAACTGTTGTTAAATCCTGTCTCATTGTATTATAAACTCAAGTGCATCATTCAAATTCATGGATGTTTTAATCAAACTGGCCTTATCTCATCATCTCAGTGTCCCTTCAGGATTTCGCAATGTTGCGATTGTGCCAATTCACGCAAATTCAACCAATCACTATGACTTTGGTGTAACTCAAAATTTTGACTAATAACCGCAACTTTTTTGCAAAGGAGAGAGAAAGAGTTTCCTGCGACTTAAACCAATCCCAGAAGTCCCACATGTGAGACTTTGTATCAGTATGTGACTCTAAGAGCCAATGACCAGGCGGGAATGAGAAAAAAAAATGTTATTGCAATTTTTCATCAGGCATTTTGGGCCTCAACAATCTCAAAAAGTCTGTGAAATCCTGGAGGGACTGAACACAGCACATAAGTGCAGCCCCTTACCTTTTTTGCGCAGTTCTGTTTGTAGTATGAACACTCAGTAACAACTGAGGGAGCTCGATGAACCACAAAAGGCAAGACGGACCAAAATTAATTCAGCGTAGAAAACCTAAATGTTCTCAACAATTATCTTGGATGATAAAAATAATTCCCTAAATTTGGAGTTACTCAGACATATCAGGGGATGCATTCATGCAAAGTTTACAAAGTCATTACGATCACTTCCCACATGTCTAAATTATACAGCACATATTGCCAGGCCTTTTGACCCACCTTAAGACATACTGTGAATACTCTAACACTGCATTTGACATTCAGAACAGCTCTCACCCGTGAGCATTATGATAATCTTTCCAACCAGCCATATCGCTGAAAATGGTCTATCACACAAGCACAAAAAAATCCCCCATTTTATCTGTATCTTAAAGTGCACATACTGTACATGCGCACACACACATACCAAGCATCCATAAGGAAACGGCAGCATTGAGACGTACAATAACAGCCGTTATTACTTGGCATTTGGCAGTGACATCAATCAGAGCCAGCCATTCTAAGCACTGTAATGGTATATAACTGCTCAGCCAGAGAGCTGATTTAATAGAGCATGGTCTGATAAAGTCCCTGCAGAGATCACTTCATGGCCAATAGGTTGTTCAAGCAGCTAATTGGTCAAAAAATAAAACCTGTCTCAGGAATTGGGTCCCATGTTATCACAAGGAGTCTGGCACACTGTTAATGAGTTGCACTGGCTCCCTTTAGCCCCTCTAACTATATTTCTGCTCAGGCTGTGCATAGGGACTTGTACTTGGGCATAATTATGGTGATGATGACCAAATGTTTACCTTTTAAGTAGCATCTGTACACAGGAGGATTTCTACAGACCCTGTACAGTTGCATTAACAGTGAGAGTAATGATGTAGGCTCCAAACCTCAGCTGCTTGCTTATTTTACAGCACAACATCCAATACTTTTATTGATCACCTATACATTTAAAGATATTTATAGAAAATAAAGGGGAAAGAATCTTGTCATTCCGTTGGTTTCAGTTCAGAAGGGCAACCAATATTTAGTGTTGGACGTAATGCTGGATGTGATGGTGCTAAAAGGAACCAAAGCCTTAAGCCAGTCAATGTCGCTTTACATATTGATCTACAGCGCCAGAATGACTTTTTGCAGCGGGTTCAAATCCAACCTGCGGCCCTTTGCTGCATGTCATCCCCCATCTCTCTCCCACCTTTTCTGTCTGAAAAAAATGGACAACCACCACCCCCCCCAAAAAAAAAAAAAAAAAAAAATCTGATCACATCTTGATTCAAGCATCTATGTAATCTTGTTTTAAGCGACAGCAATTTTGCTGGGAGAAACAAGCCATCCCAATTTATTCCAAAGCTGCGTTAATCAGAGGAATTTTACTCTCAGGGGCGATAATCAGCGTTTCTGTTTCATCTAAGTTCAGGAGTAGGAAGTTGTCACATAACCACTGTTTAATACTGGTCAAGCAGTTAGTTAAGGAAGAAAATTTATGGAACTCAGTTTCCTTGAACGAGCAGTAAAGTTGACTATCATCCGCATACAGATGGTACGATATGTCACTGAAATGACTAATTATCTGTCCTAGAGGGAGTATATACAAAAGGAACAGGATGGGTCCTAAGACAGAACCCTGAGGTTCCCCACATGACAACCCTGCAGTTTCAGACATGATCTGATTTACATAAACACTGAAACTTCTACCAGAAAGGTAGGATGAAAACCATTTTAAAACCGATCCAGACATCCCAACCAGATCATGAAGTCTATTTATCATAATATTATAATCAACAGTATTGAAAACAGATGAAAGGTCCAAGAGAACCAAAACTGTGTATTCTTTAGAATCAGCTGACATCAGAATATCACTAGAAACTTTAAGTAATGCAGTTTCTGTGGAATGCTTTTTATGGAAACCAGACTGGAATTTGTCAAACAGCTCGTTGTTCTCTAGGAAAAGGGTTAGTCCTCATCTGCCTCTGCCTTCTGTGCATCATCTCTCCCTTTTCCTGTCGTTACGTCTCCATCCTCAGCTCCTCCCTCTCTCTCTCTGCCCCTCTCCCGTCAACCCCTCTCGTCTCCTTGTGCCTGCCATTGTGTGACAGGTGACTGGCGTTGCTAACAATAGTGGGTGCGGCCGCCCCCTTCCCCACCCCTGCTCAGCAAAGCGCAAGCTGCATGATAAATTACCCTCATCAGTTTGTTTTGCCAGCAGCCCACACAGGTCACCACCAAGGCCGGTCGTGACATTTTGTTGCATACTGTATATGCAAATACCTGCCAATCAATTAGCGTGCCGCTCCCTGCGCTGTCCATTGTGATTAAAATGAATTGATTGCAGGCCAAAATCAACACCAGCCAGCCTGCCAAAAGCCCAGGGGTCAAAGGGGCGTAACAGTGGAAATGTGAAGGAAAAAATAAAACTTGAAGTAATGTTGTTTCTTCCCTCACTTCCCTTTATTCTTTATTGCCCCCTCATAAATACAGGCATAAAACACAGTGAAACCTGCTGAAAATGAGAAAACTGCAATGTAAACAGACTGAGTCATGAATTTGAGCGAGGCTGTCAGGGCTTATTGAAGATCAGGTTGATATGTGATGGGAAACGATGGTGACAGCAATATATTTTGAGCAACCTGGAGCCTTTGGGTTATATAAGCAGACTCATGCGAGTTCTGTAAATGTGAGTGTTTTTTTTGTACGTGTCCGTTACATTCAGAGAGGGAAAGTGTACATGCTTAGGGTTGCTAGCGATGACAGGACAAAGAGCTCTGCAGGAAGTCACAAGAAAAAAAATACAACAAGCTCTTTGATTAAGTATCAAGGGCTGAAAAGGGCGGAGGAAACAAGTCGCTGATGGTTTACGGAGAGACTGATTAGAGAGAGCACTTATCATTCAAAACCATGCCTGCTTACCTAAACAAAGTTTGCACGGGGAAAGTCAAGAGCGAGGTAATAGAGGGTGCAACTCACAAATGATAGTTTCCTTTAAAACTGCTATGTTCTGCAAATTTGGAGTCATTTACACATTTTTTTTCCCCGTACAGCTCTCTTACAGCTGTGAAAACGTAGAGTGGTTTCAGGTGATGATAGTGAAGGTCCTCACTCTTTTAATTTTTATAAGATTATTTTTTGGGGCTTTATTTCAGAGTGACAGTGGACAGACAGGAAATGTGGGAGAAAGATGGGGGATGACACACAGCAAAGGGCCGCAGGTCGGATTCGAACCTGCTGCAGAGGCCTCAGTCTACATGGGGCGCACTTTCTTACTGAGTGAGCTAGAGGTCGCCCCGAAGGGCCTCACTCACTCTCACTCAGCTTACTTGAAAGGTACACAAATACTGTACAGGTGCATTGCCATTGCATTTTAAATGAATCAGTGCCTGATTAAGGGTTAAGTTTTGTAAAAAAAAAAAGAAAGAAAAAAAAGCCATGCATGCCCCTGTGCATGCATTCCCATTATGTATCCACTGTGACTGATCACACACTCTGCATGTGCACTCTGTGTGCCCACACTGACGACGCCCCTGAACGCAGCAGCGAGTGAGACGCACAGAGGAGCAGACATCAGCTGGGCGGGACTTCAGACTGTGGCCTTTCCAAGTGTAAATGTAAGTTTAATTGTTGCGTTAGGTTACACACAGTTTACAGGTTAGGTTACACCCAGTTAGTGGTCAGTATTAGCCGTGAATGTATCTTAGATTTCTGTTAGTAAACGATGGGATTCAGAGCTAGCCACTTGCCTGTAATAGTCTGTTTGAACTGTGTTTTACATTCTAACAGTTATTGTTTCTATGCTGTGCAATGAATATTTTGGTTTATTCTGTTTAAATGCTTGTTATAATTCTCATAATAACTGTAATTTGTTATAGATTACAAAAATACCTTTGTGTTTGCTAATCTTTAATTGATAGCTCATTGCACTGTAGTTGTTATCGTTAGCCATTAATATCGCTCTATGCATGCTATTTATCGATGGCTGTTTAGCTTAGGTGGGCCTTTGCTATTGGTCTGTAATTACCCTTTCTAAATTGTCTGTATTGCTGTGCTTTGTTGTTACAGAACCACACACACAGAAACACAAGCCTATTTGTTTACATAAACAGTCTAAACCTCGACTCTGCATCTCCTTTCTTCCAGTCTCACCTAAACATTGAAATAGCGTCCTGACCCGACACCTTGAAGTGATTGTTGCCACACCTTTACAAACATTAAACCATATTTACATATTCTCTCACACAAGTTATTTCCCATGCCACATGTGAGTCACCACTGTTTCTATACATATACCAAATGAAACTGATGATAATCCGCTCCCTCTATTAACCTGAAAGGTCCATTTAGGTATTTAAGCATCTTTTTAGGATTATGGTTTTATTTAGGTTAGTCTCCCAGTGGTGGTTTAATGCGTGTGAGAAAAGTTTAATGAGAGGTCACCCATTTATTTACAGAAGTGGACCTCATCATCCTCCCCCTCCCTCATCTCCTGCAGGACAAACACAACACATCTTTTTTGTCTTTTCACCTTTTCAATCTACCATTTGCGGCAAGATTTGTCCGGTGTAACTGCCAGGGGCGTAGCACAAAATTCTGGGCCCTGTAGAAAGGCATAAAAAGATTCTAGAATGAATAGCTGTGGATATGGGACCCTGCCCGTATCCAAAGCTATTCATTCTAGCATCTTTTTGGGCCCTCCTCACTTTTCCCCCCCAGTCCGACGCCCCTGGTTACTGCATCATAGTTATGGCTGCTGTTGTCTTTGTTTTGGATTCCACTAATATCTCTGGTTCTGTCATGTCCACCATCTGTTGTGGACATCTTAATGACACTAAAACAGATGGACCTCGAGCTACAGTAAATATCCTTTGCTTTCATTTGCTTGCAGCACTATAACTCAACAGCAGTGGGACAACCTTTGAGATCACACTCCTATGCCAAAAATGTCTTTAAATACCCCTGAAGTTCAGGAAAGGCTTTAGTCAAAGTTACAGGTGCAAGAAATAAAATTTGGTATGAGATGAGAATCAAACGGAAAGCAAATGTTACTCATCCTTGAACATTCTCTTGTTAATCCTTTCCCCTCTGCATAATCCTTGAAGTTTAAAACTGTGTTTATTTTTGTTTTTACAAACTTTATTTTACTTTATTTCAAGGCTGTCGATGCTGAGTAGTGACAGTCCCAAGTTACTATTCAGTGCTGTGGAGAAACAATGCTTCTCAAGGGGGGCCAACACGATCCCTGTGTTGCTACCAAGTTACTTATCTCCTTTATGTTAGCAAATTCATTTACACTAACACTATTTGAGGTGTATATATTTTTATCGTCGTTGTCGTTTACGTGTAAAATGTGTCAGTCAACTGCAAACCCCCTGTATTTGCAAGCAAACTCAAATGAGGCTGCAAACCTAACCCAGCCACTGCAGTCCCGGTGAGTGAGGGTTTACTTCAAAATAATGTTCAGGAGGTAAAGTAGTATGACTGAGAAGTTCTTGATTTGACAGGAAGGACCTGTGGGAGTTACATAGTGAATGCCATGATTGCACTTTCAGGGCTAAAACACATCTTTTCACTCATTGGCTTCATGTGTGTATTTAGGAGCAGATGTTAATTTAAATGTTTTTGCATTCATTGTGTGTGTGTGTGTGTGTGTGTGTGTGTGATGGAGCAATACTCTGTTGGTCTGTCCGTCATATATGATGAACAGGGATATTGTGGGGGGGGGGCTGTACACCATACCACAGTGCATAGCCTATGCATAATTCATAGCCCTGCATTGAGCCATAATCTTTGTGCTCAAAGCTGCAGCACCGCATTTTTACTGCATGTAAGTCAGGCGGACTAGATAATGTGGCAGGAAAGAGAAACATTGCATCATGACTGGGTACACTGACTTCCCGCTCTTGCTATTATCTCCCTCCAGACACTTGCAGCCACTTTCAGCCAACAGTCCATCAAACATCACTGGAGGCTGACAATACAACACACCAGACTTTTATGGATATTCGAAGCTAGAAGAGGGTGTCTTGGAAAAAAAAAAGAAAAAAAAAAAAGAAGGTTCCTTGAACAAAAAAAAGAAAGGTAGGAGGTGTGTGTGTGTGGCCAGGAAGAAGAATATAGCAATGTAGTGGTCGGGCTATTATAATGAACGACTTCTAGCTGGTAAGGAACTCCAGCTGACAGCCAGGAAAGGTGTTTTCTTTGAGATCGACATCAACGCTTTTCACATTTCCCATCCAGGACTATGAATCACCCAGTGAAGCTAAATCTCTCACCCCCTCTATTTCAAAGAATCTCTATGTTTGGATGGAATAATGTGCATTAGCGAGTGGAGCACATTATTCGCTCTCTCTCCTCCTTTCTCCTATTTCCCTCCCATCAATTCCATGGGTTTGGCTCATTGGGTGCAGTGGAGTGAGACCGATGCGCATGGTCGCGCTCAATAGCACCACGCTGCTCAGCATGGGGATATTAGTGTACTCTGCCAGACGGTTTGGATACAGTCCTCTGACCTCACTTGTAAAGAATCACTTTTCTATCTGTCAGCTGCTCCGCATGTTTTTGTGTCCCGCGTCCAGAGTTGCCCAGGCAGGGTACATCTAGGGGCTGTTAGTGGCTGATAAACGCTGACAGCAGAGAAGACGGCAAAATTATTGAGTGGAAGGAAAATGACAGCGAAGGGCTGTATACTTTAGATAGAGAAAACGAACAAGAAGCATGCTTTTGTAAAACGCATTACAGTTTACCCCTTCTAGCAATCGCTTCATGATTTTATTCTTCTATTTACAAGAAAAGCAAGGAGTTTGTCATGTGTGAGAATTTCAGGGATGAATGTTAGTTTAAAACCTGATCAGCAATTCTTCCCCCCAGGAGACTGAATTTGAATCAGCAGGAATAGCTCATGGCAGAAGACAACTGTGAGTCTTGTAGGCGTAGTGGTACTTCTACATTAGTCTCACTCCAGGCTTCACATTGCTGGTGTGATCCCTTTTGAAAAATGCCGGCATGTGTTAGGTCTGCTGTGTTAGGTCTTATCCTAAAATAAGATATCAGCGCTAACCACCAGTTTAAGCTTCCATTTCAAATCTGAAATCTAAAAAGAATGAATTTTCTCAGCGTCTGTGTCTAAGCTTATGTGACTGTGGGAGATGGCCTCATTATTAAAGCCAATGGCTTTAAAAGGCTCGCCAAACAGCACACCACCTGAGATTACTTCTTGGGTGGCTCATGTCAATCGCCTTGCCGTTTATAGGTAGGTAGGCAGACTTCTGAGACAGGAGCCTCCTGTCCGTCGCCCACGATGAGCTCATGCATTATTCTCCGGCAAATTCCCTTTCCATTTGACGAGAATGAAGGAGGCCTTGAAACATGAAGAAGGCAGTTGAGGATAAATTCTAGAGGACTTTAAGTGCAGTGACAGATGACTGGCTATTGAATTTTCCACTTCTGTCTAAGTCTGTCTTTTTTCTTTATTCCTTTGTTCCTCTCAGTGCGTATTTTTGTTTCTCACTCTTGGGCTGACTTATGCCATCCTGTTTGCAGTACACTCCTTTTTTCGACTAAACGTGTTCATCTGAACTTCTATCACCCCATGCAGCATTGTCATCAGCACTGGTAAGCAAAATAAGCTTAACATCTCTGAAAAGGGTTTACGAAGCTGTCCGAATGCTTAAGCTTGGCTTGTGATTCAGCAACATCCGCTCTCTCCCTGGAGCAAAAAATAATGAAGATTGGAGTACATGCTGCAGAGTCACAGGCTTAAAGAAGAGCAGTATTTGTCTTCCTATTTATAAAATCCTTTTGAAAGTAGCTGAATGTTTCTGTCTCTGTGTTGGCACATATCCATGAGCAAAATAACATCCCATAAATCGTTGGTAATCACCCCCTACTGAAACATTATAATATTTAGCCTAAAGGGCCAAATCAATATTTTGGAAAATGTGCTTATTCATTTACTTGATGACAGTTACATAAGAAAATTGTAAACACAACACTCATGTTTGCATGCTTACCAGGAAGCTACAATGGGGAGATAGTTAGCTTAGCTAAGCACGACTAGAAACAGAGGGACACAAACAGCTAGCCTTGCTCTGTCTAAAGTTAAGAAAATAAATAAAAGGCTTACTAAAAAAACAGTTAAAGGAATAGCTTGACATTTTGGGGAATACACTTTGCTTTTACATTGTTGCTGAGAGTTCATGTCAGTTCAATATTGCGCTAAAGCTAGGAGACGGTTAGCTTAAATAACTGGGTAAAGACTGAGCTTAGGGCTAAACAGCTAGCCTTGCTTTGTACAAAAGGTAAACATTTGCCACCCAGTGCCTCTAACTACATTAAAATTAACAGTGTACATTTATACGCATTGTTGTAAATGCACCAGACTTTGGAAAAAGGGCTATTTTTAATATGTAATTGAGTCTGCAGTTAACACGCTACATTTGTTTAACCTTTAAAAATCAATGTGTAAAAAGGACAAGATGAGATTTTTGGTGCGCCAAAAAAACCAATGTTTATGCTTTAAACATATATGAAATCTCAGCCAGAAAGCAAATAAGAAATAATATTATTCCTTAACTATTATTATGAAAGGTTAAAAATAGACTCTAGTCTTTATTCTTCTGACGTTTCGTTTGATATTTTACGAGACGGAAGGCATTTACTGGAAGTTTTGTTGCTCTTTCAGAGTTTCCCTTTCCGAGGTTTCCGCCAGCCATTTTAGGCCAAGTATTTTGAGCTGCACACAGAGAGAGAACCTGACCTGATCACGGTGACTCGCTGGTTCCTCTGCTTCTGCAGCGCTTCATGGGATACTTGGTCCCAGCAGCAGCTGTGTTCCAATTAGAGAGCCCTGACTTATGTGGCCTGTATTAGCATTTCATTTAGGCTCCCCTGCTCCTCACCTGGCTCTTGTGGTGTGGTGGTCCACCGCAAACTGTCACCAGCTCGGCCGGTGACTGCCCACCAATCCCACTAATTGACTCTTGATCTTCCCACAGCGCACAGGTGAGCCCACACCGCATTAGCTTGGATTTAACGCACTATATGAAATGGAATATCACCTTAACTTCTCTGGTCTTCCCCTCTACTGGTGAGATAAAAGGACCAGACACATGGTACATTAAAAAGAGGCAAAAGAGAGCCTGAATGCAGAATCTCTTTTGATTATCACTCTTTATTCCTATTAATCCAAAGACTTTGGGTTATTATGGAAATAAAGTGTTCATTATACTTCTCTAAAAACGTATTCATCTTATTTTAAAGCTATAATACTTCTTTACCAGCTTATTAATCTTATTTTAAAGCAAGATAAAATCACCAACCACAGGTCCTTTCTATCTCAGTTTGAACATTAAGGGTGTCATGCTGCTTTCTGTGACTGCAGATGGGTGCCCTGCAGAGAATAAGAGATTCCTCTAATCACTGTTTGCTTGAGGTGAAGCCTGCAGAGGGCCAGGCACTGCCGACTTATCTCTAGGAAACATGCCACACGAGTCACAAAAACACCAGAGCACAAACGCGAGTTCATACAAACATGCACATGTGAATCCTCCAGGATGCACACGCACATAGAACGACGAGTGTAGTCCCTCAGCAGCAGAGAAATTCAAAGCAAGGTAGATGTAATATACAGGCAGCACTCACAGTGCGTACTGAATTATCTCAAGTATTCAAATAATATCATGCCCTATTCCTTAATATAAAGGGGATCCCTGGGCTGCCATTGGTGAGAAGATTTTGAAAGAAGTGACTTAAGATTATTTCCCAGGCTGCTGCAGGAAATCAAAATATTTGAATGAGATCTTATAAAAATAATATATACTTGCATAACTTGGCATGACTTGACTTGATTTCCATTTCAGTTTACATAAGTTATTGAAAATGTATAGATGACAGAAGGGTAGATCACAGCATTGAGCCACTGGGTATCCAGACATGTAATGTATTCTGCTCTCATTTAATTAGTGGGGGTTCATGTCAGAAAAACATCAACAGTCTTCTTACTGAACAATTGGTTTAATTTTTTCAAATGATGACACAGCACCTTGCGGAACTGCCATTGGCTTATCAATTAGTAAACTGAATAATTACACAACCAAGTAAGAGACTATAGCATCTTTACTGCAGAATTCAATGCAAAGATTGGAACTTTGATAGATAAAATTAAAATCTAAAACACTATTTTCTTACAAATGAGGACTTATTGTTCTAGGAATCATCTTGTTTAATTCTTAGTTTTTTTTTTTGAAATAAGTGTTTGTATCTTGATAAAAGAAAGAATAAAGCAGGTCACTGGATTCCAAATTAGGAAATACTGCATAAGCATTATCTTCCCCTTGTTGTAAGATAAATGTGATTTTAAAGGCAAGACTGACTTAATTAGAAGATTTCTGCATTTCAAACCACATATACTTCACATCACCATTTTGTAAATCATGCAGCTGTCTTTAGATTTGTGGTTGCATCTTTTCTACTGAAATCTAATACCATCACAGTGTTGACTGATTTGAAAAGTTGTACAACTCAAGTTTTAAGATTTGTTTTTGTACGCCAATAAACTGAAACCAATGTCTAAAAAGATACATTGATAAATGAAAATACATACTATACACTTGGATAAAAAGCTATTTTTATATATTTATATATTATTGGTATTTCTTTAAACCAATCACAATGGTCTTGGGTGGTGCTAAGCGCCGGACGGAGCCAAGGTGCCTTTGCAAAATAGACTAGACTAATAGACTAATATTTCGATAACTTCCATCATTCATGACGAAAACATCAAGCTACTGCTACTACACAAAGTTACTTGAAGGTAACACAGGTAATGATTTGAAGTTTAGGAGCTAAAAAGCACAAAAATACTAGTGTGGATTTTAATTTTCCAGATTTAGCGCTATTCACTCACTGAATTATATTTGACGCTGACCATAATCCTATGTTGCTGAAGTTTGACAGAATGTAAATTAAATGATGAGATGCCCCAAACCACGGTACATATTTATCACCGCCTCAGCTGTGCCTGTCCCAAGTTTTTGTTGCATCCGCGAGACACCCTGACAGGAAATGGATTGCGGTGCTTTCCTGCCCCAGTAAACAGGCTTCCTGCTTGTGAAGTATAGATGGGTTTGATATAGAATGCTGTTTAACCCAGAAACGACGCCATGGCCCCCGGGACGGCCCATTCCTCACACTGCACATCCATCATGTAGGGCAATCGAATGAATGGGATACAGGGCTTACCCCAGGGAGGGCGAGCAGAAAAGGACAGAGGAGATGTAGAGGAGAAGAGGGTGTCAGATTTTACCCATGCATGTGGGTGCAGGTAACAATGGGCCCGCCTACAACATTTTCCCACTTATGGTGTTCAATTTTTAACGGCCTCTTTTGTCAGGCTCCATCATGCTCTGACTGTTAAACAGGAGAGAAAAGATCCGTGGGGAAGCCAGGTGGAGCGCTGGGGAAATCTTCTGTTTAGGCTTGAAACACAGGATCTAGATTGGTGTAGTCGTGCTGGATTGACGGTGTCTGTGAGGAATCTCCTGTGTTTACCAGCTCATTTTGATGTGCCAGACCTTGTAACAGCTTTTAGGTGCCACAACCCCTGCTCTGAACTGAATTAAAACGCACACAACAGTGCTTTTGCCCATCACGGTGTGACAACCACATACTTATCAAGTCTGCATACCTTGAGTGAAGGAGCTGGACCTGAGAATCATTAAAAAGTCACCTCTAAATTCACTTTCTTCACACTGATGTTTAGTCAAACTAAAATTAAAAGAAGTTACAGTAGCACATACAGTACATCCTTGGTGTTTGTAACTGTATACTCATTTGGTCAACATGTAGTTATGAAAAAAGGACATTTTTATATCTATCTTTCTGCTGTAATAGCAACCCATACGTTAGTGTCCACCAGGTGGAGGGATTCTTTGGTTCTGACATTAGTACTATATTAGATTGTTCCAACATTGAAACTTTTTTATATAATTTACAATTCTTCATATTATCCCAACAGTTTCAACAGCCACACAGGCAGTTAGCCAGCTGGGGTGTCGACATGTTTTGTAGTTGCTTTAGTCCCTTTGTAGGCTATATACATGGCATTCCACTTCCGGGATTGCTCAGGTGCTGCCGTAAATTCCAGAAATTTAGGTTGCATATTGTTACCTCGGGCTTTCTTTGGGTTGGAATTTTAAACTCTGGTGGAATAATGAGGACTAGGGTTAACTGCTCCTCAGTTCTCTGCAGGGTAAATCCAGACAGCTAGCTAGACTATCTGTCCAATCTGAGCTTTCTGTTGCACGACTAAAACAACCTTTGAAGGCACACATGTTCCACCAAAACAAGTTCCTTCCCGAGACTATTTTGCAGAGGCCCCATTGCTCTGTACAGCGCATAGCACAGCTCAAGTAGATTGTGACTTTAACCCTTGTATGGTATTCGGGTCAAATTGACCCATTTCTAATTTTTACAAAAAGAAAAATGGTACAAGTATACATTTTTTCTACCTAAAAATCAATGGCCTTATCTTATTTTCTGTGAAAAACATGTATTCCTGACTCAATTCAGAAAATGATTCTGGATATGACAACTTATGTTTTTCCATAGTGGATTTTTAACATGAATTATAACCTTATGACAAAAAAATACAAATATAATATTTGTTAATAGATTATGAAGTCAAATGTTTTTTCAGAATTGTTTTTAAATTCCCAAATAAGTCACGTGTAAATTTGACCTGAGGGATATAAGAGGGTCCCGAAAGTGAAGACAACACAAGGGTTAAATGTCTAAAAGACAAACAAAAAAAGACTAAAGAAAAGCCTATAAACAAAGCACGTTTTCCTCCATCCCGGAATGCTGTTTGGACTAGCCAGACCCTCCTTGGCAGCGCTGTAGAGGAAGGTCTGGCAAAGCGAGACTAGTCCCTTCGGAGTACGTTGTACTCTGGCTCAACGGATGTACATTGCTAGAATAATGCCTGACATCTGGTGCTTCCACATTTTGCAATGTCACCCGGGGATGCAGGACGGTTGTGATTGGTTTAAATAAATAATAACATGCCAAAGTGATAGATCTGACAATGCAAGACTACTTTGTGACTAACTGGACAGAGAGAGAGAGAGCTATTGCTAGCTAGACTGCCTCCTTTTTATAATGCAGAATGAACACAGCACTCACGAGTTTAATGACAATGTCAATGACTCAGTAGCTGTTGAAATAACATGAAACAAAACTTTGTGAATAAGTCCCCATTTTAGCAGGCTAGCTTCCACTGAGTGAAAGACATTATTTAATAATCACAAACGATACATAACCAATGCTATGTGGGTTTGTTGAAAAAGGGGAAAACTGTCTTGTACCAACACTGGTAGGTTCCAGGGCTTTGACGTGCTCCAGCCAGTAGTGCGCCACGGAAATTGACAGCGCGTCTCATGGCAACGCCGGCCCTGAAATGTCAGTCAAAGACTGTCATTGGAAAATAATGCACAATAGCTGCAGTATCATTTAAGTTGATATTTCCTTACACAAAGTGTGGAATACAAACTTCAATGCAACTTTAAAAAGACGTCAGTGTGTGCAGCCATTTGTGTTTCTGCCCGTTTACAGGCACTTCATTGAATTCTCTTTCATCATTTTGATAATTATTATAATAGTTTAGTTCTCATAATCTAATATTTTTACTTAATAAAAAATGATTGTAAATACACATTTCATTGGTCAGGTGACATCTCACTACAGCGGGGAGTGACTGTAATAGCACATCTGATTGGCTGAGACATTAATTATGCACTTGGCTTCCCTTGACCGTCTCCGTGTCCCCCTCGGTCCCGACTCTCCGCTGAGTGCTCATTAGTGAAATGGATTACTAATGGATTATTAATCTAAGAGGAGGGAGTCCGCGGCGACCCAGCTCTGAACACCTGGAAAGCAAACAGTAAATAGCAGTTTACAGACACACACACACACACACACACAGCATAAACACAAACACACCCTCATCAGCATATTCACACACACATGCTTGCTGGGCGTTAGTTAGTCTTTTAAGACAAAAATAGCTTGACCGTTTGATTTATTGTTGGCCTAGTAAATATAACGGATACAACTAATTAGCCGTAATTAATTGTTGCACCATCTTTGTTTCTTCAGGTTTTGGCCACCAAATGTACGGCCTCTGCTACGTCCTCTCCTCCTATCCTTACCACCAGCTAACAAATGGCTGCGCAAGCTGAACCACACACAAGACATAACATACATCTTTTTCTGTAGCCGAGGCACCATTACGTTTGCTTTTGTCACCTAATTATTCCTCAGGAGAGGCAATTAGCCACCACACAGCAGCTCGGGCTGCATGTTTTGAAACATACTACACACACATACACGCAAACACAGGTATACCCAAATCCGTCCCTGCATGTGAATGCGCTTAAGTCATGCTAACACACACATACTGTACATGAGGTCACAAAGCATGCACACACGAGGCATAATCACTCAGGAGCTCAGGTCCAGGGAGAGTGAAGTGCACTTTGCAGATAAAAGAATCTGTGAAACAAACCAAGGAGCATATATTTAGACAGATAAATAAAATAAAAGAAAACCATAAATATAAATATACGTATGTATTCTCCATATCAAAGACACAACTTCAAAAGAAAAGAGCCTTAACATGTCCATTTGGGGTTTGTTTTTTTAAAAATAATCACTGGCCTAAGCAAAAGTATCACAAATGGAAAAGTGAGGGTAAAGAAATATTAGAACTTCTTATTACGTAAGTTTGTGGTGCCAAAATCAGTTGCTCTCTGAGACAATGGACGGCAACTTATTTTTGTTTTGCCCTAAATATGTCATGTAGTCAGTTGATTGGCAACTGGCCTGGGCCTCGCGTAAACACTCATGCTTATCAAATCTCCCAGCCACTTGCTGGGATGTCACTTCGAATCAGAGGCCAATTACAAGTTCCAAATGGGACCAAAACAGATAAACCGTAAACACTTCATAAAAAATGAAGCAAACGGAGTGAAAGCTCTGACAGGCTCGTTGGTAATAAGTCTTACAAACACCTCTAAGGAGTTCCGAGACTCTGGTAGCTCCGAGTAACATTGTTTGTCCCATTTAGGCAATGTTTTAATTATTTCTTTGTGAATTTTGTACACATGACATTTATTTGCTGAATGATCTTATTACTGAGAAATGGCTCAATCTTCTGCGTCTTCTTTTCCGATTGTTATCGTCCTGGGAGCTGATTAATTCAGTTGGCCTCTCCATGTCTCGCAGAGATACAAGTTTAAAAAGATACGAGGCAGGTCTACAGCTCTCCATTTTCTCTGATTGCTTACAAAGGTCTCTCTCTCACTGCCGCGATCCTGGCCAAGATAATTTGGCACCCACACACATGCATGCAGCCGTACACACTGATGCAGCGTGAGGGTACATGCCGACAGCCTCCCGGTACACTTAATTTGGCTTTGCACACAAGAGCAAATTTACAAACACGCAAGCTCATCCACCCCCATACTCCGCACACAATGTTGGTTATTAGAACCCAGTGTTTTAGGGATGCAAGGGAGAGCAGATACAGCATTTGAATTCCTGGCAGGACTATCAGTAAAGGTTATTAAGCCGTTGTTGATGCATCCATTTGTCGTGGCTGTATCCAGCAGTGTGACATTTATCAAGTATGTCCAGCTAAATGTCACAGAGAGAGGTAGCTCGCTGTCCTGTCCCTAATTAGGACCCTGAAAGTCATACTGAAAGTCCCTCTCATCCACTCCTCTACTTCGGGACAACATTGATCTCTTTCTCACTCTCTCCTCTATTTTCTGCCCCCACCCCCCTTTTCCCCTCTCTCTGGCATAGCAGGGAATGCATGTTAAGCAAACTTTGGGGTTTTAACAATTGATTCTAAGATGGGGATAAAGCGCAGACAAATGGGGAGGGATGTAGGCCATCCGTCATGGACACAGGACTCATTGTTTGCAGATTTTAACCTATGGGAGAGCTCTCTTCTTCCCCAGTGGGCTCCACAAATCAAAGGCAGGCAGGAGAGTACAGCACAGTAGGCAGGCCTGGCCTGGGAATAGCCTGAAAGCAGGACGGAGCCTCAGCTGTACAGTGAACAAAATGCATAGCTTGTACTACTCGCTCCCTCTCCCTGCTTACCAGCCCCAGTTCCACAGACCAGACCAAGAAATTGATTTTAGGTTGAGGATTATGAAAAGTATAAAGTACAGATGGAATTGATAAAGAAATATATTCTATGCCGCTACGTATTCAACCGTTTTAATGCTTTAATATATGTACTGTACTGTGCTTTTAGTGACAGGTAATGTAGGTGATAGGTAAAGTAGTTTGAAATGTAATCTTAATCTTTGTGATTATATTTAATGTGATTTTAGATCCCCTAACTGTTAGGGGATCTACAATTACATTATAGGTCAATAAGTGAGTATATCACTGAATTTACGGGGATGTTGTAAATAGTTTTAATGTGTTAGGACATTAAAACTATTTATAACATCCCTTTAAATTCAGTGATATACTGACTTCAGTGTAGGTTTGACTCCTTTCAGGCTTTCCTTCAAAAATAACGACATCTCATTTTACAGCAAGTCTAACTTCTAAAAAAATCTGCAATCATATTAAATGATCCTTTCAGTATGCTATTTATCAACCTTTTATGTACATGTACAAATCATGCAGGCACATTTAAAACTGTTTATAAATGTGCTCAAAACAAAGATATGTCAAGCATGGTTAGTTCTTGACATTGGAAATAATAATATAATCAAAAATTCTTAATTCAAGGTCAATTTACTAGATTTTCTGGAGCTTTTAGTTGCATCTCATGGCCTTCAGTTGTCAGTTGTCATCGAGTGTGAAGAAGTATTTCTACTTAGTGTGTTATACGACATCTATATTCTGTTTATTACTCCTCATAATTAAGGAGCTAAAATAAAGTGTTACATTATTACAGATGAAATTAGGAGTTGGCTTACAGACCTACGGGATAACAGCGTAGCCAGTAAACACCTGAAGAGAATTGATTGAATTCTGCATGTATTTATTTTCATGTAAAAGTGAAGTTATTTAATACACTGTCCTTGCTTTGACTTCCCTTCTCGATAGCCTGTGACACGTTGCTCAAAGCAGATTCGGATTGCTCATTTGTGAACATGACATTTTTGATCAATAAGTGAATAGAAATGTATGGGTAAAACCAAGCTGAAATGCAGTTTGTGAAATAGACCTATGTTTTGCTTTTAGATTACAATTACCCACTTAATGATTATTGGGCTAATATATAAACTGCAAGAGAAGCTACAAAAATGGTAAAAAAAAAAAGTTTCTTTTTGTCGGTTGGACAGGAAAGTACAGGGGAGACTGCAATCCTGATCTGGGAATTGTACTACTTAAAGCAGGACGAAAGCTTCAGCTGTGGAGAACAAAGTGCCAAGCATGTACTACACCCTTAACTATTCACCGGCCCCATTTCCTCTGGACCTTGTTTTAGTCTGAAGGTGAGGAATAAGAATAAAAAATTGCAGTTGTGCAGTGAGAAGGAGAGCATCTTTGAATCAAGTGTTCTTGGGTTCAGGTGGACAAACACCTGCACTGCTGGAGTACTTACCTCTTCACCTTCCTGTGGAGGTGGGTGGAATAAAAAGTTTCACCATCAGTATGAATTAATTTGTGTGCTCTTAAACATTCAACGTTACCATAACAGATGCTCAGTTTCCTTTTAACAGTTTTTTTTTAATTACTGAAAAGAAGATCTTTAGAAGGAAAGTTCTGTGTAGACAGGGAAATGTACTGGAATGTTAATCACTGGTCATATTTGTCCTCACATCACTCATTAAAGAAAGGAAAACTTGCTTTAATATCTCTTTGTTAAAGCGTAACTCTCGCCAAAATGCAACCTAGGGTCTTTTTGTGAATGTACCTGAGTCAAACTTGAAAAGCATGACTTTTAAGATTTACCGTATGTTCGTTTTTTGGTCAAATGGCCTATTGAATGGGAGAACTAGGGGCACTACTATGACAGCATCAAAATCAATATTTTTAAAACACTAAGAAGGCTTGACACAATATGAAACTTTGCTCCAAGTATCACTACGCTTGAACTCGAGCATTGAGAATATTGTTTGTGTGCACAGAGTTTACTAAAAAAGAAAGGTTTTGAACGACATTAGCAGTTGTTGTTTCCGCTCGCAGCCATCTCCGAATGCAATGTCACAGGGAGGAGAGTAAAGATGGAAAGCTCCTAAAGCGTAATTCCATATAAATGCACGGATAATTTGTTGCTACAACTGCTAAAGTCGGTCAAAACCTTTCTTTTTAGTAAACTCTGTGAACACAAACAATGTTCTCAATGCTCAAGTTTATGTGGAGAGTCCCTGGTGATACTTGGAGCAAAGTTTCATGTGTCGAGCCTTCTTAGTGTTTTAAAAACGTTGATTTCAATGCTATCATAGAAGGGCCCCTAGCACTCCCATTCAAAAGGCCATTTAAACTAAAGTTTGACTCGGTACATTCACAAAACACCCTAGGTTGCATTTTGGCGAGAGTTAAGCATAAAATATCAACACAAAATAATATTAAACATCCTGAGCTTAGAACAGGACAAACATATCTACAGGTGCTAGCTAAATGGCCCTGTGTTCAACAGTGTGTTGAATTTAACAAGCAACTTAACTAAACAAAAAAGATACATGTTTCTTTAACATTCTGCATTAAAAACAAATATGCATGCACAGAACTGCCCTATATACAGTATATTATTCTATATTAAAGGCTATACTAAAGTCAAAACTAGTAATAGTAAAGTATTTTCTACTTCAACTTTACAGGATTTCAAAACTAAAGCTACACTAATAAATGTTTCTGGAATACAGTTTTAACTTGAGATTCTTTACTTAAGTACAAGAAGCAATACGGCAATGTAAAAATGCATTCATAATGAATTCATAATTCTACTTGAGTTAAAGTACAGAAGCATGATCAGAATGTTAAAGTACGGAGCCCCTGAAGTCCTGAAAGATGCTATCTTCGATATCTTTTGTGCACAATTATTTTTATTTCATACAAGATATTAACTTCTCAATCCCTGGGCCACGAGGGCATTACTTCTGTTGCCATTTATACATATTAACTTATTATTACATGTTATTATATTGTATATTGTGTACGCATGTGCATTTATGCGTACATGTCTGTGTATGTATGTGTATGGATATATAATTATACTGTATACACTATTGATAAATGAATCAATCAATTGGTGACCTGGCATCAATCCTAGCATATTTTTATAAAACTCCAACCTGAGCAGGTCTAATCCGACACAATAATAGACCTAAAACACCTGTGTGGGTATGCAGGGCTTTTAATCTGTAACAATGCATCATATTTTAGGAGTTTATCATGCGTTTTATAAGGCAATCAGTAACTATAGCTGTTCAAAAAATGAAATGGAGTAAAATATGCAGTATTTACCATTGAAATACAGTGAAGAAGTATAAAGTCGCATATTAAGTGAATACTCAAGAAAAGTAAAATTACCTCAGAAATGTATTATCCCCATTAACGTGAATGTTTGCTGTATCCATCTGTGTTTCTGTTACTACATGTTGTGGACAGACTTTTGTGTAATTAAATCTGAGAATGCTGAAATGTCGCTCATTTACTTGCCTGATGAACTTGGCACTGAGCCAATTTCTACATAGCTTTTTTGCTACATTTAATTACTTATAATCATTTGACACAATATAGACTTCACTGTGTATCACTGTGTATAGACTTCACTGTGTGAGCAAACGACACAGGTCACCTTGTTTTTGAGAGTGGCTTGAAATAAAAGGAGCCTTTGGTAGAAACCCAAATAGGCTATCACATGTTTTCTCTCTATTTTGCTTTGATAGGAAATGGTGCAACCCCCATCTATGCTTCTCGTATGTAAATCCCTGATATTTGTTTTTGGCTGCAAGAGCTTTGAAGATAGCCCAGCAGTGTAAAACCCTTCCACAAAAATATAAAGAAACCCCTTGAAAAGAATTCCACAGGGATATCGAGTGTGGTCCTTGACCATGGTACATGCTTCCACTGGCTTCTTAGTCAGTCTGCATTTAGATGAAAACACAGCACAGTCACAAACAACGCATCTGATGTCTTATTCAAATATTGAAAAGACATGCCGGCTCGAACCCTGATTCACCATCATTCTTTCATGTAAACTTGTACAGGCTGAGATAGGATTCAGTTTTTATAGGCGGACTCGGTAGTGCTGAAAGAAAGCAACAGAGGCGCATACAGTGTTCTTAATGGGGGAGTATGTTGCATTAATGTGTAGTGAGCTAACCCAGTGGTGAGTATCAGGAGACCTCCTACCTGCATGGAGACAGAGCCAAAAACAGAGCCATGGACTCAAGGGGGGGAACGGCTCTGAAGCCTGAGATTGATGATAGTTGGGGTGTGCGTGTGCATGAGTGTGCGCGTAATCCAGCAACTTATAGTAGTCTTAGATACCTGTTTATGTGTGTTAGGTCTGTATGTTAACATAAAAAGTGAATCAGGGATGTGGGAAATGTGTTTATCTGGGAATGTGTGTGTGTGTGTGTGTATGTGTGTGTGTGTGTGTGTCATATCTGTGGTAAATGCTTGTATGAACACATATACATACACACACACATTCGACAAATCTGTATATGAATGTGCGCTCCATTCCCCTGATCCTACGCCTCCTTTTGTTTTTTTTGTCATTTAATTTCCCCCTTGCTTGTTACCTCGGATCCCCACTGATTCCCCATGGTTCCAGAGCTTGCCCCTGGCCTGAATCCTGTGTTGTTCAGTCTCTGAGATGTCTAGGGGCCCGCCTGGTATAACGTAAATACTTCATTGAATTCCTATGCTTTGGCAGAAAGGTGATAATGCCTTTTCTGGGTCTGTCTCATCCCCCCAGGAGCATTGAAAGCCCAGTGCAGAGAGTATCAAGCAAAGGCAGCGTGCGAGGGAAGTTTGCATAACCTTTTGATAAGCACTTACAAATGTATTTGTGTTGACACCTGTGCATGCCTGTATCCATGTCTATTATGATTATGGTGGTAGAAATGTGATCTTGGCAGGATAGGCAATATATTAATGACAAAGAAAAAACTTGGGAGCAGAGGTACTCATTTCAATCATAGAAAAAAGAAGATCAATTATTATATGACTAATTATATGAGTGAATGTATATGCAGATGATAGAATGCCCCAAGTAAAAAAAAAAAAGGATGAAAAAAAAATCAAATTTTTAGACTACTGTGACTACTCTTCTGTCGGGATTTTTGAGAGGGGAATTCAGTAGTCACTGGTTGACTCACATGAGACCATTGTATTTATATAAAACTATCAATCCAGGCTAAAGTGACTGATATTAATAATGCATGCATGTTGCTCCCTCTACATTTCAGGTTATGGTCGACTAGCGGGGGCCTGCCTCAAATGTTTGTTTGATAAATTGATCAACACTGAAAGTGATTGGTGGTTCACCGTGCATGCAGAGCCTGCATATCTCGCCCTAGCAACACACTCTGAAATTAATTTGAAATAAATTGCATTATATTAGACACAGACTTCTATTGTAGATTAGTGTTACGTTTCCGTAACGTTAGCTGGGACAGACCCCTTGATTCTTAAGGCTAACTATATTAGCTTTAGCATGGCTGTTGGTGGCTTTCTGGAAACTCTGAGGTGGAAAGTGGCTCGGAGATATTGTGACATTGCATTAATCAGGTGATTAATTTTGTCTTTGCAGCGAACATAAAACACTGACTACTGTAGGTTCACAACCCATGGAAAAGCATGTGCATCACTGTGTCTGCGGCAGCTGCCGCTTACTGTGCTTTTCTACACACGGGAGAGCCTCACTTCCCATGAGAAACCCTGCCCGACTAACATTGGGTCACAAATACATGTTGTCCACATGGCCACCAGTCATAAAAGGGAAAGGGTTGGCTGGTAATAATCATGTAAATGAAGAACAGTGAAAGATGACTTTTCTATCAAGCAGCAAAAAAAGATGTAGCGTTAACACTGCATGTCAACACTTCATGTCCTGCAATGTGACTATGTGACTATCGCAAAGCCCTACCCACAATGCAACTTGACTGCCGATACTTCAATCTGACATGTGTGGGTGTTATGCTAGTGCTGTCCGCTAGCCTCAAACATAGATGAGCTGGCTACAGAGGAAAATGTATAGAAAACACAATATGCTGCACTTCATATATTTCTAGAAATAGCTGATAAAACTAATGCAAATCACTTAGCTTTATCTGAAAATAGTTGTCTATAGTAGCATTTCTTTGCAACTGTGAGCATTTACAGCTTAAAGCTGCACATGTTTAGTGGCAGTCTGTCTTGTGTGTGTGTATAACAATAGATTTCCCTCTGTTACCAACACTTACCATAGAATACCATCTTGGCTTTCTATTTCAGTTTTTAGTCAATATGTCCTTGTGGGATCCCAGTTGGATCAAGAAGTCAGAGGCTTGAATAAATTGGCCTGTTACTGCAGATGGAACTAATTCAGTTGATTTCTCAGTAGCTGAGAAATGCACATCTCTGTGTAACAATGACACAAATGTATAATGTCTGCAAAATGATGCCTGTTTAAAGGCCACGTAAATTCTACAGAGAAACTCGTCACCTAATTTGTTGACTTCACATTCTATTTTGATGATTTTGCCACAGAGTGTACACAGGATTGGAATATAATCATGATACAGTGTATCATATACACAAAGTGAACTGGGTGTCAAAGAACAACACCCACACATGGCAGTTAAGATATAGCTATCTATGAGGGGTGTGCAAACTCTCCTTTAAAAGACTACGTTCTATATACATGGGTGTGATTCGATGAGATAATATTCAATCTGATAGATACAGTTAATATTTGTTTAATGTAAACACATTAATTTCCCATTATAAATAAAAAAATAAACCAATTCTATAAAAGAAGCATTGCATATTGCTTTGCTTTGCTTTGCTAATAGTATAACTTAAAGTGCTCATAATATGCTAATTTTCAGGTTCATAATTGTATTTAGAGGTTATATTAGAATAGGTTTATGTGATTTGATTTTCAAAAAACAGCATATTTTTGTTTAATTTAATTAATTAAATTTTAGTTATAGTATCAATTCATAAAAAGAGTTATCTCGAGACACTTTACAGATAGAGTAGGTCTAGACCACACTAGACCACATAATTTACAAGGACCCAACAGTTCAAGCAGTTCCCTCCAGAGCAAGCAACAGTGCGACAGTGGCAAGGAAAAACTGCTTTTTAGGAAGAAACCCCGGTCAGACCCAGGAATGAAATAAAAAAAATCGAAATGAATAGTGGTAATAATAGTCACAGTAAAAGATAATGGAACAGTGACTAAAAATAGTAGTTCATTGCATAGAAGGGAACTGCACGGCATTAAGGCACAGCAGAGTGTAGCAGGGCACCGCGGAGCGCACCAAGATGTAACAGGGCATCGCTGGTTGTGTAGCAGGACCACGGCGACAGCTGCAACCATGGTTTGGGAGCCTCCCTGATCCAAGGAAACACGCTGGAGGAAAAACAACATAAGGACTCCCCAGAGCTAGGTCAGTAAAAAGCTTAACTGCACATTGCTGCAGCTCCTCTTTTCACCTTGTGTGTCGAGCTCTCTGTTTTAGCCACAGAGTGAGACATCTCACTTCTATTCCATCTTTGTTGGGAGTCGCACATGTGCAGTAGCTATGAGGTTGTGCCACGCTAGCAGCTAGGCGAGCATTATAACGTGTTACAAAGTGACGCACGTTTATCACGGAAGTAAAGGCTGGACGACATTAGAGCTGTTTGGAGCAGTTTGTGAACAGTGTAAAGGAAAGAAAAAAACGCCAAAAAGCATAATAGGAGCACTTTCAACTTTGTTGTTTGTTTGTTAGCCACTTATAACCAAATAACATACACATTAGCTTCATATTAAATGAAACTGCCTCCTTGCTGCTGTAATCTTAGACAGTAACTCATTATTCTATAGCAAAAATTATATTAAATCACAAAGGACGCATCTTTCCTAACGTCATAAGGTTAACAACGGTCTACAAACTCATTTTCATCAAAATGAGCTGTCCTTAGGCGGTTCTTAGGGACCGTCTATAAACTACAACACCAACACAAAAATATGAATTAATTTAATGATTAAATAAGGTAGTGTCTCCAAACTTATTTTTTAACAGTAAGTGCTGTAGTACAACAAGGAGGAGACAAGTTATAATTGGAGTGGAGACACTACCTTATTTAATCATTAGATTAATAGATATTTTTGTGTCGGTGTTGTAGTTTATAGACGGTCCCTAAGCACCACTGGCTGCTACTAGAGACCAATCGTATTTCTCCAGGTTGGAGGACGGCTCGTTTTGATGAAAATGAGTTTGTAGCTCATTAACCTTACCACGTTAGGAAAGGACTTTTTTCCCTGCCACCCCGAATATGAATGACCAAGTCCGTAATCACACAAATGGTGAGGCTTTTGTCTCCATTGCACATAAACACACAGCCGTCTATTTCAACAACATCGCAAAAACCACAGCAGCTTTGTTGAATGGACAGCAAAGCTTAAAGGAGAATTCCGGTCGATTCCAACACGTAGCTCTGTTGTTTATAAATTTGGAGTGCTGTCAGTACAAAGAAAAATGAAAACAATTGGTGCTGCCTACACCGTGTTATCCTCCTGCTAGCGTTAGCAAACAAAACAGGCTTAAACAGGGCAAGTTTTAAACTTGTTTTTAGCCTCTAAGCATGTTCAAAATATCATTAAAAGTGCCTACCCATGTGAAGTGATTCCTTCCACAGATAGAAAACACAGTGACTCTGACTGCTGTAGCTGTGAAAGAAATGTATGAAAGTTCTGCTAATTCAGCTGTGATTAATTCCTGTGTTGATAATGCAAGGAGTGCTTTGGTTCCGTCTCCAAACTACAACACCGAAAAGAGATAAACATATTTTCAAAAATAAGCATATGCTTATTTTTTTAAAAGTAAGTGCTGTAGTACAACTAGCAGGAGACAAGTTATAACTGAGGTAAGTTTGGAGACACTACCTTATTTAATCATTAAATTGATGGCCTACATATTTTAGTTTTATCTTTTTTTGGTGTTGTAGTTTGTAGACGGTCCTTAAGCACTCTAACTGCCGTCTCAATATAGGAACTAAACAGAGCTGAATTGGCAGAACTTTTATACATTCACTAATACTAACTAACTACTACTGTAGTCAGATTCACTGCGTTCCCTCGGAAGGAATCACTTCACATGGGTAGGCACTTAATGTTTGTCTTGCTACTGACAGCACAATATATTTGTGCTACATGTTGAAATCGTCCGGAATTCAACCGATTGACAATGTTAGAACTGGGGCATCGGCAAATCTTGATCCATTTAGATCAATCTAGGGGTCCATCTTTCGATGTCCTGCCAAAATAAAGACATTTTTAATTGTGTGTCTCCTACAGGGCTGATTATCAGATCTAGTGTACAAAGCAGAACACGTTTCCTCTATTCTTGTCTCAGCTTAGATGAGAATTTCTGCGCGCATGTGCACACGTGTGTATGTTCACACACACACACACACACACACACACACACACACATCATCAGTAGTGTCTGATAAATGAAGCACAGTATCAAAGATGACAGAAGGATCAGTACCTGCTAGGCTTCTTTTTTCTTTTTTTTTAATAAATCTAATCATTGTATTTCCAGTGTTTGATCCTGATGGCTTTATATGTGCCTTTCTTTTCCATTCCGATATGAAGATCAGCAGGGAGCCAGTGTTAATAGAGCAAGAGAAAAAGATGGCGAGGGAAGTGGAGAGATAGAGACAAAAATTGGTGTTGATATGAAAGGAACAAGATGCGACTCAACCCAAATAGCACAGATCAATCACCTCCAAGAGTTATGCACGTTGAGAACATAGTGTGCTTGCTTGTGCCATGTCCTTGCTTAACCAAGGTTTGATAGGCACAAGAAAGCTCAGTCACTACTTGTCTCTTCTTCATTTGTCCTTCTGTACACTCCTTAATCCACTCTTTGCAAATTTAGCCTGCGGTATTTTCATTAGTTATTAAATGCTGTCAAGCCGATGTCGGCCTTCACTCCATCATCCCTAGGAGTTCCCACATTGGGTGCAGTCCTGAGGAGAGGTAGGCATAACACACACACACACACACACACACACACACACACACACACACATACCATCTATTAAGTGAAAAGTATGTGGGGGAATTCTGCAGAATATTCACTCAGTCTCACTTGGTGCCTTTTTATAAATTATCATATTACTAAAGAGGCACATTTGCCATGTATGGTTTGTTGCCTGGGAGCTCGTTCTAATAGCCTTCTATAAAACAGGAGGGGGGCTTTGGACTCTGATGTATGCTGGCCAGAGCCCACTGTCAGCGGTCGGCCCGGCCATCATTTATCAGATTTTTTAAGAGCTCTCCAGATGGGGAATATTAACAAGCATATTTGGCAGAGCTACAGTCTATAAGAATCTTAACGCCGGACTTTTGCTCACGCTATACTTTGAGGCAGGAGGTGGGGTAGTTGTGGGGAAGGGGGTTGAGTCGGGGATTGGTATTCAAGATCTTGAGTGGGTGAGTGGAGAAAATATCCACACAATATGCCTTAGTCAATTACGTGTGCCATGTTGCAGCGCTGCATTCATACATCATCTGAGAGGGTTTGAATCCAAAAAACTGACTGTTGCCAAAGTGATGACATTTTTAAGCGGACGAAAATGAATTCCCACAATGTTCCCCCAAATAAATCCTCTGCATTGTCAGGATATAAAGCCAACGGCATTAATGTATTATTCAAACAGATGCATGATTTGATTGTGTTGTTTTTCATGACCGCTATTTTTACTGAGTGCTACAGTATATAATAGCATGCAGAACAATAACACCACTTTCAAAACATAGTTTTATGGCTAAATACTAATGTGACGTAACTGGCACCTTCAAAGATTTTACTCGATTAACACATGGCACTATGTGCATGATATCCAAAACTTAGAAAAAGTGACATCCTTACTCATAAAGAGATTATTAGCTTGAGGACTTTCTAACCAGTGCTGTTTGCTAGTAAAGACAGTCCCCAGTGTAAGATTTCTTTTATGGGCCATACTTATCTTTAAGACACACGATCACGCACAATATTGCAGACGACTCGGATTCTCATAAATATATGTATATATATTAGTAATGCATGTATTTTTAAGTATTGAAATGACTTGGTGACTTTTAACCAGTTGGTCAGATTTGATTTGTTTATTTTATCTCAGTTTTCTTATAGCCTCACGTTGAAGGCTATTTGATGTTTTAATTTTTCTCCTTGTTAAAAAACATAAAAAACTACTGATTACAAAAATGCTAATTCTCATGCAAAAGGACATAACATATTTATACTATGAGATAAACTACATGTATACTGTATATACTGTACATAAGCCCAGTTTGAGTGTGTTTAAATATTATGTGAGGCTATAGGAGTTCATGAGTATATAGCTGTGATCAAGGTTGAAACACTAGAGTATTTGAATGCAGTGAATTCAAGAAAATGGTCCAGAAAGAAACAAATTAGATGAGAAAACAAAGGCTCAAATAAGGATTATTATCATTATACAATTGTAGAAAATAGGATTTGTGGTTAGATTTCAATGTTCAGCACCTCAACATGTTTTGCCCCTTATTCATTGTCATTTTAAAATTGGTGTGCACAGTCCTGTTCAGGTGTCGGGCCCCGCGTCATTGAACACGGATGTTTGGCAAGCTGAAGTCGACTTGGACAACAATAGACTCAGCTCAAATTAAAAAGAGAACACTATTGAGGCCAAGTGTTACGGCCGCTGTGGCTCCCACAACTGTAGGAATCTGTTCTGGATTTATTAGTTTCAATTTCACACCTCTTCTCTTTTAATGCCTGCTGTTTCGCTCCGCTCCTTCTCTCCCGTGCTCCGCGTTCCTCTCGGTTTCTTTCCTCTCCAACCTGCTGCTGAGCTCCTTCTAAACACTCCTTCTCATATTCCTGCTGTTTTTTTTTATCTCATTTTCTCCTTCTCAACGGATATCTTAACAGTTGTCCCTCTCCTTCAAGCTGATATTTATGTTTTTCTTCATCTTAAAGTGCCATCCTAGGTTTGTATTGCACCAATGCACAGAAAGCTGCAAAACTACTGTACTACAATAACTTTAGTTAGGGTTAGGGAGTGTATGAAAATGATTAGAGGGAGAGGTGGGCGGTTATTTTTTAAGTTTTTTCTCATCCCGTCTTTATATAGTATTTCCCCCTTACATTGTGAGAATGATTATATAAAAAAAATAAATTGTTCCAGCCTTGTGTCTACATCTGGGATGTTCTTTTGTTATCAAAATCAGAGTAGAAAATGCCAGTTTAAAAAAAAAACAGACATACAGTAGGTCTTAGTTAATAATTGTTGATCATTTTGATTTTCAACTGTGCAGTGTTTTTCAAAAGCTCCTGATTCATAATTAGGGAGTGCCTGTATTTTCACTACTTTATGCCATAATATAATATTATAAGGTATTTGGGGGAGCATATTACAGTGTCAAGGGGAGGGTGCAAAGAAAATATTACTTAGACTGGGGACAGACTTTTTTCTTTAAAATTGAAATACAAGATTAAGCCTTGCTGTCAATGCAAATCTTTTTTCATACAGTCCCATAAGCATAACAAATGTATTTATTTTGGTTTTGGTCATTGTTAAAATAAAAAGAAAATTATTTGCTGCCAATGAAAACTTTACTCACAGTTCCAAACGTTCTCATATATTAGGATCTGAATATGGGTCATTCAAATGAATATAAATGAATACAGCCCCATTTACCCTCCACTTCATTACTTCAATGTCAAACTACCACCTGTTTCAGCCAGGTGACTCCACCTTCTGTCTCATTTTAACATACAGATAATGTGCACTTTTAATTTTTTTTTCTAACCATAATTAAGAATTTCGGAACTGCTTTTTCTCCTGTTGCAGTTGCTCCCTCCCTTTCTCCTCCATGTCTCCTCTCATCGGCGGGGCCTTTACTCGCCCTTCCTCCGTGGCGTGTCTGTTGTCCCACTGCAGAGACACAGAGACCCGCAGGCGGTGAATTTAAACGAGGCTGAGAGCTGGGCAGGCCTGGGCCGCACCCGGCCATATGGCTCTGTCTCTGATAGAGGGATGAATGGGGGGTAGAAAGGAGATACGGTGGAAGGGGGAAAGGATGAAGGGGTAGGATAGAGCAAGGAAGATGAGGAGTAATGCCTACTTTGCAGAATTAAAAAGAACAAAAATGGGGGTAAAAACTGAGAACAGAGCAAGTCAAGTAGCTGGAAAAAAAAATTTAGTAAATGTGGCGCTCACCTGGAAGAGGGAAGAGGAGGAACACGGAGGTGCAGGGCGAGGAGCAAATTACCTGGCATTAATCTGAAGGTAACAGCAAGGAGGATGGAGTGAGGAGGAGGAGGAGGAAGAGGGGAGGGGTGGTCGCAGGTGCAGAAAAGGCACTGGCTCACCTGGCAGAAGAGTGGAGCTCAAAAGAACAAGGAAAAGGAGAAAGAGTAGAGAGGGATCGATGCCAGCTCAAGCTAAAAACAAATAGGGCAAATACTGCAGTTACTAAGTCTTGTTGTGAGTATCGATACAGCCACCAAAAGGATTTATACCCAGATGGACAATGGTTCCATGTAATTTTAATACCGGAGAGGAAAGGATACATATATTGTAGCACACAGGGCCAGATGGAGGGAGGGAGGGAGGGAAGGAGAGAAAGCAGAATATAAGAGAGGACAGGAGGGAGGGCGAGACAAGACATACTGGTCTGGTGCATAGCTGGGCTGTGACTGGGTGTTGGGCTAGTCTCTGCGGGCCCAAGGGTGCAGACGGACAAAGGGAGGGAGATGGGGAAGCAGAGATCAATTCTGTCAGAACTGGGTTCATACCCCCGGGGCCACAGAACTGGGCTGGCCTGGGGAGAGAGTCAGAGGAAAGCGGGTTGGGGGTTGGGGGGAGGAGTAGTGCTATTTTTATCATTTTATACTAGACTTAAATGTTACACAGAAAGGGAAAGGAGATATATGCAAGCACAAGACATATGCATGTGTGCACACATGAACATCTGTGTATGTGGAAGTACTGCATACGCATATTTGCGCTTATAAATCAGTCAATAAAGAGTTGTTGCCTCTAGAAGGACACACACTGCGAGCTAAGCATCCTTTTGTCATTGCAGGGGAGAGTCATACATCCAAGAGAGCAGCAGAAGCAAGGCAGAGACAAAGATGGAGAGAAAGAGTGAGGTAACCCTGCCTTGTCCCCAGCACCGGGGGAAATCTCCAACTCCAAGGTTAATTAAGCACTGGAAATGAGATCAAGAAGCTTTCCCTTTCCGACTCATTAACCAATCACAACGCTTCATCAAAACAGTTCAGAACTCATCTCAGAGTGCAGAATAATTGTCTGTCAATGAAGATCAGAAATCAAATCACGCAATGGCCGGGGACTGGCTTCAGCAACAGCCAGAGGCGTGTTTGTGGATGTCTGAGCAACAACAACAAATGACTGTAGAGCATGCTTAAAATTGGTATTGTGAAAGCACTTCTTAGAGTACATGGGTACCATCTTTGAATCAAGTGGGATTATTTAACAATGCAGACAACAATTGTAATGTCACATTAAATCAGAGTGTTAGTGAAATCCAAAGCACAAAGTTATTTTAATAAAAAGAAACACTGCCTGAAAGACTGCAAACCTTGTGAGAGTCAGGCTACCCACTCTTTTTTCCGATAAAGAGCTTTTTCAAATGCTCCTCCAGCATAATCTTGGGGAAAAGAAAATATTTTAAAATAAGACATATATTTAGTTTGACCCTGGCTTTCCCCAAAACATACACCATAAAAACAACCTTTGTTCTGTTGTTCTATAAGAGATTCCAGTTCACTATGTCACCACAGTAATGTAAGGGCCGTGTCAGCGGCTTGTGACCCCCAATCAGTATTTCTATCACAGCCACACAGCCACAGGGCGTTTCGACAACATGAAGTGCGCTACTGACAAGGTCACTGCACAAACTTATTTTATGCAGGAGCAGAGATCAAGGCTTCATGGTATAAACATAACTGTGCATTGTAGTCTACAAGCGCTTTACATATACTGAACATGGCCAACAAGAAAAAGAAAGATGAGGATTGCCTGAGCATCAAACTTGTGCTTAGTCACGATTGGCAAGTGTTTTTGGAAGATGATCCAGATGTAAATTATGTGTTTTGATGTATTCCCTCAAATATATTTTTTTATATGTGTCAGATTCAGGACACTTTATCTTACTAAATAAACATGGTCAAGCAAAGAAACGAGACGCAGACGGCAAATATGCAGTTAATAGACTTTTGCCGCAAAAGGGAAGCACCGCGAGAGAGCAACCTATCACCAGCGTCACTCTCGGGGAACTTCTACAGATTCTTTAAAGCATAGTATCTTTATTGAAACACACACACACACACACAAAGATTCACAGATGTTGATACTAAAAGACATCTGGTGTTTGGTTTATGCCTGCACTGAAAAAGGAGGGCAGAGGGCAGGTCGCAGGGCGACGTGTACTTTGACTGACCTCGAAAACTAAGACACTTGGTATCTAAAAGATTTACAACAGTGGATAGACTTTATTGCCTGGCGGTGCTAACAGCTTTAGTTGGTTAAATGTGGATCAGCCTTAAAGAAGAAGCTTTAAAGAAACATAGTTGGTTAAATGTGCATATAAGATTATAAAATATAATAAGCATGTAGGAATATACGACAAGCAAGATATGAATATATGATAAGCATGAAAGTTATAATTTTTAAGACACTACTACAGAGAAATATGAAATAAAAGACTTATAAAAATGAATTTCTCTGTCAATATGCAACGGTATTATTAAGTAGGTATGGGAAATACATTAATATTTAGTTCTTTATATAACGTTGCAATAGAAGTATCCCTTCATTGATACCAACCACCATCATTTTTGTTCTAAGGCAGTTGAATTGTCAATGTTTAGATCTGTTTGTAAATTAGTATTCATATTGCTACCACTTGGCAGAGACTGGTTTCAACCATTTATCCGGCACTTTTAACTGTGCATCTAATTTTATACCAAGGGAAAAAGTTGCTTGGGAGCAGGTAAAGAGGGTTGTGGGGCAAGGGACCCCACATTGATCAGTACTTCTTATGAAGTCAATCAAATCAGTTGGGTGAAGTCCAGTGTAACATCAGCATCCCTGCCACTGAGGAGGAAGCAGAAGATGTCACCGGACTGCAGAGCCAAGAGAGTGGTGAGAGCAGGCAGCCGAGGGAAGAGACGATTGATGGGCTGAAACCCAAAATAAATTGGCCTAGGGCTAGTGAGAAGGGCATATGGGCAACTGTTAATTCAGATCTGAGAGGTGCACTGGAAGGCCTGAACAGGACAGTTCGGATGGAGTTAGAGAAGATGGGAGGTTTAATTTATGAACATGGCTCGGAAAGGTTTGGGGTTTGTGAGAGTATAAAGGTCGTTTTGGAGGTAGTAAAGTCAATGCGGCAACAGGAGATAACGTCCTAGAGTGAAGGCAACTCACAAGGCAGTGGCTGCAGATAGTGAGAAACCACAAATCCAGGTTGTCAACTTTAAGGAAAGCAGAAAGGAAAGATTATTGGGTCTTGCAGCAAACAAGCATGATATGACAAAAAATTCAGTCAGTAAAAAGCAAAAGAAGAGACATTAGCTTTTTTAAGATTATCTTTGGGCTTTTTTATGCAGTTTAATTAGACAGTACAGATAGACTGGAAAGAGCAAGAGAGGGGGGATGACACACTGCTGCAAATGTGCGAAGGGCCGCAAATGGAGTTAAACCTGGGCCACTGCCAAGGACTCAGCCTACATGGGGTGCAAGCTCTACATGGTGAGCTAGAGGTTGCCCTGCATTTGTTATTCTTAGTTTTTGCAAATACATTCGGTTGTGTTCTACATAGTCTAAGGTGGAAGGCTTTAGAGTACCAGATGTAGTCGTACTCTAAAGGCGTAAATGGATGACATGACAACCATTACTACCACGGCACCATGTAACAAGTTAGAGTGTATTTCAATCGTAATGGGTGTTGCTTTCAAGTAAGCCATTTTATATAGATTATAGAGAAGAAAGTTAAATGTTTAGGTGGGTGGTATGATGCAGCTTTTAGTGATAAGGAGCAGATCCAGGGGTTGAGACAGTAGGTAGTGAACGGCAATAAAACTATAGAGACGTAAGGCTTTCCAGGCACTGACAGTATGATGTATCAAAAAAAAAAAAGTCAGATAAAGGGAATGATTAGCTCTTACATTAGAAAGTTGCCAGGAAACCTACATTGCCTCAGTGTGGCCTTGTATGGGGGATTATGGAGCTCCCTATAACCAGTTTAACAGAGAAGTTTAAAAGAGCATTAGCTGGAGAAGATGACGTCGGTCTAGGGATGTAGCAGTACGGAGCAGAGCGCCAACAGTCTCAGCAGGAAGTGAAACCCCAAGGGAGGCAGTTTTATAGGCTCAGGCAGCACTTAAACAGGGATGTTGAGGGCAGGTACAGCATGGATGTGGAGGATTAAGACTAAGCATAGCCCGGCCTACATGGCGGCTCACATACCCATTCATTTGGATATCTTATTTTCTTAATTTGGTATTACAGCGACATAATTCAGGAGTGGTTGCTAATACCAGAGGGGGCTATTGGTAAGACTAGTGGTTAGTGATCAAGGCCTGGACTACTGAGCAGGCCATGGCTTTAAGAACATACTGCTTATCAAGCCAGTTGGGCCAGCCTTGTCAATTTAGCAGATACAATGTAGATACAATGCTGGTTCAAAGCTCGAAAGTCTGCTCGTTGCTTGGGTGAGAGTAGGCCTTAAAGGCAGCTCAAAGGTAAGTGATGTCATGGTTATACAATGGTGTCGCCTGTCACGGGGGCCCCATAGATTCATGACAGCACAGTCAGTGAAGGGCCTAGTGATAGGGTCAAAAACAATATTCAACATTAAGACTGGGCTTCCATAGGAATGCTCACTAAACCTTTGGTACACTTTGGTAATGTGTATTGATTACTTTAGCTAATTATTTAAACCATTTATCATTACTTTTAGACAACTATTTAATCAATGAACCCATTACTTTTAGCTATTTCAACCATTTATCCATTATTTTTAGCTATCTATCTCAAGCATTTATTCATTACTTGTAGCAAATAACTCATTTTTGGAACACAACCATACTTGCTGGGCTACTTCTTCCATCCACAAGTCAGTGTTCAGAAAAATAAAAAGCAGTTTCTCTATCACGCTGTCAGAAATGACAAGGAATGGATTGGTAACTGCTTGGCTAAGAGATGCTGAGTTTTGGGAAAGAATAAACTCATTTTGTTTGCACTGTATAATACTTGAGAAAGAACTCCCTGTACTATTAGTGTGACATGCAGAATAAATGGCAGAAGCGAGAATTTCACAATGATTTCTATTGTATAACCTTATTTAACAATGAGGTTTGCCATACTGTACATGATTTATAGATTCTAAATGTATGAGAATAGGGAGATGGGATGTGCTGCACTCTATATTGTTATTCAGACAAAAAAAGTTATGCATGAGTAAAGCAGGATGTGTATTTAAATAAAAAGAGAAAAAAAAGTGAAGTAAAAGGGTAAAAGATGGACTAGATAAATCCACGGTCTCTCTTACACCTCTCTGCTGTTGTTCATTTGTCTCAATTAGTGTGCATCCATTCAGGTTGTACAGTCTGTGAATTCATAGCCATCTATTTGCTTTACATTTTCTATTTTTTCCTATCGCTGCCTCTTTCTTAATTTATTTGGTTTGAATTTTCAAGCTGAATGGCATGAGTGTATTACATTGCCTGCACACAATTACTGAGATAATAGGTTAATATTACAATTACTGAATCAAAGTCAAAACCTTCTGATTTCAAAGAAATTTGTAGAGGGGGAACTTTCACATATTGCAGTTGCTGAATAAATCTACCTTAGCACATGGCAGTCTGCCATATTCTGCAGCTAAAATAAGAATCACCTTAATCTTCATGTACAATAACCGCAATAATTTTACTTGACGCAGAAACACATTGACCAATTCAATACAAATGGACTCGCATGGAAGCAGGGCACTAAAAGTCCAAAGACACACTCTTTAATGTTCCATTGTGAATTGTAACTGTAAAAAGTAATGTTAGAACTGAGTTGTGTGCTGCACAGAATGACTGCAGCTGTGGCACAGGGAGTGACCATTAAATCAATAAACACTGGAATATTTATTTTATTTTTCAAAAAGATCTATCATGGATTTGTTGTTGATGGTTTTAAATTGTGTGCCTGAGCAATCATAGAAAAATGTTCTGCTGCTTGTTTTTTTCCCACTGTAATGAAAAACAGAAGCAGCAGCAGCTGGGTAGTCAACTGTTGTCCTTCACATCCCAGTGACCAGCTCACGCTGATCACTGCACATTACTATATCAAGGCTCGACGCAAGCACACACATATGCACGCAAACTGTAACCTCACATATACAGGGAGTGGACAAAAAACAAACATGCGTGCAATATAACAGCCCTACATACAATTACCAAAACATACCACCACATATGCGTCACAAAGGCAGAATTTGCTGCATTGCCTTATTTTTAACAGGTGTTGCTTCTAGGGCTGCAGCTATCGATTGTTTTAGTAATCGAGTATTCTACTGATTATTCCATCGATTAATCGAGTAATAGGATAAGAAATACTTTTGTTTTATTGAAGAGAAATAACATACAATAGTTTGGTTTATTTTTTTTGCCTACATTGCTTACAATGTCATCTCTCAAACAACTAAACAATAACTGCATTTATAAGTGACACATATTGTTTTCTGAAATGCAACCTCAAACTAAAGCACACAAACATACATAAATGTTACCTTAAGTTGTGCAACTTAACTATTAGAACTAAAAGTTTCAACCTGAGACTGATCTGCATATAGGCATATATGTTAATATTAGTTATACTCAACCTATTTTCATTTATATATTTGATTACAACGTCACACAGCTCTGTTACACTTATGCTAGTAGAGCGTTGATCAGCTGTTTCTCCGTGAAGAGAGAGTGGTGCGCAACAATCAGCTGTTTTTCCGAAGGGGTAGTCAACAAGTCGGCTCTTTAGATCCAACTGTGGTCACCTCACTACGTGTTCTTGTCTTTCATTTTGGTAATTGTTGCGTTTGGTGTAGTTTCATCGTCTATATGACTCATGTCAGACTTGTTGAGATGCTGAAGCATTAACATTGTGCTATTTTGTTGGTAAACTAGTTTGATTTTGCAGTAGACACACTGTCCAGTGTTTTCGTTTTAATTACGTTTGAACTGATTCCAAACGTTGGACACTTTCTGTTGTTTTCTCCAGCCTGTCTCTTTTCTTAGCCCCTTAGGCGCTTTCTTAATTTTGTAATCAGTCTTCATGACGTGTCGCAAGCAGCGTCAGCCTGGTGTCGACAGTTATAATCCTCCGTGTGGAAACACCGTGAGCGATACACTGTTGGTAACATTGATTAAACAAAGCTTCGAGGCAAATCATTTTGCATCAAGGATTTTTAGTAATCACATTATTTGAGTTACTCGAGGAATCGTTTCAGCTCTAGTTGTTTCCTTCCTCTGTGCATAACAGATACAACGTTTCTCCATAAATACACCAATCTAATCAGTCATAATCAAGAGGTAGGCCAGCCAAAGGAGATAACTCCTCTACCCTACTCTAATGCTCTAATCTATGTTAATCTATACGCTTTGAATTCACCCTTTTCACCTATATACAACCTTGGTGTCACCCACTGACAATTATCTGCCTACAAACAGCATAAATCAAAACACAAAAATATCAGATTTAAATACAAACTGTCTCATTAAAAGCCGTATATGCTAATTTAAAGGATAAGTGCACTTGCCAACAGAAGACTCTTTTTCTATTATAGTCAACGACACAATAGTTGTACAATTTACTTGCTTTGCGCCGCATGAAATCAATATTAAACTAAATATTAAAATCAATAAATATTCAAAGATTTGCAATCCAATTCATCAACGCTATTTGGAATGATCAATGTGTGACTTTGCCCAGTGTGACTGATTTCAACATGTGTCACCACATTTAATTTTTCTGGCCATGATATAATTGTAAATGAGATAAACATAATTTTCCCCTCCAGGCCCACTGCGAAGTTCAATGTCTATAATAATGTCCTATGGGGAAATTACTATTTTCATGTATAGAGGGGGGGGGTCCCCCCGCAAATTATTCACATTCCTCTCAATGCAATTCTCCCGCTGGCACACCATCGTAGTCCCTCCAGCAAAGACCATTTTATTGTTTGTATAAAGTGTGATATTGGTCACTCTGTCTGGGTGGTTCCCTACATGTACAATGTGTATGTCTTTGTGTGTGTCTTAATACATGAGTGGAAGGACTGTGTTTGTGGTGTAAAGTTGATGTCTTGGTTGGTTGTCACACAATTTAAATTCCAACCTGACCTTTCATGTCCCCATTGGATGAAGCCCTCCAGGGATTAACCAATCACACAGCCCCACTGAGCGGAGATTAAATCAGCCTCCCTGAGCTGCCAAGTGTCTCATTCTCTTCCTGTTTAGATATATGGTCTCTCTCCTCGCATGTTCACTCTTTCTCTATCTTTCTGAAGTCATAAAGTGTTTCCATTCACCTGCTTTTATTCGCAGTTTCAATTTGCATGACAAGACCTGACTGGAAACGTCTGGAAAAATCACTATAGCTTCTGCTCCAGTAAACAAACTATACTGAAATAGCGGAAGATGAAAACATCTGCTCTGTGTGGAGCTAATAGGGAACTGTAACATTCCTCAAATACATGAAACAAAAATGCCATATTTCCATTATGTTTTTCTAAATTGGTTTCCATTGTTTGAGGATTGACTGGTGCTCTTTTAATTGTGTCATCTTATTATGTCCTGCAATATTTTAATGGCACCAACTGGAGAAGTAGAGCCACCAACTGTTTATGTGGAAGCACCCAACCTCTTACATTCACATTAGAGGATGGATACCCGACCCGAGCCCGACGGGACCCGACGGTACCCGACGGGTCGGGCCGGGTTCGGACAGATTTTTAGAAAGGATGCTCGGGTTCGGGTCGGGCTCGGTCACATCAGCGCGATAAGGCATTGAACATTTTGAATTTAAAACAGCTTAAAATAAATGTCAAATATTACCCTAACATCCGTCTTCCTGTGTGCTGTGACAACGAAAGACGTGCGTATTAAGCTACAATGTGGCAGCGCAACGATGGAAGATGTTAAAAAGAAGTTGGCCGCAGGAGATTTTAAAACTATTGAAAACGAAGGAAAGTCAGCGGTGCATTGATGCGCTTTAACTGTGTCGGGCTCGGGTCGGGCTCGGACAGAAATATCTTAATGCCTGTCGGGCTCGGGTCGGGTTCGGTTACTGCTCTGTCGGACGCGGGCCGGGCTCGGACAGAAAAATCCGGGCCCGATCCGCACTCTAATTCACATAACAGTAGTGTGGATTAATTTATATTTGCAGATTTTCTAGAAATCCAGTAAAAATGTGTTTGACATTTGAATGGAATGCTGACTATAGAGCTATGGTAGAACCAGAAGCGAACGAGGCAGGGCGTCACATCTTAACACATTTTAAGTTCTGACCGAAATGTGTTTGCCACTTTGAGTATTGGGATACGTTCTGATCTAAATCAGGAAACTATCCTGACTGTAAATTATATTTTATACAGACACAGTTCTTCATTTATTTTTGCTTGGCAGTATTTTACAGTTTCTACAAATGGCTGCAAATCCAAGGTGCTTTGAACCAGTGATCTTTATTTTTTGTAATAAGCACTGGAACTAAGGTAATATGAGGTGGCTACATTCTGACAACTGAGCAGGTGATTTAGTGTTTTGCACTTTGTATATAAGACATAGATGCCTGCTGGTAAAGGATGATGAAATCAATAAACGGCACTCTTCCAGGAAATAACTAAGTTAAAGCAGAAATTGCAATGGTACATTTTTTGGATTTGTTGTTAAAAAGGTACACAAGATCCGAAAGAGCCTAAAGCAGCCACCTCTCTGGCTCATTTTGTTGCTTTCTCTGCGTCTCTTCCTCTCCCATCCTCCCAGTTCTAATCCCTGTTATCTGTTTGATTGACCAAACCCTTTAATCACATAGCTATCTCGAGGATGGAAATGGCAGTGGCTAGATAATTAGCTGCTAGATAATGGATGCCTTTTTTCCAACAGCCATCCTCTTCTCCCTTGTTCACTGGTCATTGCTGGAACAAGTTTATAGTTAATTGACTATTCATCACGAGCCATCTGATGTTTGCTGAGAGTTGCTTTCGCCAAAATTCTCCACTTTTACCTCCCCGCATACAGATACACAATCACACCAAAGTGGGAATGAGCAAGCACGCTCACAGTCAGTATTAAACACACACAACACACACATACACAAATGCATGATTGTGCACACAAGTACAAACAAAGAAACCAACATGCATGTGCATTAGCATAAGCATTACCCTATGGGCCAGCTTATCTACATTCATACTTAAGGTAGCTACGTATTTAATAAGTTTAGAGGTTTATTGTATGGTAAACAATGTGAAATGAATCAAAAACAAGGTGCTGCTATATGGCACGTATCAAGATGTGTGACCTTTGACAAATATACAAAGCGACCTTTATCAAAGACACAAAGTAAACTCATAAAATATACTGTAAAGCTATAATGTGTAGGTTTGTGTACGTGCCTTTTGCATATAAGCAATGGTAGAGTGGCAGAACATTAGACTATCATTAGTAGTCTACTTAACCTGACTTTATTTTTTAAAACACTTTGTAGACTAAGCTCAATATAAGTATTACATTAAGAATACATTCTTTTAAAGTTTATTTTGGTTGTTTGTTAGTTATATGTTGCTCTTTTGCCATTGTTGTTTGGGTTTTGCGGCAGTATTTTTGTGGTTGGTTGTCAGTTGTTGTTGCGTTGGTATAATTGGTTGTGTTAGTATGGGTTGGTTAGTTGGTTGGTTGATTGATTCATTAATTCCAAGGTGGTCTTCACTAAGTAGGGAAAGGGTAATATGACAGATTTAAAATAGGTAAGCAATGTATTTATAGGTATTTGCTATAAAACAGTCAGTGATTATCAAACCTTTCTGCCCATGGCTCTTGTTCAGCTGCAATCCACTATACTTAGCAGCATTTTGGTGTACCAATGCACACTAAGAAGAAGAAGAAAAAAACAGAGTACTCAGCGTTTCCCATCATCCTGGGAAGAAAGGTCATACATTTTGCTGCATGGCAGTAACCGTTGGGTCCTAGCACATGCACCTATCACATTTGTGGAGGGATTCTGGAATCTGTTTCATGATCTTGCATTATGAATCAGTCAAAGGAGGGAAAATTAATTATTTAGAGACATCCTATAAATTTAGTACAGTAAAGGTCCCTAATCTGGGTCTGGCATTGGCACTGGGTTACAGGAGGGTTTTTTGTCATCAAGAGGCCAAAGTATTGCACAGAGATCCTTCATCAAGAACCTGCAGTCTCAGCCATCAGGCAAACAGAATAACATTCACATTTTTCCCACAATTAAAGTACGAGACTGGAAAGCTACGGGATAAATTGCCTCCTAATCGGGCAGGTGGGCTGCGAGGGCTCTGGGCGTCAGAAGGCTTTAGATCATTTCATTTATTACCAAGTTGATTTAATCAGCACTGGCCCCTGATTTGATGAATTGCTCTAATAAGCCGCTTGGTAAATTGTTCATCTTTGGGGGAAAGACATAGCATGCAAAACGTCTTTTAATACTGTTAACACACAAATACATGTGGGCATTAAATGTGAAAGCAGCATTACAAAAAATCTGCAGTTTTTCTGGCAGAGTTGAAGTCTTGAGTTACAGTAATTGGTTAGTATCATATGAACATGCAAGTGAACAAAGAACTGGCGACCGTGTTTGCCTGTTATAAGCTGTGTGTACACACACACACACACACACACACATATATATATATATATATATATATATACATACATATATATATATACATACATATATATATACACATATACATATACATACATATATATATACACATATACATATATACACACATATATATATATACACATATATATATACACACATACACATATATATATACACACATACACATATATATATATATATATATACACACATACACATATATATATATACACACATACACATATATACACACATACACATATATACACACATACACATATATATATATATATATATATATATATATATATATATATATATATATATATATACAGTACAGATATACATGTACATACATGTATATGCTGTATATACATATATAAATATATATTGTACATACATACATACATACATACATACATACATACATGTAGCATTACCTGAAAGGAACTGAACTGTTGAAACAAATGAAAAAATCTACATGAGTGCCTTGGTGTCATTTAAACTTCAGTGAGGTTGCTCAAAAACGTACCAGGACAGCAGCTCGTTAACTTCGCTCCATCATTCAATTTATTACCACAGAACACAGCAAAGGACAGTATGTCCGTGGCTTTATGCTCCAAATACTCTTTTTTTCATGCCTAATTTACACATACCGATGATTAATGAAACAGTAGTTGTTGTCACATGAGTGTGTGTGTGTGTGTGTGAGTGTGTGTGTGTGTGTGTGTGTGTGTGGGGGGGAGGCTCTGGCACTAAAACAACCCACGGACTGTGGTGAGAAGTCATGCAGAGAGAAAGTAGTGTGGGGTGGTGGAGGTCTGTCCCATCTGTCTCCCTCAAGAGTACAGCTCACACACACAAGCACATAAATAAGTCATTTATTTGATAGGATGCTTTGTTAGTTAGTCCCTGTCTCTATCTATTTTCCAATTTTTCTTTTAAGCCAAAATGTGTGACATGTTGACAAAATGTATTATCTGTTTGATCTATTTTTTAGCAAATATAATTGAGTCACAGCCTTTATTTACAGTAATTAATTATGCATGTGCCTTTTCTGTTTGAAACAATCTATTCTGTCCAATGTTTGTTCACATGGGAACTGTTTAAAATTGCTATTTGTCCTAGTTAATCAGGCTGATGTGAGTCTTTGTGGGATTATTGTTACTTTAAACGGAACGGCATTGTGTGCGAGAGTGAATATGTATGTGCGTGTGTGCGTGTGTGCATGCGTGCATATGCTTCCAATCAAATTCTTGTATGAAAGCAAAATTTAACAACCACAATATTTGATGAGCTTGACATGTGGGAGATCCAAAGTGACTGCCATCCAGTAATCAAATGAAAGATTAAATGGTAACGCAGATTTCTGTGCCACTTAAATATCTGCACGGCTCTCTGGTGCTCCGAAACGGACGCAACAGAAGCATTACTCCATGTAGTGATGCTAGTTAAAATAAAGTATCGGTTCAGGCACCGACAATATTTAACAAGTAGTCTTGCTTTGCCAGAACTTCCTCCACAGCGCTGCGAAGGACGGTCGGGCGAGTCCACACAGCATTCCGAGACGGGAGAAAAACGTGCTCTGGTTTGTTGGCATTTCAAATCGTTATTGGCAACCGTTGTACGGAACAATGGTGCCTCTGCAAAATAGTTTCAAGAAGGAACTTGTTTTGGTGGAACGTGTACGTACGTTCAAAGGTTGTTTTTGTCGTGCAACAGAAAGCTCAGATTGGACAGATAGTCTAGCTAGCTGTCTGGATTTACCCTGCAGAGAACTGAGGAGCAGTTAACCATAGTCCTCATTAATCCACTGGAGTTTAAAATGCAACATACAGAACGCCCGAGGCAACGGACATCCAGTCTAAATGAGTGGAAAAAAAATACCAAACCCTACAAAAGACAGAGGGGACTTACTTACAGCTGCAAAAAAGATGGTTGGTGAGAGAGCTCCAAGATCTTGGAAAGCAAACAAAAAATAAAGTAAATATAATGAAGTGAATCACATTACATTATTTTGTAAGAGAAACACATTTAGCTTGTTCTGGAGTTGAATTGAAATTTGGTTTGACTGTTGTCTGCTGGCATACCTATTGCATCATTACAATACAATGTAGTGACTACAAAAGGACATTGATTCATTTTATTCATAGAAATATAGGCAAAAAAGTATACTATGACAATTAGTAGCTTTGCAGAATTAAGTAAGTAAACACTGCATGTTTATGCATTATAAAACAAAACAAAAAGGCGGCAAGTCTGCAGCTATGATTTTAATTGGGCTTCTACATCAATAGTACAGCCTTGTTCATAAAATGCTAGAAAATCCACCACAGTCTCGGCCAATATTTCACAGCACAATGCACATATTCCTTCATGCTTGTGATTGCTGCTGGGTTTCTTTGCATCTTTAGACTGTGTAATTGTATCACAGTAGAAACAAATGTGCCGAGGCTTCAATTGTATTTGAAATTGTCTGTTTAAAATACCATGTAAAGATAACTGATGTAAACAGCCTTTTACATGTATATTCTTCTAACGACGAGATAAGAAACAAGATACAATTTAACAATTAGAATGACTGTGATAACTGGGTGAATGCACGAGCTGTGCCAACGCATGGTGAAGATAATATGCTCTGTGTAACAGATTCTGTCTTTGTTCTTCAATGAATATCAACGCAGCAGAACGTATCTTTGCATATGATTTTTTGAGAGCAGAGCTTACAGGTCCCATGACATGGTGTGCTTTGGATGCTTTTACATAGGCCTTAGAGGTCCCCTAATACCATATCTAAAGTCTCCTTCACAAAATTCAGCCTTGGTGCAGAATTACAGCCACTAGAGCCAGTCCCACAATGAGCTTTCCGTAGTATGTGCCATTTCTGAGTCTGGGCAGGCGGGCAGGCGGGTTCAGCTCGCGTAAACTAGTCAGTGCTTAGTCTGGATCGGCGAGGGTTCATTTACCGGATAGTTCCACCGCCGCCTTTCCGCTTTCTTTGTGTTTAAGATAAACTCCGGTCCCAGAAATGAGCAGCAACCAGAACCTCTGAGCAACGTTACAAGCCGAACATGGCGGATTGTGATACACCCCTGCATAGCCCAGACCTTCCGCCACAGTGCTGTGGAGATAGGTCTGGCAATACGAGACTAGTGAGTACTTTACTGCTTGCTACAACATACTGGGCGGGGTTACGATGTGTGCATGCTGCGGTTTATTGGCAGGGAGAGTCATCAATACTGTGCAATTTCATACAGTGCAATATTTAATTTATTAACCATTCCATTTCATTACTGTGCAATATTTATTTATTTATTATTTAGTACTTATCCATTTCATTTCATTACTGTGCAATATTTATTAATTTGTTAACACTTATCTACTTTCACATAATGTGTATTCAAAGCTATTTTATATACAGTGGCTCTCCGGACTCAGGACTGTGCACCAGCACCCCACCCCCTCTCTTTTTTCTCTGCACTACATACACTTTATATTATCTTATATACTTATATTTTTGTGTCAACACTGTAAAGGGATTGCTTCAATCTTGTTGCACAGGTACTGTGTACTTGTGTATAATGACAATAAAGGCATTCTATTCATTCTATCACTTGGTTGATCTTTTTAAACACCAAAAACATGCAATCTTCGCTAAATAAAAAAAATAAAATATCTGAACAGTACAGGGTTTCTTTCCTCTCTAACAAGCCATTTGTGTACAGACACCAATACAACAGCTACTTCATGTGCATGTTCACCAGCCAACAACCACAGCTGGCCATGACTTTGCGAGGGAGGATGCAGTGACGGGATATTTTATGTTTTTAAAAGAGGGGGGATGGAGGCAGATTGTCCCAAAGGAACAGTCTGGATCAAAGCCTGTGTGAGGCTTACGATGTAGTCGAAAGTTAAAAAATAAAAAATAAAGGTCTGATGTGCCGACTGTGACGTCATAACCCTGTGGGATAAATAAGCCTCCTGTGAATGTAAATGTGGATGTGGGACCTTGTCTCCTAGACAGAGGGAGACATCTTTTAGGTGCATGGGGCCAATGCACACCAGTGATAATGTCACAGATGTCGCTGACCTTTCTTGCCTACACAAACATCCACTCCCTCACATGTTCACAGGGCTGTGTGGAGGCGTGCAATCCCACCCCTACATGTACACATGTAAACTGATTCACATGCGCTTCTGTTTCATTGTCTCTCCCTTTCCATGTGCCCTGACCTCTCCATACCCTCTGAGAGACACTGCACACAGGCAGACTCACACCTTCAGATACATGAACACACTCCGACAGTGTGAAGTGACCTGAATCACACAGGGAAGGCAGCATCAACATCAGAGGGTTGTGATGGGGGTTATTGTCAGAGAGTCTGTTGTCACATCTGTCTCTGCTTTGACCTCTCCCTATGCTCTGAACTCTTGCATACACACACACACACACACACACACACACACACACACACACACACACACACACACACACACACACACACACACACACACACACACACACACACACACACACACTCTTCGTCTTCTTTGGACAATTTCAAGAGCAATTAGTCTGTCCATGCCACCAGGGTTAGGCAGCATATCCGAATGTGGCTCAGAACCAGAGGCGAAACACTGCTAGCTAATGATGTGATGCTGAGGGAAGGGTTACCCTGAGTGACTTTGGTCAAGACTCGCCTAACATGCTTTCTCCCTTCTTTTATTGAAATGTAGGCTGAAGGTTTGTATTCACGCCTAATTGACTCAACTCCTCTGCTGGCTGTCCTGTCCACTGTCGTATTATGTGTAATGCGCGTTGCGAAAAGTCAAGCCGTTTGTTCAAACAGTGGCTTCCCACCCGGTCTTGCTCATTATCCTGAAACATGTTCTTAGAAAATAAGACATTATGTTGACATATGAAAACATCTTGTAGAAAACCACAAATTAAAAACAAAACAGATATATTTACCTTCAGATCTCATGATATTAGGAACTGGTTTGAAGCAGCTAGTTCTGCCATCTGACCTCAATGGCTGGTAGTCACTGTCGCCATCGCTGACACCAGCAATAGACAAAGTTCAGGTACATCATTGTAGAAGTAGAAACATATGCCAGCAAACCAGGAATGAGACTCAGTGGAGGGAAAAGACTGCCACCACATCTTTTTGCCTTAAAAGCAAATTGGTTGGAAACAAAGCCAGATGTACAATTAAGATGACATGTACTGTAGGTTTGTACTGGAGTTTTTTTGCAATAAGAGTTGTAGCAGTAGTTAAATATTATTCCTGCTCAGCCATGTCAAGGAATTGACTATTCATAGCAAATTGTTACACATTTAGATAGGGTGGGTATGATCCTGCTCTTTTATTTATAATCTGAGGATTAATGAGGATTCGGCTGGGGCAACCTTAATAAACACATACATCACCGCACAGTTATTTGAATAAAGTTTGGTCGGTTGCAGCGAGGGAAAGATCACTGAAGCAAAACTTGGAAGGAGCAGCTTGTCACTTAGGGATTCAATGACAGAGGTGGGCTGTCAGGGCCATCAGGGCCTTCTCTGCTGGCCCTGTCAAAATCAAAAATATATTTTTTCACAATTAAATTAATGTGTGTCGAAAAATCAATTACTTTTTCAGTACGTTACGATTATATTTCCAGAAAGAATATGGTAGCTGGATTTTCCATGTCATCTAAACGCATCACAGCTCCGTGGACCAGCACTAGTAGCATTGCTAGCCCTTCATTGATGCTGCCATTTCCCATTTGATAACTTTGAGTGACGTGTGTATCAGCCAATCAAATTAGGGGCCCAGCGTTGTGTCGGCGCTAGCCCCAGCGGATGTCATCAAAAGTTGAACCTTTTAGCGGGTTGTGAGTGAACCAGAAGTGAACTATTATGGCCGCTGCCTTCACACCTCCTGAACCTGTTTCCGAGCTCCTTCATGTGCCTTTTTAAAGGTGATTGTTTGGAGAGAAGAAAGAAATTATTTTAAGAGGAAGACCTACACCTAAACTGGATGAGCTGACCAAGGCTGGCAAAGGTTTTGTGTGGCACTTCACTGAGGGTAACTACGACCACTATGACTGGCTAACAGCTAGCATCGAGCGGAACAAGCTATTTTGCTGGCTGTGTTTGCTTTTTAATACCAGACAGGGAACATGGAACACTACAGGTTTTAACAGCCTTAATAGCTTCACCAAGGTGCTAGCAAACATCAGGCATCCGAGCGACACCTCACAATGGTGGTACACATGAAGACCTTTGGTGAGTCCAGGGTGGATTTGCAACTGGATGAGCAGCAGAAGGCCCTGACTGAAATCCCACGGTACGCTACTGTTCAATGATTACCGGTGTAACGCTAAACCACGGTAGAAATGCTGACGGTAACAATTACCCTTTTCATTTAAAATATGCATATTATGCAGTGGATTACCACGGTGTGGAAACCCTGTGTTTAATCCTTCCCAGCTTCATCCGAGACTCGTGAAGTTGCCCTTCTCCAGTCTAAGCGCAGGCACACTGCGCTTAGACTGGAGTAGGGGACAGAATGTAGCAGCGGACTTTTTTCTTTTCTTTCTTGAAGTGATGCCCAGAACGTAAGTTAAAACTCTTCTGCGGCTTGCTAAACTGTCATGGGTTTTACTGCCTCGTTATCTTCAATAAGTATTCTGCTACGATGTGGAAGTTTATTTGGATATATATACAGTGGGTACGGAAAGTATTCAGACCCCTTTAAATTTTTCACTCTTTGTTTCATTGCAGCCTTTTTCCAAAAATCAAAAAAGTTCATTTTATTTCTCAGTAATGTACACTCAGCAACCCATCTTGACAGAAAAAAACTGAAATTTAGAAATTTTTGCATATTTATTAAAAAACAAAAACTGAAATATCACATGGTCATATGTATTCAGACCCTTTGCCGTGACCCTCATATGTAACTCAGGTGCTGTCTATTTCTTCTGATCATCCTTGAGATGGTTCTACACCTTCATTGGAGTCCAGCTGTGTTTGATTATACTGATTGGACTTGATTAGGAAAGCCACACACCTGTCTATATAAGACCTTACAGCTCACAGTGCATGTCAGAGCAAATGACAATCATGAGGTCAAAGGAACTGCCTGAAGAGCTCAGAGACAGAATTGTGCAAGGCACAGATCTGGTCAAGGTTACAAAAAATTTCTGCTGCACTTAAGGTTCCTAAGAGCACAGTGGCCTCCATAATCCTCAAATGGAAGACGTTTGGGACGACCAAAACCCTTCCTAGAGCTGGCCGTCCGGCCAAACTGAGCTATCGGGGAGAAACCTTGGTGAGAGAGGCAAAGAAGAACCCAATGGTCACTGTGGCTAAGCTCCAGAGATGCAGTCGGGAGATGGGAGAAAGTTGTAGTAAGTCAACCATCACTGCAGCAATCCACCAGTCGGGGCTTTATGGCATTGGCCCGAAGGAAGCCTCTCCTCAGTGCAAGACACATGAAAGCCCGCATGGAGTTTGCTAAAAAACACCTGAAGGACTCCAAGATGGTGATAAATAAAATCCTCTGGTCTGATGAGACCAAGATAGAACTTTTTGGCCTTAATTCTAAGCGGTATGTGTGGAGAAAACCAGGCACTGCTCATCACCTGTCCAATACAGTCTCAACAGTGAAGCATGGTGGTGGCAGCATCATGCTGTGGGGGTGTTTTTCAGCTGCAGGGACAGGACGACTGGTTGCAATCGAGGGAAAGATGAATGCGGCCAAGTACAGGGATATCCTGGACGAAAACCTTTTCCAGAGTGCTCTGGACCTCAGACTGGGCCGAAGGTTTACCTTCCAACAAGACAATGACCCTAAGCACACCGCTAAAATAACGTGCAACAACTCTGTGGCTGTTCTTGAATGGCCCAGCCAGAGCCCTACTTAAACCCAATTGAGCATCTCTGGAGAGACCTGAAAATGACTTTCCACCAACGTTTACCATCCAACCTGACAGAACTGGAGAGGATCTGCAAGGAGGAATGGCAGAGGATACCCAAATTCTGTGAGAAACTTGTTGCATCTTTCCCAAAACTCATGGCTGTATTAGATCAAAAGGGTTTCTACTAAATACTGCAAAGGGTCTGAATACTTATGACCATGTGATATTTCAGTTTTTGTTTTTTTAATAAATATGCAAAAATTTCTAAATTTCTGTTTTTTTTCTGTCAAGATGGGTTGCTGAGTGTACATTACTGAGAAATAAAATGAACTTTTTGATTTTTGGAAAAAGGCTGCAATGAAACAAAGAGTGAAAAATTTAAAGGGGTCTGAATATACATTATGTATATATATATATATATATATATATATATATATATATATAATATATATATATATATATATTATTGCCTTGATAATAATAATATTGCTGTTGCTGTGTTTCTTATTGCATAGCTGATAGATGTGCAGACTGTTTAATACTAGTTGTGCAGGCAGGTTGTGTTTGCTATCAGCGTGCAATCGCCAGTAAACAGACCAGCCTGTGGAGCCACATGCTTAGCTATTAAAAGTGCATTACACCGTTTGCTCCGTTATGACTATGTGTGCTGTAACAAATGTGTTACTGAGCAATATGTTACATTTATGTTAATTATTACAGAGAAATTAATGTAATTCTTAGTATCGTTTCTTGTTATATGCTGGTGGCTATAACATTTAGTTTTGGTAAATAATGTTCATAGTAAGTCAGACGCTTATTAATTATTTGCTTATATTTCAGAACCACATCCTACTTCACATGTAATGTCAAAAAGAATGGCATAGTTAACTTCATGTTGGAGTTGTAAATAAATCCTCCTGATCTCAAAGTCAGACATCTCTGGTTCATGTTCTTACCTGACACCCTACAGCGGGCCAGTGTTTCAGTAGACAGGTTTCCATAGTTTTTAGAAGCCTATTGCCTATAATTTGGTTCTGAAACTATTTCTTGCTTGTGTGCTCAGTGCTTTCTAATCATTTTGAACACCCTTTTTTAAAATACTGTAATAATACCGAAAAACACACAAGTACACCTATACTTATTGACTAACAAGTAGTCAATACGTTTTTAAAACAGCAGAGTTTATGGCCCAAAAAGGAAGAGCCTGGAAGGCTCAGCATCGGGAGGCTAATTCATGAGGGTGCTATTTTATGTGTGAGCTAAATATTGCACATCTGTTCATGTGTGCTGCAAGAGTTATGTTTCTGTTTATTGAATGTAATTCATGAGGGTGCTATTTTTAGTGTGAGCAAAATATAACTGAGAATGTTTCTGTTTATTGAATGTGTTATTCAGTGCAAATATAACTGAGAATGTAGTAATGATGGTATATTAGGTTATTACTGTCACTCTGTTAAAGGCAAATGTTCACAGATCACGGAGATATGATTGAGTCCAGACTTTACGGCATTGTAGTTAAGTGAAAGTAGGTCAAGTTGTAATTTACTGCCCCTACCAGCGGCAGCATGTAATACTATCTATTTACAGAGGGGATTTAAATGTATGTCTGATCAACTGGCAATTTAGGGGACATCGCCCAACCCTAGAAGGCTAACCATTCCCTTGTTTTCCTTCGCCACAATGCTCCACTTGTTCGAAAAAGTACCTTCTCTTTTCCTTTACTTCGCCCTCAACAGGTGCTACTGCTGACTCCGCGGCCGGTCTCTTAACACCGGGGATATGCTGCCACATTTTTTAAAACCAATGTCACGGACTAGCACTGAAAACTACTCCACGCGCCACTGTGGCTGGTATACAAGGCAAAGTCACCCGCCACTTTGAAAAAGTACCCGACATTGGCTGGTGGCGGGTGCTAATTTCCTACTCTGCTAATAAGCATCTAACTTGTCTAAAGTATTAATATTAAACAATTAAAAATCTAATGAGGTTATACATATAATTATGTTCTAAAATGATTGATGCTCCGTGGGAGACCAGGCGTGTAGGGATTCACATGAGGGACCTTAAGCTCAACACTTTCAACTACTTTATACACTTTTCTTTTTTATTTGCAGTCTAGCAAAAGTAACCATTGCTTATTTGGCAGCACCTGAGAAATCCCACCAAGCTAAAACCATTGTATTAGAAATTTACATACTAATTGAAGAGGCATAAAAGTGGTGGATTGGAGATCAAGACCTCAGGAAGCGAGCCGTGGTAAGTCTGCTTTCCCTCTCCCTGATGTGTGCGAGGCCTCCTTCAAGGTGGGTTACCACTTGTCGTGTCACAAGACTCGCATAACGGCTACACATGACGATAAAAACCTTGGCACGAACAGGTCAATGTCGCTCGTGAAATAACGAGAAGAGGACAGAAAGAAAAAAAAGTTAAAAAAGGCACGCCACTCGACACGTGGCGACTTAAGACTAGGCATCGACAGCGTGAACCCAGTGGAAGTTATGGGAGAGGCGGGCGGATCAGTGGCTATCCCCCCGTGGCAGATTACACAAAATACACACAATGAGAGACAGGAATATGGCAGCGGCACACTTTTTCTCCCCTAATTATCAGACGCCATATTGGCTCTCTTCAGGAAGTGAGGAGGTAATTTTGTTTCTGAGTCCTTTTGGGAAATTAATTCATTTTACTAAAGTGACTTGGTAATTACAGTGACACCGAGGTTAATTGCCAAATCTGTATTGCTTTGGTGCCGTCAACGTCAAAGAAATCTGTTCTCTAAACACTCAACAGTAGACAACACACACACACACACACACACACACACACACACAAAAGCCCCATTTGGGTTTTGTGTGCTTTATGTCTGAACAAAAGCCCTCGTCGTGCACAAGTGAACAAGCACAGGCGCGCACAAAAATACCACATTCTGAAGGATTTAAAGTAAAAGGATACTAGTGCGTCATGACTGAAAGAAAAAGTAAACAAAAGCTAAAGGTCAAAAGACTGAATCATACCACAGAGGAAGAGAGCGTCAAAAAAAACAAAGCATTACCTATTTTTAGACTTAAATATACATGTGATGGGCCACTTGACACTAAGACATTCATCCTTGTAATGAAGTCTTTAATCAGCTGATGACAATCCGCTCCTTCTCTGATGAGCTTTGTCCACTGCTTACTGTTTGAAGTTGGTCATAAATTCACACAGAAAAGTTTATTAACAAAAACACGGCAAAGTCATCAGAGTGGAAACCTCTGTAATTATTATTACGAAATAGAACTCATTTGTTCTCCGCGGACCAAATCAACAATAAAAGACATCGTGCTCATTAACGCATCCGAATAAGGTGCCAACTGGGTTTGTTATGAAATATGTTTATTGGAAGTTGGGTGGAAAGCCCCAGTACAGCATGTTCCACAAATATAACTGCTGATTTGCAAACTTCCTTCTTACCCTTTTATCCTTGAATAATTTGAATGAAATTATTTTGCCTAATGTCGGTGCCCCTGTGCTGCTGCACCCTAATCAACGTACACTTTGATGTCTCCTTTAATGTGTGTGGGTATTTGGTTTGTTACCGTTTCTTGTCGAGCTGGTCGGACAGTTTCCTCTAGACAATATTGCAGCTTCTGAAATCAAAGCATAAAAAAGGGTTGCAACATAAGTAAAAACAAAAAGATTACTTTAACCACAAGTCCATCTCGTTCTCTGGTGCAACACAAACACTGCAGTATGTCTGGCAAGATGTAACAAATGCCTAAAGCATCAAATTAAAGTTAACAATTTATCCTGTCCCACGGCATGCTTTTTAGAGGTTTTTATGGACTCTTCAAAGAACATAGCACTAGCTAGAGTACAGGCAGGACGCCAGGAAATAACTTTAAAATGTGCTACATTTAATGGAGGCCCAGTGCATCCAAATATGATATATTATATTATATAGTTTTTCCATTTACATTTTACTCGCCTTGACTCTACTCCCAGGTACTTGCCAACTAGAGCTGGGCAATATGGAGAAAATCAAATATCACAATATTTTTGACCAAATACCTCAATAACAATACTGCAGCGATTTTCTAATGTTGACTATTGGTGTTTTCACAAAATATTTGCACAATGATATTTTTTAATAAATAATCATCAGTAATGTGGATATAATGACTAAGTGGGTAAAGGCAAATGACATCACTTTACTGTAATGCAGCCTTTAAAACCAGGAAAAAACACCACTTATGCCATATTATGATATGACAATATCCAAAATCTAAGACGATATCTAGTCATATCACATTATTGATATAATATTGATATATTGCCTAGCCCTACTGCCAACAAGTGCTTTTTTTAGTACCATCTCCACCGTCATCATTGCTAGTGATTGACGGGGGTGTCCTGAACAAACCCGCCGTGTATAAATAGTTTAGCCAGCAGTGGTTTTTTTGCTGCCTCCAGCTTCTTTTGAAACTAAATGTGTCTTCTGTCTGTGGTAACAGCCCCATGCCGAGAGTCAAAAACAACACACCTTTGACGTTCTCTGTGTGTGTCACCTTAGGTCATGGCAGTTTCCTGCGGTGTCGCTATGCCGACCAGCCGCGCTCGCCTCATGCATGACGAGGTACTAAATCTGCAATGGAAAAAGGTGGCACCGTGGCCGAGTCGAGCTGAGCCGAGCCGGTACTAGCAGCGGGTAAGCGGCCAATAGGTCCCACAGCTATAATCGCTCCCATGTTACTGCGGCTGGTGTTTGAGCATTTGCCTTTTCCATCCTGACAACAGGTGCTGCATCAGCCAGACAGGATGTTCCTGGATGTTGAGGGAATCCCTTAGGCCATAGTGTCCCGTTGTCTGGTGCAGCTGCCAACAAGCAGGCTTACAAAAGAATTTATTGACCAGAAATGACAAGCCAGATTCCACTGTGTCTATTTGCAACAACAACAAAAAAAGACAGCAGTGCTGTGAAATATGGAAGAAACCAGAAAATGTGTAGATCTAACAGTCATTTTGAGAATGTCTGTTTGATGTCAAAGCCTCAGAGCTGCACATTAAGCCTTGAAGCTTGATTTACATACACAAATATATTAAAGGTGCTCTATGCGATGTTGGGTGACGTTACTTCTTCTTGACATTCAAAGTATTTTCAAACAAAATGAGACTAGCTTGCCCCTCCCTGCTCCTTGTCCCGTCCCCTCCCACTCCTTCCCGTGCTTCCGCGCGCACTTGTGAACTAACTTTAGTATCCATTAAAGTAAAGGGGCTCGATTACACAATACTTTTGGTAAGATGTTGCATTGAACTTAAAAAACAGTAAAACAGCGCTAAAAATACATTAAACTGTGAAACACACCGAATACCTTTCTCCTTCTCAACTTTTTGAATTCCCCTTCAAAATACAAGACATGTAATGTAACGTGCAAAATAATATTTTATAATAATATTTTTTTTGTAATCGTTAAGATCCGAAGATTTTACGAATTAACACCTGGGAAGCCCCCTCCCAAACAATCTATTTTTATAGCTTTTATTTGCTTATCTTTGACAAAGTTAAAAGTGTGCAGGATCAATTATTAGCAGGTCCTGTTTGCAATGTCCCAATGGATGTACAGACAGCTATCAAAGTATCCTTTATAGTGTAAGCCACACTAAATGTAAAGATATGTGTATCATTCAATCTTGTAGACAAAAAATAAAATACATTTATCTTTCCACCTTGGATTGCAAAAAACACCTCACGTAAGAGTAATTGTCTGGCTTCATTCACATACTTAGCTTAGAAGTACGGCATTGGGAACACTTTTGATATCTCAAAATGCAATAACTATTTACTCCGTGCTATAATTTTTATCCTTATTTTAGTAGTCTTTTAGCACAACTTAGTGAGACACCACATTGCATTTAACCACACATATTACTTGTGTATATGACAAATACATTTTTGAATTCTTGAATCCTTTTATTGAAAGACCTTATTATACAACATAACATGGACATTGACAATGCATCAGCATGAGACAGCACTATTTCAAAATTTATATATATTAGCTTAGATGTATTGCATCAAATTAATCACATTTGCATATTAATCACAGTGCCTTTTTTAGTGTTTCAGCACTTACATGATTGTACTGTCCCTTTATTAAAGCAATGCTGTCCTCTGTGTGCATATTCAAATTCATGTCATGAAAAGGAAACAGGACACAATTAAGATGTTTTTTGCCAATCCATAATGTATCCACTTATGTAGAGTCGTCTAAATAAATAATTAGTTGTGTGGAATGCTTAACCCGGGAGTTCATAGCGCTGGTGCAACTCTTAACCAATCAGGGCACAGCTCAAGGCCAGTTGATCCTTGATCAATGATGGGTCTTGATTCGCTCATTAGGCCCAGATGTGAAGACTAATTAGGCTCACCAGTCTCAATTGCTGCTGCTGTATCAAAACACACACACACACACACACACACACACACACACACACACACACACAACGCCCCCTTCCCCCCTCCCTCTAGACAACCTGAGCTTCCTGAGTGATCAATGTCTCTGTCATCCAGGGCTGTGTCCGAGGGCGCCAGGCAGGGCCGGTGAGCCTCTGCGGCCAGGCTCGGGGCTGACATTAGCGGACACAGGTTGAGTGATGTCAGCCTGCTACTCCCAGGGGGAGTTAGGGGGGCGAGGCAGGGGATCTGGCTCAGCCCAAAGCAGTGGGCTTGGAGAAAGGTCACTGCTCAGCAGTGTGATTAATAGACAAGACGCTGAGTGTCCCCAACGCCATTATCAATATCCGTGGCCACCAGCCGGCCTAACTGCATATGCAGTAGGAGTCACGCACACAGAAGTAAATGAGGAAAAAACTAACGTGGATGCACACAAACATAGTTAAGTCGTATTAGCATGCGCTGGTTTGGTCACATTTGCTCGTTAATGTGAGAGGTCAGCTATCAATTAGATCATATTTATTCACAACAACAGCTCTGACTCAACCTGATTCTGGTAATGACTCACAGCGAACCAATCCGAGAGGTGAAAGTCTGGGATTGAAATGTCAGCACAGCTTCGGCGACAAACATGACATTTAAACAGACATCTGTTTCGCTGTTCTGTTTCCCCCACCAACCGAAAATATTTATCCTAACCACGGTTATCCCATGTAAATCAGGGGAAGACGGAAAAATAGTTCCGAATCCCTATTACCATGCACGATACTCCCCGAGCTCGGGCAAAGCCAAAACTAACTAATTTGGACATCAAAGCATGTGAAAGAAATCCAAAGTTTACACAGACAGCAGAAACTCTCCTCTGCAGCTTGAGCTTTTCTTTTTTCACTCCTATCCATCCTTTTCTGCTCTCCACCCTCCTTTATTAGCTTTTTAGTTAAACCCATCAGCATCAATAAGCAAATCTTGCTTCCTTAAATCAATTAGCCTCTGCATGTTGAGTGTAACTAATAGCCCTGCTGAATCCCAGACTAAATATGCTAGATACAAGCCGAGTATGAAGCGGGATGGTTAAGATAATTAAGAGTGATAAATCCTTGAGAGGGGGAGAGAGTAGGAGGAGGAGGAGGAGGAAGAGGGGGGAGGATTTGAAAGAGCCAAGTGTGAGCGAGAAGACAGCTTGAGAAAGACACAGTTGTCAAGACGGGACGGTTTAATGGGATGAAAGGCCAAAAGAGCAAAGAAAAAAAGAAAAAAAAAACAGAGTCAAATAAAACCAATGTGTGAATGTGAGCTTGAGAGTCAGTGATGGAGCCGGAGTTGTTTTCAGCCTCGCCTCGAGCGGCCCAGATGGCGGGATCTCGTCTTTGCCTAGCCCTCGGTGCATTTGGCAGCAGCTACTCTTCACTGCTGGCTACTGTACATCTCTCTCTGTGTCTTCTCTTCTCTTGTCGGAAAGGCGCATTAGCACGAGCCGTGAAGATTGCCCCACATATTCACACTCCACAGTCTTTTTCATCACTCTGACCTCTGTCTTACATTTCTTTTGTATCCAGATGTACAGTGTGGCCCACTGCGTTAAGTGCTTTGCGTTCCGTTCTAATGCAAATCAACTTCTTTTTTTCAACTGAAGCCTTGTAACAACATTATCCTGAATGTTTAACACAAGTGTTGTCAGCTTTAATTTGTTAAGGCAGTATATATATATATATATATATATATATATACACACACACACACACACACACACATACATATATACATATATATATACATACATACATACACACACACACACACACACACACACACACACTGTATATAGTATGTATAAAGAGAAAGATTTATATTATATATAAATCTTAATCTTTTCTTGAAATATGTTCAAATATTTTTAATAGGGCTGTAATCTCCCAGTTGAGTAGTCGATTTATTGGTCGATACGTTCTGGCTCGACCAAAATTCTGATTGGTCGATTTTTTTTAGGATACTTGTGTTTTATCCGTTTAACTGATTTTGTGTAAAGCACTTTGAATTGCCCTGTTGCTGAAATGTGCTATACAAATAAAGCTGCCTTGCCTTAGCTTGTGGGTCAGAGGGGTGCCTTTGGATATCAGTAGCCAAAACCTTTATTTACATTTCAAAAACTGTGTGTTTGTGGTTACTTTTTGTGGTTTACTATTTTGATGTAACAATGTGGTAGTAGAAATGGAGGTGTGGGTGAAGGCTAACTGTTCCCTAGAACCAAGTAGCGGGTGATAGCTAGCTTCATATCGCTGTGGTTCTGCAGCAAATAAGCTAAACTAAGTAATGTTATGCAAATTGAATGCCTGTATTATTATAGCTCAAATTCCTTTAGATTATGACCCTGCCTGCACATTTTTTTTCATTTAGAAAACAATCACATGTTGTGCTACAATATGTGCTAACTGCCATTACACTCTGACTAATGGTTTTAGAAAGCTGTAGATACAGCTACTTTATTATGCAATGAATGTGCATTTTCAAACTTCCATATCAGCAGATGAAATCATCATTCATCTGAAATGTTAATCTGTGTTAATGATTATTTTTCCTAAGTATTTAATTGGCTTAACAGTAAAGAGAGCCAGAAACAGATTTTACAGCTTCACGCACAGTTGGATTCATACACCAAAACCTTATGAGGGCTGTCTTTTCCACCAAGCTAATACAAGCCTCGGGAGCACTCCATCACTGTGAGAGATGCTTTATATTTTCCTCTGTCATCCCTGACAGAAGCAGGCCTGATTTAGAGCGAGACACACAACAATGACTTTTATTAGGGAGGTAAATATTAGTGTTGGAAGAGGGAGATTCACAGCTGGGGATGAGATGTGTGGCGTTTACTGTGCGGAGACAGTACTGAGATCGTTTGAGGGATGTTGAATTTCTGTTTTTTGTCCCTTCCCATAGTCCAATCAATTGTTCTCATCAATAGCTTTGTTCTATTGGACTTGGTCCTCATTTTAATGAGATAACAGAAAATGAAGGGACTGCTTGACTTTTAGAACTTTCAAAACTTTGTAAGTGAAGTCTTTAAAAAAACACCCAAAGAACCCAGGAGATTAATCTGTGAAGCAAGATCAATGCATATTGCTACTGTGCAGAGGTGGACACGTGCGCATGTTGATTGCTCATTATCCCCACCATAGCATTACAGTGGAGCAGCAATGTAAATGTATGCAAGTTCACTTAACATTTCACATGGGGTTTGTACAATGTGCAGGATCGGGGCAGCGCAGCAGGATATGAAAGTGACTCGGTGGCTAAGAGCCGCAACATATTTCATAAGACATCTCCTCGCCTCCCATGGGTCTCCCTGGCTCATGCCATAGCCGTCACTTGTCAGCTGGGGAGCCTGACAGCCAGACCACAACAAGACAAGTAAAGCTAGAAAGCGCTACAGTAAACTGGAAACAATGAAAATGGCTCAAGGTCTTTTCAAGTACCATCTAACATGATATGTAAGCAAGATGCTTCTTTTCTTTACAGCAAAATAAACATGGGAAAAATGATTAACATCTAGTATCCAACCCATTTTCATCACAGCTTTTCACCAGCTGCCACCCACCATCGACGCTTCAACGACTCTGCGTCGAGAAGGTGAGGGGTTTTCCAAATGACATCCTTAGGAGTGCCCTCCCACTCATTCTTCCTCCTACACAGCCGCACCAAATAAGGCACCATTTCCCCTTGTAATGGCTGCCGTGACGGCTCTGAGATTAGCCTAGATAAATTTAAAGACTGGCGGTTTTACTACATGGCTCATTGGCATGGCAGATGATAGTTATTACATGCTGTGGGTTAAGAGGGGAAATCCGTAGAAGAGAGCAGGGAGAAATAGCTAAGGCAGATGGATGATAACGGCACAACAGATGTTTTTCTTTCTTTTTTTGTTTCAAAAGGATGAATAATAAACATTTGCTCAATGATTTTCTGAGCAGATTTATGTGTAAAAAGAGTACCAGTAATTCCCAAAGAAAAGTATGATGAGGAGCGAGGTGAGGGAATTGACAATTTCTGTCATCTTCCTTGTTAAGGGATTAAAATATTTCTGGATTTCTCTTTGTATGATATACTTCAGATAAGAAATGGAGAAATGCTTTTGTGTATTATATACATATGATAATTAGAATTTTGATGCATGCTTTGCTTTTACCTACAGTGGAGGGGAGAAGGCATACACACACAGCCTGAGGGGCTTTGTAAAATAATTGAGTAAATCATGGTTACTGTACATTTCTGTCACGCAGGGTTAAGAGAGTGTAAAGCCATACTGTGGGCAGTGCTCATTCAGTACCCAAGTTCAATACCTAAGGAGTAAATCTCATCAGAGTCAGTGAGCCAATAAACATGCAGCATGCTTCTGCCAAGATCTAATCAGTCCCCCCAGGATTTTACGATGTCGCGTTCCCAACAATTCACGCAAATTCAACCATTCACCGTGAATTTGGTGTGACTCACAATTTTGACCAATCACAACAACTATTCCGCAAAAAGTCTGTAATAACTGGCGGTTCCAGTGGCGTCAACGAATCCCAGCAGTCCCACGTGCCAGACTTTGCGTCACTATGTGACTCTGAGGCATACTCTGAGAGCCACCGACCAAGCTCGAGTGACAACGGGTTGATGTAACACACGTTAAGACGCCAAATTCACTTTCTTGTTTCTGATACGAAGACGAGAAGCGTGTGACTTGAACTTCTCACATTTAGCAACAAAGTGTACAGCGAAAGGCCGTGCAAAACATTTCAGACCGCCAGCCTGTGTACATTTTAAACATCAACGCTGTAATGTTTTTTTTCACTCTAAGGTTGTTGAAAGCTGCTGCTGTTTCAATCCTGTCGGCACACTGCAGCGGGCGGAACGCGCGCACACACACACAAACAAACACGGTGGATGCAGGAAAACAGGGGATATGACAACAAAAAAAGGCCGCAAAATCCTAGAAGGACTGTCTAATAATGCTGGTGATTGGCTGTTTACACATCGTCGAGACACGCACAAAACCTATACGTTTGGCACTGAGAAGGTGCTGATGTATTAGGAGATAAAAAATAAATAAAAAGATTTGCACAGTAATGTTGTCATTTCTTTTTGTTTTATAAAATTGGTATCAGAAAAAACATTGTTTAAGAACAGGAATCAATATCATGGTATTGTTATTGGTACCGGTCTCGAACATTTTTTAATGATACTCAGCCGCAGGTTGTGTCATGACCCATCCAGCAGTCAAGAGTGTGCGCACTACAATGTGTGTCTTTACATGTCTAACAGCTGGAGTTCTATATGCCACCATGTCCAGCCTACTGAAATAAAATGACTTCAATGAATATGTGATATCAGCACACAGCTTAAATTGTAAACAGACAAGTTGGCGAGAAAGCAACTATAACCTTGGCATTCTTGGATTTAATCATTATCTCAATTGCTGCAGTGGTGTCAGGTGTGTTGCTGCTCTAATGGTGGGTTCATGATTCATGATTATGTTGTTTTTCCGATTGCAAGAGTTCTCATAATGCGTGTTCTTCTTCTGTTATATTGGCATTTGGCATAACAACTTGTTGCATAACTGACACCAATTGTTGGGTGTAGCCTGGAGCATCAGGTGTGTGAACACATGGAGGCCACAATAACAAAGATTTGCTGCTGTTTTCTTATGCGAGCATACAAACAGCATATCAACAGGTGTGTTATGCAGCACAACCAACGGTAAAGGACACAGATAAGGTGTTTTTTTACACATAGGCCTATTTATGAATAATTTGAAACATGTTAGGTCTGTGTATGTGTCTTGGCAGAGGCGTTTGTCCAGATTAAACTGTTTATTGTCATCAAATGTCAGTTTTCAAGAACGTGTCACCAAGTGGGAAACTCTGTTAGCACAATCTAGCCCCAGTTTCCCACCTCTGATTCCCACAGGAAGTGATGTGAATGTTGACGTTTTCACTGGGAAAAAGTGATGATACAGTCCCAAAAAGCATTGTGTCTCTTCTTCTCTTATCATAGAAAATACAATTGAACCATCTATCTTCCACCTGGACTTTCTTAAAAATGATACTAGATTACAGGACTTACATTTTTACTAATATGGAATTCCTGCATAAATATTTTAATTTAAAGAAATAATTCGGCATTTTGGAACATTCACTTATTTACTTTCTTGATAAAAGTGTGATAAGAAAATTGCTAACACCATTGTATTTGTAAGCTATATACAGTATGAACATAGAGCCAGCAGTTTAGCATAACGATTAAAAATGGGGAGAAACAGCTAGCCTGTCCAAAGGTATAAAAATAGAAAGATGTAAAGTGTTAATTAAATAGCTATAGAAGTGATGATAGGCTAACATTTGGACAGAGCCAAGCAGTTAGCTTCCTATTTTGCATAAAGCCAGCAGCCAATTAGCTTAGTTTAGCATTTATATATATATATATATATATATATATATATATATATATATATATATATATATATATATATATATATATATATATATCTCAACAGGATGGGATAGAAACCTGAAGCAAACAGCATGTTTGCACTCCTACAGTTAAACAGTTGCTGCATGTGCGTAATGTGTACCAATGGGAAACTTATGTACCAATGGGAAACTTATCAACTTCCAGGGAGGAGATGGACCAGACAATGTGTGTTTGTGTGCCAGTTTAGGTTGATGTTAGAGCAGTTCTGCTGTGAGTTTGTCTGTTACAATAGATCCTGGAAACAGAAAGCTTTGGCTGCTGCCCATGATCTTTCTAGCAGGATGGGCAAAACATAGATTTGCTACTGGTGGGAGCTGCTGGGTTTCTAAACCACTCAGCGATCCCTCCATTGCATTAGATCTTTTTGACAGCTAAGCAGAGCACAAGCAATATTTTTAGGTTCACCCCAAAACGCTCTGCAAGATGTTAGAGCTTAGGTGCATTTGAGAGTTCTGCTTTTCTTCCTGTGTACGCTCAACTTGTTTGTGTCTAACCTAACAAGATTTGTACAAGGCTCCCTGCTCTGTGGCTGTTTTTCGGATTAGAGCCGACTGCAAATTCTTTGATGGCGTTCAAGTGAAGTTTACCTCATTTGCACTAAACTTTATCAAAAGTACAAATGTGCTGTAAAAACAACTGAAGATGAAAAATGGAAAAATAGGCAAATAAAAAAATGTGTCTCAACACTGTATACAAAAACCATGTTGGATACTGCAGTATTATCAGTTTCCATTAAATCATTTCTAGAGGTTGAACAGAAACTTTGATTCTTTATCTGGACCTTGAAATATGAACAACTTCCTCCAAAAAAAATCCAGCACCTCTGTGAAGGTTTCCTGAAAGCAGTTTGAACAAAATACCACGTCAGATTTTCTCTCTATTTCCCAGCTTATTCTGAAAAGTAATTGGGGATAATGAGGTGTAATCCATTTAAAGCCTGGACACACTTGCACTTCACTTCTTGCACAGTCCCCTGACAGGTATTGCATGGGCCTGTACCTTTCAGTCTTTGGATACTGGGATTGAAAGTAACTACAGTCGTTGAGGTTGTTTTTTGGGGGGTCTTTTACAAAACATATACAGCTTTTAAAAGTGTACAGTTTCTCCACATTTTTCCACATTGTTAGCCTCGACAGGTTGTTGTGCTACAGCTCAAACTCACTCATACACACACTTATGTATTGATACATTCGCCTGGAGTTGCAAAGCTGTGAGTCTGTTCACTCAATGCAACAATCAGAAATGACCTTAATGTTGACAACAAGGACACCAGCAATGGATTACTTGTCAATTTGACTGCATAACAGAATCATGGAGTTGGAAGATGAATTACCCTGCAAACCAGGCAAGACAAGTGGTGTGTGTGTTCATTTAAACCCGATCTATGTATTTAACGGCTTACGACGGGGTATACGTGACAGAGTGCCACCAGGCGCTTAATTCAGATGAATTACAGCTAACACAGAGCACTTCTGACTGACAGACAAAACATAACACTTTGGAAACAATTATTCATAAGCTCTGCAGAATTCTGTGTTCGCAGGCCACTCGGTTTGATGATAAACGGTTCAGTTTTCAAGCCCAAAATGAATTTCCTCCATCAGCATCCATGAACATCTAATTGTGAACGTGTGCAGTGGTGGTTAAACTATGCTGACCCCTATCCTTTGATAAGGGCCCTCAGTGCTGCCATCATTGTCGTCAACAATGCCACCACCGTTGTTGATTTAATCATAGCCTGTCAATGTGTCCGCGCATGGTGGAAGCTTTGTGTTCCATGTTGGTCATTAAAGTGTTTCAGATAGTCTGCACAAAAGGAAGGACAGTCTTGATCAATAGCGTCAACGACGATGACAGGCATGTCCCTGAGAAATGTCCGCAGCGTTTGGCCACATTTAAGCATGCAAGACATGCCCTCCATTACAATTGTTATTTTTTGCCTACATGCCGGTTTTTGCGTCACATTCGGGGTCAATGCGATCAAAAAGAGACTCACGACTACAAAGAGATGAAAAACACAAAAACTACAAATGGCCGGACAACCATATTCTTATAAACTGTCTATGGCTGTAGGCTATTTGGAGCTATAAATAGCAACCATTTGTTGATATTATTTTATATGACAATATCAAAGTTTACAAATGAGCTACGCTTCTTGAAAAACTGTGCCCCAATCCCCCACCCCCCTTTCAAAAGTTTCTGAACCTGTCCTTGGTCCCATGTATGCAAATGTGCACACTCATCCGGATTGTGTCATGTTTGTGTGTTTGTGTGTGTTGTGACTATTTTCCGCATGGCCACTTATCGGTTTAATATGCTCCACTCACCTATCAATTCTGTCATTGTGCTCACTTCATTCCCGGTGGGTGCAGTGTCAAGCATGCGACACCATGTGCCGTGGCTCCACGCTGCCTTGTTATCTGATATCTTTCTTCCTCTTTACGCTTGATCTTCTGGAACCTTCGTCAAGCAGAGGGAAAGAAATGCAGAAAGAAAAACAACGTCATTAAACTTTGAAATTCTCTCTCATTCATTCAGGCTTCACGCGTCACATCTACTTAGAGGAGGCAAATTGATTCAATTTGCCGTGTTTGCATCATGCTTAATTCAGCAGCCTCTCGGTGAGCTGTAAAACATGCGTTGTCAAGGAGATGGTTTTATTTAGACCTTCTTTTTGCACTTTAACCGCAAATGTGTCTAATGGAACTGAGCAGATGAAGGCAGCAGGAAAAAAAAAGCAAGAAATAAAGCCTCATGATTAGGTTGTCAAAAAGCTAAAGCACTAATTTATCTGATATGATCGTTTAAGCTAAACAGTTAACAAGAAACCGTTAAAAAGAAACAAGAAAATTAACAACACTCCATAAGGGGCTTTCACACCGCCGTGTGGTAACTCGCTGCCTCCACTCATTTCAATGAGGGCAAGGCGGCAGAGGGGAAGCAGTTTTGATTACCACAGAAAGGGAATGGAGCGGTTGCTGCCTACGTGAATGTGCACAGAGTCTTCCCTGCCGCAGAGTTCACAGTGGTGAAGTTCTGGCTGTAACCGACAGGCGGCAGAAACCGTTTTTAAAAACGCTTTGATTGAGCGCCCGGATAGCTCAGTCGGTAGAGCAGGCACCCACATACAGAGGTTTACTCGTTGACGCAGCGAGCCCGGGTTCGACTCCAACCTGCGGCCCTTTGCTGCCTGTCATTCCCCTTTTCTGTCCCCCCCTTCATTTCTTCAGTGCCCTGTCAATGACCTAAAAATGCCCAAAAAAAGATTCTTAAATAATCTTTTCGAACGCTCCTGCAAATAAGCGGCTGTCATGGTGGTTGCCATATGGCGGTGTAATCCCAGCATTAGCAACTGCTGTTAAATTAGTATGATGAGGATGAAACATAGAAAAACATTTAGTAGACATATCAAAGCTGTTAACCCTCATGTTGTCCTTGGGTCAAATTGACCCGTTTTCAATTAATCTTTTTTTTCTTTGGACATAAAAAATGGGCCGTGGAAATAAGCGTTGAAAATGTCAACATTTAAAATATCAAAATACTTTGGTACTTTGATGGGAAGACAACACAAGGGTTAAACATACAGCCAGGCTACCTATTAAATGGATCCAGTGCACTGCAAAAGAAATGCTAAATTATAGATCTCTGTTTTTTTAATTTTGGGGTGTGGTATTGGGCTGTTAAGTCGTCTCAAAAATTTATTTTAACCTTAGCTGTGCACAAAGCACAATGACCTCTAAGTTAAAACATAATTATATTAATGTCAGTATGTGAAATCAAAGTAGCACTGAATTGACTGAGACAAAGCATACATTATTGGTGTTAGAGCTGATTTAATTGGGTCACTGAATACGTCTATACTTGGCCAGATTAGCTGCACATTTTGACCCTAATACTTAAGTCTGGAGCAGGATAGAGCTGGAACAATTAGACAATTTATTTGTAAGTCAATCTACAGCAAATTTAATCAGTACCGTTTTGATAATTGTATAACCGTTTAAATCAAAAAGAAAAGGTCTGGAGGGCTCGGAAGCTCAAAACAAAAAATAAACTCTTTGGGGAAAAAAAAAAAAAGAAAAAAGAATGGTCCAAGGCCTAATATCATTATTAAATAGAAATCTAAATAAAGGCTTTTTTAGATGTTTTGCCAGAAGTGTTTTGGACCTTTCTTCTTTTTTGAAAAATGCACAATATCCTCATTTGCTAATTTTCATTGTCTTATGTGATATATGTAATACCATCTTATGTAATACAATTTATAGATTAATTTGCAGACTACCTGATGATGAAAGGTGAGTTGAACATTGACCATTTAAGCATTATGACAAGTGACAAGGTAAGACGCATTTCTCATTTTGCTGTTTTTCCTTCACACTAACTGAAAGGTCAAGTATGAAATAAAAAAAAGTCCCCCTGTGAAACGCCTTTGCTTCAGCCAGACCCAGTTATCATACCTGCAAGTCTGTTCAACATTTCTCATCATCTGTTGGTCACACTACAAAGTGGCACAACGGCATTTATCACACAATCAGGAAATTGTTGGGTCTAAATTAGCTTAGTGACTCCTTGCAGGGCTAGTCGGTGAACCACTGTAGCTGGAAAGCTAACCGCTAATACGCAATATGACACATGCCTTTGGGGTGGGAGATCTGGGTTTGATTCCCACTGCGATACATCAGCCAATGTGTCCCTGAGACTTAACCCCTTGTTGCTCCAGAGGCCTGCGACCTTTGATATATAGCAATTGTAAGTTGCTTTGGATGACGGACTAAGACGCTTCCTCGCATCTTAGTCCGTCCCACCGAGGCAACGAGGAAATCATGGGAGGAAAGAGGAAACGAGGAAATGTGTTTTTAGAGGTATAAGACGTGCTTTCCTCTGAAGCGTCACGTGAATAAGTCAGCTCGGCGGCGTTGGCAACGGCTTTCAGCTGCATGGCTTCGGGGGAAGGCTGTTCTCGTGTATCCTCGCTCATAGCTCCTCTGAGATCCCTCTTCGATCCTTGGTCCTTGCTCCTTGGGTGCAGGAATAAGAGCTTTTAGACGGCCTTCACGAAGGAGGGCCAGATGAACTTCTGGTTCAGCTGAGGATGCAGTCAGTCCCACAAGCTATCCAAACTTCTATTCTTCTATTTTCTATATACCGTTTACTCCCTTCTGGCATTTTCTTCACAGATGGAATTTCGTTTTATTGAGAAGGGAAGAAGAGCTTTTCAAGCTTACGAGCTTCCTAACTGTTGGCAAGCTTGTTGGCTCGGTCGCTAATGGGATTATACATTCAAAAAAAATGTGAGAAATAAAACTAGATGGTGCAACACAGCTAATAAGCTAGTAAGCTTCCACCATTTTAGGCCGTCCCTTCCAACTAAGGTCAGCGTTATTAAGACAGCTTGCTACTGTGGATGTCTAACTTTTTAAGTTGAGCTTGAGGTGAAAAATGTGTGCAGATTTACATGGCCACCACGAGCGAATTCAATTTCCAGTGAAATTTTGTCATTTCAAAGAGCAATGTGACCAGACCTTCTCTAATGTCAAATAAAGTGTAGATTCAACATTGAATATAGAAAGCAGGGCAACAGTATATCTAACTAATATTCATGTCTCCATTTTTCTTCTACTTGAGGTTGAGCTGGGTGATATGGACAAAATCAAATATCACGATATTCTTGACCAGTCTGGTAAGTTCAGAAAATGACATCACTTTACTGTAATTGCAGCTATTAAAAGGAAACACTATATTAATACCATATTACGATATATTGAGTCTCAGATCACAATCACAATTATCAGTATACTGCCCAGCCCTACCTTGAGGCCGGTCAGGGCGCCAGTAAACACTCTAAACTTTTATTTCCTAGAATATTCAGAACCTCTGCTCGCCCTGACATTCACTTTCCCCAGAAGAAGCCGGTCAAAGCAAAAGCCAGTCTAAATCAATAGCATGTACAGGTTAATAGCAGTCGTGTTTTTGTAAGCCGGCACATCAACTATTAATTAGCTGGTGATGAGAGTCAGAAGGCTGACATAAATTAGCTTGGTTGACGAGTAGAAAAAAATAAATAAAAACTCGGCTTCTGAGTAGGTGGGAGAGGGGGGAAGAAAATAGTTTTTCACCCTTTAATGGAGCCGTCAACAATCACTTTTCAGCAGAGAGATGGTGTCAAAAGGCGGATGGCGGTTTTGTGGTCTAAGGCAGAGGGGAAGCATCATTACCATAGAAAACATTACAGCCAACGGCGGACATCCAGGCCATCAAAGATGATCATCTCATAAATTCCATGCACTGTATAATAGGCCTGTCACTCTTGAAGGCTGAAGGGAAAATAATGCCCACGGCTGATTTTTATCTTCCACAGTGCTTCTAGTGATTACTGCTAAATAGGCCTCAGCTGGTTTAGCAAACACAAACCACAGATCTAAAACCACAATGGCTTTTTTTTTTTTGATGGCCACTGTCTGAATCCATATGTCCCTTTCAATCTCCCACGTCTTATCATTAAGGCAATAATTTGATGAGCAATTAAAGCAAGGCCGTCGTAAACAACCAGCTCGGCCAGCTTGACATGTGGCACGTCCAAACGGGAGAGACTGTGGCCCTGTTAATCAGCCATCGGCAGAGACCCTGGATGGGCAATCATGACAATGGATACACACTAAAGGTGTTCGTAAATCCACACACAGCCACGTAAAGCACACACACAAACACACACATGGACCGAATAACAATAAGACTTTAATTTGGAACAAGGACCGGCTAAATAAAAGACTAATGCCAGAGGTATCCAACCCTCTCCTCGTCTTAAAGGTCAGTAATAATGTCTCTGAAAACAAGGACTCGAGACAATGTTTTGGAGGGAATATTTCTAGCGGGTGGGGGGGGAGCATTAGACAGGCAGTTTCCCCCTTCTCGTTAATTACATGATTAAGCTCTGCTAAGGTTAAAGATCCATTCGAAGCCCTGCATTACTAATTGGGACACAAGTGATGCTGCTATCCAGACTTCATCTTCTAGTATTCCACACACACACACACACACACACACACACAAAATAGGTTACATCATGTCGTTCTACATTTTAATTTTGTGAGCCAGGAAACACCCTGTTGTGGCACCACATTTAACACATAAAGCATTTAGCTAAAGCACTTACCAAACAGTGAGTGCTGCAGTCAAATCACTTCTGCAGAAAACTCACAGTTTATGGACCAATACCATGAGGGTCTAACAAACAAAATGTCCCTTTCATTCCAACACTTAAGCAAGGACGTGACTTTAGGTAGTTTGGAAGTGAAAATGATGTCAGTGAAGCTTTCCTATATGTATATGTGTATGTATATACAAATGATAAATTGGTTAATGTGCTTCCCATGAAAGGGTTAGTACAACAAAAAGGAATAGGAAATGTTATGTAAATCTGACTGATTCTTAATGAAAGGTAATGAAGGCCTATTAGCATTTCATGGCTGTACTTTGATTGATTGTTATATTTGAAGAGATTTTTAACTGTAAATACAGTTTCACATTTTCTTTTCTCCTACCAAAGACTTGCACAGGAGGTAAAATACTTTATTTAGACCCAAGTTGTAACTGCAGTCTTTCTCTCAGGGGGCCCCAACGACCCACACTGATATGGTTAGGCCAACTGTGTGTCGCCCAAGAGGCGAGACCTGGTGGGCCAGAAAACTTTTAAGGAATTTCTGCAAAGCAATCCCTGCTACTTGTTAAGCTTATTGCTGTGAGCCCCCGGAAATAATTGAGGGTAACTCAAATGAGCATATTAACATATTTATCCACCTTCTTCTCTAAACAGATTGTGGTCGCTGTACAGCACGATTGCATGTATGGAAAGATCATGGAACAAGATATTAAAAAATAAAATAACCTAGTAGAGCAGTGAAATACTATTTGACTTAAAGATAAGATCAAGTTAGAGCACTGGGCAGATACTGTATGTATTAGTGATGAACAGGAGAACTGAGCTAATTCATGAACAGTAGTGTCTGCTTGTCTAAGTGGTTCTTCTCACACACATAATAAGCTTTCCCTCATGTGCTGTGCTTTCAGTAAATATTCTTAATGTTCACACCTTTCACTAAAAACAAAAAAATATAGATATTGAAATGAAGCCTGCACTTACTACCACCTTAATCTTTTTGCAGACTTTGCAACTCTTCACGACATCTTTGTTACAGGAGGTCTTCGCTCACACCGTAGAACAATGGTGGAATTTCAAATGGAGATGAATGGCCTGTGGGGAGTGGGCGTACGACAGAGCTATGAAAGGACCATGTGGCCGGCTGAGTAGCACCCTCTGAAGTGAGCACCAACTTAAGTTCTTCATTTCAACGGAGTAATGAAAGGAAAACCATGAAAGTTGTCTGTTATCCCACCCTCCCTTTCTGCTCCTGCTGGTTCACTTGAGTCCTCGACAGAGACAAATAAACTTGTTTAAATGGAGCAGAAAGCATTCAGAGGAGGAAGACGAATAGGGCACACACTCGCACAGTTTGGGAATCTACTTTTATCCCTCACTGTATAGAAATATAGCCCCCCCTTGCTTTTCCCTCTCTCAGGCGAACGGAGGGATGGTGATCTTTTCAAAAGGTCATTTGCACCATTTGTCTTATCTCAGAGTTTCTTCACTGAGACGGCAAGCACATAAGAGAAACTTTGCCTCAGGCTTTTGGCTTTGTAGATTTCATAACCAGCCAGCGAGAGGCCGGGCAACACAGTTCTCTTCTCTTCGGCAATAATGTCTTACTCCCTGTTATTAAATTATGACGCACTAAATATAGCACCGGTTCTCAACAAGCAATCAGCAAAAGCAGGGTTGTAAACAATACTATAAACTACCTTATGAATAGCTAATGCAGACCCCTGATGGTTGACTACACTCATGCACCCACCTGTGTACTTTTACCTGAGTTTGAGTCGGGCTTTAGCTATGCTGCCATGACTTGGCCCTTGTCATTCCTGCTGCCGCGTCTCTTAACACTAACAAGCCACAGAGAATGACCAGGTTGCCCGTTCACTTAATAAAAACAAGTTACTGTGGTCTGCTACTGCTGTCTGCGCCCCACTGCGAGCACTATGTGAGTATTTACCTGCTATTATGATAAACGAGTGCTGATTATTACCCAGGGTGCACTAGGGAGAGCAGTCATTACAGCAACTTCGTGTTTCTGCGGCAGTTAGCCGGTTGTCCTCTGTGTTATTCACTAAACACCTGTGCTGGACGCCTCCGGCTTTGGCAAAGAAAGATGAGAAAATGAATATTTATGAAGAGGAAAAAGCTTCAGACTGATCACCAGAACGGAATGAGCTACACTACAAAACACATAGACTGCAGCGGCGACACATTAGCCCTACAAATAATTGTTTTAGAATTGAAATGATTGTTACATTACATTTGTTCTACACAAATTTGAAGTCTTTGAGATTTACATACGTGCTGTGTCACACTGTAAAATATTGTCTACATCGACAAATATTTACCTGCCAAATGACTTTCTGCTGTAAGAAACAAGACAAGAGTATTGATCTACGGATTGTTTGGTCTATATCTACAAAATAGCAATAGCAACATTTCCCAGATCACAAGGTGATGTCTTGAAATTGTTCTTTTGTTGTCAACAATTTCAACAAATTTTCAATTCCAATCAATATATTCAATTCACAATATTAAAATAGAAAACAGCATGAGTTTGTGTCAAACTCGGCACGTTCATCGTTCTGCACGAGCAACTCAAACTTGAACTAAGTGTTCCAGCTTTAGAAGGGATAGGCAAAGAAATTATATTTATGGGTTCATTTTTTTCTTACTATTTGCATTCAGATTGTTGTACTCCACCTTCATGCTAATAATGAATGCATATGCCGGATCATTATTGAACAGCACAGAGGGTAGGTGAGAATAGATGCAAATATGTGAGAGTTAAGAGGCGGGGGCAATGGCCCAGCCAATCAGATTTTAGGATAGGTCAACCCCCTCCTCCTCTCTCCCGGAACACTCTCACAGAGGCAGGCCACGATGACAAGACGCCTTCAATTAACCTGCTGCACTCTGGCCAATGACATTTAGGCTCAAGCACGGCCTGAATCACAACTAGCTTCCCCCTCTGTGCTCAGAAGTGTTCCGCTTGTAATTGCCACCTCGGCAGTAACAAGAGCCCGAAAGTGAAAGGAGCACTGGCACACAAAGGGCTTTTTCATCACATGCAAGGAATGCATTAACTGCATGTGTATGCACATGGCGTTTGTGCACAGGCTCCCTGTCCTCACTATACCCACCTCATGTGAAGTTACCCACAGCGTTCCTGGCAGACCATACTGCTCTCACAGCAGCCCCAAAACTGAAATATTCATCTTTAATAAGATGCACATGATTTATTGTGATAGTCCTATGCCTTCTGTTGAAAATATTTACTGTTACAACAGAATATCCATACAGCTCTATCCAGACACTTTTCCTTCTGTTTTCTCTCATTGATTTTGGCTGATAGTGCCACCAAGTGGCTGCACTGTCTTGCAGTACAGAGGATAACACTGCAGTCTCCTCTCCTTTTCATCTTGGCCTTGGTCTATGTGCTGGACAGATTCACCATAAAGGGAGTCGATGTGCCTTTTTTATGTTTGAGGCTGCTCAGTAGCTGTCATCTACAATTCATCCATTTCACGTGTGCCTGTTTGTCAGTCGGTTCAACTCGACTTTTAGGTCTGTTGAAAGAAGAGCTGCTGATTGTTGATTAGCTGCTAGATTGAAGAGCAGCCCACCCACATCAACCGCACTCTTCCTCTCACTCTCTCAGGCCTCCGTCTCCAAGGATGGGGAGGTGGGTAAGAGCTGCGAGTGATATACGAGCCAGCTTGAGAGAGATGAGAAGGACCTGCCATTCCCTGTCAAGAGGTGACGTTGCGAGGCGAGAGGTTACGCACATTGAAATGCCATTTTTCTGCAGTTTACTACCTCACTCCCACCGCTAGCTCAGAGGCCTAGATGAGAAATGTGACTTGTGAAAAATGGCTCCCATTACAAGCTTGACCTCAGCTGATCTTTGCTGCTGATCCCTGCATCTTATAAGTGTGACCCCTTTGCAATGTCTCAACCTTTCCACTGCCACCCCCCCCCCACCCACCCACACACACACACGCGCGCTCACATGCAGAAACACTTATGCATCCACTCCCTTTTTCCCCCTCCCGCGGGTGCCTTTAGATTAGTAATAACCATCTAGCTAGCTGCCAATAGGTCTGTGGTGAGTATCTACCGCTAGCCTTTTTCTAAATCAGTGTAAATGGATGGCTTCACACCAAAGGACAAGAAATTAATCTTGCGCTAATCACTAGCATGGACTACTTACTGTATCAGGTACGATACATCAGCTGGAACTGGATCCATGTTGGTGAATTAATGACATATTACCAACGGTAGTGTGTTTACCAGTTTTGGGGAAAGTTACTGTAAAAGGTAATTAGTTATTAGGTATAAGTAATTCACTTTGCTTTACAGACTTATTTTGCAGAGGTTTAAGGTATCGAATGAGATACTTGCTGTAGCGATATGGCCTGTACTCCCAAGTGTGCTGTTAGTGTTGCAAATGTCCCATTCAAGGCTATTGCTGTTTTGAACACAAGAAGCCAATTTTACTCATATCAAACACATGAATGGTCTTTTTTTTTTTAGAACAAGGAACATCGTTGCCCACGGTGCAATTTTAAATTTTCTTTTCTTATTTACACTAAATTGTAAAGCAAGTCAATGTTTTTTTTGTCTTAACACAAACTTCCCATACAAAATGCAAGTTCAGACAATTTTTTTACGGTCAGCGTCATACCTTACACTCTGTTACTAATACATACTGTATCTTATGCAGTTTACTTTTCTACTCTGACTTTCTCTGTGGCTCCTATAGATATTGATCAGGACATAACTGCAAGATTTGGACAAATAACCAAAGGCATTGGGGATAAACTCCATACCAGCTTTTATTAATAATTATGGCTAAGATTGTTTTTCAGTGCATATTTTGACACGGTTTTGTCCAATGCTGTAAAAAAAATAAGAATTAATTCTTCAAATATAGGTAAGAACGCTTTGTTTGTCTTTCCTTTATGCCTGTTTTACTGGTCATTGGCCCCATTGTGTGAGATGACGGGAAATATAATGTGATTATCCCGCTCCCAACACTGCTTTCACTATCAAACAGAAAAGAGTGCAGTCGAGAAATGAGCACGTCCAATCTTCAACCGCTTAAACAAGAAAGATTCTTGAAGAATGGTGGATTTTTTTTCCACTTAGTGACTGTTTATTTCATTTAGATATGTGTGACAAGAAGATTAAAAGAACAGACTGAAAAGAATTATATAGGAAATAGTTGAATTACCCTTCTTTCTTTTCATTCAACACTTTCAGGACAAAACCTTGTGCTTATTCTCCTTTTAAAGTGCCTGCCTGCCTAACTGCATGTAGCAGTATACATTGTGGGATTTTTAGCTTTCAACAGTAAGACCAGTACAGCTTAGAGAGAACTGGCATAAGCTCTTTCTGTTCGCCTACTGAAAGAAATGCCATGTTCCTGCTTCTCAAATTACAGAAATGCAGTAAGAACTGCCTGTACCATTCAAATAAACACAATATATACACAATATAAAAACAAATAATGGTCATGTTGTGTGATAAAGGGACAGGCAGGATGAGGAACGTCCCTACATTAGCTCTGCTATCCTGTAGCTAGCAGTTAATTAAGCTTTAGTTGGCTGACTTTTTAAATTTTTTATCCCGACTCATTTATAAGATGAAAAATGTGTAAAAAGGAATCTTAAATAAACACTTGAGGCACACAAACACAATATTGTTCTTAAGAAAATAGAGACTGCGTGTCCTAGGCAAATAGCATCCATAGCAGTTGATGATCCATGTAAAAGATGTAGAAATAAAGAAACAGGTTTGTTCTTGTATTGCAGCGTAGAGCTAGTTAGTCCCAGCTGAGTGTTTAGCAACCGAAACACTATCTTGGATAACGTTGGCTTGGGTTGCTGGAGTGTAACTTCATCCAATCTAATACTGGACAGAGCTGCTAAGGTTAGCCTAAACTCTTATAGAATCCCTATATTCTATATACTGTATAAGCTACATGTAGTTGTGAACAAGGCTTTTGTAAATAAATAAATAAAATAGTTACCGATATGCTCCTTGACCTCAGAAGTGCTGCTCAGTTACTGGTTGTATGCTAGTTAGCTGGGTATGTTAATGAGAGCACATTATGTAAGAGCAGTTAAAACCACACCGTTTAATCCATACCTCACACCTTTTGCTCATGTGTATTTGGTGGAGAAAGCATGTGGGGAAATCCTGCCTAGTTGCGGTTGCTAAGGCTACGCTTGGACAATTGCTACACAGGGGATGGGTTTGGCTTACAGTCAATTAGCAATTAGTACTAATTTAGTAGTAGTAAATTAGTTGAAAATGGGCCTGTTTGAAACTGGCTGATTGCTTGGCCTGTGGTATTGCTGCTTGTAGAATTCATCAAAATCAAATTGTACCCCAAACCACTTCATATGCAACTCCCCTGTACATCCTACTACTAACTTACTGATTTACCTGACAGAGGAATGTAATCACAAAATATCACAATGACAATGTGGAGTAATCAGACATTAGCCTCATGGACTCATGGCGGTGCGCAACCCAACCGGCCCGTTATGAGAGCTAATCACATATTTGCAGTAATCAATCACCAGAACCAGACTGTGTGTGTTCAGAGAGAGGCAGAGAGAGAGAGAAGGAGAGAGACAATGTTGTCTTGTGTCATATGATTGTTAACAAATTAAACACTTCAGCAGAGGTGTTAACTTCCATACAGTTTTAGTGGCAGTGAAGTAGGGGATTTGATTCGCGGGGATATTTTAACGGTAATGTTATTAGTGTTGTAAGTTAGCAGTAGACTTAATTAGTCTGATGAAAAGTGCTGTGTCGGCCCGCTTCAGCTCTGAGATTTTCTTGCATTGCGCTGTAATCTCCGAGATGACAGAATGTTCTGCCTCTGGTTAGAAGTGGGGAATGGAGGCTACAGCTCACAGCAACTTAATACTGTACAGTGTCTGGCTTTTGTTTGAGATTTAGTGTTGGAAAATGGCTTTTTGTTGAGCTTCCTCTTAGCAAAAAAATAGACAGAAAAGTAGCGTCTTTTTTATCGCCAACCTTATTCCACACAACAGTTGGGATGTTCCTTTTAGCTATCTGCTCGTGCTCCAGGAAATGAAGTAAGTTTTGGTTATATATTTAATCATGTAGCGTTACATTGGAAGCAGGAAAAGGAGTCAAAGGTGGTAACACCCATCCACCATTCTTCGAGCCTCTCTGTCTCTGGTCCTCCATTGTGCTCAGTCAGTGAGCAGAGTGAGAGGGGCCAGGAGCTACAGCGGCAAAAGCCTACCGATATACAGTGAGGAAAATAAGTATTTGAACACCCTGCTATTTTGCAAGTTCTCCCACTTAGAAATCATGGAGGGGTCTGAAATTGTCATCGTAGGTGCATGTCCACTGTGAGAGACATAATCTAAAAAAAATATCCAGAAATCACAATGTATGATTTTTTTACTATTTATTTGTATGATACAACTGCAAATAAGTATTTGAACACCTGTCTATCAGCTACAATTCTGACTCTCAAAGACCTGTTAGTCTGCCTTCAAAATGTCCACCTCCACTCCATTTATTATCCTAAATTAGATGTACCTGTTTGAGGTCGTTAGCTGCATAAAGACAACTGTCCACCCCATACAATCAGTAAGAATCCAACTACTAACATGGCCAAGACCAAAGAGCTGTCCAAAGACACTAGACACTAAATTGTACACCTCCACAAGGCTGGAAAGGGCTATGGGGACATGTCCAATAGAGGATGGATACCCGACCCGAGCCCGACGGGACCCGACGGGTCGGGCCGGGTTCGGACAGATTTTTAGAAAGGATGCTCGGGTTCGGGTCGGGCTCGGTCACATCAGCGCGATAAGGCATTGAACATTTTGAATTTAAAACAGCTTAAAATAAATGTCAAATATTACCCTAACATCCGTCTTCCTGTGTGCTGTGACAACGAAAGACGTGCGTATTAAGCTACATGTGGCAGCGCAACGATGGAAGATGTTAAAAAGAAGTTGGCCGCAGGAGATTTTAAAACTATTGAAAACGAAGGAAAGTCAGCTGTGCATTGATGCGCTCATCTGTTGACATTTCCAAATGCCTTCCTACAATTGCTTAATAAAAGCGGGCTTTCCACACAAACAAAACGTACATGTGTCATTAGTATGAGAAACAAATGCGATTTTAACTGTGTCGGGCTCGGGTCGGGCTCGGACAGAAATATCTTAATGCCTGTCGGGCTCGGGTCGGGTTCAGTTACTGCTCTGTCGGACACGGGCCGGGCTCGGACAGAAAAATCCGGCCCGATCCGCACTCTACAATGTCCAAGCAGCTTGGTGAAAAAAGGTCCACTGTTGGAGTAATCATTAGAAAATGGAAGAAGCTAAACATGACTGTCAATCTCCCTCGGACAAGAAGAAAGGTGAGAAATCAGCCCAGAACTACACGGGAGGAGCTGGTCAATGACCTGAAAAGAGCTGGGACCACCGTTTCCAAGGTTACTGTTGGTAATACACTAAGACGTCATGGTTTGAAATCATGCATGGCACGGAAGGTTCCCCTGCTTAAACCAGCAAATGTCAAGGCCTGTCTTAAGTTTGCCAATGACCATTTGGATGATCCAGAGGAGTCATGGGAGAAAGTCATGTGGTCAGATGAGACCAAAATAGAACTTTTTGGTCATAATTCCACTAACCGTGTTTGGAGGAAGAAGAATGATGAGTACCATCTCAAGAACACCATCCCTACTGTGAAGCATGGGGGGGTAGCATCATGCTTTGGGGGTGTTTTTCTGCACATGGGACAGGGCGACTGCACTGTATTAAGGAGAGGAGGACCCGGGCCATGTATTGTGAGATTTTGGGGAACAACCTCCTTCCCTCAGTTAGAGCATTGAAGATGGGTCAAGGCTGGGTCTTCCAACATGACAATGACCCGAAGCACACAGCCAGGAGAACCAAGGAGTGGCTCTGTAAGAAGCATATCAAGGTTCTGGCGTGGCCTAGCCAGTCTCCAGACCTAAACCCAATAGAGAATCTTTGGAGTTAGCTCAAACTCTGTGTTTCTCAGCGACAGCCCAGAAACCTGAGTGATCTAGAGCAGGGGTTCCCAAAACTTTAAGCCCACGACCCCCAAAGTAACGGTGCAAGTGACTTGCGACCCCCCCCCACTATAAACGTATATAAACATTGCGCGCAACCGCGCACGCACTATAGGCGTATCCAAACACGAGCATATTGACAACACAAAATAACACAACAGCCATAACATTACTCTACAGTAACTTACTCATTACTTTAATCTGAATTTAACCTCACCTAATGAGACGGATGTGCAATATGTTTGGAGCACAGCAAGTCCAATCTTGGTTTAATGTTGGAGACCGCCACTCGGAGATCATACTCCACATTCAATCGCAATCTGTATTTATTTTTAAGGTACATCAGTGCTGAGAAAGTCTTGGCGCACAAGTAGGTAGTGCCAAACGGCACCAGGACACACAAAGCTCTCAACTGAAATCCAAAACTCAGCCAGCGTCTTAGAATTAAACGCTGTCTTCAAGTTCGGTCGCTTGACAGTTCAACCAATGCGTCCTCCAGCTCTGATGTCAGATGATTTGCCCTCGTTTCAAATAAAAATAGCTGTTCCCTTTTTATTTATTTGATTGGTTTTATTGTAAATTTAGCCACTAGTTTTATCTTGTGTTAAAATCATGGCTAACATATGCTATTTCTAATCATTTTTAAATTTTTATTTTATTTCTGGACATCAACTTGCGACCCCCCTTCTCTGGCTCGCGACCCCCCTGTGGGTCCCGACCCCCACTTTGGGAATCACTGATCTAGAGAAGATCTGTGTGGAGGAGTGGGCCAAAATCCCTTCTGCAGTGTGTGCAAACCTGGTGAAAATCTACAGGAAACGTTTGACCTCTGGAACTGCAAACAAAGGCTTCTGCACCAAATATTAACATTGATTTTCTCAGGTGTTCAAATACTTATTTGCAGCTGTATCATACAAATAAATAGTTAAAAAATCATACATTGTGATTTCTGGATTTTTTTTTTAAGATTATGTCTCTCACAGTGGACATGCACCTACGATGACAATTTCAGACCCCTCCATGATTTCTAAGTGGGAGAACTTGCAAACTAGCAGGGTGTTCAAATACTTATCTTCCTCACTGTATATTTAACAATATCTTTTGCATTTCTAATCCAAATAACACCACACTCGGCACTGCACTTACTCATGCCCGTAACAAGACACCTGTCAAGTTTGAATCCATGGGACTTATGGTTCTAGAGATATGCACATAACACACACAGACATACAGACGTTCCTGCAATTTATAGATACAAACTTGTCTTCCATCTCTCTCAAAAATTGGTACATGCTGTTAAGAATTCAGACTTCATTAATCAAGCCCTAATCAGACTTCAATGTATATGGTTAAATATAAGTCAATTGACATCAAATGATTGTGTTAATCAGTGCCATTTAGTCCATTACTTTCACATGTGATGGGGATTAAAAACATTTCACTAAATAGGAGTAACTGTTTTACATATTCAAAATAGTAGTGATTGTTTATAAAGAGAGACACGCCGTTATTAGTGGAGACGGGAGACGGTGCTCATCCTGAGAAATCAAGGATGCAGCGATGTTGTTACACATTTATGCAAAACAAATCTGATCAGAAGTAACCTCCAGGCAATGATACAAAAGAAAATGCGTTGTGGGAGAAAGGCAAGCAAATATTTGATCAAAGTTAAAAAGAATGTCAGCGTGTTGTGCTTTTCATCTACATCCAACTTTGCAGCCTGGCAACACACATCCACCAATCAAATGTATTCAAATTGGTATGTACAGTAGCACCTTCTGTTCTGCCAGGAATAGATGAGAGATGTCATCGCCACTGTGGAAGAGTCTAACACTGCTGAGAAAGCAAAGAAAAAACATTTGACATTTAATTTTAGTTGGACTGATGGACACTCGTAAAAAAAGCATTTACTGTATTTCCATCAGTGCTTAAATGAGGTTTTATAAGACTTTTTTTTTAAAAAGCATCAGATTTTAGCCTCATCCCTTAAAGTCAACACGCAAGATAATCTTTCTGGTAGTTTGTAAAACTGTAATGAATTGGGAGTCTGCTAGTTTGCTGGCTCAGCAGAGGTTGATGTCAGTGGTCTCTTTTAAACTGTCTGTTCAACTTCTCGGATTCAGATATTAATTTTTGTTGTTTTCTGATACTGTAGAATACCAGAATCCTTAAAGTGCCCATATTATGGATGGATTTGGGGTGTTATTATGTGTCTCTGGTGCTTCCACACTAGGGTGACCAGACGTCCCCGGTTTCCGGGGACAGTCCCCGATTTTGGTGACCTGTCCCGGAAATGTCCCCGGTTTTCACTGTGACTGACAGACCCAAAATTGGAATGAAAGAAAGAAAACTCTGACCAAAGGGAGCCGATCGAGCAGCGCTGCTCAGAGCTCAGAGATGTTTCAGAAAGCCGTACGATGTTACGTTACGATGCTAAAATCACTGATTATTTACATGGAGTCTGGTGGGTTTAGCGAACACAATTTCGCGGACTTTTATGTTTTAAAAAATGATCTTAATCTTTAACAGAAAGGTTGACCTCCTTAGAAATCCTTTCCATAATGTTATCAGACACTTAGAATATTAATCTGAGTCTGTCAGCAGCAAAACGAGCACTTTATGAACGTAAATACAAACTGGACAATTATCCCATTAACTTCCATTGTAGCTTGTTTCTCTGCTGCCGACTGCAGAGATCTCGTTTCATACTGCATCAATGTCCGCAATAGTTTATATTGTGTCAGATACTCAGCTCTAGGTCTAGTGTCCCCGTTTTTAAGTTTTACAAAATTAAAAACATGATGTGTTTTGGAGGTATACGCTTCTGAGCTGAAACTGTCCCCGGATTTTGTCTGAGAAATCTGGTCACCTTATTCCACACGCATACAAACTTGAAAAAAATCTGCACTGCTTTCTACGTCACTAGCTAAGACGAGGTGGCTAACCGTAGCATGCTAGTGCTAGCATGCTAGCTCATTCTCAATAGCAAAACACTGCTGCAACACACACTAGTTCACCATAATCTACAAAAGAACTACTTCCATGTCCCTGTTCTGCAGGTATTCCACAAGTGGCCCTCGTTTAGAAGAAGCTCCCAGCTAATCCTGCCTTGTTCTGACCAAAGTTGGAAAAAGAGTTATCTAGCTGATGGCTATATCTAGTTTACCTAGCTACTGTGCATGTGACTCCCAACAAAGATAGTATAGAAGTGAGATGTCTCACTCTGTAGCTAAAATAGAGACCTAAACCCACAGGATGAAAAGAAGATCTGCAGCAATGTGCAGTACAACAAAAAAATTGTGTTTTTTGAAAATGAAACCATGTAAACCTATTCTAGTACAACCTCAAAATACAATTATGAACCTGAAAATGAGCATAATATGGGCACTTTAAAAATAAATGCTTTAATCAAAAACCGAAAGACACCTGTTGCATTTCCATTTCACCTCAGTGTGGGAGTCTTTACTGCATTATGCTGTCCTTATCTCTTTTCATTTGACTTCTGGGGTTTACAGAGGGGAGGGCTTTTCAGACGCGAGCTTCCAATAATTGCTGTTGATTACTACCAAAGTTCCGAAGCCCAAAAAACGATATTCAGAAAAGCCCTAGTTGACAAAACTGTTAGCTCGACGCAGGGACTGGAAGTGCAGGTATGTTGTAACTGGAAAGTTGACTTATTTACATTTTTTTGTGTTCTTTGTAAGCTAGCTTACTGACGTCAGCAACTAGTAACCCTACACTAAATAATTTACAGGGTTTTTTTTGTCAACCCCATAGCTTCACTTTGAGGATGGGACTTCTGGGGCTAAGCTAGCGTTAGCTCTTTCCTCCTGCATCAAGTCACTCTGTGATTCTCATGCTCACTTGAAATGCCTCCTTGATTCCTCCACTTGTCTCCCTTCCTGCATCTTAGTCCCTCCCACCGAGGCAGCCCAGGAGAGATGCAAGGAAATCATCGGCGGACAGAAGCAACGAGCAAATGTGTTTTTAGAGGGATGAGACGTTCTTTGCTCTGAAGCGTCATATGAATATGTCAGCTGTGTGGGTGGAGTTAGCAACTCCTTCAACTGCACGGCTTCTGGCTACAGCTCCTCGATGATCCCACCTCGATGATCCCTCCCCAGGGCAGAAATAAGAACTTTAAGACAACCTTTACTGAGGAGGGACAGAACAACTTCCGGTTCAGCCGAGGACGGAGGAGTCAAGGAGCTATCAAATAAGGACAGCCACTGTGGCTAATGAAAGGCAAGTACATACTGCACCTCCCTAATGTAGGCTGGCTGCTGCTTTTTAAACCGCCAAGTCTCGTTTTCTATTGCCACATGTGTTGAATACAGAATATGGGACGTGTTGGTGTGGAGGATTTGGGCTTGTTTAAAGGCACCTTTAACAGAACTATGCAGAGTAATGGAAAGTAAGAAAGACACCACAAAAGAGGAAAACTATACATTTCTCAATCAACTGTAGGCTCAGTAGATGTCCTGGAACACACTGAACAAAACAAAATATCTCACAGCAGTATCAACGGCTGGATTTCTTCTTTTTTGTCTTTGCACACAACTTGATTGAAATGCCCCTTTTAATCCCCAGGCTCCAGGCTACCCGACTTGCAACTAACACCATTCTTGTCCCTCGCTGTTCCCTTGTTATCACAGCCAGATCCCCCCCGCCCTCCCCCACCCAAATGCCCTTTCTCCATTTCATGTGGCTTTTAATACACCACCTGCTTTCAGATGCCCACCTCGAATCGTATTACAACTTTGGAAAACAAGTGAATGACTTGGTGATTGTGAAATGAGAATCATGGAAATTATAAGCAATTAATAGTAGCACTTTGTTGGGACCACAGATTGGCCATGTGAGAGGGGTGCATTGGGGTGAAAAGTACATGATCACATGGGACAGATTATCAAAAAAGGAGAAGATACATCAGTCAGTAGGAAAAGTATAGTTTCCAAGTATATATCTGGATCTCCTTTGCAAAGTGGAGTCTGTTCCTGATAACCTAAACAGGTCTCATCAAGAATAAAGTATTTCAAATGTGGCTGAGATTTCAAAATATATCATCTATTATAACAGTACAGAGTTAAATTAGTATCATGCTTGCTTTGGCAGCTGCATATTAATGCATAAAAGCCAGCAGGCAACACAATGTACATTAGGTCTTCAAGGGTCCAAATAAAGAATCCAAGAGCCGACGCCTACGGGTTCAGATCCCGTTCTATTGCATAGCAGAGTTTGATTCTAACATAAAGACAACTTACATTTATTTCTGATATTCTTATATTTATACTTATCAAAGCCCACAGCACCCTCTGCCTAATGAGGTACATAGTTTAGTGTCAGTCTACTTCCCAATTTCAACTAAGCAAAAAGATATGGGACTGTTTAGGTGCTACTGCAGCTGGATCATGTGTGTTACCTAAAACAAGTTGTAGGGAGGGTTAAGTGGAGGATGATATGTGTCTATTATCTTTCAATTAAAAAAACGTTTTGTCTGTGTTTTGATAATTTTTTTACTTTTTTTCTCTGAAAAACGTAAATTTTGCCTGAAAGGTGAAGAAACAAAGCTATTTCTGCATTGAGGAGAAAACGGTTTTAATCATTATTTTAATATAGGTCATTCTTAAAATCCCTCATCTCCTGCATCATGCATCCCCTGGTATTGAGGTACATCATGCTGTTCATCTTTTTCCTATACTACCTCACATTTTTCTTTATTTCGCTTACAGGCGTTGACCTGTCCACACGGCATATATGTAGTCTGGGGTCAGTATACAGACGTAGCAACATTTTTCATCAAGTCTCATTTAGGGTGAAATTAAATAAGAAACACTTTCCACTGTTTAATCGGTTTTACTGCTCAGTTTACGGCACTGCTCTCCTCTGGGATCGGATGCGGTGCCACTAACAACTAATTTTCTATTTCTACAAATTTTTTGATTAGTCAACAAATCTAAACGGCTAATTTTAAAGAAAATCCAGTGTTTGTTATATGTGTCCATTTATTTTGAACTCAACTGAAGGGCCGAAACATAAAATGTGACTTGTGCCATAAACATTATAAATAACTTAATTGTTACTTTGGCTTTGCTGTAATCAAATCAGTATGTTTAACATGAAGTATACTACTGCTTGAAAGCAGCAAATCAATGGGAAACATACATGTGTACAGACAGCGCCGCATCAGACATGTTTCTGGTGTGCAAAGACATAGAAAACGCCACACGGCCGCCATGCAACAGCAACTCCACGCTGCCGCCACGCAGGCAGTGTGTAAAAGCCCTTAGGCTATACCATATTAGTCAGAGTCTGGACTAGCCTACTACGGTTAGCTTAGCTTAGCTGCCCCCGCTTAGCTCTGCCTAATAATGAATAATGCTGAAAGCAAGCAGGCCCTCAGCCATGCTGCTCACGGTGGGGTTTAAAACATTACTGCCAAGGTCTAAGTAGCCTGTTTAACATTCAAAGACAGCCATTGCACTACACAAGAGTTAATCAGTACAGACTAGCTCGCCGTTTCATTAATAACCATATACTTAGGTTGGCTTTTTTTTCCTTTTCTGTGGGCACATGTTGAACAACTCCTGTGAGTTTGTGTTTGTGCTCCTGTGATAAGCAAGTGGAGTTTGACAGAGTGTATATACCACTCTTTTACCAGTTGGCCTGAAATACTCCCATACTTTGGAAGCTTTTGGTCTAATTCTCGGACTTGATTCGGAGGACTCACCTGCCTCCGCCATTTTTCACATCAAAGCAGTGAGGGAAGGGGAAGAAAGAGGATAGCAGATTAACTAGCAGGGGCGCACAGATTGATGTGGAGGTGAACTACAGTGAAACGGGAGACCAAAAATAAATACTGTAGGCTGTCAATAGTAAAACAACACGTTGACTCCAAAAATTGCTACTGACTTATTTTAATGGTCGATTAAGTCGACTAATCGTGGTAGCACTATTTGCGAGGGGGCCTTTTGAATATCATCCACTAGACATCCCATTGTCTGAGTGGGATGAGACTAAGAGCTGTGAGACAAGACTCTCTGACAACTAAATCCAGTGTGTGTGGGAGAGGGGGGACGGGGACGGTGTAGTTCTCAAATTCAGAGACATTTCAGGCTTGTTCTTGGAGAAATGTCTGTAAAATAGAAAAGTTTTTCTGACTTCTTTCTAATAATGTATTTTTCTCCCCCCCCCTTGCATTCATTACTGTTTCTCCCACAAACAAACGTCTTCTCTCTAGGAGATTTGTGACTCTGATCCAGGGGCGTAATCTGTGAACGGCTCTGTCAACATAACCGTCTGCCTATTCATGTTTATCGCTACATTCCAGGAAGACACTGAGCAGAGAGGAAGAAGTGGGAACAGAGATGGAGGTGAGAGGGAAGGACAGACAGCACGGTAAATTAGGGGGGGGGAGCGATGGGCAGAGGAGGGAATCACTCAATCGTTTCGACGGAGCGAAAGAGGTATGAATATTCCAATTTTACCCTGCTCATTAGAGACGGCTGCCTCTTCCTTTGGGGGAAAGCGCTGCTTGTGTTTGCTTCGAGACTGATTATTTGCATGATGTATTCCACGGCTTTATATTCAGTGATGGGAGGAAGATGGCGTTCTGGCAGGCTGACAATGAGGCCTAAGGGGTGCCGAAGCAGGCACAGTCAGCTTTATTCAATACAAAGTTCAAAGGCCACGCTTCTTTACCTCAAATTAGTCACCATTTCACAGTCGCTAAAGCCCCCTTCCAACAACTCTACTAAGGCGATTTTCTGAAAGGTTGGGCACACTGAGGGGGAGATTACTATTTTGGGAAAAAAAAGCTTATAGCTAATAATGACTCCATGCTGCCAGCAACCTGAGAAGCGGGTTTCTACAATGCATTTTGGATGACCCAAGGAAGTCATATAGCCTCATTTCCTGGTCTTTTGGCGTGGAGAAAATGGCTGCAGTTGAACCCTTTGGGCAACATCACCTATCAACAGCCAATCAGGCATTTTGGCATTTAAATACATCCTGTTGATCACAATGTCATTAGTGCTGGAGCAGAAAATGAGTTTCAAATGGGCAGGCGGACAGTCTGCAACACAATCAGGCAATCATTTGTTTTCTAATATGAGAAAAAAAACATTTTACTGCTGATTATTCTGTCATTTATCCATCATAAAGTGCACAAATTTCAAAAGTATTTTCATTTGTGTGCTTTTTTTATACTTATTTAGGTGTTTTCAGGGGGGCAAAATTGAAATATTAAGAAAACTAGGAAGAAAAACTCATCTAAGTCTGTTGGTAGTAAAATAAAAAGAAATAAGTTAAAAAAACAGAAGTTTAGGAAGACAACAATCAGTTTGTAATACAGCTTAGTGGACTGTACAGCAAACTGATGTGGTTGTCAATGAGTTATGAAAACTATAGATAACGGCAAACGAGCTGAAACTATTAATTGATTATCAATCAATTTGAATCAAAAACTGACGCCTTGATTGACTCCTTGCTACCTTAGTGCCAGCTGATGAATAAAAGAATAAAATATTAACCAGGTCCACATTAGTCTCACATTGCCAGACCCTCCTCCCCAACGCTGCGGAGGAGGGTCCGGCTAGTCCACACAGCATTCCGCGATGGGAGAAATATGTGGTCTGGTTTATTGGTATTGCTTTAAACCAATCACAATCGTCTTGGGGCGACGCCTCAGCAAAATAGTCTCGGGAAGGAACTTGTTTTGGTGGAACACGTGTACCTTCAAAGGTTGTTTTAGTCATGCAACAGAAAGAGTCTAGCTAGCTGTCTGGATTTACCCTGCAGAGATCTGAGGAGCAGATAACCATAGTCCTTATTAATCCACCAGCGTTTGAAATGCCAACACAAATAAAACGGAAGGTGTCGGACAGCCAGCCGAAAATTAACGACAACCGGCGGACATCCACTTGAACAATCCCGGAAATGAAACGTCGTCGATATAGACTATGTCCACATGAACAATGTGAGACAACAGCAGACCTTCCACCTACGACAACTCTTGATGACGTTGTTGCATCCTTTGTGCTCGCGTTCCAAGAACATGTGATTCAAACATTTCCAGGAGCCAGATCTCCACCTCCTCTCGCCGCTCCACTGGATACCTTTAAGTACTGCATGACAAAATGCAGCAATGGGTGTGCAACAGCTTTAATCCTATATAAATACAAAACACGCACTATGGCATCATAGTGAAGCAGAGTGTGCGTGATTAGGCTTCACACATGAGCATGATGCCTCCTCAGCATGACATCCACCCTCTCTCTCGCTCAATTCACCCCTCTCTTTACGCCTTCTCTCTCTCCAGTCGACCCCACGCCTCACAGACTTTGCGGTGGAGCATGCAGTCACATTAGCGCAGAGCAGTGACTCTGCATCAGCTATCTATAGATAGCTATAGATAGCTGATGTACCCCGTGGTACATCAGCTATCTATAGATTATAGCAGACAGACAAACTCTATGTGTTTGTGTTTCTAAGAGGGAGGCAGATATTTATTTCTGCACATATCCCCCTGCTAAATGCACACTTGACGTCGGCACATAACGACAATACAAGATATAGCAATGTGGTTTCATTTGGTGGCTTGATGGCAGTTTATAAGTGACAGGCTATGAATCAGGGGAGACTGAGGATATAGAGAGAGTGAGACATAAAGAAGTAGTAGAGGTTGAGAGAAGAGGGGAACTGTTAAGGTGAGAAAGGGAGTTGAGGAATAGATGACGCAAGATTGAGAGGTGAAATAGAAACAGAGGAGAAGGAAAAGAAGCTGTGGAGGGGAGGGAGGATTTGGAAAATGTTTGCAGTCAATGTTAATCATACAAGGGTGATACTGATGTGGTGAAAAGCAGTGTTGTAATGGGGATAAGGATATTCTCCTGTATAAAAGTTGTGTATAGAAGTATCCAAATCAAGTTTTTGACTAGAAGTTGCTTCTAAAACTCCTTTTCCGGCTCTTCCCTGTCTGCCTTCACCAAACAACAGTATTTTATTTTTTGGTAAAATGGAAGTTATCACTATATTGACATGTATTCCAGCTAATAGTTAGGTAAAGAGGACTGATAGAGAGCTTTGTTGCATGGTACAACTTTAATCTAATGAAGCTCAGAACCATCTAAAAAGGCCTTTTTTGGAAACGGTTTGGTCAAAAAAAATATGATTTGTTGAACCTTCTCTCTATCACGTCCACTATTCGAGTTTTGCACAAAGAGTCGCGGCCATCACACACACCTAAACCACGGCGTGTTGCTCCTCACCGGACACTGATTGCTTCGGTAAGTCGGTAGTTCACACACACACACACACACACACACACACACACACACACACACACACACACACACACAGACGCAAACGCATTACTTGAAGCCTGACGATTTTTGTGTGATACGTGATCCAGCAAATTCTCGCGTGAGCTTGTGATATCATACATACATACTCACTCACTCACGCACTCACTCCACCCTAGAAACACAACCTAATTTCTCAGGTTTGTGTTCAGCGGCGTCAGGCTAAAGCCATTCTAGGCAATGATGTACATTAAGTGTATCTGACATGCAGCTGTCAGCCTGACTATCCATTATCCCTGACCGAACTCACACACACACACACACACACACACACACACACACACACACACACACACATCTGGTGAACTCACCTGTTCAACTCATTCATGTCTCTCCCTCAGTCTCTCTCTCCCTCTCTCTCTCTACCTTACACTCTGTCACTTACACTCTTGGGAATCAAAAGGGGACACACCTGCGGCTGTAGATGGCCTCACTAAACGGGCTATTAGGATGCATTCAGGGACGGCCGGGGCATCTTGTAATGCCTCTATAATCACAAAGGCAATGCTTAGATCGACAGATTGCTTTGAAAGACTGCATCAGCGCTGCATTCAAATCCAAATTTAAAATGGCCGATCTGATTTTTCATTAAAAAAATAAAGGAATACAATATTTGATTTGAATAATAATCAATCACCCTATTGTTTTCTCAGTCACTGTCAGTATAAATCACACTCAACTAACAACCATTGAGATGCACCTGGATTTCACTGAGCACACAACACCCATTTGGCATTTCACTGTTGGTGGGGGGGGTCCCCTCTGGCTGAGAATGACATGTACAAGACAGCCACGTCTCGATCTTGTGGGCTTCTGTGGAGTTTGACTGAGCAAGGCAGACGGCATGCCCACAGAGTTACAGCCATGAAAGCACATAACCCTCACAGTATCGAATCCAAAATTGAATGTTCTGCTCTGTCGCATGGTGCTTGTTGAGATGGAGACGGGGTGAACAACGGAAGGGAAAGAGGGAGCGTTCTTTGAATCTCTTAACCTTTACGGTTTGTTGCAGTATCAAGCCCCGCGGACAAGATCGGACGCTGACACGTTTGTCGAGGGATGACAAATTAGCTGTCCTTCCATATGCCTGATTGCCTGACCTTTATTCACTAAGTGGTGGTGGTGGTGAGATGGGGGGTGACAGCGGTAAATGGTGCCCGTGTCAATGAGAGGGGCCTGCACAGGAAATCCACATTTCACCCTGTCAATTAGCATTCACAGTGAGAATGATGGAAACACAATCCAGAGCAGAGCATCTTAATACATTTCTTCTTTTTTTTGACCACGATAATATTCATTTGTATTCAACTGTATAATGATTACTGAGTACGTACTGTATTATCGGCTAAGATTAGATTTAGATTTTTTAGATTTAGATTTTTTAACAACCAATCAGGTTGTGCATGCTTTGTCCAAAATATTTAAAACAATATTAAAAAAGGTAATGCTGTATTATATTGGTATTCAATTCAATAAAATTTTATTTAAAGTATCAATTCATAACAAGAGTTCTCAAGACATTTTAGAGATAGAGTAGGTCTAGAGTCTAGAGCAAGCATTTAACGCGACAGTGGCGAGGAACCACTTCCTATTAGGGAGAAACCTTGGACAATCCCAGGATCTTGGTAGGCGGTGTCTGATGGCGCTGGTTGGGGTATTTATAGTCACAAATAAAGATAATGGAACTATGGCTAGAATTAGTAGTTGTTGTAGTTCATGGCGTAACAGGGCACTGCAGGCTGTTAAAGGGTGTAGCAGGTCACTGCAGGCTGTTACAGGGTGTAGCAGGTCACTGCAGGCTGTTACAGGGTGTAGCAGGTCACTGCAGGCTGTTACAGGGTGTAGCAGGTCACTGCAGGCTGTTACAGGGTGTAGCAGGTCACTGCAGGCTGTTACAGGGCGTAGCAGGGCACGGCAGGCTGTTACAGGGCGTAGCAGGGCACGGCAGGCTGTCACAGGGCGTAGCAGGGCACGGCAAGCTGTCACAGGGCGTAGCAGGGCACGGCAGGCTGTCACAGGGCGTAGCAGGGCACGGCAGGCTGTTACAGGGCGTAGCAGGGCACGGCAAGCTGTTACAGGGCGTAGCAGGGCACGGCAAGCTGTTACAGGGCGTAGCAGGGCACGGCAAGCTATTACAGGGCGTAGCAGGGCACGGCAGGCTGTTACAGGGCGTAGCAGGGCACGGCAAGCTGTTACAGGGCGTAGCAGGGCACGGCAAGCTATTACAGGGCGTAGCAGGGCACGGCAGGCTGTTACAGGGCGTTCAGGGCACGGCAGGCTGTTACAGGGCGTAGCAGGGCACTGCAGGATGTTACAGGGCGTAGCAGGTCACTGCAGGATGTTACAGGGTGTAGCAGGTCACTGCAGGATGTTAAAGGGTGTAGCAGGGGATTGCAGGCTGTTAGAGGGTGTAGCAGGGCACTGCAGGGCATAGCAGGACATGGCAGGGCGTAGCTGGACGTAGCAGGACATAACGGTGCGTAGCAGGGCATAGCTGGATGTAGCAGGGCCTAGCAGTGCGTAGCAGGGCACTTTAGAGTGTATGATGTTTTAGACAGAGACCAAATAAGGTGACTTCAAGGTTTTAGAACTGGTAATAATGATTTAAAAAAGACAAATCCAGGCACAAGAACAGCAGCACTTGACTGAGATCACTGGATTTTCCAGATTGAATTCTGAACTTGTGACGATCAACTGTTGTGCTGTCTCATTACCACACAGAGCAAGTCTGGTATACAGTGAGGAAAATAAGTATTTGAACACCCTGCTACTTATTTTCCTCACTGTAGTTCTGCTATGATAATCCTGCATAGTATATCCATGTTTTCTCTTTTGCTATTTAAGAAATGTTCCATTGAAATGTAAAGAGTGAAATGGTTTTATTTCTTGGGTTTTATATATTTCTCTTATCCATAAAAAGATATGGGCATTAAAAAAAACATACAGTATATATATTTTTTCCCCATTGCTTTTCACTGGGTGTGGGATTATTTAAATATACATTATTTCATTAGATTGTTAAATGGAAAAAACACACACACACACACACACACACACACACACACAGCCATTCGATTTTCGCATATCAAAGTTTTTTCCACTAGATTTTACTTAATTTTCATTCAGCATCAACTGAATCAACAGACGCCAAATTGGGATCTTTCTATTCTTTTGGCAGCAGATACTGTACTGACCAGGATCAGGGAGGCTACAGACCTCGTTAGTAATTTAATCATTTTTCTATTTAAATGACAGTTGTTCACAGAAAAAAACATCACTGTGCTCGTTGAAAGAAGAGTGTGCTGCAGCGGAGGTGTTAAATCACATCATTATTTGGCAGGCTGCTTCAACACAATAAAAAAAAATTAAATCAAGATTATGCAACTGCTTGTGTGAAAGCGAATAAAAAGTGATGAGGGCAAAGGGGAATGCAACTAAAATGTAACGGGGTTAAGAGTGACCAAGAACACATTTTATTTATCTGTTCCAAGAAACCTCATTTCTTATATAATCAACATAATGCTTCATTATCTACATGTTAAACATTGTTTCCACGTAATCTAAATAGGTTTTATAAATTGAGTTAAAAAAACACTTCACTGAAGATAAACGGTATGAAATCAGAGATAAGTAAACAACTACATTCGCAAATTTAAACTGCCTCCCACTTAGCAATCAAGTCTATATTATCATATAGTAATTACATTAAAGGTAATGAATTAGTGACACACAAAAAGAAATTGTCACCGGTGTCAAATTCATTTTTCTAAAGTTTTCTGACAATTCTAAAAGATCATATTTATAAACACAATATTTAAGTAAAGTAGTATAGTATATAAGTGTATAAATTGCCTTGCCCCAGATATAATCAGCCAGTCAATTGATCAAAAAACTAATATATATAAAAAATATAAAACATAATAGAGAAGGAGTCGTGACCAGTGAAGTGTTTTTTTTTGTCTGTAATCCTTTTTAATAAAAAGGTATAGTATCATATTAACATAAACATTAAAGATGTGAACGAGAGCCCGACTGATAAGGGATTTTTAAGGTCGATACCGATACAAATATTTGGTTATTAAAAAATCCGATATGCTGATATATCAGTTGATATACAGTATATATTTTAAAAATAAATCCAGAAACTTGTTACAAAAGATGAACAGATTTCCCTAACATTAGTTACAGTGCCTTGCGAAAGTATTCGGCACCCTTGAAGTTTTCAACCTTTTGACACATTTCAGGCTTCAAACATAAAGATATAAAAATTTTATTTTTTGTGAAGAATCACCAACAAGTGGGACACAATTGTGAAGTGGAACGAAATCTATTGGATATTTTAAACTTTTTTAGCAAATAAAAAACTGAAAAGTGGTGCGTGCAAAATTATTCGGCCCCCTTGCGTTAATACTTTGTAGAGCCACCTTTTGCTGTGATTACAGCTGCAAGTCGCTTGGGGTATGTCTCTATCAGTTTTGCACATCGAGAGACTGACATTCTTGCCCATTCTTCCTTGCAAAACAGCTCGAGCTCAGTGAGGTTGGATGGAGAGCGTTTGTGAACAGCAGTTTTCAGCTCTTTCCACAGATTCTCGATTGGATTCAGGTCTGGACTTTGACTTGGCCATTCTAACACCTGGATACGTTTATTTGTGAACCATTCCTTTGCAGATTTTTCTGTATGTTTGGGATCATTGTCTTGTTGGAAGATAAATCTCCGTCCCAGTTTCAGGTCTTTTGCAGACTCCAACAGGTTTTCATCCAGAACGGTCCTGTATTTGGCTGCATCCATCTTCCCCTCAATTTTAACCATCTTCCCTGTCCCTGCTGAAGAAAAGCAGGCCCAAACCATGATGCTGCCACCACCATGTTTGACAGTGGGGATGGTGTGTTGAGGGTGATGAGCTGTGTTGCTTTTACGCCAAACATATCGTTTTGCATTGTGGCCAAAAAGTTTGATTTTGGTTTCATCTGACCAGAGCACCTTCTTCCACATGTTTGGTGTGTCTCCCACGTGGCTTGTGGCAAACTTTAGACGAGACTTTTTATGGATATCTTTGAGAAATGGCTTTCTTCTTGCCACTCTTCCATAAAGGCCAGATTTGTGCAGTGTACGACTGATTGTTGTCCTATGGACAGACTCTCCCACCTCAGCTGTAGTTCTCTGCAGTTCATCCAGAGTGATCATGGGCCTCTTGGCTGCATCTCTGATCAGTCTTCTCCTTGTCTGAGCTGAAAGTTTAGAGGGACGGCCAGGTCTTGCTAGATTTGCAGTGGTCTGATACTCCTTCCATTTCAAAATGATCGCTTGCACAGTGCTCCTTGGGAAGTTTAAAGCTTGGGAAATCTTTTTGTATCCAAATCCGGCTTTAAACTTCTCCACAACAGTATTACGGACCTGCCTGGTGTGTTCCTTGGTCTTCATGATGCTCTCTGCGCTTTCAACAGAACCCTGAGACTATCACAGAGCAGGTGCATTTATACAGAGACTTGATCACACACAGGTGGATTCTATTTATCACCATCAGTCATTTAGGACAACATTGGATCATTCAGAGATCCTCGCTGAACTTCTGGAGTGAGTTTGCTGCACTGAAAGTAAAGGGGCCGAATAATTTTGCACGCACCACTTTTCAGTTTTTTATTTGCTAAAAAAGTTTAAAATATCCAATAGATTTCGTTCCACTTCACAATTGTGCCCCACTTGTTGGTGATTCTTCTTTGGAGCACAACTGTTCATATTTGTCATTAGGCAACAAAACAAAATGCCCCTACTAACATTAAAACCAAACAGTATTGTTCTCATATCTTCTACTATGTTATGGATTTCATTACTTTCATACCCTGAAAGGGCAAAGTTGATGGAGTGGATGACTGGAGTTCAGGTTCCTGTGAAATGTTGGATAAAAACAGCTGAAAGGGAATTCTAAATCTAATTTCAGTATTCAGTGAGCATAGATACATTGTGAAGTTTTTAGGTTACATTTCTCATCTTGGCGCACAATTCAATCTGCCGAGCAGCATTTTCAATTAAAAAACACTCAAACAAAAAAAATTGTTAAATGTGAACCTGTTGAAAGTTTAAATCCCTGCGAAAAACAAGTTTTTATTTTGATGGATTAATAGGCCGTAATGGATGTGAAGTTTTAACAGAAGTCTGAGGTTATGTTAGCCTGTGAGCAAGACTACATTAAACTGTCAAATTCTCCCGTACAAGCACGAGGTGGATCGGCTCGGGACAATCCTTAACCTTGACTTTTCTAACTCCTTTCCTGCAAGTCTAAAGGTTTCACTGTGTGCTCCTTACATCGCATGTTAAGCCATCCTATCCAAAGTATACTTTACCCAAGTGCATCTTCTCCTACCTAATTGAGTTGGAGGATGGCATCTCCTTTGGGAACAGGACATTAAGCTTCCCTCTAAGGGAATGGCGGGGAAAGTAAATCGTTTTTAATTAGAATAAATCTTAAGATTAGATCTGGCCTTTCCTTCCCAGTCATTTGAATAGCACCTCTCAAGGCGATCCAGGAGCTCGCTGGCTGATAACTGGGATTTGGAGATGCGAGGTGCTTCAGTTAGAGTCAAAAACTGCTCAACAGGTGATCTGAAAATGCCTGGGGATGATCCCTTTCATTTTTATTGTGGGGATGAACTTTTTGGGTTACATTTCAGTTTCACGTCAAAACATATATTTTGGATATATTTTAAGCCAGCAAGTACAGACATCTGGATGGATTAAAAAGTGGTTTTGTTTTGTTATTAGTCTTTATTAAGTGTGCAACTAACGATTATTTTAATTATCTATACATCTGACATATGTCTTCCCCATTTATCAGTTAATCATTTGGTCTATAAATCGTTGCACAAAAGGGAAAAACCATCACAATTACATTTTCTGTCAATTAATTGACTAATTGTTTCAGCGCTGATTTTTATTAGATTTTACTTCAGACTTTGAAGGATAGACATAAAATAAACTGGGTTGAACATTTTTGAAACTCTCACTCACTCCTTTTTGTTATTGTGCAAGTACCTTAGAAATCAGCAAAGTGTATTTCTTTATCCTCACCCTGGTACACTGAATTGTTTTGTGCACTAAACTACACCCACATACACACAATGGGATGGTACATGTTTACTGGAGCCTGTAATGACACACAACTAACTACATAAAGGCACACATATACGCAAGGAAGCATGGAGGGACACCTGCCTGCGTGCACACACACTTGCACAGACATTACACAACCGTATAAAGCCCCCTACAGAGGCTTTCACTGGCGCAGCTTCCCCACATCTGCATCTACAGTACCAGTACCTTATTTCTCTCTCTCTCTCTCTCTCTCTCACACACACACACACACACAGTATTATAAACACCTTCATCATGAACAACCTCACACTCTGAACGTCTATCATTCCGTCTGCCTCTCTAGTGACAGAGAGAGGACTCAATGTGTCACCAGCACAAACAAACCCCGCCTTCGTTGTTTTCTTAATTAAAAGAAAAAAATCTAATCAAAGTTATTTTTGGTTGTGTGTGTTCCCTCTATGGCTTTATGTATTTGATCTCTAGGAACATCGCAAATGGGCCTAGAGGTGTTGGTGTCTGTATATGACAGTTGGCAGCTGCAGAGATTTAACCTGCAACCTTTCTGTGATGGGACGGACTTTGTAACTATAAGCCTGTAATGAGGGGAGAGGAACAGGAGGGATGAGCGTGGCGCACGGTAGGGCCATAAAGAGAGAAAGGAAGGACGGATGAAGAGAACAAAACGGAGGCAGTGACGAAACCCCACTGAGGGAGATGTGAGGGGACGTGTCCCAATCTCCTCTCATTCAGAGGTGACAGTCCATCTGTCACCAACACAGAAGTCCGCAGGGGGATCAATGTCTGCTGAGGTGGCCAAACCAAAAGCTATCTGCATCCCCATTAGTATTCCCGTGCAGATGGGGGCCCGGGACATCTACTGCATCGGGCTCCTATCGCAACCGGCACCGCAGGTGCCACGTCGATAGATTGATAAGACAAGGCAGACATGGCCCTGGAAAGCCTGTGACTGAACAAGTGATTTAACCCCCCTTGGGATAAACTTTTAGGAGCTTAGACACACGCAGCAAGCAAGCACTTCCATACATACATAACACACTCAAACGCAGGAACAGTACACACATGGGCAGAAACATGTGTGTACCCACACTGAGAGGAGATATGGCCATCTTACAAGGATGAATGGCCAGCCCGCAAAGGACAGCAAGACAGCGTAATAAAAGCCAGATGAGGCATTAATCCTCTTTGTGGGGTTCGCTGATGTTTGCAGCATTATGGCAGGCCACTAACATTTGTCACGTCTCCGCTGTGTGAGGGGCCGCTGAGGAAAGGGGCCACTGGAAAGAGTAATGCTAAATCACAACTATGTGCTTGGCATGTTGTGTCATCAGAATAATTCAGCAGGTAGGAGGTGGTGTGTGTGTGTGTGTGTGTGTGTGTGCGTGTGTGTGTGTGTGCGTGCCTTTTAACGCCACATGCAACCTATTTTCTAAAGAAATAATAAGCAAATCTCTCTCATACCTGTCCATCAAACAGTGAGTCAGTGAGCTTAGGTTAGCATAGCGACTAGGAACACAAAGTTGGAGCTAGCGTCTTCTGGCTGTAGCGTCACGTTAAAAGGAAAAGGTTGTACTTTTTTGGAAATAAGCTTAATCACACTTAGATAGGATCAACACCACTCTCACATCTGTCTGTTCGATATGTAGCTAAAGCTAGAGCCAGGAGATGATTAACTTAGCTTAGCAAGACTCAAAACAAGGGGAAACTAACTACTAATTAACACATTACACCTCATAGGAAGCTGTGACTTATTGAGCCAGTACCTTATTGGAGTCTATGTTACCTAGCAACTGGTCCAGGCCGCAAAATAGTTCAGCACATAACTCAAAGTTCCGATTTGAGTTATGCATGCTCAGATTTAAACTGTTTACGGCATACCGCTGGTCGAGTGCAGATGTGAGATGCCTTTGCTCAGATTTAAAAGGTTTACTCATTACAAATAACAGAAGATGGAAATCATTTCAAAAATGTTTTAGCTATCTATGATTGTTTGATTTCTAACGTTAGCTCAAAATGCCATTCAAGTTCCAGCCTTTGTTGTATTTGATTGCTAACTTGTTGCTAGCAGTGAACAAACTTCGTTATGTATGTCCATTTTTACTGTATTGACATTACAGAAGTCTCTCGTTGGTGTCTTGTATGCTACTCGTTGCAAATTGACACATGCGCAACTCAAATCTGCACTCAACTCACATGGGGCAGTGACACCCCTGCTTCCAGTCTTCATGCCAAGCAAAGCTAACCGTCTCCTGGCTGTAGATTTAGACTTAGATATTTAGTTGAAGCTGGCTTTTGAAGCTGACACAGAATGTCATATTTAGAACATTATTTCATAGTTACATATTTTATTTTATTACGTAAGTTATTTTTATAAAGGGGGGCGTAATAAAGCATGTTCATTAACCTCTGAGAAGCCTGTCTAAATTTCTGTTTCGAGGCCGGGCCGAGTGTCCTCTTTTTTGGAAATCAAAATATGATCACCCTATAGTTAGCGTACAGACATGCAAGTGCTATCAATCATCTCTACTAACTCTTATTGAGAAAGTGTAAGTGTATTTTGAGCAACATCTTGATTTCTTTTTTTTAACAAACATCCAATGCCAATGGTTATTAAAGCAAGAATAGACAAGGAAAGTGACTAAAAAAGGAACCTGTGTGACTTTAGCAGGGCCACAGACAACAATAATTCAAATTTTTCATTTGATTTTCTTTGTCAAATCTGTCAGCCCTCTTAAAAAAAAACACAAGTGGGTACTCCATTTTATGAGTGGACATGACATTTAGAGACCTCAAGCTCTATGGACAGGATTTCAAGCCACCAATTTGCACTCTGGTTTCTGTTCTAGTGCGATCTCAGGTCTCACAGAAAGATACGCGCGTCTCATCAATAAAATCAGCATGTAAAGCAGGACACACGTAAGACCTGGTCAACAGAAAATAGATACAAAAGGGGCTCTTCATGTAGAGCTTGCACTGTATTACATTGAGTGGCAATGCATTGGTTTGGGTTCGTCTTGAACTATAAATAAAAAATTTTGTATGCATTTTAGAAAATGAAGTAATGAAGTAAGTAATTAATCTTCAAATTTGTGTTAAGAAATGCCAATAATAAAGAACTATACAAAATAGCCCAGAAGTAGGTCCGATTCACTACATTTATTAAAAAAAAAATGACATCAATGAATGCACAAATGCACTTTGAGGATTATGCCCCACTAAGCACACTAACTATGTGGTCGAGGGCGAGCATAATAATGAAATTGATTGTCCTCTGGGAGTGTCATAATGAATGTGAATCAGACTATGCAGTGTGCTTTTAACAATCAATAAGGCTATGTATTGCCACCGCCATCCAAGTGATTGATTGTATTCATTTATTTTTAAGCATAATGCAGGGTCCCATCAATTATGAACATCTTCTGTAGTCTCATGAATAAAACAAACATCAAAAGGTAAAATAAAGGTTGGGAAAAAACAGCGGCTCTGTTTTTTTTATTTTGCAAATGGAGAGAGTGACAAGGAAAAAAATAACTATGTTGAAATTAATTTCCAAAGAGTTGTCAATATTCCTGAAGTGTGGCACATGCAGCGCGTAGCTATGGTGCGGCATTAAGCTTTCATGAAAGTGAAAGTTAATTAGATATGATGACTGAACTCCCGGGATCGTAATTAGCCGAACTGCGTGACTGCTCTCCTGTAATTAAATGTCATTTTCCCTCAGTTCACTGAGCCTGAAAAAAAGAAGAAGAAAAAGAAGAAGAAAAAGAAGAAGAGGAACACTGCTGCAGACAATGTCAGTTACAACAAATTCACCTGTGCCCCGTGGACACCTCTAAAACATGGGCAAGGCAGAATGACAAAAAGCGGCGTTAAGCTAGTGGTTCACACTAAACCAATAAAAAGTGAGCCTCTGCTTGGTGGTCTCACAGTGGTTTTGTTTCATAGCTCTTTCTGACATTTGGATTTCTGAGGTTTGGACCGTAGACAGCTGAGAGGTCATGAATCAGTGTAAACACTCAAGTCTAAAGGTGAGAAAGGAGAGGGGGTCGTATGTGCAGGTGAGAATGAAATGTCAGATTCCTTTTATGGTGCCGCCCTGGCAGGTGTCATATGTGGATAACCCCAGGAAGGGAGAAAAGAGTGGGGAGAGAGAGAGAGAAGAGGGGAAGGGAGCCAGTCCAACAGAGTGCACGGCGGGTCTCTTGTCATGTGTTAGAGGAGAAGAGTCAAACCTGCAGGAACCAAACTATTGACAGACACCAGAGGACACACTGGAAGGACATCCACTACTACAACAGCAACAACCACAACCAGTGCTGGAGAGTCTGCTGCTATCATTTAAACCTGCCATTTGCACCATTAGAAGTAAAATTATATCTTTTTAAGATGCTGGATAGAAAATATTACAGTATAAATCAGATATGGTGCATAGAAGGAATGCTGTAAGGCTTTTTTATGTATCATGCCTGCTGCGACACAAATTGACCTCTGGGAAAAATAATTGATTAATTGATTGATTGATTGATTGATTGATGCCGTTTTCTTTCAAGTTTCGAAAATCAAACCTTGTTTTGAGAAACTCGTGCTATAGCTAAATCCTTTACAAGAGTTCATCTGGCAGGGCTCCAGACTAAATTTTTGTCTTGGTTGCACTGTTGCGCCTAACTTTTAATTTAGGTGCACCAGCACAACATGTAGGTGCACCCAAATTGTTCCTTGCATTGCCATTAACACCACAATTTCAAGGTCACCTTTTTATCATGCTCCTTATATATATATATATATATATATATATATATATATATATATTTATAACATAAATGATTTTAAACAAAAATGAATTTGCTACTATTTAAAAGTGCTTCCCTGAACTGAGACCTAATATTTTGTGGCTCAATGTCTTATAGCGCCCCCCCCCCCCCTGCTGTTGCATGCCCTACACATGGCCAACACCTGTAATTTGGCCTTCTTCCCCTTTGACCTTGGCTAAACCAGCTTGCCACACTCCCTAGCATCATATCCCCCTCCTTAGCTGACATTGAGCTGAGACTAAAGCGTGATTTATACTTCTGCGTAAAATCTACGCCGTGGCTACGTACATAGGTACGTGGAGACAGAAACCTACGCCGGACCCTGTGGCGTAGCCTGACGTGCACCTTGCAAAAAATATAACTACACGCCGGCGACGCATGTTGTGGCTTGGTAGCGTTGCATTTCCCGGTTCTCCTTCTCCAGGAACAACATGAAATAAAGCAGAGGGTTAACTTTTCCTGCTACAGATTTCCCACCGTGGTCGGAAAGCACAGGGGAGACCCTTTGTTTCTCTCACTATGACTCTAGAGTCACTACTTAGGCTAAGGTGAAAGCTCTGTGTGGAGCCTCTGCAGAACCACAAATCATGCTTATGTTAGTACAAATTTGTACCTTGAATCTTGAACTTCTTAATATTATGATGTAACTCGTCTGTATGTCTATTTCTGAGAGCGTCTCTAAGGACGCATCTGTGAACACATGCATGAATGCATTGATGGGGGAATGTCATTGATATGAACACCCACAGGCTATGTTCTCTATTATAATCACTCATTTTACCGTCTCCATATAGCGCACTCTCTCCGATGAGATATCATTGACACTGGAAGAGACAGTGTGAGTAGAAAACCTAATTAGCTTTGCCCGATGGACAGAAAAATGATCACTGTGAATGTAATAAGGCTTTCACGTGTTTGCCTGAGAAAACGCATCGTGGCTCCCCACCATGTTTTGAATTAGAAAAAACGGCAGGTTAAAAACCCACCTGTGTCTCCGACTCAGTCACTAATGTGGAGTCCCTCCACCCCTCTGCTCTGCTCTGCTCCTTCCTGTGAAATTATCTGAATTGGTCAAGAGTCTGGTTTGAAAATCCTACCATATTAAAGACCCCCCAGACCCACCCCAACTAAAACACCTAATTCCTTTTGATGAAGTTTTGTTCCATAATACAACCTTTTATTTAATCGTCTATTTGTCCTACTGTGAAAAGATGGAGACATCTCCACAAAGTCCATTAAAACACTAACTTGTGTTTATCACATTTCCAAGTAGGTGTAAACGCAGAATGTATCCAAGACTTTAAACTTTTAATCCGTAACACTTTTTTTTAAGGGATAACGGTCAGTATTTATTCAACAATAGCCATTTAATGTGTTTACAGCACATTATGTATTTACATCTCTGTATAGTATTCTTAATTGTGTGTGGAAGAGTTTGCCATTCCCACACAAGATTTGAATCGTCGTCAAATGCACAAGGGATTATACAAGATGATGCATTGGAGTCCACCGTTAAGAGTTACTTCTGTAGTTTTACGTCATTAATATATTTTTTAATTTAAAAAGGCAATATTACAAGAATAGAAGGTAAAATTGAAAACAGGACGAGTCTTTGAGCTGTGGAGCAAGTATTAAGGATCAATCATGTGAATATTATTCCAGAGGGAGTCTTTTATGGGTGCTTTAAATTGGGTGATTTTATGACTGCAGCAGTCTATGTAATTTAATCACATTAAACTCCCTAAAAGAGGCTCCTAAATTCTCCTTATGTTCACCTGATCACTTAGAGCCATAGACCTGAAGTGGAAAACAAACTGCAGAGATTTCTCGGACTAAATCATTTTCCTGTCACCCTAACAACTCAATATAGTCTACATGACTCCCTACTGAACAACAGTTGTCAGTTTTGACCTATCCTCCTCACCACAGCTTTCTATAGCAGCATCTGTCCTCTAAGCTTTACATCCAGCCGGCCTTTCTGACTGCCCGGGGGCTCTTAAGGTGTCTCGTGCTAATTCCACCTGAGCCTTTAATTACCTCATTAATTTAGGCTGACAGGGTAGGTTAAACTCCCTCTGTGATCCCCAGGCTCCATACACGGACATTAGCCACTGAGTGGGAGGCCATGACCCAGTCCCCTTTTTTCGAGACCCTTAAGTGTTTAACAAGGTTCATACCTAATCCACAACTTTATCTTTATGGATCCTGGCCAGGTTTTTCAAAAGCAGCTTAATTGTTGATTGCCTTACAGTTGAGCCAACATCATCTTAGTGTTTGGGAAGTCCTTGTCTGAAAGTGGGTTTTAGGGGACATTAACCCAATGTGGCAGCTAAACTAGAATAGTCCCCCTTATGAAACCATAAGTTGAGGATTTCCATTGTGGCTTTAGCTAAGCCATCTCCCAGCCGGATCCATTCTATAAAGATGGTCCCTGAAGGACAGAGAGCGAGAAATACAATGGCTTGAAACCTCCTGTAGATCCTATCTAGACAGAGGAGTAATAAGGAGAGGGCTGGAAAGAGGGATATATTGGATGGCATGGAAGAGAAAGAAGGGCCATCACACGTGCCCGGCCTTGACTGAAGATGGGATTAGAGAGGGAAGAGGGGGAAAGACAGTCAGACAGAGAGAGAGAACAGACACAGAGGAAGTGATAGTGAAGGAGAGCAGGGGAGGGTGAGCGAAGGAATGGCGGAGAGGAAGATTGATGGCTGACTTGTCCTCTCGCTACGTGACTCCCCCCCCATCTCTTCAGATGAAGCCGGCATGCAAGAGCCTCCACTTCGGCCACCAAGGAGAGAAACAGGCAGATGGTGGCGGAGGGGAAGGCAGCGATAAAAACCACAGAACTGTTGAGCAGAAAAAGGAATAGGTGGAGGGTTTGTTGGTGTTTGTTTGACTTGAGAATTTAGGGGGACATTTTTAAAAGAGTTTTAATTTTTTAAGTCACTACTGTGTGTGTTTAAAGACAAATGGTCCCTCCCTGCTCCTCTCTCTACACAACGACACTGAAATGCACCGAAACATTGTAGTGAAATTCATTTGGCAACAGCTGGGCTCTGGGCCACATGTGCAGAACAGAGCAGAAAACTGGGCTAAATGGCGTTATTCCATTTAATACTTACAGCAGTGACACGCATGTGTGTGTTTTGCCACATTTGTGGTATTCCAGGGTAAAAATCGATGATTAAATTATACTACAAGAACAGAACAATACACCTGACATTTCCATTGTTGACATTATATTCCATCAGAGTATCAAAGAGTGCTCTCAGCAACAGTGAGGAAGTTAATCTATTAATTGATCAGATTTGACATAATTACACAAGCTCTGCACTGACTGTAAATTGTATTTTCATAATTTAAATGGATTTCTGTACTGAAAACGATCTTGAAAACATCACATTAACAAATACTATTAATTGTTAACATTTTTACTGCAATGGCCATCCAATATAGTCATATTCTGTAATTACTTCACTATATAGTTTTTATAGTTATATATATATAGTTTTATAGTTATAGTTTTTATTGGTAGTGGCGGACTCTGCCATTACCGTGCTGGATTGAGAGGACACAATGCAGCATATGATCCATCATTATTTTTATTTGATTGAAATCAAGCTCATTGTTTACTCTTAAAAAGGACACTTTGAAACTTGTAATCCACATCTGTGTGGGCATTGTGGTTGGATTTACAGTGTTTGGCTTCTCTCCATGGCGCCAATGTGCAGCAGCCCAGGTCTGTTGAGATCTGCCAGATGACAGACTTTTTGGACTTGCACGACACATTTTGCATTTGTGCTACTTTAAACATGTGAGGGAAATACATATACCGTATATATATATACAGTGGGTACGGAAAGTATTCAGACCCCTTTAAATTTTTCACTCTTTGTTTCATTGCAGCCTTTTTCCAAAAATCAAAAAAGTTCATTTTATTTCTCAGTAATGTACACTCAGCAACCCATCTTGACAGAAAAAAACAGAAATTTAGAAATTTTTGCATATTTATTAAAAAACAAAAACTGAAATATCACATGGTCATAAGTATTCAGACCCTTTGCCGTGACCCTCATATGTAACTCAGGTGCTGTCTATTTCTTCTGATCATCCTTGAGATGGTTCTACACCTTCATTGGAGTCCAGCTGTGTTTGATTATACTGATTGGACTTGATTAGGAAAGCCACACACCTGTCTATATAAGACCTTACAGCTCACAGTGCATGTCAGAGCAAATGACAATCATGAGGTCAAAGGAACTGCCTGAAGAGCTCAGAGACAGAATTGTGGCAAGGCACAGATCTGGTCAAGGTTACAAAAAAATTTCTGCTGCACTTAAGGTTCCTAAGAGCACAGTGGCCTCCATAATCCTCAAATGGAAGACGTTTGGGACGACCAGAACCCTTCCTAGAGCTGGCCGTCCGGCCAAACTGAGCTATCGGGGGAGAAGAGCCTTGGTGAGAGAGGCAAAGAAGAACCCAATGGTCACTGTGGCTAAGCTCCAGAGATGCAGTCGGGAGATGGGAGAAAGTTGTAGTAAGTCAACCATCACTGCAGCAATCCACCAGTCGGGGCTTTATGGCAGAGTGGCCCGAAGGAAGCCTCTCCTCAGTGCAAGACACATGAAAGCCCGCATGGAGTTTGCTAAAAAACACCTGAAGGACTCCAAGATGGTGATAAATAAAATCCTCTGGTCTGATGAGACCAAGATAGAACTTTTGGCCTTAATTCTAAGCGGTATGTGTGGAGAAAACCAGGCACTGCTCATCACCTGTCCAATACAGTCTCAACAGTGAAGCATGGTGGTGGCAGCATCATGCTGTGGGGGTGTTTTTCAGCTGCAGGGACAGGACGACTGGTTGCAATCGAGGGAAAGATGAATGCGGCCAAGTACAGGGATATCCTGGACGAAAACCTTTTCCAGAGTGCTCTGGACCTCAGACTGGGCCGAAGGTTTACCTTCCAACAAGACAATGACCCTAAGCACACCGCTAAAATAACGAAGGAGTGGCTTCACAACAACTCTGTGGCTGTTCTTGAATGGCCCAGCCAGAGCCCTGACTTAAACCCAATTGAGCATCTCTGGAGAGACCTGAAAATGACTGTCCACCAACGTTTACCATCCAACCTGACAGAACTGGAGAGGATCTGCAAGGAGGAATGGCAGAGGATACCCAAATCCAGATGTGAGAAACTTGTTGCATCTTTCCCAAAACGACTCATGGCTGTATTAGATCAAAAGGGTGCTTCTACTAAATACTGAACAAAGGGTCTGAATACTTATGACCATGTGATATTTCAGTTTTTGTTTTTTAATAAATATGCAAAAATTTCTAAATTTCTGTTTTTTTCTGACAAGATGGGTTGCTGAGTGTACATTACTGAGAAATAAAATGAACTTTTTTGATTTTTGGAAAAAGGCTGCAATGAAACAAAGAGTGAAAAATTTAAAGGGGTCTGAATACTTTCCGTACCCACTGTATATATATATATATACACACATATACATACATACATACATACATACATACATACATACATACAGTAGACGCACATGGACATGCACACAGTCTTCTTCACTATCTACTAACATAATCATCTCTGCACTGACAGATGCATATGCTGCACAATGCCACATCACGCCTGGAACAACAATTCTAATATGGATACACTATGTGGAGTGGCTATAGGATAGTGCTACACAGCTGAATTTATTTTGTTAGCTTCTGATGCAGTGAAAACACGGTATTTCCACACATTGTAAAAGGTTATAAAGGCTTCAGCAAAGAACTGGATATGGATTTCATTCCCTCAAATCATGTCAGATAGTTCATTGATGTGCAAGAATAGAGATTTGCCAATTGAGTGACTCTGCCAATTCATTTTATTGAGAATAAGTTTAAAAGAGATTTATTCATAAAAAAAAAATAAAGATGAAACTCATGTTCTTTTATAGACACTTTAGGGGCAAACTGGAACCATGGCTTAGTAGTATTTGAATATTTATAAAATCCCAGTACTGTGTTGTCAAATATTGCTATAACTGCTCTTATAGACACCAAACCTTGAGACCGTGAAACATTTAAGAAATCTCTTCAGACAACTTGTTGCCACAAACTACATGTGCTATAATTTCACAATAACTTGTTCAAACATGACCCCAAAACTTTGTTTCAGAAACACTCATCACAAAACACCTGGAGGCGACAGGAAAGGCAATAAATGGAAAAAGATGATACAAGATATGAAAACTTTTTCCATACCAACTGTGCTAAACTGGGCCGAAACTAACACCAAGCAATAAATCATACCAATTTCCAACAAATAACTTGATAATAGTCAAGGCTACTGTATGAAAGTTGGGAATGAAGCCCTGTATACCCTTCCCATACCTGCAGGCTCACTTTCCATCCTTTAAAAAAAACATTAAATAAACTTACTTGCCGTTTACAGGTACAGTAAATCAACTGGGATAGTGGTGGGGAGCAGAGGGGAGAGGTATTACATTTGTGTTATTGGTCAAATATTGCCGGCCTGTGAAGGAAAAAAGGTGATATCCAGCACGGGCCGGGCAAATGGAGTGTAATGTCACAGATATGTCCTTTCTAATAAGTGAGTTTTCACTTGCCTTCCACACCTCCCCACTGTAATAAGAGTTGACACCTATTTGTGACATATGACTGTATCTCTGATTGCCTGGGGCGTGATAGCATCCCGACGCCCCGCTCAGCTGGCGATGGAGGGATAGTGAGAGTGAGCGATGGAGAAATGGAAGGGTTTGTGGCTCAAATGCACCGGTCACCGGATACACTATATCTGTGGGAGATATGGAGGCTACGTGTGTGTGTGTGTGTGTGTGTGTGTGTGTGTGTGTGTGTATGTTGGGGGCAGAAAAATTGGAATGTGTGCAGCTTATGTGTTGCTCGCTTAGAGATGTGTTGGATGGATGGCAAATTAGCGAGTACCTCAGGGAATCCATTTATTCACATCTCCCTTTGCTTGGACCGCAGTGTAACAGCAGTGTCGCGGGGCAGGGCAGACATGCTTCTACAGGGCAACTTCCACCAACTGTGGGATCCCAAGGTGTTCCCAGACCAGCTCGTTCTTGTTGAACCCTAGGGTTTCCTCACAGGTGGCCATGCCTGTTACACCTCCAGTGGGAGGCACACTTATCAATCAATGTGTGATGAAAGATAGGAGGCACTGTTCAAAGAAACACTTCACCCCATTTTAGCAAATAAGCTCCTTGGATCGCAGACTTTGCATTGGCCATACAAAAGATAAAAAAAATTGTTTTTCTAGGCTTTGGGGGAGTCTTGTAGTATAAAATCCTCATGGTCCAAAACAAATCACAATACAATGAGTCTCTCTTATGATAGTGGTGTACAGAGCAAATGCTTTTTGGGAAGCAGGGGATTTATTTTGATATCAGTTTCACAAGTGGCCAATGGGGCAAAATGGCAGCAAAGCTCACTGGCTGCACCATATTTGGCTTCCTTACTAAAGTGGTTCCCAAAGTGGAGTCCGGGAACCCCCAGCGGTCCTTGAGGAGTTTACGGGGGTACCGAGGACAAAGAGAAATAATTTATTTTTCACTATAATTCCATCCATTAGTATGATTGAGGGTGTTGTGTGTGCATTTGCTTGGTTATATTATCGGTGATCAATATCATAATCCCATCTCTATATACTGTGAATAATTTAAAGTAGGTCCTGTGTTGTGTTGAATGTTGTAATGTCTTGTTATTATTTTGGGTGTTTTTCTTTCAGTGATGTATTGAATGTTGTTTTTTGGTGGTTGTTTTTAATGTAATAATGATGCACAGCAATGTATAGCTGCACTAGCTTTGGGTGGACTCCAAGAAGAATAGCTGTGCCTATGGCCCCAGCTAATGGAGATAATAAATCAAATCAAAAATCTATAGGTAACACAATGACAGAATGTATGACTATTTTGGTCATGGTTTCACACTGATCCTTTCAGATGGGTTATGTAAATTGATCACAATAAAGCTTCTTACCTAATAGTTTAGCTTTGAATTAGCTGAAGCCCTGAGCCTAAGTAAACAGAACCTTCACTGAAGGAACACACACGCCGATCTGCATTGGTAGAACAGCCAATAGGAGCGCTCTCTATGAAATTACCTGTGATTTCCCAATGTCACCCGTGACGGCTAGATTTACTAAAAGCTCGTCTTGAAAGGTCACACGCATACATTACGATGTGTGTATTTTGTCCATAGCTAATCCCCCGCCAATCGTGTCAAGCAAATATCCTGGAAATGTACATCCGTTGATCCAGACTAACTAAAGCCTGAATACAAAGCCAAAGAGGAGATGTAGAGTCTAGTTTTCTCCCAGACCACTTCAATTAGATTACGTTGAAATATTATTATGGAATTGAAACAACACCAAAAATAAACTGCCTCCCCCAGCTTTAAGTTTGGGGGCCACAAACCTCAACGCCAGGAACTTTACCTCCAGAAATGCACTGTTCAAGTGCACCTTGAAAGCTGCAGGCGGATCAGTGAAAAAGCCATTCCCGAGCTGGATGTTCCCATATCAAAAATCAGAAACAGGACAAGAGAGAAGACGCAACCCTGTCAAGCCACTGACCTTAAACCATTTGACAAATGCAGAGTAACACGGACACTTGGACCCCATACATCATAACATACCAAGACAAATGACACAAAGTTGTGAGCTTTTTTATTTTAGGAGTCTAAACCCTGAGATGAGCCTTTATTACATTATCAGCATGCACCACTGACTGGTACATGGTTTTAATAGGTATGGGATGAGAAGTGGGACTGGCTCATAACAATACGTCAAGTTTACACTCCATATCACCCAACAGTTTTGTTTTTTTGTTTATGGAAAGGTTGTGCAAAGTGACATTTTTGAATGCAATATTAAAACTACTGGGATCAAAAAAAAGTTTCAATTTACGTGCAGTCTTGCAGTCAACCCACTGTTCACAGAGCAGAGGTTTGACACCGTGGTTTCACAGATCAATGGCGCACTCCTCTGCGCTGTCTCTGGCATGATAAAACACTCCTCACTCTGTATGCGTACTGAGTCTGGCCTACATCTAATCTGCTAAGAAGGTCACCGAGGTTAGATTAAAATGTATGAAAAAAATATTATATTATATATATATATATATATATATATATATATATTTATGTGATGGAAGATCTAATGAGTGCTGGTACAAAAGACAGCATTTATTGAAAAAAAGGAATCTACAAGAATTGTGTGCTTGCAAGTATTTGATTGGACACAGAGCTACTTGCAGGATGATGTCGCATTGCAACAAAGTTGAGCCAGCTTTTTTTTCCGGAGGACCCTGCACATTTTTCCCAAAGCCCACTGTGTTGAAATTTTGCATGCAGTTCTGCATTTTTGTGTGTCTATTCAAACGTATTGGGTCTCTAAGAATAAATGAGGTGGACAAGATAACAGTACAAGAAATACTATACTATATACTGGAACCTACAGAGCCATTTGTCAAGCGGTAACACCTTTTGTGTTTCTATCAAATCATTAATGATTCTTCCTAGGATAGCTTGAGCCCTGGAGCTGCAAATAACCCATTTGAAGAAATAACTTCCTGTCATTCCATTTCATTAACCTTAAACTTTGATAAAGCTCTTAAACTTTGAGCTAATAAACTCTGCCGCTGATGGCAAAAGACTGAATAATGTGAAGTCATCAGGCTTAGAAGTGGATGCCTCCTCCTGACCTTACAACCGGTAATGAATTGCATCTTCAGCCTAATGTGAAAAGGATTGTTGCAATTTAATGTGAGTCTTTTATTTTTCATTGGAGTAAAAATGCAAGCCAAGCCGGGAGGAAAAAGTCCTGATCCCGTTGGGGCACAGGTGGTGTCAGAGGTGTCAGACACCAACCACGTGTAGGACTCTTTTAACAGTACTAACCTTTGTTTGTGTACTGTGTAATTTTGTTGCGCCGTGGTCTACCAAATGGTCTGAAATGCCTTGTGTGTGTCATTCTGTCTGTAAGAATTCAGAAAAACACTCCTTGTCACTTGGACTTGGTACCAAATTCAATACTTTTTAGGGACCGACCAAATTGCCTCCTTGGTATCAATTATCGAAGAATGCCTCGTCGTTCAATACCAAATTTCAGGACAAAGGAATGGATCTCATCAAAGTCAGCGAGCCAATGAACATACAGCATGCATCTATCAAGATCTAATAATGTTGGTGATTGGCTGTCTAACGTTACACGTCATAGAGACGTGAAAAAAACTACGTTATGCAAAGAGATGGGGCTCATGTAATCGGAGCTGAAAAATAAATAAAAAGATTTGTCCCCTAATGTGTAATGTCATTTCTTTTTGATAAAATGGATTTCATGGAATTGGTATCGCAAAAAAAGTATTGTTTAGGAACCAGTATCGAAGTCACGGTACTGATATCCGTATCAAACATATTTGAACGATACCCAGCCCTACCTGTCACCTGTCTTTGTGAAGGTTTTCAATCCAAAATGTTAATTCTAATCTTTAATTTTAGTTGGGGGAAGTGTGCTCCAGTCCAACTTGAGCAAACATTAATAGCGAGTTAACAACAGTTTGTGGAGCAGTATGAGATCCCTGTGGCGACTGCTCAAAATAACAGGTTACTGTAATACACCTCGAGAGTGTTAAAATCACCACGGTCCTGATCCATCAAACGCTTCGCAATTAGCAGACATCTCCGTTGACAGCAGAGAGCTTTGCAATCTAATGAAGTACCTCACATTATTGCCCTGCTAGTAAATTATTAAACTAAACTCCTGACATTGGGTGGGATGAAAAGACAGACAAAGAAGAAAAAAAAACAGTCTTCATCATATTCAATTCATTGCCTTTTTTCCATATTGCCTCCAGATCACAGAGAATATTTGCCTAATCAGATTTATGATTTATCCCATTTAAATTCGTCGACTTTCTCAAATGCTGAGAGGTGGTGGGTGGAGAAAGAGAGACAGAGAGAGAGAGAGAGAGAGAGAGAGAGAGAGAGAGAGAGAGAGAGAGAGAGAGAGAGAGAGCGAGAGCGAGAAGCAATTTATAATCTACAGAAGAAAGACACCTAGTGTGGGTGACCTCTATTTGAATGAATAAAGATTGGCTCGTTATATGTCCCACTATTGTGCCATCTCTAATAAGCATAAATAATTGACAGTTAGCGCCTCAAATACCAGATACATCTTCTTATAGTCAAAATATGGGGCTTCCAAAATCAGTAATGGTAGTACAAATGCAAAGCTGTCAGACGTTCTGCGATTTATTATTTTATTTATCACACCATCGTGTATGATTATGTCATCCTATGTTGTAAAGACTGTACTGGGGGACAAAAAGCTCAATTGAGTTAAGTTTCTCAAAATATAAAAAAAAAATCTAATAATAGGCCACAGAAGAAAATATCTGTCTACAATTTAATAAATGATTCCGTGTACATGGAAGACCTTGATTTATTCCTCACACTTAGATTTATTTTCAATTTAAAAAAAAAACTCTTTATATTTGTTCATTTAATTAACATGTGCATACTAGTTAATAAAATATGTGTTTATCTATTCTAAGATCTCACGGTCCTATCATAATTACTTCGACATGACGGCATTGATTTATCTGGTTTAATTATGTTGATATTCTGTTGAATAAAACTACATTTACTACAGGTATATACTGACTTTATCATTTATTATAAGCAGAAAACTTAATCGTGTTTAACCGTAGCTAAACATTTTTAAAAAAAAAATAGTACTGAAGCTCTGTTTGCTTAAAAAGTTTGAAATATTACTGATGTATCTTAAAAAAGGTCAACTTTATGGTTTCCCTCAAGATTCCAAACATCGCTCCATAGCGCTACTAGTGGTGAAAAACCTCCTCAGGGTAACTTTAAAAAGGCACTCCACCAATCTTACACACAACAAGCATGCTCAGCCTAGTGTGTATGAACGTTTGTGAAGTTAGGGGACTAGGAACTAAAAGTCAGCATATCTCAACCTCTGCAGCTTTAATTTATTTTACATTTTTGTTTGTTTTATTAGTCTACCACAAGTAGGGCTGGGTACTGAATTCAATTATTTTTAGGCACCGACCGAATTGCCTCAATAGTATCGAGGATAGAAAAATGCCTAGTCATTCCGTTCCCAAATTCAAGGAAAGGAATAAATCTCATCAGCGTCAGTGAGCCAATAAGCATGCAGCATGGTTCTACCAAGATCTAATAATGCTGGTGATTGGCTGCCTAACACTACATGTCTTAGAGACACGCAGGGCAAACGCTACGTTACACAGAGATGGCTCACAAAGTAGGAGCTGAAAAACAAATAAAAACATTAGTGCCGTAATGTGTAATGTTTTAATTTATTTTTGTTTTATAAAATTAGTATTGATAAAGCGTCGTTTAGGAACCGGTATCTAGGTATTGGTACCGAAAATTTGTAATGTAATGCAAAATGCAATACAATCAGTGGTACCAATGAAAGAATACCTTTTCAGTTTGGTTCATACTATCATCTATATCTAGATACAAAGTGTACAGATGTAGGCAGGGGTCCAAAGGCACAAAAGGAACAAGATGTGGTGAGTGAGATTTCTATGGGTGTGTTTGATTTAGGGAACCAAACCAAACAGATCCTCAACAAAGAAGAGCTCAGGTAATGGCAGTAGAGACCATTTCGGAGTGCAGGCTGAAGCCAGGTGGGCAGAGCACATAGAGCAGACAGGACACCTTTGGCTGGTGCCAAGGAGAGATTGCCCCTTTAACCATGATGCAATTGTGAAATTAGGAAGGTAAGTGACTGCACACGAGCTGATGACAGGAGTCTCTGCAGACGCTGCAGAACATCAAAATCCACTCCAGATTTTGTATCCTGCGTTGGTTGCAGAGGTCTCACAGGGGATTCCAAAAACATGAGTTTACGTCATCGTTGTCAAACAAATCACAAGCTTAGCTTGATGAAAAACTACCCAAAAATGCTGTTTTTTTTCCTAAACTGGCAGGCAGAGGAGAAGATTTACCCACCGTACATTTACAAAGTGACTCACACATTCATAGTTAAAACACAGTAGGTGTGTCTGGGCTAGTATTGCAAATATATAAAGTAGAAACCCAAATGCAAAACCTATTGGAATACAAAGGCTGCCATATAAAACGGTATCCATGTTATTTTTTGTGTTACGACAACCACTACACTTTCTGTGTAGTGCACTGGCATAAATACAGTGGCAGGAATAACAAACTGGATGAACGGCGTTGTATATTTCTGCAGCATGTCAGAGAAAACAGACCAGAAAAATATCCCCATGTACAATAACTGTTATAGCACTATAGCTATAACACCATATTTTATGTTCAGGGGGAGGCAAACCAATATAATTGGATTAGATCATGTGACACGCTATTTTATTTTATGCATAACATGTACAGGAACACTGTTCACTGCCCACACCATCCACCACAGAAACACACGCATGTGTCTGAACTATCACTCATGGCTGTGCTATGGATCCACAGTATTGCTGTCTCTAATGAAATGGACAGGTGGTTTAACGGGACATATCCATGTAAACCATGACATTTACCCTTGACCCGTAAGTTCACTTAACATACACAAGGGCCTTGACAGCCCAACGAGGCTTTAAGTGATGGTGGTTTGACCCGTTGGTTCCTTGTGCAAGCTTCCCAATGATTCAAAATTGCCTCTGACCCCTCTTTCCCCTTCCATCAAATTACTTGGTTTGTCTTTCAATCCATACTCCTCATCTTAGACAGTGAAGACACACACAAAATGATGAGTTAAGCAATATGTATCACTTTTCTTTTTGAAAATAATCCCAAGATTTAAGCCAGATATGTAGCCTCAAACAAAGACATTTGACACATTTGTCTATACACTGACACATCATTCCTTCAGATTAGTATGGAAAGGCGGTTAGGAGAAATTCGCTTTCCCAGTTGCAAATTGAAATAGGGAAAAGTTCTCCCACTGAATGTGGAGAGAGGAGCAGGCGCATGAAAAACAGACAACTTCTGGGCGACACAAATCCCGCTGAGAGCTGGCTGTACCGTCGGCCACTGTGTAAGGATGACGAGTCTGAACGCAAACACATATTCACACACCCAGGGACATATGTGCTGTCCACGCAGAGAGAAGACAAACACTGACACCGCAATCTCACACAAACAACTAGATATTGAACTTGAATGTGAACACAAACACAGGCACACACGGCTGGGCTTCCTCACAATGAAAAGAGTGTGAAATGAGTCCAGGGCGTGTTGCACTGTGGGAAGGCTTTTTACACATGCCTGGAAACTGGCGAGTGGTCACCGCCCCTCACTGTGAGCCGGTCGATGCAGCACGTGAGGTTGGCGGAAAACAATTAGCTGCTAGTCATCTCTCACTCAGAACGGAGTCTCACTGGAGCGTCAGTTGTGCAGAGAGGGAGCTAAACTTAGGCTCTTTAATGCTTTGTCTCCAGCTATTCCTAGATTTGTCATTTATATTTCAGCTCGCACTGGGTGCTCCGTCTTGGTGTTTTCAGTGACTTGATAAATAAACAAGATAGGCAAAAGGCCCAGACTAATAAGAATCATAAGCCAGGTTTCCATCCAAATGCAAGTTTCAACCACATTCGAATGAATGTGCACTTCCATCCACTACTGTTACGTGAATATTGGGAGTTAGTTTGTGTATTCTTTTGATGCAAGGTTCCGTCTTGCCATGGTTCCATAACAGATCTGATGTTTTTGTCCATTTTAAGTCTCTTCAGTGGAAGTTTGAGCGAGGTTTAAGTCACATACCTTAAAGTCGTGATATACTGTATTTGCCGAGTCTGTTACAATTGTGCTTTTGTCTTTGTTTTCCTTTTAGCTTGTTTAACTCAGGTTTATTGTGCAAATATAAAAATGTGCATTAACTAGGTGGGCAGCAACATTCTTTTAGTGTGCTTGCTCATATGTGTCATTCAATGCTTTGCTCGTTTGTTCAATATACAGTGAGGAAAATAAGTAGTTGAACATCCTGCTATTTTGCAAGTTCTCCCACTTAGACATTATGGAGTGGTCTGAAATTGTCATCGTAGGTGCATGTCCACTGTGAGAGACATAATCTAAAAAAGAAAAAATCCAGAAATCACAATGTATGATTTTTTTACTATTTATTTGTATGATACAGCTGCAAATCATCTCTACTGCTTTTATACTGTTACCATGGTATGTTATTGTTGCTGTTTCATTGTACAGCCCTCAACTCAAATTGTTTTTGAGTGTGCTTTATAAATATACTTAATTTGATGATTTCATGTGTATGACTCAAAACAGTTTCTTATACATTGTTCTATAATACCTATATTACACTTTTGATACATTATTGGTTTTATAAGTATGTACAGTTTGTTGGGCTGTGCAATTTATCAAATTTCGATCGCGATTTCAATTTTGGCTCCTAACAGTCACAAAAACAATGTAATCAAAATTATTTTTGCACGTGATATTTTGCAAGTAAAATCTTGTTTTGTTTTGTGTTTTACACTTAATTTCACAGTTCAAGGTGTTTTCACTGTTGATTTGTAGAACCGTTTTCACTGTATATTAAGTGCAATAATTACATCTTTCCAAAAGTCAATAAGTGATTGTGTTTAATCGTGAATTCAATGTTGAACAAAATAATTGTGATTATGACTTTTTTCTAATCAAGCAATTTGTTGACATATGATTCAAGTATATTGCTTATTAATGATTGCGATATACTTATCAACATACTACTTGTATACCAACTCCCTTTGCCTTTTGTGACAAAGTGTCCAACACCAGCCAAAATATTGTGCATGATGAACATCCTGTAATCGTTGTACTGCTTCACCGCTAATCAGTGTAATTTGCAAAATGCCACAATGAAGCAATGGCAGTCATCACCCTTCCCATCCGAGCATTATTAAAATCCCATCACTGGCATCCCAGATATTGCGCGTGACACTTGGATGGACAGACCGGGGGTCGATCCATACTCTCTCTCCTGATTTCATTGCGAGGGACAATTATAAAGTTGCTCAAATCTTATTTCATGTCCTGGCTTATTGCATGTCTGCTCGGATTAACTACTACTGGGTGTCCTTGAGGAATGTTCTTCTTTTTCTTTTTAGCATTTACCTGAATTATTATTATGAGGTCAAGTGGCAGCATCAACAAATGAAATGTAAATTCAGAATGGGTTACTTGGAGCCTGAAAATACCTGCCTCCTGTGTAAAAAAAAACAAAAAAAAAAAACACACTCAGCAACACTCAGCATGCAGCTTTGAAGTTCAGAATGAAAGCTGTTGTGTGAAGGTTATCTACTTATCTCATAGAAAAAAAGAGGGTCTATCCTATCATATATATGGCAGATGTGTTGTCTTGTAACTATTGAAATGCTACAAAAGGAGCAGATTCAAGGTTCAGATGAAACAAGCAAAGGCGAAGCCTTGAAAAGTAAAGTGAATAAAGAGAATATTTCATACAAAAAGCCATTAAAGTGCCCTTATGAAAAACATTTTCTGGGATTTCGGAAGTTATTTTGTGTCTCTGGTGCTTCCACACACATAAACTTGGGAAATAAATGCTGTTTTGAGTGAGATACAGCTTTCTGAATGTATCCTTCCTTTCTACATCATCCGCCGAAACCACCACCCCCTCCTATCAGAACAAACATCCAGTGTCTCGGTCTCCACCCACCAGGTGCAGCAGTAACTTCTCCGATATCTGCCATGTTGTTATCGATTCGGAAGCAACGGTTTAGGAGACATCATGCCGAAGCACCACAGAAATTGTTCTGTTGTTGGCTGTAAAGCACACAGACGAGCACAAAACGCTCCATCGTGTCCCAGCCGCAGAGGACAGAAGAGTGGCATGGGTTGTAACACACGTTATAATGCTCACTTACACTCCCTTATGCTCTGCAACTGACTAGCAGTACCAACAAAGATGGAACAGAAGTGAGATGTCTCACTCTGTAGCAAAAACAGAGAGCTCAACACCCAGGGTGAAAAGAGGAGCTGCAGCATTGTGCATTGCAACAAAAATATGGTGTTTTCTGAAAATTAAACCGCATAAACCTATTCTGGTACAACCTGTAAATACAACCATGAACCTGAAGATGAGCACAATATGAGCACTTTAAACAAAATCCCTCTTACAGTAGTTCTAGGCATTTAGCTTTTGCTCATTCATTTTCCATTTGATTTATTACAAATTATTAGAGACTGAGATTTTCAAATTCAAAGCAGCTGTAATCATCATGCAGTTTTAATTGGTTAGAACTATATTGCTTTTGGTACACCATTTAAAGCAAACTAATGGAACTTTTAAATTGGGAAATTAAACTTTTGTCATTAAATCTACTTTTTAACAGTCTTGAGGCTAATGTTAGCTCGTTATTAACTAGGGCTGAACTGATTCATCGTTTTCGTTCATCCTGAAGGCTGTGATTAATCCAATGTGAAATATCTAGACAAATGTTTGGTGCAACATTTGATTTGAACATTGAGTATTCCTCTTTCCTTTCTTATAGTTACTGTTTTGCCATAGGATAAATGCTGGAATAATTTTATGTATCACAGATTGTCGCAAATTGAATTGCAATATCTGGCAGGAAAATAGCAATTAAGAATTTTTTTCCCCCCAAATCGTTCAGCCCTATTATTAACCAATCTTAGCTATATACAGTGTCCAACGACACTAGAGACAAAATTGTACACCTCCACAAGGCTGGAAAGGGCTACGGGGAAATTGCCAAGCAGCTTGGTGAAAAAAGGTCCACTGTTGGAGCAATCATTAGAAAATGGAAGAAGGTAAACATGACTGTCAATCTCCCTCGGACTGGGGCTCCATGCAAGATCTCACCTCGTGGGGTCTCAATGATCCTAAGAAAGGTGAGAAATCAGCCCAGAACTACACGGGAGGAGCTGGTCAATGACCTGAGAAGCTGTTTCCACGGTTACTGTTGGTAATACACTAAGACGTCATGGTTTGAAATCATGTATGGCACGGAAGGTTCCCCTGCTTAAAACAGCACATGTCAAGGCCCGTCTTAAGTTTGCCAATGACCATTTGGATGATCCAGAGGAGTCATGGGAGAAAGTCATGTGGTCAGATGAGACCAAAATAGAACTTTTTGGTCATAATTCCACGAACTGTGTTTGGAGGAAGAAGAATGATGAGTACCATCTCAAGAACACCATCCCTACTATGAAGCATGGGGGTGGTAGCATCGTGCTTTGAGGGTGTTTTTCTGCACATGGGACAGGGCGACTGCACTGTATTAAGGAGAGGATGACCGGGGCCATGTATTGCAAGATTTTGGGGATCAACCTCTTTCCCTCAGTTAGAGCATTGAAGATGGTTTGAGGCTGGGTCTTCCAACATGACAATGACCCGAAGCACACAGCCAGGATAACCAAGGAGTGGCTCTGTAAGAAGCATATCAAGGTTCTGGCGTGGTCTAGCCAGTCTCCAGACCTAAACCCAATAGAAAATCTTTGGAGGGAGCTCAAACTCCGTGTTTCTCAGCGACAGCCCAGAAACCTGACTGATCTAGAGAAGATCTGTGTGGAGGAGTGGGCCAAAATCCCTTCTGCAGTGTGTGCAAACCTGGTGAAAAACTACAGGAAACGTTTGACCTCTGGAATTGCAAACAAAGGCTACTGTACCAAATATTAACATTGATTTTCTCAGGTGTTCAAATACTTATTTGCAGCTGTATCATACAAATAAAGTTAAAAAAAAAAAATCATACATTGTGATTTCTGGATTTCTTTTTTAAGATTATGTCTGTCACAGTGGACATGCACCTACGATGACAATTTCAGACCCCTCCATGATTTCTAAGTGGGAGAACTAGCAGGGTGCAATGTGCATTTTGCTGACTTTAGAAGTTATAAATATATAACATTATATTAACATTGTTAATCTACATGTTATTTTAGGCTACAATGAATAAGGATAGGAATATATTGAATAGTTTTGATATCTGAAGATCATAATAAATCTATAGCTGTCTGGGGCCATTTTACCTTGGGCCCTCAGGGAGTTGCCTACCTGCATGAGTAGCCGCAACTTGGGTATGTGACGCGACTATGTCATGGCAGGTGTATTGCTCAGGACCCGAGGAAGGGCAGTGTTGAATATGAAGAGACGGGCAATTCCCGGGAAAGCTGCGGGCCAAGCAGTCGTCCCGTTCCGAACCGGCATGTTTGGAACAGATTAAAAAAAAGACTATGTTGCGCACATCCATGTAGTCGCTGGTGCAGGACAAAAATGTGAATGTTCAAAGAAAGTCAAGTCAGCTTATTGCTCCGGAAATTTGCTTTAATAGTGCAAATAAGGGACATAAAGTTTCGGCCCACAACTTGGCCTTCCTCGGGTGTTTTGAGCTGAGACTGCACTAGTAGTTTGAATGTAGTGGAAGACCTACCTACTGTGACTCTACAAGTATCTAATCCACAAACAATACCAAAGGAAGCAAAGGTCTTGAGTTGACAATCCAATTCTGATTCGCCTCACTAAACTGCCTTCAAAATTGGCATGAACTGTTTTTCCTGCCTCTCTCGGCTAAATAACCCTTAGAAACTGATGTCATAAAAATAGAAAATAGGACGATAAAGGATTGCTGCAGTTTAAGCCTCGGTAGACACAGTGGCTCTTATTCGTCAGCACAAAGAAGTACATAAGCTTCCCTGAATAATGATTTAAACAAGGATATCATAAACTAAGGCTGCATTAGGATTTAATGAGGCCAAAAATATAGAAGGAAATAATAAACAACCTGGTATCCTCTAAATGTGTACAAAGAAGCAAATAATGAATAAATTCATCTGAATATTATGCATGTAGTAATACGAATGTGATATTTTCTTTATCCCCTCAGGGAAAAGCTAACACACAAACCACAGAATGGATTTCTGCCAACACCGATTCTTCACTGATCTACATTCTCACCGGAGAAGTGGGTAGTGATCAAAAGAGTAAAATGTATTGGTATGTGCATTATCACACCGTAACACCCTGCAGTCTTTCCAGATCTTCTGTGACAAAGTCTTTACATACCTAGGTTAAGGCTCCAGTGTAAGCAAGCATGTGCCCTGCTGAAGTGTCTTTAAGCAAGACACTAAAGATCAAATAAAACATGTCTTCTTGTGAAGCCTCTTGTTTTTTTTTTCTTCATATTAGTGAATGGGTTTCCAGGAGAACTTCCAAATTAAATTCAAATTGGGGAGGCTTACGAGTGCTTGCACTCAAAATATTCTTCCTACTGCACCAAGAGCTCAGACTGTCTGTTAAACTTCTGACTTAGCAGGGCTCGTCTGACATTGGAGAGCAGGTGGATTTTAAACCTTTCCATAACCCTGTCAATGAGCAACTTGAAGTCATTGTGTGTGGTTGTGAAAGAGAGAGAGAGAGAGAGAGAGAGAGAGTGTGTGTGTGTGTATGTCAGTGTGAGTGTGTGTGTGTGTGTGCGCGCAGTAGTTCCCATGTGCCAAGTGTGTGAGTGCATGACTCACCTCCAGTGATGGTCTGGGATTGCAGAAAAAGAAAGACGGGGTTGGGGGTTAATCTGAGGTTGGTACAGTTCATCAGTTTCTTGAAGTGATGTGTGGAAGCAGCAGGAGCAGGCAGGTAGAGCCTGGAGACATGAATACAGAACTGCAGCATCAACAACACAGACTACTAGCTATCCACGCAAAACGGTAAACCAAACATAAGGCTTTTCTGACAGTTGGAGGCATCATTAATGTTGTACTAGCTACTTTGTTTCCAAAAAAAACAGCAAACAGTTAGGCTTTTCCTCTGCTACAGTTGGAGGCATCATTAATGTTGTACTAGCTATTTGTTTCCTCTGTTGTACTAGCTACTTTGTTTCCACATAAAAAAAAGGAAAAACAGCAGCCAGTTAGCCGTGTTTCCTCTGCTACCTCAGCCCTCTGCAAATAAGAACATGGCAGGGAAGCTATGTTAATGATTTAACAGTCATGCATACTATCAGTAATGCCAGTCTCCAAGATGTGGACTATAATATGGAAAAACCACATTGTTTATTCTGTGTGTTTAATTTAGCAGTTTTTTGCCCAGAGAGTGTGACAGTGGTACAAACAGACAGTGGACTCAAATGCAAAAAACACCAGTGGGGGAAGTGGGCAAGTAATGTAATCAGTGTTTGCCGGGCCACCGTGTAACACTGGAAACATCGACTACAGCCGCAAGCCTACTACAAATCTGATCATATTCCCATCAGCCTCAGCTGTAATTTTTTCCAACTAGCAAATGTTTGATATGCTAATGCACTAAACAGTACACATTAAACCTGCTAAATATCAGCATGTGAGTGTGTTAGCATACTTAGGTTAGCATTTAGCTCAAAGCACAATTGTGCCTAAGTGGCACAATAGGGTAGGGTCTCACATGCGCGAACGCAGGTGAGTGAGCATTGGGTGGCAAGGCGATACCCGCTAGTTAGACCATAGACAGTCAATGGGTTAGACACACAACATTACATTCAACTACTCCTACATCTTGGGTCACTCGGAAAACTACGGCCAATGACAGGAAACCTGGATCGACCACACACACTTCTTTGCTATTGATTGAGGCTGTGGCTTCGCTGGTCAAGGCTAGCCAAAGTTAAACTAATTTTGTTTTTGAATTTGTGTTAGGGCTGCACGACCTAAAATCTAAATCACGAATATTTGCACATTTGACCTAGCTTGGAAATCCAGACCCTTAATCTTTCGGATTTGGGTCGAGTAATGAAAAGCCGCCCATCTTGAGGGGCGGCACCAAACGTGCATTTGAAAATCTTACTGCACGCAATTGGATAACACTACGACCAATCACAACGACACACGGGTTGACATATCCAGAGCCCCATACGCTTAGCAGCCAGCGGAGCTAACTGGTAGATTAAACTGTCATCTGTTTAGCTCGCCTCTGGCCTACATCAGATACACCAAGGGTATAGTTAATGAGCAGCAGTACTCTATGTCAGAGTCACTCGCTGAGCAAAATCCTATTGTGCTCTCGCGAAAACTCTGGATTTCCAGGGTACATTTGACCTCCATAATGATAAATTAACAATTGATACTTTTTTGTGATTCAACGACAGACACTGCATTTTTTTAATGTTGTGTTGAGTTTTAAAAAACGTCTTTTGTATGATAAAATATAAATAAGCTATACAATCTATTTCTTAAATGCTAATTTACTTGTTAGTCCTAACCAGTCCTTGAACCAGTAAGTTGCATTTTAAGCTCCTCTTTTTTCTGCTTATTAGAGCTGCGTGACGCATGAGACTATATTGATGAAGACAAGGCAAGTTAAATCGGCCGTCCGAGAGTATACCAGGCAGACATAGAGCTGACAACCTGCCGGTGGAAGCGGTGGAGACAGACTCAGACATACACGCCGCGGGCCACTGTGGACTTGTCAGTCTCGCAAGCACTCTCAGGAAAGTGGCTGCATGTGTCCGACATTGCACAGAACATCAACACCGCTACAAGCCTACAGCTGTCCGCAGACACGGAGTGCGGAAAGTTTGTCAGAGCCTCCCGGACGGGTTTACTGAGACTCCATGTCAACGGTTAATGATCAACATGGTTAACATTTTATTTCATTGTGCTTTCTTTTGGAAAGCCGGCTGCCAAAAATTGCCACTTACTAGCTATTTAATTAGCCTGAGTTAAACGCTTGAATCAGTAAACAATAGGTAGTGGCTGGTGTCTGGTGTGTGCGCCAGTGTATGTGTGTGTGTGTGTGTGTGTGTGTGTGTGCGCGTTGGCCCTCCCCTGCAAATACGTCGCTAACAGCTTCAAAATGTTGATGTTCAGCCCTAATTTGGATGCTAGTTTGCAAATGTTATTCACCTCTTTGCTCATATAAAACAGAAGGGAATGGGAGGCAGATAATTGCTAGTGTTCATTTTGTGCATGTGTGGCCGTGGACTCCTAATCTTGTTAGCTAAATTAGTACTTAACAAGAGGAAAAATCCATTACATCACAATATCGTCAGTATACTTTGATACACCTGTGCTTCAGGTAAAATATATATACAGTGAGGAAAATAAGTATTTGAACACCCTGCTATTTTGCAAGTTCTCCCACTTAGAAATCATGGTGGGGTCTGAAATTGTCATCTTAGGTGCATGTCCACTGTGAGAGACATAATGTAAAAAAAAATAATCCAGAAATCACAATGTATGATTTTTTAACTATTTATTTGTATGATACAGCTGCAAACAAGTATTTGAACACTTGAGAAAATCAATGTTAATATATGGTACAGTAGCCTTTGTTTGCAATTCCAGAGGTCAAACGTTTCCTGTAGTTTTTCACCAGGTTTGCACACACTGCAGAAGGGATTTTGGCCCACTCCTCCACACAGATCTTCTCTAGATCAGTCAGGTTTCTGGGCTGTCGCTGAGAAACAGAGTTTGAGCTCCCTCCAAAGATTCTCTATTGGGTTTAGGTCTGGAGACTTGCTAGGCCACGCCAGAACCTTGATATGCTTCTTCCAGAGCCACTCCTTGGTTATCCTGGCTGTGTGCTTCGGGTCATTGTCATGTTGGAAGACCCAGCCTCAACCCATCTTCAATGCTCTAACTGAGGGAAGGAGGTTGTTCCCCAAAATCTCACAATACATGGCCCCGGTCATCCTCTCCTTAATACAGTGCAGTCGCCCTGTCCCATGTGCAGAAAAACACCCCCAAAGCATGATGCTACCACCCCCATGCTTCACAGTAGGGATGGTGTTCTTGATCATCATCATCATTCTTCTTCCTCCAAACACGGTTAGTGGAATTATGACCAAAAAGTTCTATTTTGGTCTCATCTGACCACATGACTTTCTCCCATGACTCCTCTGGATCATCCAAATGGTCATTGGCAAACTTAAGACGGGCTTGACATGTGCTGGTTTAAGCAGGGGAACCTTCCGTGCCATGCATGATTTCAAACCATGACGTCTTAGTGTATTACCAACAGTAACCTTGGAAACGGTGGTCCCAGCTCTTTTCAGGTCATTGACCAGCTCCTCCCGTGTAGTTCTGGGCTGATAACTCACCTTTCTTCTTGTCCGAGGGAGATTGACAGTCATGTTTAGCTTCTTCCATTTTCTAATGATTGCTCCAACAGTGAACCTTTTTTCACCAAGTTGCTTGGCAATTTCCCCGTAGCCCTTTCCAGCCTTGTGGAGGTGTACAATTTTGTCTCTAGTGTCTTTGGACAGCTCTTTGGTCTTGGTCATGTTGGTAGTTGGATTCTTACTGATTGTATGGGGTGGACAGGTGTCTTTTAGCAGCTAACAACCTCAAACAGGTGCATATAATTTAGGATAATAAATGCAGTGGAGGTGGACATTTTGAAGGCTGACTAACAGGTTTTTGAGGGTCAGAATTCTAGCTTATAGACAGGTGTTCAAATACTTATTTGCAGCTGTATCATACAAATAAATAGTTAAAAAACCATATATTGTGATTTCTGGATTTTCTTTTTAGATTATGTCTCTCACAGTGGACATGCACCTATGATGACAATTTCAGACCCCTCCATGATTTGTGGGAGAACTTGCAAAATAGCAGGGTGTTCAAATGCTTATTTTCCTCACTGTATATTAAAAAGCTGTGGAACACACCTCAAACAGTGTCTGCTTTGTGTGGCACTTTATAAAGAGGGCATGTGGTGTTGACAGTGATGGCAGGAAATGCAAAAAGCCATTCAGATTAAGAATGTTAAGCCTCCAGAGGCACAGCCTCTTCTGCTCCCATATGAAAAGAACCAGAGTGAGACCTGGCATACGCTCTGTTGGATTACAGGGAAAAATGCCTTCCATCACAAAACTGATTACAGCACCTCTTAGCCAATGAGCATGCAATGAGAAAGTCAAATGAATGAATAATTATGGTGAGGAAAAGCCGGAAGCAAGGTGAGGCAGTGGGAGAATAAAAGGAGGAAGGGGGAGATTGAAGGGGTGGTAGGTTTGCACAACGGGTATTTAAAGCCTGCCATTCACGAACAGTGCAGTATTTATGAACTGTATGGTTAGATACAATTTTGTGTCAGAATAATGCATGCAGTGATCAGTACATTTCCTTTTCAAACTCACTAAAAGGGCCTTTGAAGAATCTGTAAAGAAGGAGGCTCAGTAAGTAAGTTACTAACACTTCTGAAAAATAATCTTTTTTATCACAAAGAAGGCTCTATGAATACACTAAAGCCTGTTTACTATGAGATCAATGGAGCGTTCAAATAATTCTGAAAATGTTTGTGAAATGGATAGACGAACACAGCTTGTATTGAATTAAGATCATTCATCATTTTAATGTTTTGTTTACTGTTGGGTAGAATTCCAAGAAGGAGCTTGATTATATTCATTTCATTCTGAGTAAAATGAATAGCTCCTCACACCAGTTGGGCCGTTCGCATTATGGCCTGAATTGGGCATGGTGCGTGCGAGGACTTTGGGCCTTGGTTGCCTTCAAGGCCACCTCCAACAGCCCCTTAGATTGTAATACCAAGTTTAACATCAGCTGTAAATATTCATTACAGCCACTGTCGCATATAAAGAAGCAACTGATTTGTAGCCTTTAGCATTTTGTTTTTAATATAGTTTTTAATCTCAGTCCAGCTCAGTCCGTAGGAAGTTCACCTCCTGGGCACTGCCAAGGTGCTCTTGAGCAAGGAACCAAACTCAGAGCGCCTGTTCTCTCCATTAGTGCATGTAAAAGACCAGAGCATGTGTGTGTATTTCAGGCCTGTGTGTAGTGTGTAATAATAGAGTGTAAATTGTAATTTCCCTATAAGGAATCAATAAAGAGTATAAATTAAATTAAGCACAAGCGTGCATTCCAACAGATGTGGAAACGAGTTCGATAAATGAAAAATGAAGTTGTTATTAAAACTTAAATCTGTGCCCACTAAGCAGAAAACAAGTTCTTTTGATTTCATGTTCCATACAAAACAAGTAAATACGGCTACACAAGAGTGATGATTTTGGCGGAAACAAATATATGAGTGCATTTGCATTAATCTTCCAATCACTAAACATGCAAGTGCACCTCAGATGGCAGACGTGCGCTTCTAGGCTGCTGCGCCTGACTGATAAACACCACGCACAGCGGCCAGACCCAGAATATGTGACAAATTAGATTAAAAGTGCTCAGCAAATCTGGCTGTCTGAGTGTATGTCAGCAGAGACAGAAAACATAGGTCCTATACAATTGTGTTACATAATGCAGCCACAGAGAGTAGAAGTCCGAATATAAGTTTAAAAACATGAAACAAACAAAGTTTACACCGCAGCACCAAACAGGACTCTTAAAGAGTAATTCAGTAGTAATTCAGTTCAAGTGCTTTAGGTATGTTTCATGTGGTAAACAAAAAAAAAGCTCTTTGAACACTCCACCCTTACCAGCTTCAAAAAAGTATCAGTATTGCAAGGCAAGAAAACACCCGAACACCTTACACTCAACATCAAAATGCAACAAATGAAAGGCATGAAATTCTCTCTGAGAGGAGGAGCACAGCCCCACTCTTCTAAACCAACTTGGCCTACCAACATTCTTATTTATTTTTAATACCCTTCCTCTCCTCGTTACACACCTCTTCAACACAAACAATCATGCCTCTTTTCTCACATTGATTCCCTCCTACACATATCCATCCTGTTTTACATCAATCTCACACTCTCCGCTCCCTCCTCCCCCCTGATTGGTGCCTCTCTCTCTCTGCTGCTTGCTACAATGCTTTGCCACGGCTCTTGCATGTGTTCCCCTCTAGGGCCTGTGTGTCTGCTGTAATGAATTGTACTTAATTGCCAACTGGGACCCGCAGCCTTAAATATTATTCTCAGGACACTTAACCTGGGTCACTTTGAATGATAAACACACCTTAATAGATGGACTTGGGCTTGGAGCAGAGAAAAAAAAAAGCCATTTCTCTATTGGGGCCCCACCACAGCACAGGTAGGCAAACACACAGAATATACTGTAAATGATCAAGGCAATGAGTCAAACCCTCTGACATTCTTTGAGGGCAGAAACAATACTCAACGGTTAAAGCTTTATTATAAACATGAGATTAAGTTAAAACAGAATAAATTATACCTTTGGGCTTTTTACAGCAAGGCTTCTTTTTTGCATGCTCTCTTGAGATCAATTTACCATTCACTAAATCTCTCCCAAACAAAGATTGTCCAATCATAGCTTCACAAATTAGGCAGCCAACTGGTCAGGCTTTAGATTGATTAGGCCTTTTTTCCATTGACATACTGTAGTAGGAAAAGCACAGGTGTTACTAATGACAGAAATAGCAATAGCTCAGTTCGATTCAAGTGCCCCATACACCAAAATATGCAAATTTTGGGGAAAACCATTAAGTAATGTATAAAATAGGTTTACTGCATCTGCAAGCCATTTACTATCTAGCCTTTTATCAGTTCAAGGTTGGACTACTGTAACGCTCTCTATGTTGGTCTGAATCAGACCTCCATCTCACGTCTTCAACTTGTGCAAAATGCTGCTGCTCGCTTTTTAACAAATACATTTATACGTGCACACATCACTCCCGTTCTCTACACCCTGCATTGGCTCCTGGTGCGTTTTAGAATAGATTTTAAGATTTTATTGTTTGTTTTTAAAGCTTTAAATGGTCTTGCCCCAGAGTATTTGTCTGAAATTTTAACTTTGCGGGAGCACAACCGGTCATTGCGGTCTTCAAATCAGTTGGTCTTAGAAGTCCCAAGGTCCAGGCATAAACGGTGGGATGATCAGGCTTTTGCAGTTGCTGTCCCGAGACTCTGGAACAAGTTACCCCCTGATATACGTACTGTTACAGATGTCGCTCTTTTTAGGTCCAAACTCAAAACATATCTGTTCAGTCTGGCTTTTAATATGTAGCAGTGGTGTGACAATTTCATTCTTTTGTTTCTTTGTAACCTTTTCTGATTTTACTGTTTTCTATGTTCACTCTTTCTATTGTATGTTGTGACTTTACTCATTTTGTTAAGCACTTTGAATACCTGCTGGTTGTTGTAAAGTGCTATATAAATACATTTTGATTGATTGATTGACTATAACTTTGAACTCGCTTTACTTTCAAGGCCAATAGTTAACATTAAGGGTGTCACAATTTCAAATTGAGCTTTAGATTTCAACTATACTAAACCAAGAGCAGGACTGGCCATGTAAAAAAAAAAATATAGCTGAAACATAGCTGACCAACAATCAGACAAGCATCAGACAAAGACATGAACACATGTACACACACAAGGCAAGAGGCCAACAGGGGGCAGCAAGAGCAGGTCTAACGGTTAATGGAAATGTTGACAGCTCTGATTGTCAATCTTGAATGTACTATAGGTGTTTATTTTTCTGATGGTTATGGGGGTGAGGTTCCACTCTTTAATAGCGCAAACAGGAAAAGCAGTTTGGCCAAATACACGTTTCCTGAATGGAACAACACAATCTCCCGTGCTGCACCTCTGGTTCTGCTCGGATTGGATGTACAAATGTTGACAAACTGGTGGAAAGGAGGGGATGATTTTATTGACGAGACAGAGATTTGAATATTTGACCGTGTTTTCCCAGTTAACTAATTTCTGTTTTTGTAGTAATGGACAATGACGAGAAATGTTTGGTTTCTCCTCTAGAAATTTAACAGTTTATTTAAAGTGATTGCAGAGGTTTGAGAGATGGAGCACCAGCTTGTGACCAGATGGGTAAACAGTAAGTGATATGGGAGTAGATCACAGAGTGCATGTACATTTTTGCTGCCTGTGTGGACATTTGATGGCGAATGTATCTAAAATTACTGATGTTGAATTTGATTCTATTACAGACCTTTTTACATGAAATGTAAATGACAACTTTGAATCAGTTAAAACCCCCAGATATTTGTATTCTGACACGATCTGCAGCCTTTCCCCTGACACTAAAACATCCGGCTCAACATTGAAGTTTCTATGGGTCTTTGTGAGGAACATTGCCACTGTTTTTGATGTGTTCAACTGCAGGCAGGATTGTTTCAACCAAGCTGTAATATTTACCATGCAGTTAGTGAGCTTCTCAGCCACCATGAACATATACTAAGGTGTCATCAGCATACATCTGCACAGAGACCTCAGAACAGAAGGACGGTAGGTCGTTTATATAAAGCGAGAACAACAACGGTCCTAAATTTGATCTTTGAGGAAGACCAGTGGACAGACTAAGAGTGGCTGAATTAAAAGACTGGACTCTGACATGATCAGTGAGGCAGGACTCAATCCATGTAAGAGCACCTGACGAAAAATTGAAACAACATAATTTCATCAGCAAGACTTTGTAGTTAGAGTGTCAAAGGCCTTCTTGAGATCCAAGAACACGGCACCCACAACCCCACCTCTGTCCAACATTGCTCTGTTTTTAGTAAGGAAGCAGGTCACAAGTCTCTGCGGAATAATGTGCTCTAAAGCCAAACTGCATAGGGTGAAGAGCATATGGTGTAGTATTTAGATGGTTAATAATTTGTTTTGCTATCAGTTTCTCTGCAAACTTAGCCACTGTAGGCAATATACTGATTGGTCTGTAGTTTGAGATGGAATGAGGGTCACCACTTTTGAAGATGATAACTACAATAGCTGGTTTCCACATGCTTTGGAACATATTTTGTGAAATGGATAGATTCACAATTTTGGTAATGGGCCGTGTGACTAATGTGCTGAGCTCTTTGAGCATCACTGTGTTCCTGCCCTGTCTTTCCTGTAGATGTTATAAACAGGAATATTCAGAGCTGCTGACGGCACATTTTGAGCCAGGTTTCAGATGGACAGGTTTGAATCTAGTAACAGATTTTTTGATTTATTTGATTTTCACAACAAAAGCATTAAGACAGTATTATATGTTTCACAACAAAGATGTGAGGGACGATTGCCAAAAAAACCCTCAAGGGGCTTAAGTGGCATAGAATATGGCATCTCCATAGAAACAAATTACATTTAATAATTTAAAAACAATTTATATATTATATTAAAAAAATAAAAATAAAAAAAAACACAAAAACAAAAAACACATTTCTTTGTATAAAATTACATTTAGAGCACAAACCCAAATGGAAAAAGAAGAGAACTTAGGAGCAACACTTTGACTTACTGTTTAAACTGTTCTTTAGAAAGCTCAATGAGTGAAGTGGGGAGACTGTTCCATATCTTTGACCCTCTATACAACACACTAAACTGTGTTTGAGTCGTATGAGAGTAGGGGGGCCTAATAAGACAACTACCACGAGTCGAATACTGATGAAATTCATTATTAAAAGTAAAAATATTACAAAGGTGCTGGGGAAATAACTTTTTTATAGAGCTATAAACAAATGAAGCAATTTGAAGTTGATTCACTTGATAAATACTAAGAATACTTGCCTGAGCAAACAATGACTGAGAGGGGTGTCTACGATTAACACAAATATTATTCTTAAAGCTCGCTTCTGAAGTCGAAAAATAGATTCTAGTTTAGTTGGGTGGGTGCTAGCCCAAGCAACATTGCAGTAATTGATATATGGATACAACATTAAATAATACAACATAATCGCAACTTTTTTGTTAATCAGGTGCCGAGTTTTTCCGAGTACACCGACCACTTTGGCTATTTTTGTACTTGTGGCACTAATGTGAGGTTTCCAGGATTCAAGTCATCTAGTATAACGCCAAGGAAATGAGCAGTTTTAACATTAATGGAGATATTATCAATTTGAATTTTCATTGAAGATTTAAATGTATCAGACTTAATACCAAAAAATATATAACTTGTTGAGTGACAGTTTGTTGGACTTGAACCAAGTAGATAACTTGTCAAGTTCTTCATTAACTACTTTTATTAAAATATCAGTGTATTTATGGGAGTAAAACACACTTGTATCATCTGCAAATAAAATTTTAGAAAGTTTATCTGAGACATTAGGGAGGTCATTAACATATAATAAAAATAACAAGGGACCCAAGATGGAACCCTGCGGTAAGCCACACTGAAGGGGAAGGGGGGGGTGTTTCAAAGGCACTGATTGGAGAGGACAACATGAGTTGTAAACCTGCGTAACATTTTTTATAAACAATGAAAAGGCCTTCTGAGGATCTACTGTTTGATAGATTTCACTCCATCATAATTGAATTAAAGCGTGTCTGAAATTTATCTTTTCTTTCACTGAAAATTCGTCTATATTTAATATTTTGCAAAGAGGGGCAATTTTCGCTCTCGTTACCAGTGATTAGAAATATGGGACAGTGATCAGCCACATCAATACACAGGACACCGGATTTCATACTCTTGTTATATACATTAGTAAAAATATTATCGATATGAGTTGCTGAGGTATTAGTCACTCTGGTGGGAACTGAAATCATAGGATTAAAGCTATAGGAATACATAGTGTCAGTAAATTCCTTGATTAACATATTTCCCTGAGTATTTTCAATATTAATGTTAAAGTCACCCATTATATAACAATTTTTCCTTTCATTAGAAATGATATCCAGAGCATTTGAGATGTCAATGATAAATGCAGAGAGGTCACAATTAGGTGGTCTATAAATACATAAAATTATTACTAAATTAGTTTCCAATGCTACTACTTCTGAAGAAGAATCAAAAAGCTTTTCAATGTCATATCTTTCTTTATAATGTTGATTAGAATTGATAAACAGAGAAACCCCTCCACCCACCCTTCCCTCTCTACATCTGAAAATATGTTTATAATCTTCAAGGTGAAAATTCCCAGCTGTACTGTCAGTCAGCCATGTTTCAGTAAGCCCTATCACATTAAAGGTAGAATTCAGATTTTCAAGGCAAGTGGATAAACCCACAAAGGTTTTGGACAAACTTCGAACATTAATATGAAGGAAAGAAAGATAATTTCTAATACTAAGAGAATTTATCAAAGTTTTAAAAGTACTTTCACAATAGTATTCAGAGGAGCCAGAATAATTCTGTTGTAGTTGGAGAATACTGTTTTGATCTGGATCAGAAGAAGTCATTATGCATGTGGACTGGATCAGAAGAAAACATCATGCATGTACGATGAAAGGGAATTCTTTAAACTCCATTGGTAGTTGCCATCTGATGTTGTTGACTGGGTTTAACTATGAGTCGATCATAGCTAATAACAGCAAAGTTTCCCCTCTCTCTGGCCTCCTTCATAGCTGGAAGCAGTTCGGCCCTCTTCTTCCTAATGCGGTCTGAAAAATCTTCATTAACATAAACACCAGTGTTTCTGAGATGAGCCATCGCCTTTGTGAGAATAAGTTCTTTGTCCTTGTAGCGTAGAAACTTTACAACAATTGGTCTTGATTTTGTTGTTTGCTGCTTCAAGTTTCCAATACGATGAGCTCTTTCAATTTAAATAGACTTCGGATCAATTTTAAGCTTGTCATTAAAATTCCCTCACCTTCTTCTCAGTCTGGCCAAGATTCAAATGCGTTATCCTGGGTTAAGCCATCAATTATCAAATTATTTCTGCGACTCTGATTATCAAGGGAATCAATTTTCGAGGCAAGATCATTCACTTCAGAGTTAGTGCACAGTGAAGAAACCTGCTGCAATTGAGATTCAAATGAATCCACCTTCTTCTCCATTGCCCTAAGATCATCAATTTGAGCTTGGGAGAACTGAAGGCTGGTCTTCACCTCCTGCACATCTTTAATGATCCCATCAATTCTGGTGTTGACAGAATCTAGCACTGTTTTTGTGAAAGACAGGAAGCTTGATTCTTGTCTATCGAGCATATCAGTGTAAAACTTCCTTTGCTCTTCCAACATATCTTTCAAAATGTCCATAGTGACATAGTCTTCTTCATTGTGAAGTGCTTTCTTGCTGCTACTGCGTGACATAATTACCTGTTTTTGTGGATTGTACATTGTGCTGTATTTGCTCACTTTTAGACAGTATACACTCCATCGACGGCAACACCGGGAACGAGAAACCAACGCCATACGGCTCCCCGGCATCACACCTGCGGTAGCACCAGCACGGCTCCCCGGCATCACACCCACGGTAGCACCAGCACGGCTCCCCGGCATCACACCCATGGTAGCACCAGCACGGCTCCATGTCATCACAACCATGGCAGCACCAAGCAAAGGTTAGATTGTACAGGACTACGCTGTGGCACATCATACAACGGGCAGACCTGTAGGGTTGTAGCAGCGCGCTCCTCCACAGGCCTCTCCTCCGGTGTAACGCGCTACGGCCCTGGGAATGGATGTACTGTGTGTCCCCAGATAGTATCAAACAGATTGTGATGACCGGTGCATTAGTCCATTGTAGGCGTGAAGTTGTCTTGGTTTTTTCCATATTTGTTAGTAGAGAAAGGGATAGATGAGAGTTTTAGCCAGAAGGTATTTCCCATAGCCAATGCTTGGCACTAATGTTTGCTTGTTTGTGAATTAGATTAGATATAGCTGCAATACATTTTCCCATCAAGGAAACGTTGATGGTTGATGCCAGCATGTCTAAGGTCTAAATCAACTTTAAATGGTAAGAAACCAGCAAACAATGTGTATAGTAGGAGAGCTGTGACCACACATGCACCACCTGTGGCCATCTTGCCTTAAAAAAAACAAAACTATATTTTCACAATATATTATATCGATATGGTTTAATGTTGCGTTACATGACCCATTTCTTCTGTAAAGCCGTGCCTGTGTTTGTATCTCTCCTCTTACTCTCTGCGCACCCCCATGGTGCTCTTTGGATGCTTTTATATAGACCTTAGTGGTCCCCTAATACCATATCTGAAGTCTCTTTCCCAAAATTCAGCCTTGGTGCAGAATTACAGCCACTAGAGCCAGTCCCACAATGAGCTTTCCTTATGACGTGCCATTTTGGTGTCTGTAGCTTTAAATGCTAATGAGGAGGGGGGAAAAATGGGGGGGGTGGCAAGGCAGGCTGGGGGAACGCATAACAATGTTAAAAAAAAACTCAAAGTGAAATTTTCATGCCATGGGACCTTTAACCTGCAATAGAAAAATAATGGTGCTCCTTTGATTCTATTTTGAGCCATTAGCCCTTTGCTTTTTTGGCATCAATACACAACTCATATCATGCAAGTAGCTGTCAAATTCATATTCAGGGTTCTCATTACTATTATTAGTTACCATTAGGGCTAACTCACAGAATTAAGACTAATTATCTAGCTGAGAAAACTCCCAGGGCTGTCATTTCAGCCAGCACAATCGAAGATCCCGACCAAAAATGACAAGCTTGCTTTTGTCTACCTCTGTCAAAGAAGTCAAAGACTTATTGTTTCCAAATTTAGCACACATTGTCAGTTGTAAATCTGCTTCCATATCACTGGAATCATTGGAAAACTTATACAGCAACAGTAACTGAGGGGAGCAGGAGTTAGCATGAAAACTAGGAACGTTCAGGGATTCAAATTGTCGCTTGTCATTATTGTTAAAAGAACCCAAGGTCCATGCTACAGTATGTGTTTGTTTTTTGTATATCAGATAAAATCCCACACACACACACACACACAATACAGCTGTGGGGATGTCTGCTCTGTGTCTGTGGCCAGCAGATCCACTGTACTGCTTATGACACTCATGCATAATAGAAAGTGCACAGGGCCTGGAGGAACTGAGGAGCAAAGAAAAAAATGGCACAGGGAGGAGTTATGGATGTCTGGCCAGTAGGACAACGTCCCACTCCGCTTTCACCTCACCCGCTCTTTCCCATTCCATCCACTCTCTCTCTCCATCTCGACGCATGCTCCAAACGCAAAGCCAGATCAAAGTAAGTGTAGCCCTTATGAATATTAGAGTACCACCCATCTGTGCAGCAACAGAAAGAGAGAGGCTTTACAGCATGTCTAAAAGAAAAACATCACACGTCGGGTGGTGGCTCGGCCACAGTAGCGCACCGCGGCTCGCTGCTCGGAGCCCTCGTGGGACCCAACCCACAGGGCCCTGGTGTCTCTCTTGGCAACCAGCGGCATCAACTGCATGTGAATATACCATTCTGGTTTAATGAAGTAATAATGACGATGACATTTAAAAAGACAGGCAGAAAGAGAAATTTAGTGTATGAGTTATACAGATTGAGTAGTGGAGGTTTACGGTTCATGTAGAGGCTGCCTCCGTAACAAAGCATCTCACCTTAACACGCATCTCTGACTCTTGCCCGTTTTTTGATGTGTGAGCTTTTAGAAATGGCCACATTAATCAGAGGGTAGTGCAAAGCTGTTCATTTTATCCCATGTGTTGACAGATCACAGCTAAGTATGCATCCCTATAAGTGGATGTAAATGGCAGACTCACTGCTGTTGCCTTCTGCACGTCACACTTGGCTTTTTTTTCTTGCTCTTCCTGCACTTCTTTCAACCAAGGCCTTTTGAAACCTGCCTTGTTGTTGGACCATAAGTGTGCTTTATGGACAACCCCCCCCAATTCTACATCTTCCACCACAGAGAAAGACAGGACAACTAATGCCTTGTTCAGTTCTTGTATCCTAAGCACTGCATCGAAAGCACAGAACAGAATGGTTTATGACGGTAAAAAAAAAAAAAAAAACGCAAATCACGCCCAGGGCAAATTTCCTAAAAAGCAATTCAATATAGCTTGACTAGCCTGATTCAGCCTTGGCTGGGAATTCTCACGGTTGGCAAAAACAGGCTTTAGCATCAAAGGGTTATTATTGTGTGCCAACTGCTGAGGACACAGCATGTACTGGACCTGGAGAAGCTGTGGGAAGGAAGAACTAGAAAGAATAATAAAAGTATTATCAATCGCAACAAATAGTTACATTCTAAAAAGGTAAAGGCTGGTAGCATTTTATATTTTTCTTGCTGTCTTAATCCTATAAAGAAGATCAAAACGAATAACAAATAGTATTTGTCTGAGCAGCCAAAGCCTGATATAGCTTATTCCTCTGTCCCGTAAACCTCCATTGTTGACTTTGTAAGAGTATTGGTCTGGTCAGGGTGACTGAACAAGCTTGCAAAAAAAAAAAGTGCGTTACTGTGGTGATAAGCTTGACTCCTGCAGGGGAGTGTAATAAAGTAACCGCAACAGCAGCCCTACCCAACAAATGTACTGTTTACTCCTATTCCTATGTTTGCTTTAGGAAATTACTTTATAATAATAGACTTTATATATGAAACTATATATCTGTGTCCTAGTTTTAAAAATGTACATCTTCAGTAGTAATTAATAGACTTAAGTGTCACAGACAGGTTAGGGAAGGTTAGTTGGTTCTAATCTTCTCATGGAATTTATTACAGTTTATAGCGCTGTTTATCCTGAGCAAGATGCACCAAAACCTATTTATCCAAACATATCACTGATGCTATTCAGGTTTGACTCAGTGAACTTATTGTGCTGACAATGTCAGGTGACACTTTTCTACACAAGAGTGACATGACACAGTCATGAACACAGTCATGACACATGAACCCTAACAAAACCAAATGACTCTTACTAAAAGAAGCATTATGTCAAACATTTATGATGTGGTTATAATATTTTATGACACGTTCATGACAGTGTCATATCACTCTTATGTAGAAAACTTACCCAATGTGATTTATATTAGTAATAATGTATCTGCGTTTTATTTGCTTGATAACCAATAGTTAATTCCATTAAAAAGTGTTCTACTTTGTCTCGGCTACAGCTCTGTGTCTGTCCCTCTGCTTCTGTCTCGCTCCCCAGTGTGACTTAATGTCCCGCCCACTACACTATCTGACTATCTTTTACTGGGTATTATTTTCAACTTTTCTAATTCATTAAATAATTGCTTAAAGCATCCAAACAAAGGTTTGTGTTGGAGTTTGTAACATTCCAAATTCTTAATTTTAACGTAAAGATTTTCAATGTATATACATATCAGTTCCAAATATCGGTTTCAATATATCGGTATCGGCCTTAAAGAAACAGTATCGGTAGATCCCAAATTTATTTGACTGACAAAGGAGCAGGGAAATGCTTCAAATTTCATAAGTTCTGTAATGGGAAAATTACATTTAACCAATGATTTTCATATTAATTATTCATATTAAGATCTCCAATGCCTCTCAGAGTATATGACTTCTGTATCTGTCCTCTGTGTGTTTCTCCTTGATGGTGACAACTGGGTTTGTTATGACTCCACACCATTACCTTAAAGAATAGATGACGTGGAGCCTGACAGAAACAGTTGCCTAGAGCGGTGTTTATCATAGCAGGTCCCAAGTCGAGACCATAGCCTATCCAAGAGACAAGATGTCCTTTTTCAGCTAAGATACAATGACGGGTCAAGATACTTGGACACGTGAGGTACAGATTCAGAAATACGTAATAGAACAAACTGTCTGCCTGAGGTCCGTTAATTGTTATGTTTGAGATTAAACGGTTTTCCAAACAAGGGTTTTTCTCCTCTGGGGACACTGGATATAAGGAACTGTCATATGTTACGCGAGACACAGAACTGTTGTCACTTTGTAACTCTGTTCATTGTGAATACTGTTCTTGTCATTTTTGATTGTTCTCGAGAAAATAATTAAACCCCTCCACCGAATACCTAAACTTTTAATCCAGTTTGCAGCCTGTCTTTATTTGTTTCAAATAGGTCTCTTTTTCATCCAAATTCCTCCCTCGCTGTAACAGAAACTTCCACAACAAACTTGGCGTTGTTGGCAGGATTTCAAGGAGGGATCAGATCGGGACTCCGCTGGTGACTGATGACAGGCCACTCCAGGGATCTGATGGTCACCTTCCTTTTCACACATGGAAAGCAAGCTAAAACGCAGTGGTCAAGACATAACTCGTCGCAATGTTGGGATGAGCCTAAGAGCTCTGGTATTGGACTTATCAGGCACTATCACTATGTAACACCTTTAAGTGCCAGCTTTGGCTTGAGGTACTGTATAACATGAAGTAGGATGCAAAGTGAGCCAGAACGATGACTTTGTTTATTAATAGCTGTCTACAACATGAATAACAATCATATTCTAATACATACAAATCGGTTTGCTTTATAGATCCGTTTTAGGGAGATATACAGTATATTTTGAAGTGAACTAGCCATTTAACATCTGTTAACAAACCTCTTACGACTCTAAGCTCAAAGTCTTATGACATTGTATCATTTCAACACTCAAAATCTTGACCTTACGTCTTCAAGGTGTGTGGATTCTAATCTCAACGACAAGATTCTTGGTACTCTGCGTTTCCCATAATCCTTTATAATTTAGTCTCTAAGAGTAACATACTTACATCTGTGCAAACAAAACCATTTGCTCTTGTTTCAATGTTCTACCAAATGGTGCTTCCCCAGATAAACACCATTACCACGGCTTTATTCTCTTAGTGTTACCCCGAGGAAACAAGCCGAGGCAAGGAAATACCCTCTGATGTGATGTGCCCAGCACAGATGCGTTTACAGTGTGTTATTAATCACAGAAAGATCATTTGCTCTTCCGAGCCGCCCAGGAGCTTAATTTCATTTGTTCCCATTGATTTAACGGCCATTTCAGAAACAAAAGGGCTGGTGTGGGGGGCGTAGAGGCTCGATACAAGCTATTGATTAGAAACTAAATGACCTTGTGTACACAGTGGCCGCGGAAACCAACCAAGAGAAGCAGAAGAAAATGCATTATACAAAAGGTCTTGGCGGGTTTAACGCAGCAATGTTAGGCTGACGAAGGTTACACGTGGTCTACGTATAGCAGTCCACTGCTCCTGCATTCTGTTTCATCGTGCATCACGATGTTCGCATGTGTGATAGTCACATCGCAGGACGTTGCAATGTTGACACTAAAACTTTTTTGCTGCTTGATAGTAAAGTAAACTAAACTAAAGTAAACTTTCACCGTTCTCCGTTACATGATTATTACCAGGTAGCCATGTGGGCAGCGTGTGTATGTGACCCAACGTTAGTCTGACGGGGTTTCTTATGGGAAGTGAGGCTCTCCCGTGTGTAGAAAAGTACCGCAAGCAGTGCTTCATGCTTTTCGATGGGTGGTAAAGCTACAGTAGTCAGTGTTTTATGTTCGCTGCAAAGACTAACTAAATCACCTGATTGAACGTCATCCCGATATCTCCCGGTCAATTATCACCACAGAAAGTAAGGGTGGATATCCCCAGACGCCTCCTGATACGATACCATCACAATACTTAAGCCACAATACGACATTATTGCGATTTTAAACATATTACAATATTCTGCGATATATTGCAACTTATAACCTTTTTTCCAACTTCTAATTTTTCCCAATTTCAAATGATGTCCCCAAAAGGAAACTTTGTCAACATCTGTTTTATCTAAAAAGAAACATTTCTTTGTTTGTTCATATCACTTCAATTTCCTTGCTGTAAAATGGTATTGTCAAGCAGATAAACTGACCAACACATATATAATAAAAGATCCATACTTGGCGCCTGTGTATCGACACAGTATCGTCACTGAAAATATTGCGATACTATGCTGTATCGATTTTTTCCCCCCACCCCTAGTAGAAAACCGCTACCAGCCAGGCTAAAGCTAATATAGTTAGCCTAAAGAAACAAGGCGTCCGTCCCAGCTAACGTTATGGTTCGGCGCTGCAACGCTGAATCGTAATACAAATCTACAGTATTAGTGTCTGATATAAAGCAACTTACACTGATTTATTTGTAATTGGATACACAGTGTGTTGCTAGTGCGAGACATGCAGCCTCTGCATGCACGGTGAACCACCAATCACTTCAATGGTGATCAATTTCACAAACAAACATTTGAGGCAGGCCCCGCTAGTCGACCATAACCTGAAATGTAGAGGAAGCAACATGCATGCATTATTAATCACCGCAGTGGTCGAGAATGATCTCGTTTCCAAAATAGAGCTATTTATGTCATCAAGTCTTTTTTTATATCGCAATATATATCGCAGGGGGAAAAAAATGTATGCCAGTTTTTCCCAATGTCGTGCAGGCCTAGCTCCTACTACTTTGGACGGGTTCACTGCAGGAGTTACATTTCACTACGTTGAACTGGGTGAATGTGAAGAATTAACACGGTTTAGTTTTTTTTGTTTCATTTCGTCTAAAGGTCCGCTGCTTTACACAGTTTATAAGCACAGATGGGCGCCAGTCAATGCAGCAACACTCACACAAATGAGCGACACACTCCATAGATACATGCCCACACTTGGCAACAGCTTCTTCTCCTGAGCGTAATTCATATTTGTCCATATTCACGCTCCGCGCCACTCCACTCCATCCCCCAGGAGCACTGCCATGACGACCGATTCCACGCCGGGGAGTTATTTTCCATGCTTCCACTCCTACTTGGCACAGGAAGTCAATTATGAACATCTTGCGACCTTTGGCCCTTGCGCACATGAACTACTATTCCCAGGTACCCTGCCACATCACAACTAACTAGAGTCTGGGGGGGTGGGGACTATGTGCTCTCTTGGTGCGCAAAAAAAACATTGTTTACAAGAATTACATGCTATAGGAGATGATTAACTACCCAGCTGAACCCCGGCTCTGCTTTGGCAGCAGTCCCACAACACAATTTATGGGGATTTGTGTGTGTGTGTGGGTAGGGGGGTGCAAAAGTGCAATGCTGTGAAGCCACCAAGCAGGAATTAGTGGCACTAAATGAACTACTCTTTTGTTTGAGGCCGTTTGATTACTAGGGTGGCAGCAGAGGGTGTGATTTCATTCCATTTCTAATCCTAATCTTGTTATTGTATAACTCCCCCCCCCCCTCCCCCCGATACCAGCACCACCACACTCACAGGTAAGTGTGTGTGTGTGTTTGTCTGTCTGCGTGTGTGTTAAGTAGGTGAATGATGGATATATCTCGTTGCCTGGCTTACCTTATCAGCAGAAGGGCCAGTATGGGTTTCATCAGGAGGTTGATGAAGCTGGAGATACAGGTAAGCCAGGCAGCTTTTGAGAAGGGGAACACACACACATAACAAGATTGGCTTGTCTTCACAGCAAAATAAATGGTGTTGTTGAAGCAGAGATAGTCAAAGAAGAAAAGAGGAGACTGCTTTTAAGGTGCAGTCCACTTGATAAGGGCTCCACTGTGATTAAAAAAAAGGGAGAAAAAAGGAAACCGAGAGCTTAATGCAGTTTCACTGATGGAAAACTGTCAAGGACTTTCTAATTAAAAACATGTTAGCATGGTCTACGAGAGAATACTTGCTTGCTGAAAGTGTTAAAAGAAAGTTATTACTTGAACAATGCATCATTTATTGCCGATGGTTCAGGCTTCTCAAATTTGCCGCACTTCTCTGTCATATACGACTACTGTACTAGCTCACGTAAACCTAAGAACGTTGGGTGTGGGACTTTTAGTCAGACTTTGGGCCTGGAAACTTGCGATGGCCATTTTTGACATTGGTAATGAAAATAACTTGTTGCAGCCATACACGCAATATCAACATGGTTTTACTTCACATTGTGCACATACATGGGTACAACACAATTTTGCAAAATACTAATCAGCAAGAAATTAGGGATCGATCGATATATATTGTTTTTAGTGGCGATGCCTGTTTCTTTTTTCATCAGACTTAGCCGAAGATCGGTACGGGCTGCCAATTTTCTTGATTTCTTGATTTTCTTTACTTTCTCCCTCCATTTACATTATAAAAATGTAAATCCCGCCACACTGGATTTGTTTTCGGAATCTGCTCTGCCATTTCTTAAAAAATAATAAAAGGCTTTCATCAACATCTACACAGCCTTAATGATGCATTGCTTGCTGACATATTTTAAGACAGATATAATCAGGTCATCACAAAATGTCCTTTGTCAACACATTTAAATAATTTAAGAAACCCATAAACCTGAAAAGCAGCCATAAAGAGCTTGATTTGTAATGTACTTTAAGCCATGGTGATAGTGGTGGAGGGGCAGTGCATGGCCTGCACGTGAACTTCAGCATTTCCAGCAACACAGAGACGCCTGTCTGTAAAAAGGTCTATAACTACAAGAAATACTGCATCTCAAACCATGTTGCTATATAGCACATGGCAGGACACAGAAATAGGTAGTCTGGGATATTTAACATACAGTCCTGCCTGAGGCTGGAGCCGTTTAACGTCAGGTTGAACACCCTCCAAGTAGAATATATGATGTGCCAAGTTGAAGGAGGAAAAGCAAAGATGCTCTTTTGCTGCATCAGCCCAATGAGCAAATAGTCTAGGATGTAGTTTATTGTCATAATAGTCCCCTCTGCTGCTTCTCTTCCACCCTTTTCTCCAGTTTAGTCTGCGTGCTCTTGCCTGTTGTACAGGCTCAAGTCTAAGCTTTTATACCCATTTGTATGATTGACTGCATCAAGAGTACTTAAGGAGGCAATATATTCCAGTGGAACTGCTTGTCAGATGGTCAAAAGACTTTAGAGAACTCCTCCCCCACATCTTTCTAACATCAAAACTGTGTCTGACAACTCCACAGTGTGTGTATTAGTGTGTATATGTGTGTTTCTCACATATTATATAAGTAGGCTGTTACATACAAAGGATACTCTGGCCCCTTGTGTGCAAACCTTTAAAATGTAGCTAGAGAGGAGGCATTGCCAAGGGGCTCTTGAGCAAGGCACCGAACCCCCAACTGCTCAGGTTGCCTGTCCATCGACTGCTGCAGCCCTCTCCCTCTGAAATCTCTCCATAAGTGCATGTACAGGTACTGAGCATGTATAGTGACTGTGTGTATTTCAAGCCTGTGCGTAATGTGTGTTCTAACAACAGAGTGAAAACATTGTAATTTCCCTTGCGGGATTGACAAAGTAAAAATGACTATAAATTATAAAAGTATTATCATTATTACTGTGTTTTAAACCATTATGAAGGCCGGATCTTGCAGGAAAACGTCCAGCATCCCAAACAAGATCCATTTACCTGCACCAGTCCTACTAACCCTACTCTTTGCTTTTACAAACATGTACCACAAAAAGGTGCCATTTGGGATCATGTAGAGCTGTCATGACCCAGAGTTAAAGCTTAAGGTGTCGACAACAAAAAGGAAAGTTGACAGCACTGCTTCATGGGGTGCCGCATCTTCCTCTGAAGCATGTCCTAAAAACAGTACCTTTGATGCAGACAAACGGTGGCTCATCAAAGAAATGGACCATAATCTAGAAAACCAGGCAGGTGTTGACCACAGCTGCTCTATTTTTGTGACAACCACTCTGGAACTGCCATTTCAAGGACTAAAGAAAGAGCACTGGAAGAGAGAAAGAAAGACCGAATAGGAGAATAAAAGGGTGGGAATGAAGAGATGTGTCAAAGAGCAAATGAGTACGCAGAAAAGCAAGAATGACAAAAGAAAGGAGAAGATAGGAAATAAGGTTTAGAGAATCAAGAGAAAGAAATTAGGCATAAAAAAAAGAGAAGAAAGGTAGACACAACTCCAGCAAAGAGGTTGGAGTAAGACAAAGACTGTCGTGCTTTAGCTGACATGACGTCTCCTCATCTTGTCACAGGGATAGAGAGGCATAGCTGGGGGAATTGAGAGGAGTGGGAAAAAAACACTGGATCCCAGGCCCATAGTGCCCATCACTGTCACTCATGTCTGGCAGTACAACAGTTCTGGTGACATGTGGAGATCCCTTGAGTCTGAAATGGGACAAGAGACCCCCTCCTTTCCTCCCCTCCCACACTGCTTCCAGTTCCCTTGTTCGTTCTACCAAGTCCTTCGGTTTCATCATCAACCCAACTCTTTTCCACCTCATTCAACACACTTCTCCTAAGGACCAGCCACTTATTTACAAAAGTGTCATTTCCGACCCAAATGAAAATTATGCGCCTGTTGGCCAATTTCAGACCATCTTGACCTTTGAGGAAAGAGTCCAAAATGGAGGAAGCTACCATTTACACTCACCGGCCACTTTATTAGGTACACCTGTCCAACTGCTAGTTAACACTTAATTTCTAAGCAGCCAATCACATGGCGGCAACTCAGTGCATTTAGGCATGTAGACATGGTCAAGACAATCTCCTGCAGTTCAAACCGAGCATCAGTATGGGGAAGAAAGGTGATTTGAGTGACTTTGAACGTGACATGATTGTTGGTGCCAGAAGGGCTGGTCTGAGTATTTCAGAAACTGCTAATCTACTGGGATTTTCACGCACAACCATCTCTAGGGTTTACAGAGAATGGTCCGAAAAAGAAAAAACATCCAGTGAGCGGCAGTTCTGTGGGAGGAAATGCCTTGTTGATGCCAGAGGTCAGAGGAGAATGGCCAGACTGGTTCGAGCTGATAGAAGGGCAACAGTGACTCAAATTACCACCCGTTACAACCAAGGTGGGCAGAAGAGCATCTCTGAACGCACAGTACGTCGAACTTTGAGGCAGATGGGCTACAGCAGCAGAAGACCACACCGGGTGCCACTCCTTTCAGCTAAGAACAGGAAAGTGAGGCTACAATTTGCACAAGCTCATCCAAATTGGACAATAGAAGATTGGAAAAACGTTGCCTGGTCTGATGAGTCTCGATTTCTGCTGCGACGTTCGGATGGTAGGGTCAGAATTTGGCGTCTACAACATGAAAGCATGGATCCATCCTGCCTTGTATCAACGGTTCAGGCTGGTGGTGGTGGTGTCATGGTGTGGGGAATATTTTCTTGGCACTCTTTGGGCCCCTTGGTACCAATTGACCATCGTTGCAACGCCACAGCCTACCTGAGTATTGTTGCTGACCATGTCCATCCCTTTATGACCACAATGTACCCAACTTCTGATGGCTACTTTCAGCAGGATAATGCGCCATGTCATAAAGCTGGAATCATCTCAGACTGGTTTCTTGAACATGACAATGAGTTCGCTGTACTCAAATGGCCTCCACAGTCACCTGATCTCAATCCAATAGAGCATCTTTGGGATGTGGTGGAACGGGGAGATTCGCATCATGGATGTGCAGCCGACAAATCTGCGGCAACTGTGTGATGCCATCATGTCAATATGGACCAAACTCCCTGAGGAATGCTTCCAGCACCTTGTTGAATCTATGCCACGAAGAATTGAGGCAGTTCTGAAGGCAAAAGGGGGTCCAACCCGTTACTAGCATGGGGTACCTAATAAAGTGGCCGGTGAGTGTAAGTTGCAAATTCCTAACTGTGTTAACTTACGGTCCTGTTACATGACTGGCAGTGGAAGTAGTCCCTACAGAAGCTGGAATGAATTTTCTTGTATGGCCGAGCAGTGGACTTTTTTAAATTTGTTGGCACACCCTTTTCTACCCCCCCCCCCCCCCTTCTCCTTACTCTTGTGCTTTCTTGTCTGCCACTCTGATCGCTGCATGTCAATCGCAATCTCACCAGCATCTCATGCTTCAATTCTCATCCTGTGCATATACGCGGTGACAAACGAGCTTGTAAGCATGAGGCAGCACACCTAGGTCTATGTGTGTCTTGGTTAGAACAGCTGTGATGTTCACACGGGTCAACCAGTGGCTCCAGCCTTATTAGAAAACCACTAGACTGAAGGACCCAAACCAGACCTCCCGAGAGCGGGAACAGAGGAGGGAAGGCGGGTGGGGGACTGCAGCCGGAGTAGGACCAGAGCGAACAGCCACATTATCACATTTCCTGCCGCTATTTTCCAATTAGCTCGGTATCGATCAGCTTGCAAGCCACTTGACACACTGTGCCTTTCACCGACTGGGCTTGAAGCCACTTCCTGTCCAAGTTCTGTCAAGATTTCCCCACACAGCGGAGGTGGACAAGCACACTTGCCTGGGAAACCATCCAGGTGTGCTGGGAAGATATTGAGTTGAATCTGGCTCTGATCTGCATATTATCACTACTTCCCGTCTTTACAGCGAACCGTGAACAAACAACTGTCATGAATCCATTGGAGGAAGATTCATTTTTAGGCTACAAATAATCTGAAAAGTATGTTGCATGGAAATGGATGAGGTCATGAGCTGAGTGTGGGGATTGGTTCTATATGAGGGCACTGCTTCTTGCATGTCATCCCTGGCATTCACTGAACACACACTTTTTTAATCACAAAAAGAAAATATCAGATGCAGCTTTTCCAATGACCCATTTTCCACTTGTGTCCCTGGAAATACGCCGCTGTACAAGACTAATGTTCTCACGGCCAGACTGAATTCCTCCATCAACTCCCAGCTGGTTTGTGTGTGAATGTGTGTCTGTGCCCATGAGTGATAGGGCAAGAGAGAGTGGGAAGGTTAAGTGATAAAAAAAAATAAAGGTGGGATTCCGCTGATGACCCCATCACACTGTGAGGACAGGGACTGTGGCTCTTATCTCCCTGTTGCTGTGCTTTCTCTTGGCTCTGTAAATGGCTTTCATTTGCCTTATTCCTCTCCATCTACATGTTGCAACAGATTGTAGAGCACGCAGAGTAGGGCTGCACAATTAATCGAATTTTAATCACAATCACGATTGTGACTTCCCACGATCAAATTTGCGTGATTGAGCGTTTTTTTTTTTTAAAGCGTCATTTCATAGAACGCTCCGGGTTTTTTTGCATAGCGCATCCACCGCTCCGTAAACCCCTGTCTGCTCATGTGCCAGTCAGTTGTTCCCTGCATCGCGCAGCTTAGTTTCTAGATGTAACAGTCACAGAGGACAGAGTAACGGGAGGAAAATTCAACAGATAGCAGTCAGCTATACGTCGGTCTCAAGGTTTACTAGTTTACCAGTAAACGCAACATTTTGTCCCTTCTGTGTTATTCAGACAACAGCAGTGACCAGTGCTAGTCGGGGTTAGTTAGCCGTTAGCTCCTCTAGGACACACCCGGTGCTAATGTCCTCGCATCCGCTGCAATGTTGTTATATGGATATGGTATCATTTTGCGTTACATGACCCATTTCTTCTGTAAAGCCGTGCCTGTGTTGGATCTTTCTACTCTCTCTCCTCTTACTCTCCACGCAGCCCTGCCACACAGCGCCCGCCGGTCCACACTTCTGACATTTGTCTACAGTTTTAATTTTGTATTAACACAGCTGTATATTGTTAAGTATGAGAGGCAAACCTGTATTTGTACCAGTGTTTCCGCGGGTAACTGCTATCGCAGCCGCCACGGCATAGAACACAGAAGTTATTGAATGCAACTAACTTCAGTTGGTAGAGGAATAGCGTGTGTCTCACACAATGAGACACACGCTATTCCTAGCGAATGCAACGGAAGTTAGTTGCATTCAATAACTTCTTCTCCGTCTCGGAGCCTGTTGGACCTGCAAAAGATGTGACCCATGGCCAGAATATCATAGTTCATGAAAATGCAGCGCAGTGACGATACAGACATTTCATACACACAACGTGTTTATCCGCCATTCGATCCGTGCTGGACACATTCATAATGATCAGCCGTCTCTCTGTGAGTACGTCCATCGCACTCGAAAAACTTAAAATCAACAAATAATCGTGAGAATAATCGTGATCACAGTATTGATCAAAATAATCTTGATTATCATTTTGGACATAATCGTGCAGCCCTAAAGCAGAGCCTTAATGCAGATACTGGAATTATACGATTGGTTTCAAGACAGTTAAACCTTGTAAAATTGGGTTGTATAGGGGGAATTTACATTTGAAAGTGGTGAAGTAAGACAACAGGAAATTCTCAGGAGCCTCCATTGTTTTCCAATAAATCAAATCAATATTGTCTGCGCAATTACTGTGATGGACAGACAAACAAAGACATGAATGGAGTCCAATCGATGGTACCCACCGACACACAGTATCATTATATTATGTAAAGGGAATTTATCACACCACATTAGTAGATTTTTTTTACACTTGTTTCAGGTAATGCAGAACTTGCAGAGCCAGTGACAAATGAATCAGATGCTAGGTTGCTGTTTCATGTATTGTACCTTTTTGTTTTTTTGTTTTTTGCAGTGGTGTCACCTAGAGCAGCATAAAGCTCATGAGCATTGCAAACAAAAGCGCCTGTCAGTGAGGATTCGGTTACATGTCCTGAACGTGCTGCACCCTCTTATCTGAACTCAGCAAAAGTTCCCATCGATTGGTCCGCTGATTGTGCGTCTGTCAGCCTACCTGTCCAGCCCTCCTTCCCCCTTATCCTCCCTCCATACATACATCCATCCTCCCCCCCCGCTCCACCTCCACTCTGCCTAAGGCCTCATTGATCAACCATGCCTTGGCTCCTGCCCGCTGATCAGTCAGCCTGATGTCTTTTGTGTCTGGGTGAAGTGAATAAACTATTGGGTCGATCGAACGGGAAACGTGGGGCCAGGAGAGCCGGTGCTTGTCCCCTAGAATGCAATACTGGGAAGGACAGAGGGATGGGAGAGGAAAAGAGGAAGGTATGTATGTGTGAGGGAGGAGGCATAGAGAAGAGGAGGAAGGCTACCGACTGGTTCAGTTATCAGCGTGATCAGAGAAACGGCACACAAGAAAATGGAAAATGAAGAAATGGTGTATAAGACATGAAGGGGTGGAAGGTTGCGCCTCCCACAGGGCCCAAGGTCACAAAGCTCAGCAGGCCTTTCCCACGAAGGCAAGAGCAGAACATCCATCGCCAATCCACACACTGATGACAAGCTCCTCAGATAAACACTAAAAGCATCCGATCCGTCTTGAGACCGTCAGAGTCCCCACGCTTCTTCACGACTGTGGACATAGGGAATTATTGCATCCATGAGGCTGCATAAATTAGCCGGCAGTTGTGGCAAATCCAAAGGCAAGTGGATGAGGCCTGAGCACGGGGATCAGCATCTCTTAAATTTCTGAGCACGGCTTCCAAGTCTCAGATGTGCCAGATTGATGGGAAGAGGACCGGATAAACCATAATTTCCATTTCATCCCTGTCAATAAGCATTTCATAAACAGGGGGTAAAAAGGGAGGAGTGAATTTATGGTCATATTTTGGAGCAAGGTGACAGGAAATTGCAATGATGGATGCGCAAATGGATGATGCGATTGTGGAATAATATGGACAATTGGTGAAGGAATGGATTGGAGGTTATCAAAATAGATGCTAACCTGAAGTATCCCTGCAGGAATGCATTTATCCAAACAGCTCCAAGAGCATATGATGGCAAAAAGAAAAAAAGTATTCTGGTTGAAAATATTCAGGGGTCAGAGTCCGAGTTTAAAGCTGACTCATTACCATGGCCTGCTATGACAGCGGATGCATTTCTAATCATGCTTATAAAAACTGAAGACATGAACAAACATTTACCCCTGGAAGCCCCTGGTTTGCTTTGGGATTGGTGCATTTTGTTTCTGTCCTCCGTGTTTTCAGTCAATCGGTCTTTAGATAAAAAAGAGCTTAGAAAGATTATCCCCCTGGCTTGCATGCCATTATCATTAATCAGTGTGTTATTGACTGCTCTGTCCTTTCCTGTTTCAAGTTCAGGCCTCCCTTAATCCACAGATTTTGCCCAGAAGACACACACTCGACTCCGTGAGGCTCAGTGCAGCTTGAACTATGCCCACCCTTGCAGGCACCAATCGATTTGCAGCGAGCCCTCTCCCGTCCACCAATCAAAATGCTCAAACAATGTGACTGCTGATGTAAATTCCCCCTAGGGACCTTACCTAGGGACTCATTTTGGAAATCTATTAAAAGGCCAAAGGACTTTAATCTCACGATCTGTCATTTTATTAAATGTAATATTGAACATGTAAAACTGAACGTAGTTTAAGATTGTTTATCCAGTTCAGATTCACTAAACTCTTAATCTATATACTACACATGATTAGGGCTTATTATTTGGGAATTTATCTGTGTTTATTTTTTTAAATCAATAATGAAAAAAACTGTAAAAATAGTCTGGAGCACAAACACTTCTCTACTTGGAGTGTCTGGTGAATAACTTGACTCCATACTTTTTTGACTCCATAAGATTTTTTGAGCTGTGTTCATTGCAAGAGGCCCTTGTAAACCAGTGGCATGTGAAGCCCAGGGGGTATTTCTGCAGTTGAATAGGGTTACATGGAAAGATGTATAGAAGATGTGAACATGTGTCCACCTAATTGTGTTTAGGGGGAAACTAAATTCAAAACTAGGATTACAAATGTGTGTGATATTAATCTTTTGAATACTTACTGCTACAATGAGTAGAAAGCTACCCGCTAGGAGAGACACGTCTCCCACCAGCCTGAGGCTACGTCCACACCACTACGTTTTTGTCATTAAACACATAAATTTTGGTTTGTTTACGCCTTAGTCCACACTAATCCAACTTTTCGGAGACCCTAAAAACAACGTTTAGAAATCGCCGGGGTTACGTTGTAGTCTTGACTGGCAGAAACGGAGGCCTTTGGAAACTATAACGCTGACACCCACAGGGCTTCCTGATTGGGTCTTTTGGGCGACCATAGACGTTACAAAAGCAAGGTTAACATATTGGATAAATGGTTGAAATTGTTAGCTAACCGTCAATGGATAAATGGTTGAATTAGATAAAGTCAATGGATAAATGACTAAAACATTCAGCTTCTGCCACTCTCAGTGGTAGTGGTATTAAAAAATGTGAACAACCAAACTGACCCAATAATTAATAATAAGACCTGCAATTTACGGAGCTTATTGTACATATTTTATTGACATTTATACTTACGATGTCTTTGTTTTATTAGCATGAAATGGCCTACCTACATTATGTATGGTAGAATTATTTACATACCGTAGTATTTTTGTTGACACCCCCTAGGTTTCCTATTTATCCTGTTTGTTTAAGCCACCCCACACTAGGGCCGGGCAATATATTAATATTATATCGACATTGATATATGAGGCTAGATATAGCCTTAAATTTAGGATATTGTAATATTGTGATAGTGTTTTTTTCTGGTTTTAAAGGCTGCATTACAGTAAATTGATGTCATTTTGTAAACTTACCAGACTTACTAGCTGTTTTATTATTGGCCTTTACCCACTTAGTCATTGTATCCACATTATTCGTAATAATATTTTACTTTCATTGTGTTTGTATTTTGTGAAAGCACCAATAGTCAACCCTACCATATTACCGCAATATAGACATTGATGTATTTGGTCAAAAATATTGTGATACTTGATTTTTTTCCCCATATTGCCCAGCTTTATAACACACTGCTATAAACTACTGTGGTCAGTGTTTTCTTGCAGGCTATTCTTTCAGTAAAAAATGTATAAGATTCTCACTATGATACTTTCTAGAGGATGGATACCCAAACTGCACCCGACGGGACCCGCCAGGCCGGGCCGGGCTTGGACAGAAATTAATGATTCAAGTTGGGGTCGGGCTGGGTCACATCAGCGCGATAAGGCATTTGTTGTAAAATGGTGCTGCGGCTCCTTTAAGAGAGCTCAGTGTGTGGAAAGTGGGCAGAAGAGAGAGAGAAAAAGGAACCAGACGTGTACATGCGACCGGCGCAGAGTTGATGGAATAAGTTTATGTTTCGTACACAGCGTGTGCGATGTCTGAAATAAACCGCAAACTGAAAGCCAAGTTCATTAATTTGCTCACCAGCAACAGGATTTTAACCCAGACGTTATTTATTTTATAACGTCAACCTTGGAGGTAATGAGTCTCCACTAGTTTTCTGACCATGGTAGGAAAAGAAGCAATCAAGAAAGGTTAACACATTGAATATTTTAAATGAAACAGCTTATTAACGTGCACGTGTGTGCTCATCTGTTGATATTTCCAAATGCCTTCCCACAGTTGCTTAATAAAGGCGAGCTTTCCACAACAAACAAACATACATGTATCATTAGTATGAGAAAAAAAAGAGATTTTAACTGTTTTGGGCATGAGTGGGGCTCGGTTACTGCTCTGCAGGACGCGGGCCGGGCACGGACAGAAAAATGCATCCCGATACGCACTCTAATCCTTACATCCCAACATTCTGATTATACACCCACTCAACATACACACATGCCAAACTGTTCTCTGCAAGACATACACAAATGGAAAGAACTAGGAGCCATTGGCAAATGTATGAAATGACAATCATCAACCATCAAACAAAGTGCTCTTGAGTGAGACGTTGAACTCGGGGCAGCTCACTCGCTTCAACCGATAAGTGCAAAACACACAGTCACAGGCATTCCCAGGCGTTTTCCCAGCCATACCATGGGAATTGATGTTGCCAAGCATGTTTGTGCTGGAGTACAAATCACGCTGTCAGTTTCCGTGCGCCTGTCAAAGAAGCAAGACGTCAACACAGCCAGATGGGGACGACAGGAGGCGAACTGACATAGCATGAGTCGGTGGGAAGGGAAGTAGCCTTGAGCGGTGATTGGAGAAGCCTGTGTGTTTTGTGTGTTAAACAGGCCGTGTGCATGCATTCATGTGGCCTCAACTGTGTGCGCGCGCGTGCCTGGGTGTGCGTATATGTTCCTGCGCAAGTACACACATCACAGGGGTCATGTAAATATGAGCTGAGCCTGATCAATAATCTCAAGCATGGAGAAGCTTGAGGTTTTACCACAATAACTCTACACTGTCAACTCTATTGTCCCCACACCTTCCCATTGTGTTCCAGCATGTGTGCGTGCATGCTTTATGTACACAAACATGTCTGTGAGCAGGCACGTTTGTTTACAGGAAAGGCATGTTAGCTTAACTGTGTCAGTGTGCACGCGGCTGTGCCTGTGCCGATGTTCTTTAACAAAGTTGTGCGAGGTCACGCACGGTCCAGACTTCTGCGCGCTTTCCCGCTGATGACAGCAGCTATTTACCAACTTTGCCTTACTGACACATACAGCCTGGTCAAATAGACAGAGATAATCTATGCAAATGCAGCACATGGTTTTCTCAATCAAAAGCTATTTAGCCGCCTGTGTATCTTCCCGCATGTGTTCATTGCGATGGTTCCCAGAGGGCTTCCAGCGGTGCTGGTTTGCTGATATGAGACTGATTAAAAATATTACAGAGTTGTTTGTTTAGCAGCGAGAACGCCAGCCAAATGTGTGTTCTTTTAACGTACGCTGAATGCAATAACACAAGGGCGTCAGAAGCTTGTTGCGCTGTTAAGACACGGGAAACACATACCTGAAAAATAAAAGGTTTAGAACGCTGCTCAATATTTTCATATCAACAATGGATCAGATGACTATGTGTAATCTAAAAAAAATGTAGTGATGAAGCCACTGACAATTATTGCAGAAACTGCTAGTCACCTCAACTTTACTGTATTTTATTTTATTTTTTTTGATGAGTTACGGGCTCAATGAAAGAAATCACAGGCAGGTAGAGCATGGATGAGAACTGTCTTGAAGGTATAACTGATTTGATTTGTAGGTGACATTGCAGATTATGCCATAAAACAGCACAGGCAGTTTGATACTGTCTTTTTAGCTAAGGTTTAATATCACAGCTCTCATCAGCTGTGTCTTTAAATTAAGACAAATTAAGCAATTAACTGGTCAACAGAAGAGCAGCATGTAGCAGCTAAACAGCCAGGTATTGTGTGGCCAGGTTGGTTCAGTGGTAGAGCGGGTGCACATGTACTGAGAGGTTTCAGCCTTGACACAGAGGTCCAGGGTTCAAATCCAACTTGTGATTAATTCCTCCCCCCCTTTCTCGCCTAGCTGTCCTCTCAAAAATTAAAAAGGTTGAAAAGCCAAAAAAATAATGTTTAAAAAAAATAATTGACAGATATTTCCCTCTGGGAGTTAATGGAGACCAAATCAGAGTGAAAAAAATCCATATTTAAAAATATTTTACATTGGAGTTGCTTTAAGAAAGGATCACTTCATTAGGATTGATTACCGTTGACCAATAACTCTTATGTGGTATGCGAGTTTTGTGTTGAGGTAGACTTGAAAAAAGCCAAACCTATCCTCTATAGCTCTCTCATTTTTGATAGCTACGTGTTTTTGAAATGTTATGCCGGCATTTGATTTTATCAGCTGGACTCAATTAACTAGCTGCTTTTATGATGAATAATACATGTGTGGATTTTGCCTTTGTCCGTGATTGACACTCTTCACTAAGTGTTTCATGCCAAAGAAAAATTAGCTGGGGTAATTCGGTAAAGCCTGCGTTGCAGTTCAACCGTGTAACATTTTTAGCCAGCATTTAGCTGGCACTGTCGTCCAGAGGGATTTTCAGTGATTTAGCAGAGGTTTGGTGTGTTGCTCAGAGGTGTTTGCTGATAGATATATACACTGACTATGAGGGCATAAAAACGGTCTCAAACTGCCTGCCACATGTCCATGTCTCTTCTCGCCAGCACCGTCATCTCCCCTCCGCCTGAAACCCATCAACACCGTTCCTTTGGTCTTCCACACCACCGTTTCACGCCAAAAATCATTTGTTCCTGTCCTACTTTCAATGCATATCCCTTCTCCTTTGCACAAGGCTGAGCTCAGAGCCAAAAGTCTGCTTCTCCCAACCACCCACACCTCCCTTCCTCCCTCTGGTTTTGTCTCCCTCTTTCCTCCCCCCATCTCCCTCCTCTTCCGTCTCTCCTTCTCCTCACCCCTCCTCTCTCCCTCTCTGTCCTCTTCCTCGCCTCCTACTAACTCCAAAGTCTCCTAATTCCTGTCATGCTAATTGGAGCTGACAGACACAGCTAATTATGCAGAGATAATCTGCTGCATCTGACTAATTATAATTCCCATTAGCTGCCGATAACGCTCATTAGATTAACTTTCTCCAGGAGAAATTGGAAATAATAGACCGGGCTCAACGATGCATCATTTTGGTAATCACAGATAGGGGTGCGTTTGGCACCGTGGGCTGGTGTTTGTTTGGTGTCGAGGAGGCAGGCTGGTTGCTTGCGATGGCCGCTGTGGAAATAGATATACTGTCTGATCCAAATGATATCTGATAAGCTGGACTGCTAGCGCAGAAATTGGGAGAGACAGGGAAGCCGCCGAGATGGGGAACTGTGACATGTGGGCCTATGTCAGGTCAGATATGAAAACATGCTTATGAAAAAAAATACAAAATAAAAGGTCTTCAAGGCACTTGCAAAGACAGTTTCAGAAGTGGTGCTCCAGGCAGTGTTGTAGTGCTCGAGATCAGTCTTGGTCTCAAGACCGGTCTTAAGATTTTTGAAAGGTCTCGGTCTCATCTCAGAATAAACCGCATTTTTACTCGTCTCGGTCTCAGATAAATATGACTCAGGATTTTATTTCAAGGCCGGTCAAACCACAACTGCAGGATTTGGCAAAATTGCCTGTGCATTGTCTGATTTATGCCTGTATGTGTTATTATAATAATTCTACTCATATCTAATTTGAAATGTTCCACCGTAAACCCCCCTCTCCCTGCCTCCTTTACACGCACACCCAATAACATGAATGCAGGAGGGGGAAGAAGCTCTAACTGTCTAACACAAATCTGGTCTTGGTCTTGACTCGGTCTCAGAATCTCGGTCTTGATACACCCTGGTCCTGGTGGTGACTTGGTTTTGGTTTAGGTGGTTTCGACTACAACGCTGGCTCCAGGTTTGCCCCACTGATAGAAAAGCTTTGTTGGTTATGAAATTAGCAGCGTTGAGTAAAGGAAGACATTGTTGGAGTTGCGTCAAACACACACCAGTACATATCTTAAACGAGCCATGAATGTTTAGGCGGGAAACTCTAGTTGACTGCAGTCCATTAGCCCACTCAGCAGTGTGATCACTATAAACCACCAATCAAACACACTTCCCCCCTGCACTGTGCAAACTTTTTTGTTATTGCCCACTCAGCGTAACGCTGTGCGTTCCGCTCTCGCTTTTGCTGCATGATACGACAATTCTGCATTGGCTCACCCACCACCGCCAATTACCAACGCCTTAGATGTGCTATTATGTGCTGCGGAAAGAGAGATATTATTTACCCTCCTATAGGTATGCACCGGCAACTGCAACATAAAAGCAGATCTATTCACTGCCTTAATTTTAAAAGTGGTGCCGCCTAATTCAATGGTTTAAGCAGGAGAGGCAAACCTGTAATTGTACCAGTGTTTCCGCTGGGAACTCTGCTGTTGCGGCGGTCACGGCAAAAAACACAGAAGAAGTTATTGAATGCAACTAACTTCAGTTCGTAGAGTAATAGCGTGTGAGACGTTGCCTGCTGGACCCATTCATAATGAGTCAGCCGTCACTCTGTTAGTAGCGTCCATCGCACTCCCCCTCTCTCCCTAGCTCTTTTAATCAGTTCATGATGACAAGTGAAGGAGCTTTCACAGAGATACATTTTTTGTTAAATATATCCTAGGTTATTTATTTCAGATAATTTTCATTTACATGTGTTGCAGCTGTATGTATGTACAACATACAACTTCAACATAAGAGGAATGTAGCCCAATATGGATGTGAAAGCAGTTATAAAGAGCCTATGTAACTATAAAATTTGTTTTGGTTAAAATCAACAAATAATCGTGATCTCAATATTGATCTAAATAATCGTGATTATCATTTTTGGCCATAATCATGCAGCCCTACGACTACGCATGGTAGTAATGAATGGTGGCAATAACTAACAATTAAAGATAATGGAACAGTGACTAGAAATAGTAGTTTGTAGTATATGGCACAGCAGAGCACTGCAGGGCGTTACAGGGCATGGCAGGACGTAGCAGGGCACCGCAGGACGTGTAGCAGGACCACGGCAACAGCTGCAACCATGCAGGCAATTATAGTTAGATAGTATATAGTATATCATAAGTTACCTTAATAATGTTACCTTATTTGACAGAAATCTATGCATTTTCCTGTTATTTCTGACAATTTCGTAAACAAAAATTTATATTATGCTTGAGTAAATAAAACCCCAATTAACAAAACTGGTTACAAAAATAATATTATTATTGAAATAAATCCCCAGGAGAGTCCGGTACAGCCCGACCCTGTACATACAACTGAGATTAGCTCTCATATTCCAGTTTAGGTTCTGCTTGTTCAAAACCTATTTAGAAAGGACTTGAACTGCTATTTTTATTCTCAATTACTGACCTTTTGACTTTCCTTTGGGGCTGGCTAAAACCTCTTTGGTGGGCACCAAAACTTCCTCTATAAAGAAAAAATCCATATGTTGTCAAACAATTTATGATGTTCATGCATTTATAATTCAAGCTCTTATTTTGACGCCGTTGTTTGTACAGAATCTTTTTTTTCAGGGTTTAATATCCTCACATGGCAAGCATAGGCGTACAAAGTGCATCACTAAAATGTACAATACAGCCATACAGCCAAAATACAGCCATAACTATTCAAACTGATGTAAGAAAGTGTTGTTTGCATTACATTTCAAAAAGAGGAAGTTATCGAGTAAGCATCAACGCCGTTTAACTGAAGAAGTGAAGAAATAGAGAAATCCTCTGTTATGGTTGCCAAAGTTTGGAGAGCAATTGGACACAGAAACCAAATGTAATTTATTGATGCAGTGGGGGACCGGGGAGTAAAAAGCCTGGGGAACACGCAGGCCCTAAAACCCACAAATGGGATATTGATTGTTTTCAAGGGGGGGAGAAAGAAGAAAAAAAAGAAGTTATATATAACCATGAAGGGCCTCACTATCTATCGAGTGGTTAACATTCTCTTTTTATCTGTCTCTCTCTCCCACAGTAACACACACACACACACACACACGTGTCTCGTAAACAATACGTACCAGACAGTGAGGAAAAAAAGGACATTCACTCACACGCCGGATGGATCCAGCTACAAACGAAGTATGCTGGCTAATCGCGAGCAGCAGAGCTTTGCTGCAATATTTACTGGCATGTATTTTAAAAACACAAGTCAGGGCTGAAACCATAGCAACAATGCTTTAGCAAAGAGGGAAACAAAAGCACAGGTATAGTCTGTGTGAAAAAAACCCACCTGAACTCGGCCAATATATATATATATATATATATATATATATATATATATATATATATATATATATATATATATATATATATATATATATACAGTGGGTACGGAAAGTATTCAGACCCCTTTAAATTTTTCACTCTTTGTTTCATTGCAGCCTTTTTCCAAAAATCAAAAAAGTTCATTTTATTTTTCAGTAATGTACACTCAGCAACCCATCTTGACAGAAAAAAACAGAAATTTAGAAATTTTTGCATATTTATTAAAAAACAAAAACTGAAATATCACATGGTCATAAGTATTCAGACCCTTTGTTCAGTATTTAGTAGAAGCACCCTTTTGATCTAATACAGCCATGAGTCGTTTTGGGAAAGATGCAACAAGTTTCTCACATCTGGATTTGGGTATCCTCTGCCATTCCTCCTTGCAGATCCTCTCCAGTTCTGTCAGGTTGGATGGTAAACGTTGGTGGACAGTCATTTTCAGGTCTCTCCAGAGATGCTCAATTGGGTTTAAGTCAGGGCTCTGGCTGGGCCATTCAAGAACAGCCACAGAGTTGTTGTGAAGCCACTCCTTCGTTATTTTAGCGGTGTGCTTAGGGTCATTGTCTTGTTGGAAGGTAAACCTTCGGCCCAGTCTGAGGTCCAGAGCACTCTGGAAAAGGTTTTCGTCCAGGATATCCCTGTACTTGGCCGCATTCATCTTTCCCTCGATTGCAACCAGTCGTCCCTGTCCCTGCAGCTGAAAAACACCCCCACAGCATGATGCTGCCACCACCATGCTTCACTGTTGAGACTGTATTGGACAGGTGATGAGCAGTGCCTGGTTTTCTCACACATACCGCTTAGAATTAAGGCCAAAAAGTTCTATCTTGGTCTCATCAGACCAGAGGATTTTATTTATCACCATCTTGGAGTCCTTCAGGTGTTTTTTAGCAAACTCCATGCGGGCTTTCATGTGTCTTGCACTGAGGAGAGGCTTCCTTCGGGCCACTCTGCCATAAAGCCCCGACTGGTGGATTGCTGCAGTGATGGTTGACTTACTACAACTTTCTCCCATCTCCCGACTGCATCTCTGGAGCTTAGCCACAGTGACCATTGGGTTCTTCTTTGCCTCTCTCACCAAGGCTCTTCTCCCCGATAGCTCAGTTTGGCCGGACGGCCAGCTCTAGGAAGGGTTCTGGTCGTCCCAAACGTCTTCCATTTGAGGATTATGGAGGCCACTGTGCTCTTAGGAACCTTAAGTGCAGCAGAAATTTTTTGTAACCTTGACCAGATCTGTGCCTTGCCACAATTCTGTCTCTGAGCTCTTCAGGCAGTTCCTTTGACCTCATGATTGTCATTTGCTCTGACATGCACTGTGAGCTGTAAGGTCTTATATAGACAGGTGTGTGGCTTTCCTAATCAAGTCCAATCAGTATAATCAAACACAGCTGGACTCCAATGAAGGTGTAGAACCATCTCAAGGATGATCAGAAGAAATAGACAGCACCTGAGTTACATATGAGGGTCACGGCAAAGGGTCTGAATACATATGACCATGTGATATTTCAGTTTTTGTTTTTAATAAATATGCAAAAATTTCTAAATTTCTGTTTTTTTCTGTCAAGATGGGTTGCTGAGTGTACATTACTGAGAAATAAAATGAACTTTTTTGATTTTTGGAAAAAGGCTGCAATGAAACAAAGAGTGAAAAATTTAAAGGGGTCTGAATACTTTCCGTACCCACTGTATATATATATATATATATATATATATATATATATATATATATATATATATATATGATTACAGGACCACTCACTCACTGCTTACAAATACAAAAGGGAGTGTGATTTGATTGCGCAATTCATATGCGAGTAGCTTCAGGCTTTCCAATTTTCTCTGGCACAAAACAAAAACATATCTTGTGTGTCTGCAACGAAGTGGAGAAGGTGAGTCGCTCCACATAAGTTACACTCTGGGTTAACAACAACAAACAAAGCATGATGATTCAGAAAAAAATGTCATAAGTAACATGTCATTCAGTCATGAGTAACAAAAAATATATATATATCATCTAGAATGCTAACTGACTTGCATGAATTGCGCTGATTAAGGGCGCCCAGAGAGCTCAGTTGGTAGAGCGGGCGACCACATATACATACTGTATAGAGGTTTACTCCTCGACGCATCGGGCTCTGGTTAGACTCCGACCTGCGGCCCTATGCTGCAGGTCATTCCCCCTCTTTCTCCCCTTTCATGTCTTCAGCTGCTCTGTCAAAATATAGGCCGAAAAATGCCCCAAAAACTAATCTTAAAAAATAAATTTAAAAAACCTCTGATTAAAAAAAACAAAAAAAAACTGCTTTGCTATCTGCCCAGCACCGAACAGCAGACGCAGTTAACAACAAGCTAAGGTATAAGGTACGACGTATAAGGAGCATAAGGTTGTCACAATACCAGAATTCTAAGCTTTGTTACAATAGTAGGATTAAATACTGATACTTGATATCTTTTTTAATACAATGGCAAAAAAAAAGTCACACATAAACGTAGGATATAGATTTTCTTTGTTTTAACAACCTACACCCAGTTCTGGTACGGAAAAGTCACTGAACACGTATCAACACATTTGTAATAATGTTAATAGTAATTTACACTCTTACTATTCTTATGTTTTCCATACCTTGTAGACCTACACATATTTTATGTTATTATTTTTTCCTCTAATAACCGATACCTACTCACGTAGCACTGCCTGCATGTGGCTCAAACTTCTAAGTTCGTTGCTGAAGAGAAAGCCCTAACAGGGAGAGGTTGAGGACTAGTTGATTTTGTTCCCCGTTGTTTCCTTTGTGCAGCTTTTGTAGATCAGTTTTATTTAATAGCTTTGGTACTTTCAATACTATAGAATGTATAATGTATGAACGGTATGTACGGTTCACAACCCCGTACGGACTGAGCTACCGCCACCCCCAATCCAGTAGTAGAGCCAATTCTTACCTGTTTAGCCATTTTTTCTGTTGCAGAGAGAGAGACAGATAAACTTTAGATTAATCAAGGGAGAAATAAGTCACAATTCTCCTTTCTTAACACATCAGGGGCGCCATGTTTAACAGAGCAAGCAGCTCAATTTCTGATGTAAGTAGCCAATAAATTAAATGCGCCGCCAATATCAAGTGTCTTAATACAAGAAGTTTATGCTGTTGATTTGTCATTTAGTCCTCTGTATTTTCAGCAGCAGTGAGAAACTAAATACACCATTGGTTGAAAAGACTGTTTGATATGAAGACCCAAATAATACTGGACCAATTTATATCAGAGTTGTGATGAAGAAAAACACTATGTGATAAACATTTACTGTCTTAAATGGGGATTTGGACCCAATCGGCTCACTTTTTGTGAGTCCCTCTTGATAAAGAAGACAGCTAAGTGCCTAAAATGTAAATCAATAGGACAGACTTGTGAAAATCCTTTATAGTGTTGGATCACTAAAGCAACTTCAGTGTAGCTCAGTACGGATACAAAAATGTCTACTTGTGTTTGAGAGGCTGGAATCCTGTACCACTCTTACAAAAAATCTATTATTTTGTTTTCAGAAACACTTGTATCCAATATCCAGACATATAAGAGCGCTGGAGGTGGTGACGTTTCCGTGTAGCCAAGGGCAATTTGACGGACCACGTGACACATTTGGCTGTCGCCTGTGAAAATTGCTAAACTCTGCCATGTGTGTGTGAGAGAGAGAAAGAATGAGATGAGGTAGAAATGTCATTATTTTGTGCTTTGTTGATCGTACGAGAAGAGGCACTCAAATTGAGTGTCGATGAGGGTACCGAGCTCCTGCAACAAGCAAATATATACATGCATGCTTCTGTAATCAGTTATGAGTTTTTTCCCCTCAAGCAGCTCTGATCAGTCGTGGATTGAGGGCACTATGGCTCTGAAGCTTCCACTACACACCATTGGCTGCTTTTAATGCAGTTGATCCTGCAGCTTTTTTCTGTTTCTGTTTGAAGCTCCTTAACCCTACTTTCCACCGGGCGCAACTGCGCTGCGATCCGCAAGCAATCGCGGCCATTCAAGTCAATGCTTGATATTCCGCCAGCCGAGCGGCGGGGCGTCCCGGCACAGCGCGTAAAGTGGCTCTCCACTCCGCTAAAGATGCGTGCAGCCGCGGGACGTTCAGACAGCCGGCCAGGAAGTGAAACAGCGAGAGTATCCAGTCGTGATAGTGATTTTATCCGTAGCAATACTATACGATACACGGATGCTAATTATCAATCTTTTGTTATAAAAATTGCACATGACATTATAACTTTTTGGTACCAGAATAGAAAATCAATTGCTTTTTTAGTCCACTAGATGTTGCAGTGGAGTTTTTATTTCTGGTCAGAAGGGATCGTCGCCAGTGACCGCCAGCGTGCAAACATATTGTAGAGAATCACATTATGTTTAAAAATCTAAATAATTTTGTATCGTGACAATACCGTATCCTGGGGCCTCTGGTGATTCCCACCTCGAATTAACTGACAAATCATCCCAATCCTACATGCTGTCAATCACAGGTTTTGGATGCATTATTTCTATAACATTCTATCTGTCACAGGTTACATTACCGTTACGTGGTAGCGCAGAATAAGTGCATGTTCATTTGAAAAGTCTGCACTCTATTACCTCATAATAACACTGACACAAAAAGAAATTGCAGACTTGAAGACAGGGTGACACAACTTATGCGAGATTTAAGAGTCCGCTAATCGTTTTGCTTTTATTGGATTGGATGGAAATGAATACAAAACAATGGCTGCCGAGAATGGTAGCCTAAAAAGGCAATGGCATTTGGTCAGAGGATCAGCAGCCACATTTACGCACTACTTATGCAGCATTTCCATTCCCATAACTGCCAAATTAGAGCCCTTTAACAGCTGTGTATGTCGTTCTGTCTGCAGTTACAAGCTACACAGTAACACTTTAAAGGGCAGCTGTCATTTTTATGAGCCCATATAGAGCAGAGCATGAATACGACTTTAGTGTGCAACACCACAAGCCCTCATCAATGGTCTAGGCGGGGTTTGAGCTGGTGGCGATGCTGGGGGTGGGGTGGGTGGGGGGGACAGGCTAATGAGGATGTTTGCGGGTCCTTTAGCCAGGAGGCAGACATGAGGGCTCTGTGTAAAGATGTCAGTTCACGCTTGATTCGCATCTGATGATTATTACCGTCCCCGCCTGGCCTTCGTTTCGGCGCCCCACTACCCGATCGACGCGCTGTGCCGATGAGAGGAAAAAACAACCACCTAAAGAGGTGCTTAGCGGCTGTAATGGTGAAGCTAAGAGAGTGGATGGGGAACTAGCTGTCACGGCGAAGGTCTGTAGCCATCAAAAACTAAGCACGCCCCTGACCCCTCTGTGTCCCAGTCAAGCATGCACACACACGGACGCAACCCTTCAACTTGTACTTCATCGTGCAGTCCATTATATTGCCCCCCTCCCTCCCCCCGCCTCCATTATTCTCAAGTGAAATGTGACAATAATTGACCCGCACTGTCCAGTCAATCTGTCTCTTTTCTCCCGCTCCTCTCCTTTTTGCCTTTTCTCCTGCCCCGGATCCAAGCCGAATGCTGCAGGATTTCCATAAGAGGAAACACGACATGAAGATTTTCAAAAAAAGGGAAGCTCAACTGTCTAAAACGAGCTTCCAGCGAGAGACGAATGGGCTATAGCGTCCTATTTGCATGAGCAGACAGAAGGTTAATAACACAAGCCCTGCTGTGACAAAGGAGAAAAAGAACATAGAGTACTGTAGGTAGGAGGGATGGAAAGTGCTGATCGTCCACTTCTGACTCCTGAGAATCCATCCAAGACACAAGGGAGGAGCGTGAAGGTAATTAGAGCCCTGGATATATGATGGGTTCCATGTAGAGCACACCCCCCCCCTTTTCTCTGCAGCACCTCATTTCCCAGAATGCATGTTGAGATGAGATAGCAGCAGCACCAACTGTCACAATCTCAAAGTGTGCGTTAGTGTTAGTGTGCATTTTGCATTAGTGATTACCAGCCAGGGGATACCTCTATAAGTTGGCATGGGGAAGAATGTGTGTATATAAATGGTTAAAATAGCTAAAAGCAATGGAAAAATAGTTGAAAGTGTTAGCGAAATGGCTAACTGGTTGAAATGTCCAGCTTCTGCCACTCTAAGGGCACGTGCAATGCATTCTGGTAGCGTCGCGGGGTTTTGGAGAAGCGGGACGTTGAGTTGACTGCTCCTCATTTGCATAAAGTTGAAACCAAGCTACTTTATGCAAATGAGATGCAGGCAGTTCACTGCCTCTCAAAAGCACACGATAATCTTTTAAACTGATGGTTGTTGATCTGAAATGAAGACAGATTCAGCAACTGCATGGCCTATTTCTCGCATTAAAGTGTTTTCAGAAATACGTTTCGGGGAAATATTTTCGTAAAATCAGAACGTTTTTCAAACGAGCCACCATTACGCTCTATTTTAAAATCTGCGGGGCAGACAGCCCCACGTGTATTGTTCATCCAATCAGGTGCCGCCATCGCAGTTGTAGGAGGGTGTAGCCTGTTTTCATTGCTTGTCAATGGTTAGTGAAGGGAAACGGATAACTGCTGGTGGCTCGCTTATATGGAACCCTAACCCTATGGACACATACCATAACTGGTAGAAGTACAAGTGCAACATTGACCAAAGCAACCTAAACATTGACAATGCAATGGTCAAAAAGTATATATATATTTATTGTTTGAACTGTTAACGCACATCCGTCTTAAAGCCCATTAACAAAAACATATGTAGAACTTTACGGGTGGCTGTTTTAAAGCTCATCTAGGGTTGTGTGGTACATCAGACTAAAACAGGTTGGTAACCATTGTACATGACACAGGGGAAAGTGATGAAAGCTCTTTGTGGTGGCTAGGAAAGAGGTTGAGTGTGACAAGGAGACAGTTCTGTGTGGAAGGCGGCCTCAAATCAGACGTCTTTCCTTTTCTCTCTTGCTATTTGTTTGCGTGAGGATACCGGATTACTTCCTGACAATAAAGCGTCTGAGTCAAACAGGCGCACAGGCAGTCAAGCACAGTTAAAAGAGAGGAAAACTAACCAAAAACGTGTAATCAGTCTGACACGTACGTGTGTGTGTGTGTGTGTGTGCAAAGCAAACAAATGAATGCAGAAGCTTGCGTGCGGAAGTTGAGAGTGCTTCTTTTAGCTATCCTCTCTTTTCCAGCACCATGGCTGAAGAGTGCAGTTCAGAAGTCACCAGAGGGAATTGATTATCAACAGGTGAGGGCTGGATCCTTCCCTGCTCTTGCATAATGAAGCTCTCTATTTTGGGACCATCAGGTGTTTTTTTTGTTTTTTTTTTAGGCATCTTGTCGCTATTCCTAGGCTCTCCTGCTTCTTTTCTGCATCCTCGGATCATACCAGCCCAGATATGAGCGCACTGGGATTACAGCATGAATACATTTTTTAAGTCTAATTTAAAGTTAGAAAGCTCTGTTTTTTGTTTTTGTGGTCTAGCAACAATGGGGCGCAACCAAATCTGCAATGCGATAGACTATGACAGTATTTCAAATGCATGATGGTAACAAACAAGAAGGGGAGGCGGGGGGGGGAGCTCATATGCTAACACATACAAAAGCTCCAACAATTAAAAACACACACGCGCAGGTGCACGGGCCACAAACACACACAAACACACACACACACACACACACACACACACACACACAAACACATACAAACAATCTATAAATAGCAGAGATCCATGGCAACCTGAGAATTGTTGTTTGCCGTCACATGCTGCTGAGAGCGAGAGAAGAGCGGGGAGTTAAATAACAAGGGGAGATTGGTTTGTGTGAGAGGCAAAGTCAAAACTAATTATGCCTTTTCTATCACTTTGGGCCCACCAGTAAAGCATCTGAAATAGCTTTGTGCCTGGGGACATTTTACCACTGAAAGAATACGGCGGCAATATCCTCAGAGGACCTTAAAAAACAAAGGGATGAGGGGAAGAGCAGAAGATTGGGAGTGAGAGGGTTTAGTTTTACTGCAGATCACAGGTGGCGCCTTGACCACCTAACTAACTCTATTCACTTTATTCTTCCTATCTCTCCTCCCTTCGCCTGTCTCTTCCTATCTCGCCACTGGGCACTGCTGTCACGCTGAAGGTCTCCTCTGCTGAAAATTGTGAAATGCCATTAAACCGATGCATGCTTTTCTTTTCTTTGTTTGTTCTTGTGTGGTCCGGTCCAAAGTTGTCCGTGACGTTCAAACCTAAATGAACATGGAATTCATACAGCCCTGAATGTTTTATCTAATTCCTATCAACTCCAGTTTGTTGACTTTACTTGTTTTTCCAGGAAGAAATGTCTGCCTTTCTCCATTTAAACTGACCTTCAGCAGACCTTTTACTTTCCTCTCATGCAAATGAAAACTTGGAAACCACGGGTTTTGCACTCTCCCTGCTTTCAGTTTTCCTTTGCAACATGAGCGCTGTAGCAACATGAGATATATATCAGCCTTTAATTGATTGTTTTGTTTTGCAAGATAAAGTAATTCGGTGCAATTGTTTCAGTTTGGCGGCGTATTTGCACTCGCTTCCATATGCTGTTCATTAATTTGCAGCTAGTGGGTGATTTATCAAGCTATTACACTTGGGCTTGTGCCCTCGACACATCTGCATGTGCGCGCGCAGACACACACACACACACACACACACATGCACGCACAAACATACACACACATACACACACACACACACAAACAATAAGACACAGGCAGCCGCCGCAGTATGTACCCCCTGGTATCTTGGGGAGGTATACATGTGGCACCACTTTGGTGGCTGGTGTTGTAATGGCTGCGCTAAAGGGCTGGAAGCGAGCCAGAGACTGTCAGACTGCAGATGGATGGACCCATTGGCTGCGCACACACACAGGCTGTTTGCCGTGGCACGGCCCGGCCCAGTTCAGACTGGACGTGTGAGCCACAGCAAGGCTACTGTATAGGCCTGCACGATTGTTATAAAATCGCAATCTCAATTCACCCTGTTCACGATTTCATTTTTAAATAAATCTGATTTAAATTAAAAAAACAAATTCTCATTTAATTTAATGAGCCGACTACATCACAAACACTACTACTTTCTTCTGTGAGTAGCTCCCGAGAGCTCCAATGCTCTCTCTTCTCTTCATTGAAGCCCCTATGTTTACAGGCTTGTGGTGATGAGCAACGTGCTATAGGTGCCAAAAAAATAAAAAAATCTGTTTGTTACTGCCAATTTGTTTTGTCATGGTCAAAAGAAATCGTGGCAGAGAATCGGGACATCAATTCTAAGCAAAAAAAATCTTCATATTTTTCCCCGAATCGTGCAGGCCTACTACTATATGTGAGGCTGGTAATTACTTGATTCTCCAACACGTGCACCTATGTTTGTGTTGCATTAAATAATAAGCCAAGGAAAGTCATTCGCGATAAGCATGGATAAGCATTTAAAAAGAGCCTAAAACCTCTGGCTTCTTGAGGAATGCAAAAGAAAAGTCAATGTGGTATTAACAGCGAGTAGAAAATATTAAAGCTGCATGATCTCTCCATGAAATAAACAGACTAATAACATACTCGTGACGGCTTTAGCTCTCGCCTCTTTATGCAAAAGTATGAAGCAAATGAGAGGAAAACAAAGATTTTTGGGCTCAGACACAACTGGGACATCATTTGTTGAAATTGGATAATGGCAATGTGGTCTTGATATCACATAGCCCTCACAGTATTTCTTAATATATTTCATCAGCCGTGTGGTGTTGTATTGTGCTGACTACAGTGCTAAATCCCATGCTGTTGTTTGTGAGAAGCACCGATAAGGGAGGGAGAAAACATTTCTGGTTGTACGATTGCTTGAAAGAGCCAGCTAAATGGATTGGTATTGTTTTTTTTTTTTGTCTTTTGTTTACAAGAGGCAGTTACAAAATTACAAACTGGATAATAAAACTGTCTGTCTGAGATCCGTTTCACACATTTTTCCCTGTTTCACAATGTGACGTCCGGTGGATTTTCACGAGGGTACGACACAGCGGACATATTTGCTGTATTGGATATCAATGCAGACTGCCAACTGATTTCTGTAGAAATCCAGAAACTGCAAAGCAAATACCATATGATGGAAATAGAAGACACTTTCTCAGTGTTATTGATTTTAGTCTGAAAGGACTGAAGTCTCGCCTTGTGAGTTGGCTTTCATCAACACCTCTGCTGCAGCATATAACCACATCAGAACTGAAGAAACTTCAGCCACCAGAGGGCGCCTTCTGTCACAGAAAGCATCTTTTACAACAAATACAATTCCCACTTAGCACCATTTATCATGAGGTTTTTGATTGTGTGGTGAAAAGTGGTCAATGTGAGCTGCCTTAATGGTTGTAATACTGTATGTAACTTTGTTTAAGACATTTCTCTATTTGCTTGGTTTGCTAGTATTTTTACTTAATTTCAATTGTATTTTTCTTTTTTTTGTTATTTAGCTTTGTAAGCAGATATTGTTGTATTTTTTTCTGTATACATGTATATGTATATGTATATGTAATGTTTTAATATTGTCTGATTAAATGTTGTTTTGCAGCCCAGGAAGACTATGTGGTTGTCTAAGCGTCAGCTAATGGGGATCTAATAATAAATACAATACACTGAAATGCTTTATGGGGGGGGTACTATGGGGGTAGCCTTCTACCCCCGTAGAAGGTTTGACTCCATCACCTTTTTTTTTTTTTTTTTTAAATCTTGACTGAATGTATTTGTTTGGTAAACTAGACTGAATTTGGGCCTGGCAACTTTCACTTGTCTTAAAGGTCCCATATTATGCTCATTTTCTGGTTCATACTTGTATTTTGGGTTTCAACCAGAAAATGTTTACATGCTTTAATGTTCAAAAATCACATCATCTTTTTCTCATACCATCTCTCTGAATATACCTGTATTCCCCCTCTGTCCGAAACGCTCTGTAGTGACCGTCTCTTTAAACCCCCTCTCCCAAAAAAGCCAAGTCTGCTCTGATTGGTCAGCATTTCTGGGTCTTTTACATCTGCCTTCTCGGAGTCTCTGCAGCGTCAACATAGCCTTAATAAAGACTGTAAGTACTACAGTACATACAGTATAGTTGTGACATCACAACTGTACAGAAGTCCTGACAGCTTGTTTAATGGCACCGTTTCTGAACACGGCCTGTGTGCATTTCTCTATTGAGCGTTTTGATACTTTTGGAGTATTTATAAAGCCCATCCACCTGCTTTATAATACAACAGACTCACTGTTTTAACTTTTTCAATATGGGACCTTTAATTTTGAATAAAGACATATAGTTTCCATACAAAAAAACAGAAGGAAAACAGCAGCCCTATAAATTAGAACAGAAACTAGGACAGACATTAAATTTAAAAAGAGCTGAATTTCACATCACTACCAGAGAAATTACAATTCACACTATGAACACTTGGAGTGGCTGAAAAGCTGGACATTTCAACCATTTATTCATATGTAGTTGACTGTTTTGACTTCTTGGCTCGCTTGCTGACTACTTTTCAAGCACTCTCAATGTTAACATGTGGTGCTCTGTTTTACAGCTTCTCAGGTTGGTGGAAATTTGACAATCAAATGGAACTGCAGGCTGTGATCATGACTTACTTATTAACTCATTGCTGAGTTGCTTTATTAACATAGATTTCAGTAAGACCACCGCCCCCCTGTGCCACCTTAAACCCAGCAATCAAAGTCATGCAAGCAGACAAAACACCAGAAATCCAAAAGCAAGACCTAGAAGCAAAGAGTGCTTTCATTCCTGTTTGAGCAAAGTACTTGCTTTAGTTTAATCAACATGAATTAATTGTATGCAAGTATGTGTACTTAATGAGCTATAGAATGCAAAACCACTACCTGTTTTCCCTCTTAAGGAATCAATATTTCCACTAAAGACTTTTCATTAGCCAACTTTTGAGATGGCCTTGCACTACTTTTTAAAAGGATATTATGATGGATGTTGTTAAAGCTTATCTTATGCCCAAATGCAGATTCCCCAGCTATAAAATACTTTGTGTTTCCTGTGGGCTTAAGTGACAAGAGCCGCACATTTAGCTTCTAATGCATTATTATACAAAGCAGGTTTAAGCCTCCAGGCACAGGCACAGGCACACACACACACACAGTATGCAGATGAAATCCTAGCTGACATTAATAGGTAAACACACCAAAGTAAATAAACTACATTAAAAAAACTGAAATGTTTAATTCAGCTTAGCGTTTTGCCTTATTGGCTCGCCAGTGTTTTTGTTTAACAGAGAGGGAGTCGGCGAAGGGATGAGAGAAGCAAGCAGGGAGAGAGCACTTCAGGTAATTATACTCCATACACTTGTAATGTGGGGGTCAGCCCGAGTCCCTCCCCTTTGTTTTACAATCAATAGCCTTGGAGGAGGTGGTGAGACCGAGGGAGAGAGAGAGAGAGAGAGAGAGAGAGAGAGAGAGACAGGGAGGAAGTGGAAGGAAGAGACGGAGCCAGAATGTTGGTGGGTCTTTATATTCAGCATTAATCATTTAACAGCATGAGTGCGGGCAGGTGGGAGAGCAGTCCAACACTAACACTTAAGTAGTCAGGTGCAACAGGGGAATATCTGGTGGCATTAACAGGCCCCTACAGAAAAAATAGGGACTACACCATGCAAAGTGATTGGTTGGAGGAAGGAGGCGGAATAAAAGAGCTGAAGAGGGCTGAAGAGAGAGACATTATCACTTTTACTTAATCCAGGGATCTTTGGGGAAAGAAGCAGCGGTGACTTTACTGTCGCCATCTAGCAAGGTAACTTAAGGAATTTATTTGACAAGAGAACGGTGCCAGACCTAGTAGTAAAAGAAGAAACATAAAAAAACATCTCTATTTCTCTTCCGACTTGTTAGACAGCTCATCATTTATTGTTTTACAATCTCCAACCTGCATTCCCCTGCATCTGCCCCTAGAGCAGCTACCACAGAGCAAAGTTATATGGACTCATCCCCTTCCCAAAATAAGAGCCTCACTGTATACCTTTCAATAAATACAATTACATGCATACAGTGCATATCAGTTTTGGGCTGCAACTAATTGGCATTCTAATTTTTCTGCCAATTATTTTCCAAACTGATCGATTTATCGCCTGGTCTATAAAATGGTAGACCATACTGAAAGAAATGGGCATCACAGTTTCCTTGAGTCCAGCGTGGCAGTCCAAAATGTAAAATGATTTAATTTACTGTCACAGAAGACAAAGAAAGCCAGCCAGTACTCACATTTGTGAAGCTCATACCAGTGAATTTGTGAGACTTTAACTCAAAATGTGGAATCAGTTATCAAAATTGTTGCCAACATTTTACTTTCTGCCAATCAAATAAATGACTGACTTTTTCAGCGCAGGGTCGTTTTGTTACATTGGAAATGGCAGCAGCTTTGTCGAGCTCTACATAGCCTGGGGGCAAGCCCTGTCTGAGGAGACGAGTTCTGGAGAAACAAAGTTCTTTTCACTGTAGGTATTGTAGAGAATGAGGCTTTATTTTCATTGGACCTTGGCTCGTAAAAGTGAGTCTGAAGTACAATATTTTAATTTGAAAACTTTGGCGTACAGTTAGGGCTGGGCGATACGGAGAAAATCAAATATCACAATATTTTTGACCAAACACCTCGATATCGATACCGCAATGATATTTTAGTGTTGACTATTGGTGCTTTCACAAAATATTTACACTATGAGATTTTTGATAAATCATCATCAGTAATGTGGATATAATGACTAAGTGGGTAAAAGGCAAATAATAGAACAGCTACAAGATGCTGGTAATACTGTAATGCAGCCTTTAAAACCAGGAAAAGACAACACTTATATCACGTTACGATATTACAATATCCAAGATCTAAGACGATATCTAGTCTCATATCATGATATAATACCGACACATTGCCCAGCTTTACGTACAGTTTGGCTTCCTGACTCGAATCCTACGGGTCCCAATATAGAATTAGGTCTCGGTTCGGGATCAGGCCTTTTTCTTAGCGTAAGGCTTTAGGGTCAAGTTTGGTCATTTTCACGTGTCATTTTGGAGAAATGCTATTTATTTTTATTTTTTTACATAATGGCCATTTCTTTGTTCGACTGTCATTTTTTGCCAGCATTAGCGTAGGTTCTAAGGAGTACGACTGTTGTCAATTTCATGTTAATTTAATGCAAAAGATACAATGTTTTCTGATAATAAAGAGGCGTGGTTTCCTCCCTAGACTGTGTATTCCTGTTACTACATTATCTGGGTCCGGTGATAGACCCAAAAGATGTATCCTGAGATTCAATCAAAACTTTATTTGTTTGAAAAAGTAATACACATTTCTAAATTGGAATGAAGGAGACAATTATATTATTGATTGTAATGATTACTGAGACAATTAATTGTACAGCAAAATTTGGAATTGTTACAGCTCTAGTCATTCTCTCAGACTGTACCAATTGACTGCATCAAATGCATGTAATGTCTTGCAAGTCAACATGTAATACCCACCGAGTGGGGAGAGGGAAAGAGATAGAGCACGGCCAACTGAAGCCAAGCTATAGTCATTACTGCATCACATGGAGGTTGGGTTTAAGTCTCGGTTTGAAAAGTACTGCCAATATCTTTTCCTGTCTTGCAGATATTCCAGATTGGTTCAATGTGCGTTAAATTATGCAGGATTGCAGAGTACTCCTGGAGGGACTAATATGTGGTCAAGCAATGTCAATTATTCATGAAGCATTCGTAATATTCAAGCTGATAATAAGGAGCCTACGGGGGCACAAACACAGATTAAACCCAGCATATGACACTGTGTTTGTTTGTGGATATTCACAAATGTATGGAGGGATAAAGGGTGCCACTTCAGCTGTGCCTCCACATGGAACCAAGATAGAAACTCATTGTTTCCTTCTCAGCTGAAATGGGAATCTGTCTTGGTCTGCATTCCATTCCTCAGCCTCCGAATCAGACAGAGATAAGGAGGGACGCTACTGCAGTAATGTCAGTCTTCAGCCAAATGGATAAACCCGGATGGCAGGCTTTTGCCGGCGATAAGGATGTTACTGCCACAGATCTGTGGGAGACAAGATTCAGCTATCTAAAAGCCGGGGAGAACGAGGCCCTGCTCGTATGCCCACAGCTTCACAACATGGAGCATGTTGAACTGATGCTACAGTTTTCAAAGATCCAAATGATATGGCGTTCACAACAAGCTCTTGGTATGTTCGTTCTGGCCGTCTTTGGGATTGATGGAAGCCTGGTATAAAATGCAGTCTCTTTATGTGGACTAACTGCTAATGTCACTGTGGAGACCGTTCAGATGCCTCAGACTCAAGCCCAGTTTTATATTAGGCACCATGCTGTCATTTACAGATGTAATTAGGCCTTGATGTATGCGGGGTGGGAAAAGTTTCGCCTATGCAACCAGGAGTGCCACGCCACCTCAGCCCCAAACAGAGCGGGGTGCAGCGTTTCTGACAAGCCCGCCACAAATCATTGTTTTGTTTCATCTCATCAGTGCTTTGAAGCGTGAGGTGCCAGAGGGGGAAGTGCGATTATTCAGCTAAATTCTGCAAGGGAAATTACAGCTCTGTGGCAGCAGGTGCATCTACAATGCAAACCCCCATTTCTTCCCCTCCCCATCCTCAGGCATAAACAGGCAGGCAAACGTGAACACATATGTCACAACACACACCTGTACAAAAAATACATACGCACGCATACAACCTCCCACTGTCACACTGGCTCTTTCTCCTTCTGTCTTTCACATGCGGAAATCCTCTCCAACGTCCCTGCCATCCCTGGTAAAAACGCAAGCAGTACAATCACTCAGTGACACAGATCCGCGCATGATCTCGCCACAATGCAGCAAGCGGGCAGGCAGGAGCTGCTCCAGAAGAGGCAATTCTGTTTCTGTTTGTTCGACAGAGAAAAGGGAGGGGAGAATAGGAGTAGAAGGGGTGGGGGAGGAGTAAATCTAACATAGGTGCCCCGTGGCAGAGCCCACAGGATCAAATCCAATTCTGGCAAGATACACATTAAGCCCCGTCAATCACACCAGTGTCCTTGGAATGCGGCAGAATGGTGATGAGAGCGGCGGGGGAGTCTCTTTTTCCACGAGAGCTGGGATGAAGCCACTTAAATCTCACACACACACACACACACACACACACACACACACACACACACACACACACACACACACCTGAGGGGTCCCCACATTTAAACCCACTCAGGCATATATGCAACTGTAGGACATAATCTACATGTCTACATCTACACTCAAGATTTCTTCTTAAACTCAATTACAAATTAGATTTTCAGTAGGAAAATAACAGAGAAAGTAGAATACTGAACTGTTAAAATAACAAAATATAAAGTCCTAACCAAAATCATTTGGGTGTTTTTTTGTGATCAAATGTTTGTTTTTTATTTATTTTTTTCATATTCAGAAAACGTAACTTTACAAACACACTGGGACGTAGGGCCGTGAAACCCAGAGAGGCAAAACACCCCACACCCACACCCACACACCCACACCCACACCATCCTGTAAGTTAATGACTGACTAGTATTATTATATATGCGTACTAGATTTTTGAGACCATTAATAATATTGATATTTGGGAGTTTAAAAAGTCTGATAATAATATACTGACGGCCGAGTAACAAAATATAACAAACAATCTTGATACGGATCCTTTCACTGTTTTTTGTTAGCATGAAATGTGCTATATAAAAAAAAAACGCTTTATTATTATTATTATTATTATTATTGCTCTTGAGGAGTACACCACCGTTTCAACATTGCACTCATTTAACATTGTCAAATTCACATGGACAGTTTAAAAAAAAACAGCTCACAAGGAATGCAACAGACCCAGGCATATCGTCTTTTTTATTGCATATATTCTTCCTCACTGGCGCCTACATTACCCACAATCCAACTCAACCGCAGTTGAGACAGATCAGTCGGAGAGTCAAGTGACTCCACAGAGCTCCTCTTTATACAACTTTTTTCACAATGCAGTGGTGCTCCTCAAGACCTGTAAACAAACTACGACGTGTACACCGGGTGGCAATCCCCTTTCACTGCACCAAAACGTACATTCATATACAGTACATCATGTCAAATGTATACTAAAACTGTGTCAAAATACAAAATCTGAATTAAAATTAAAATAAGGGGAAAATCACAAGCTGTTTGGCTCGCAGCTTGAGCTCATTCAGGCCACAGTGGAAGCGACAGTTATCCTATTTACTTTTATTCTGGACTTACCGCTAATTATCTTAACTACACAAGTAATTATCTTTCACATCAAAGGGCAGCGGTCTCTCTCTCTCTCTCTCAATAATTACGGTCACCTGGCTGCGTTTGATGGGGGCACGAGCAGCCGTCTACCAATGGAGCTACTGAATGAGAACCCAGAGAGATATGATACACACATTTAACTATTTGATCGCAAGTGTTAAGATGCAGACCTATATAGTTTGTTATGGATTAGCTATAAACAAATGACACCCCAAGGGGCCATTGATGATGTTTTTTTGAGGCTTCAGCCGTGCTGAGTAGCTCTTTCATGTCGTCCATTAGCGGTGCTCTTTCTGATCACAGTGTGCTCTGATCAACGGATGATGGAACCGCTGGTTTGATTGCCCGCTGGCAAAAAGCCACGACTTAATGGCACGACCTCATGACTGTGACTATACAGCCCATCATTGCATGCATATGTTTTAAATGATTTCATCTACATCATCCGACAATGCCCCCTGGGCTCCTGTTTTCTGCAAACAGATAATAATCAGGTCATCTGGCATCAGGCGTGAATCTTTCATTAACAATCTAGCGCTAATCTCTGCAGAAACATGTGACAGTGGGAGAACATTTACATGAACTGCATTTAAATTCCTTTGAAGTTGTTTGTTTTGCTCACCTTGGAAACACACTATTTCCACTTCTCCTCTGTGGAAAGAAGTAAACGCACCCCATAAATATTTATCTACCTAGGGCCTGTGCTATTCTGGCCCAGTGTTTTGAACATAGCCACTGGAGATTTGGCCTATCAGGGACCCGTCGAGAGAGAGAGAGAGAGAGAGAGAGAGAGAGAGAGAGAGAGAGAGAGAGAGAGAGAGAGAGAGAGAGAGAGAGAGAGAGAGAGAGAGAGAGAGAGAGAGAGAGAGAGAGAGAGAGAGAGAGAGAGAGAGAGAGGGTGGGTGGGTGGAAAAAGGAGGGAGGTGGAAGGGAGCAGTGGAGGATAATATTTTTGTACGTGTTCCAAAATGAAATGGTTTGCATGATGTTTAATGCAGGAGGATTGGGGCAGGGTTCAGAGTGTGTTTCCTTTACGAGTCACCTCACACACCTCCCAACTTTCAGTCACAAATAAGAGCCGCCTCTATGCAGCTTTTACAAGAGTTGTGGAGCTTCTAGGGGAACTATTTTGTTGTCTTAAAATTCAAGATGAAAACATGTACTACTCTTCCAAACCCCCACTGATTTAAACTCACAAAATTTATTCTTAAATTCTACCAAATCTGTCAGGATGAACTTGAAGGCAACGTGTTTAACAATGCACAAGACATACGAGCCACAAAAAGCATGGACTTCTTTGATATGGAAAATTTAGATTTAAACAATATATAGCTTTAATAAAGCGCTAGATGAAGGAAATGCGATATATAGCCTATGTCAGGGAGACACAATACAAATATGTTTCCAATCTTAATGCTACTTATTAATATAAGGTCTAATCAGTTTAAAAAGTTTCAACAAATGCAGATTGTAACCCAAATTCCGAGGTGCTGTCTTAAATTATCTGGTTTTGTCGGACCGCAAGTCCGAAACCCAAAGATATTCTATCTCCAATGATATATAAGAAAGAAAAGCAGCTTCAACTTTTTATTAGAATCCAAAATCAGAGAATGAGAAGTATTCTTTTAACTATTTTTCCATCTCTGCTTTAGGTTTTTTGTCAATCAACAATGGCTCAGGTGCAGAGAAAAAGCAGCTCTACCACCTTTCATTCTGCCTTGAATTAATCACTGGGAAAAGTCAAAAATGTCAAGAAAATAAATAATAACAAAAAAAGCACCAATCGTCAATCCCTTGGGAGTTATCAGGAATTAGTTGCCAGGTCTGACACCATTGTGAAACCCAGGCATTGCTGTCACTTCCTGACATGGGAGCCAAATACTACTGGTGGCGCAAGTTCATAATAATAAGATGCATTAATATGGAACATGTTCGCATACATTTACAGCTGCGCGGCTCCATGTGCCTGCAAGCTCATTACTGCATGCAGAATAGTGTATCAGAGAGTGTGTGTGTGTGTGTGTGTGTGTGTGTGTGTGTGTGTGTGTGTGTGTGTGTGTGTGTGTGTGTGTGTGTGTGTGTGTGTGTGTGTGTGTGTGTCATTGCCTCCCTGAACCTCGGTGATACTTTAGTGCAAGTTGGGCGGTTGTCTTATACATCTGTATACAATACACATTCACACACGTGCTCACCTGTGGAGCTCTGCGGGCTTCCGTAACTTCGGAGGCCTCCACCTGGATGTTATTGCGGCCGGCGGCACTCTGCTCCAGCGCTCTAATGAGCCCGCCTCAACTCAGTCAAAGTCATCTGATGACACTGATGTGGGGAGATTGATATTCACGCTTGACTCGGCGTCCTCTCCACTTGACTGCTATGTTTACCTCCCCACACAATTAGTATCTGGTGAAGACAGACAGACAAAGGGAGGAGAGGGGGATGCAGTCAGACTGTGCTGCTGTGTTTGCGCGCAACTACATTAGCTTCAATCGTTTAGAAAGATGGGAGATGTCTTTCAATGTGGCTTGAAGGTGGCTTTCTATATCACAGGGCCATTACTAGCTCATTTAATCTCCCATAATAACGCTACCTCTCCGAATGTCAGTAGCTTGAAATAACAAAAGATGGATTGTCTTAAGTAAAATGCATATTTCAACAGTCTCCATTCAAATTTGCATCGAGGACGTGCCTAGCTTTTTGGCCTTTTATGACGCACCGCAGAGCTAACTCCACGAGTGCGAATTGGTAGGTATGCTATGGGTTCAACTCACGCCCACACAGCGCTGTTTACACTTAAAGCCCTGCATCTTTGTTAGCCAACTTTTATCTAGCATATAAACAAATAAAACACTTAATATGAGAATTGTCTGCCCACTCTCTGTGAAAACAAAAATGGAAAAGGTGGGGGGAGAAGGCAAGTTAATGGTATTTGCAGACTTTTAGCTGAGTTCGAGAAGAAAGAAAGGCGCCAACGCCGCAGCCTCGTCTTTAAACTGGTTTAGCTTTAATAGACATTCTCTCTAATCGGTGCATTCACCATTTGAACACAGCGATGGAAACGGTTTATATGCTGAATACTGATACCTACCTGGGTGGGGGAGTGAACAGAGCTGAGTAGTGCAGGTGGACGCTCAGGTACGCCGAAAAATGACGTATAGGTAATACCATAGACGGAATGGGCAAACCGGAGGGAGGTTTTGTGTGGAGCCACAGCGCCTCTCTGTGGACACACTCAAAATGGCCGCCTGATTCTGCAGTGCTCAGTTAGCTTGAACAGGAGGGATAGCCTACTAGCTGTAGGCCTACTTCTTGACTTTATACTTCTACTCCACCACATTTCAGAGGGAAATATAGTACTTTTTACTTCACTACAGTTTTTTTACATGCCTCTTTTCAGTTACCTTTACGATTTTACATGTTATAGGGTTCACCTTGACATACATATCCACTTCACTTCTCAGACAGCTTTTCCACTTAACTTTGCACCAAAATGAGGTAAAACTATTTAATATTTTAGACAAAGAACAAGGATTAGAAAAATGTGCAAAGTAATAAGACAAATTTGTGTAGCAGAACTTTTTTACCCCATCAATCATCTCACGACCCCTCACATTTACAGTGTGACCATTTATATGGGGCCAAAACTGGACTAATAATCAACCAATATAGTTCAAAGCTTTCTTGACGTGTAGTGCATTTTACTGATACCACAATACAGTTTCTCTGAATACAGGACTTATACATGTAATTGTTGCATTGGTAGTTTTACTTCAGTAAATGACCACAGGACCTGTAGCTGAAGATACACCTGTGCCACAGGTGTATTTTCAGCTAGAGGTTTTTACAGTCAGTACTGAAATATCTCTTTTGAAGCCCTAACAATTGAGAGGGGAACTGTAATGGTTTTATTAATACAGCTCCTGACACAGAATTCTTCATTTCTCAGCAGGAACATAATTTTGAAATATGTAGTATATGTAGAAAAAGCATTACATTTAATGTAAAATAACTAGAGAAGACATTTCCTGAAGAAAATGTGGAGGAGAACTGGCAAGCTGCAGCTGCCACTGTTGCTCAAAGAGCACGTATTAACATTAGAAAACCTGCATTTACAGGCAAAAGGCAGGTGTGATTAAAAACGAGAGAATCTCTCAAACTAACGTCCTCTGTGGGGATTCTAAGGGACAGATTAACAAATTGCATACTGTGCCAAGTGAGTCAACACTTAAGATGGAAATAGAAAGAATAAAACAAAACCGTATCCAAGAGAGGTTTAATAAGTTTTGTACATATCAGCCGCTCCCACCAAAATAATTAAATTACATTGAGCAAGCAGGAAGTTGTGCAAAATCAACAAACTTCCTTCACTGGATCAATGTTGTCTGGATCATCTTTCAAACTTGTGCAACTTTTAATTGCACTAAAAAAACTAATCGGCTTGTAGTTCCAGGAGGTTTTAAAAGGCAGCAGGAGCACGAGGATGTACAATACGGTGTTTGAATGAATGGAGAATCTAAGGTTAAGAAACGGAAGACAAAGAAGGGGTTGGCCTGCATGTTTATACAGCAGTAAATTAGTGTGTCGCCAGTGGTGTATCCTACATGATACGCAGGTATACCCACTAAGAAAGCTCCAGGATTTCCATATACCCACTTAAAATGTGCAATGTTATGTAACAACATACTTTGTATCATTATTTTGATATATTTTGAATTGCCATCTGTTTTTGTTTTTCACATAGGCTACATAAAGATATTTCCACTGTGAATTTGTGCATAAAAGTGTGTCAGAATGCAGGAAATGAAGTCTTTGGCGCTCAAAATGTCCCTGGAGGAAGACTGCCAGCCCCCCTCCCCCAATACATATAAAGTACAGTATACCCACTACATTAGACTACACCAATGGGTGTCGCAGTGCTCAACCTATTAAGGTTTAGATTTCAAAAACTCTTGTTGGAATCTTGTCCAATAGGGTATCATGTGTGCTTGTAGAGTAAAAAAAAAGGAAAGCTCTCAAGCGTGTGATTAAAACTGCACAATATATCTGTGGAACAGCTTTTCCATCACTTCAGGACATTTATAAAACCCGGGTAACTAAGAGGGCACATAACATTATCAGTGACACTACGCACCCTCAGCACATATTGTTCACGTTGTTACCTTCTGGCAGACGTTATAGGAGCCTGAAAGCCAGAACATCCAGACTTAAAAACAGTTTTTATCCACAGGCCATCAGGCTGTTGAATGGCTCAGTCTTTTGACAATTTCTACTTGCAATCTAATCACTGTTTGCACTACACTGTGAATGTTTGCATTTGGTCAATGCATAAGCTTTTTATAATGCTTTTAATGTTTTGCTGCTGCATGCGATTTTATCTTTATCTTATACCTGAATCTTTTAAATATATTGTGTATAGTGTGTAAATTTTTTTTTATATTGTGGGAAACGTCGCAACTTAAGAATTTCATTGCATGGTGTAAAATCTGTGCATATGACAAATAAACATCTTGAATCTTGAATCTTGAATGTGGGACTTTGACCAGTAGTGGTAGTAGAAAAATATTTTCTTATCTAGAAACTGCTCCACACTCCATCCATCATGTTACTGATGAAGTCTAACAGCTCACAGCTAACAGTCATTTCTGACTTAAATTGCTCTAAAACGGTGTCTTAGTGGCTGCATGCATGTTAGAGCAGTTAACTTTAAGTTGAGTCTAATCATCCCTCTCTCATAGATTTCCATTATGAAATTCTGATCTTCAACAATTCATATAAAATCACAATACAGCAGCCAATATTATGTAGCTGGCAACTTATAGGACACAATTTGCTGTTTAGGTGGACAATCATCAGCCGAGTAAATGAGAAGGTTACAGTGCCATATGGCAGGTAGTAAGGTGAATTAGTGTCTGCCCGCTGCCAACCATGAAGGAGGTTCCGTCCTTTTAAAGTGACTTTGAGGAGAATTTGAGTCCCGCTTGTGCCCCAGATGAGACTAAAAATATGTAAATGTAATCACAAATTGAATTAGAATTTTGGCTAGGGCTGCACGATATGGGGAAAATATCTAATTGCGATTATTTTTGACTGATATTGCGATTGCAATATGATACATGATATTGGAAGGAATGCTCATTTTTGTATCATTCTCATTTACATTGAAAAATATATTTAAAAATAAACAAATGACTGAAGTTTGATTTTTTTGCAAAGATCTGTACCAAACAAAGATTTTTTTCTTTAGTCTGTAGCAGGATACAATTTGTCTCTCCAGCACCACAAGACTTTATTTTAGAATGGTTTGACACGTTTTGCCTTTAACACATATTGTGCACCCCTGCGATTTGGGTATTGCACTAGTTCATATTGCAATAACATCACGATTAATTGTGCAGCCCTAAATTTGGGTTCATTAAATTGTTGGTCTGTTACTTTAGCAGTGACTTTGTGTAACATTGAATACTGCACTATGCCACCAAGAGACACTACATAAAAAACAAAACATGTTCATATTTGTATCTTTTATTTTTTTGCTAGAAAAAAAAAAACTGTCCCAGCAATATATCATATGATCTGATTAAAAAAACTACTACAGTTAAGTACAAAATGAAATATACCAAAACTACCCAATGCTACCCAGAAAAAAAGGCAAGAGAATAAAATGAAATGTCTTGAAGTCTACAACTAGAAAAAAGTTAGAAAAGGTTACTTAAAAAGAAGGCAAGTATCCACCACAAAATGTGCCACTTTCCCACAATCAGTTTGCAAGTCTTTCCTTGGGTATAAAGTAATGCAAAAAAACTTTACAATAAGTTACCGTAGGCACGCCTTCCTACGACTACAGCAAAACCAAGGAACAGTCAAATGTATCACATAAAAATACACTTTTACTTTTTTTTTCTCTTCACTTTTTTTTGGCAACAAGTTCACACGTCACACAGAAAATGAAATCGGCAAAAAACTTCTGGGTAGCAACATTTTTGGTTTCTTGAGAACAATATACGTTCTGGGTCCACGACATCAGACTGCCTGTATGAGCTTCAGAGACTTACATACCATATTACCGTGTATTCAAATCGTATAAATATATCTGGAAAAAATATATACTAAAACTATTTTTAATACAAAAATTAATAAATGCCAAATGGAAGCTTACGATTATAAACCTCAATAACTTAAAAAAATGAAAAAGGGAATACTTTCATAATTTTGTGAAACATGACATTTTAGCCCTAATCTCCTTATACTAAGGCTTTTGCACTTTTTTTCCATTCTTCTTGATCATACAGCACTGTCAAAATAGCACTCACATGTTAGTGCCAAGAACTCATCAAGTATAAATACTAAGAAAACCCCTGTACAGTACCCATTGATGTCAAAATTACAAAATAAGTTAGTGTCAGGCAACTGTACAGAATATTTACAGTTTAAAAACAAAACAAAAAAGATATTTGTAAATGGAGAGGACCAGTAAGTAAATGTGACATCACATAAGCTTTGGCTACAACTGAAAAGCCTTCCTGTAGGCATGAAATGTACATTTTCTGCCCACTTTAGCTAATTTACCAGCTACTAAACGCTTCTTTTCTTAATGACTTGTAACAGAAATGATGATTGGCTACCTGCCAAAATAACGAACCCATCAGCTACAGCCAGCATTTAACGGTCGGTGTTAAGTTCTTGTCTCACTACAAAGTCCTGACACCACAGAAACGTTTGGTAAGGCTACCAAAATGTAGGAAATCAATCACTAACTGTTTTTTTGCCTTGAAATGATGAATGAAAATGACAGTCATGATTGGTGGAGTGAGTGAGTGAGTGAGGGATGGGAAGTGGACATAAAGAGCAGTCTCTAAGCACAGTTACAAGCCTGGAGGAGGAGAGGAATAGATAGACACATTCATTTCAGCAGCAGCAGCCATATCCCAGCGGCACATGGTAGGAGTGTGTGCGAGTAGGAATGGATGAGGAAGAGACACCACCTGTTACAGCAGGTGCCCAGTAAACATTTGAGTCTCCTGCAGAGACAGGGAGTCAGGGGGGGAGTGGAGGAAGGTATTTGGTACAGGAAACGTACACGTGTGTGTGTGTGTGTGTGCGCGTGAGAGAGAGAGAGCAAGCGTCATCAGTCCACGTCGCTGAGGTCGCTGACTGGCTCGTCCTGCACTATGCTCAGGTGGTTCATGGCACGGCTGAAGGCGATCTGGACAGCCTTGCGAATGCTGGATGTGCGTCCCTCCATCATTTTGATTTTGTCTATGGTCTTGTCCATTCCAAGAGGAACCATCTTGGATCTAGGTAGCCACTGCCTGAAGGGGAGAAAAAATATGCAGCATCCATTTTACAACCCCTGAACAGTAGCTACGGTGCTTGTTTGTTTTTTTGTTTTGTTTTTTGTTTTTTAAAATCATGCATTGCTCTTCTTACAAGAAAACATGGATTTGTTGCAATGAACTAAGTTTGATTTGAAACAAAGAGCTACAGATAACTGGTGTTTAGTCTCACATGTTTTTCTCTCATTTGAGGTGAGGAAAACCAACAACAACCGCTCTACGTGTTACTATCTTGCTGACAGATTTTGCTCTCTGCTTGGTTTTTGCACAGGACAGGAAGAATAAAGCTAAAATGCTGATCTAGTTATGATACCGCAATAGTGGTATTTTCAGGTCTGATAAAGGCGCCTCTGTTTTTGGGTTATTTAAAAATCCGGGAAAAGAATGCGTAACAGAACATAAACAGATTAACACATTAGTTATTTGTAGTTATTTGAGTCCTCACTAAAATAATATGATAATGCTGTTTAAAATAAACTTTGTTTGTTTTATTGTCACAACAGAACAGAGGAACATCAAATAAATAAAATAGATAACTAAAATGTATAAAAATACAAACTTAAGATATGAAACTTAAAAGTCTATTGAACAAAAACACAATAAATCAAAGTGTGTTGCCAAAGTGTGTTGTTTTTTTAATATTCATTATAATGACACATAAATGATTCTGATAAAAAAAATGATATATTATATTAAATGCCAATACTGATTGTTTGGAAAATGCTTAACATCGGCCGATAAAATCAGTTTGCCGATATAACGGTCGGACTCTAACACACACAAGATAAAAATCACCGGTTTTCTGCAGGTATTCTGGCAGGGAAAAAGGAGACTCACAGTACCAGCCCCAACATCAGTTCCTGTCAGTCCTAAAATATTAATATTGCTACTGTCTCAGCTACATTTGAGGGTGCAGTGGTCTTTGGGATGGAAAACGTTTCTTTGGGAAAATAAAGAAGATAAATGATGTGTCTGCCAGGACAAACAAAATAGAACTCGGGAGTATTTAATCAACTGATTGGTGGTAAAGAACAAAACAAAAAGCTTTTTTGTTATACTCTATTTTAATATTATTTATTATACTAAATGCGTACCACTGAAAAAAAGGGGACATTTTTAAGAGAGCCATTTTCTTGTCTTTTGACAATTGATGTGACGCAGCCATGAGAGAATAATGATCAGCTGAGGGACATGCTGACAGGTTTATCCTTGCAGAGACCTGCGTCAGCTTAAATCGCTCCAACAGATAGCAGCACTCACCAGCTGCGCTTGTTGTCGAAGAAGAGGACGAGGTAGAGTTTCTCTTCGGCTTTGTACTGCATCTGTTCTCCAATGCGGAGCACGTCCATGGGGGGCATGGGGATCGACACCCCGTTGTGCTGGCAGCCCATGCGCGGCATGTGGGGGTCGACAATCTACACACAGGGAGAGAGGGGGAGGCCGTTACACACAGATGCCCATGAATGCAAACGCATGGCAAATATACATCCACCCGCAGAGAGAGACAGAGACAGACAGACACAGAGAGAGAGAGCGAGAGAGAGAGAGAGAGAGAGAGAGAGACGGACAGACAGACACTATTTTCTTCATTTGTCTTTTCAAGCTAAGTTCAAATTGAAGTGCTTAACAGTGAAAGACTGCCACCTAAAGGATAAACACCAGACATCCCCCCACCCACAACTGTCCACCGGACACCTACAAGAACAGCCGCAGTAAAACTATTGCTTCGTCCTGGACAAGAGTGCCATGATTAGGTTCCAAAGTGAAGAGATGACAAGAAAACTTCAGATTAAAAAGACTAGATTGTCATGCTTTTCTCTCCCATAAACACTCACCAGGGCAGGGTAGGAAGGGTATCCACTACACTTGGCCCAAACTAGCTTTAGGGGTTCCAATGCAACAGTTGCAGCACTAGCGGGCATCCAAATATTGCTGTTGCCAACCTCTATGGAAGCGGGAACAACACCAAACAAGTCAAGTGTGGGTTTAAACACAAAAAAAAAAAACAGATTTATAAAACTGTGCTGGAAGTGCAGGATCACACAGCAAAACCAGGGTGGGAAATTAACTTTTCCCTTTAAGAGCCACAGTGAATGACATATATTAAAATTTACCAGCCACTTTTAGCATTTTCTTAGCCAAATATGAATTTTAGATGAGTCTCCAGCTGCTGACTGGTTACATGCCATGATGGCATTCAGAGGTTATAGACTCACCGGTCACTGCCAAAAGTCACAAGAAGCTGGCTGGAAGCTGCTGGTAATTTCCAACCCTGCTTTAATGTGTGTATGAATGTCAGGTGTCTGCCAGTTAAACTTTTAAGACCAAATTTAAAAAGTCCAATTCTCCAATTCAAAATGTTGATAGTTTTCATAACCCAATTTAAAACATTTTAAGATTGTACAGCACCTGCAGACGTCTGGCAACATACACTAATATTTATTGTGCATATATTTTGGCTTATAAAAGAAAAGGTTTCAGCACATAACTGTTTTTTAAGCTGTATTCTATATACTTGGTCCTATTTTCTATTAAAGGTCCCATATTATGCTCATTTTCAGGTTCATACTTGTATTCTGGGTTCCTACTAGAACATGTTTACATGCTTTACTATTCACAAAACATTATTTTTCTAACACTGTGTCTGTATATACCTGTATTCACCCTCTGTTTGAAACAATCCATTTTAGCGCCTGTCTCTTTAAGCCCCCCTCCAGAAAAAGCCCAGTCTGCTCTGATTGGTCAGCGTTCCCGGGTCTTCAGCATCTGCGCTCTCGGCGTCTCTACACCATCATTGCAGCCGGGGAATGGATGTAACGGCACTCTCGGTCTATATGTAGTATAGTCACATCATATCTGTACAGAAGCCCGGACGGCCTGTTTGAAGTCACCGTTTCTGAATATGTGCCGTGTGCTTTTTACAAAGCACGTTGGACCTTTAATTGGAAGTCCAGTGAGGTTTTACGGTGCTAAATGTTTTATCAATATTTACTTTATTTGTCAAGTCTCCTGCCTAAGTACGTCCATATTTTTCTCAATAACCAAATTTGAGGGCCCATGTAAACAAGGTTGGGCATTGAGAACCAGATTCCTTCTTGGAATTGTTTCAAAATTATGATTCCAGTAGAATAGTTTCTTTATTGGAATCGTTTGGAGGATTTTGGTTTTAAATCCAATCATCGCTTCCCAATTTAATACGCGCAAGTTTTGGTTTCCGTAGTAGCCAGGCGCTTGTTGTGCTGCAGCCATGGACAGCGGCTTTATTTTAAGTTGAAAAAGCCCGGTAAAACTGCAACCCACTATTAAATCAAAAATAAAACCTTCCTCTTATTTGTGAAATAATAATCTGACTCATTTCAACTCCCCCCCTCAAAGAATCAGAATCAATAAGAATCTGAATTGGAATCAAAATCGTCCAAACAAACAATGCCCAACCCTACATGTAAAACATGTTTACTGTGTGAGTTATCAGTATCAACCTCAAAATTCAGTATCATCCAGGTTCTGATTCAGTTTTTGTTTACAGAAAGGCATAAGAATTGTGTAGAGTACTTCTATTTATTAGAAACTGACTAAAATAGATAGTCTGTGTACATAATGTTAAGACTAACCCTCACACATGCATGCAGATTCTCGTAATGTTTTTACCAGCAGCGAGTCGTGCAGCTTTCGCAAAATTCCCGGTTTCGATGCAGGCGATTAATTCCCCCCTGTCGTCCACAGTGTTTCTCCGGACCAAGGCGGGTTTCCCTTTCCCACATTTTGGAAGACTGAGAATAGTGCTAGAAACAAAAACAAAACAAAAAGACATATATACACCAGTCAACTTCTGGTGCTGAAGATGGCTTGCTCTGACAACCAGCTAATAGAACAATAGAAGAATGGAAGAACAGAAAAAGTTTTTCTTTCTTTTGCTTTAAAGTCAAATCAAACTAAGAAAAACACAAGACTAGCTGTATGTTAATATCTGGCGGATTACCTGGCGCTTCCTGGCAGACTACAACATGAAGAGATGGAGGACTCCGAGGCACAGCGTCTTCGTGGCTCCACAGGTCTACTGGCTCTACTAGAGTCTTCTAACTCCTTCTCCTCTTCCACCTCCAGAAAACCGCTTGACAAGCCTGAGAGGAGGCACAGCACAATAGAATGCAACAAAGATTTACAACCCAACACAAAATGCTAAAGTGTCTGCATTTTTTTCAATCAGCCTCTAATCTTATTATGCAAACTGATGTAAAAGAGTAAACAAGTGTCTGTTGCTAATTACTGCTGTGCTGTTTTGACTGCACTGACTTGTAAGTAGTCTAATGGCTAATTGCAATGTTTGAACTGAAAGGGGTTGGCAGCAGAACTAAATACATACACTAATTTAATCAGAGCAATGAAGGAATGGTATTCATATTCTGACATTGGGTAACTAGCAAAACCGTGAAAAAGTATACGGTAGGCTAGTGTTACGCCTGATTTCACCTCCACCGGTTGCAGAGCGGCTGCGGATCGGCTCGGCTGCGAAAAATAGAAGCTGTGTGGATCGCCAGAGCTGTGCCGGAGTCGGAACGCAGCTGTTCTGCAGTCAGTGAAAATACACACATTGACTTTAATGGAAACCTAATGACTCTGCCGCCATTCTGGAACCGGTGGAAATTGGGAGTTAGACAGTGGAAATATTGATGGCACTGAATCACCACAGAAATCATAGTCAGTGACATTATCACTACCCGATGTGAGGTTAATGCAGATGGGAGTTGCGCATGCGTCACTTTGCGACAATGACGCGGCGGCGACATCGACACGCTTTAAAACTTTAAATGAGGCTCAGTATGTTTTCCTGCAGTTTTTGGAGTCTTGTGGAGTAAACATGCATAAGGGGTCATGAGAGTGGAGTCCATAATCTGTTGATTTCTCTATAAAATATTTTACCTGCTGCCTCCTAATTCGTCTGAAATCTTTCTTTCTCCACTTTATGTATCCATAGATAACATGTACAAGATGAATTTATTGATTTGTACTTTTTCAATAGAGCTTTGAGCTATTGGGGGTCATTGAGAAGGCCATTGGCATTGGGGCAAAAATCAAGAGAGGGGAGAAAAGTTTATTATTTTATGGATTTCACAAATCTCAGTATGACACAGACGAGCCCACCTTGCTTGCAGCTGGATCCGGATCCCTTGGCGAAGTTATGGTGTATACTCGACTCACATCGGGTAGCCAGTAAACCGTGCATGCGCAACTCACATTAGCACTCAACTCACATCTGGTAGTGACAGACATACAGCCCATTTAAGTATTTTTTTTTTTGTGTACACTTCTTACCCGTGTCAAGTCGTTTCACAGGGGACTCTCCCTCGTCTTCAAGTTCTCCCCCTTCTCCCCCTTCTCCGTCCTCCTCTCCGTCTCTGCTGCCGCTGTGCTTCCTCTTCTTGCTGTGAAGTAGCGTCTCCAGCCGGGGTATGACCACCGACAGGAAGGACTTGGAGCCCAACGGTGCGCCGTCTTCATCTTCCTCCTCCTCGCCCTCTTTTCTTTCGAGTTGGTCAGCACCCTCGTCTTCGCTCCTCGGGGGCTTGCGGGGACTAGCGGCCTTGGATTTGCGGAAGAGCACGGCCGTCCGGCGGTTAACCGTGCCCGTAGGCTCTGCGAGCGTGGATGTGGCCACCACGTTCACATCTCTGTCCAGCAACGAGTTCTGCAGGCTGTCGCAGGAGTGGCCGTTGAGGCGTAAGGCGGAGGGGAGCAGGTCTGGTATTTCCCCATCAAACTTGACGCGCTTGCTGGGATGCCTGTCTTCACAGTCTGGGGCAGCATCGATTGGTTTGAGGGTGGGGGGCTCAGGGTCTGTGTCTGAGTGGATGAGGGGGGGGATAGAGTCTGAATGCTCCAGTTTAGGAGGAAGAGATTTGTCTCCTGTAGGGAAGAAAAAGACAATTGAATGTTTGACCATGCAGCATACATTAATTATTCAAATTGCAACCACTAAGTGCAACACATATTCTTCATACTATGGCACAAAGGCTTACAGTTATTGCCAAGTTTTTCATAATTATGCACCACAACTGTTTTTTTGGGTGCAGTGCATCAGTTTTTCTTTCAGTTTTATTATTTATATTAATTTATTTTCACTCTCTCTCCCTCTTCCATTCTTATAACTATTTCCTCATGGTGCTATAGAAATAGAATATATTACATTTTATTGTTGTAAAGGATTAGCTATGCACAAGCGCATAATGATATCTTTGGCATACTATTTTGGAAGAACAACCAAAAGTAAAAACATTAACAATACAACAAAAGTCCAGTCATAACAAAGACAAACAAATATGAGCTAGTATAACACGATTACCAACAGTAAAGCGCTGCGACACATACACTTTTAGGTAGGGCTGGGTGATATGGAGAATATCAAATATCACATATTTTGACCAAATACCTCGGTAACAATACCGACAACAATATTGTAGTGTTGACTATTGGTGCTTTCACAAAATATTTACACAATGAGATTTTTTTTTAAAATAATCAGTAAGCAGTAATGTGGATATAATGACTAAGTGGGTAAAGGCAAATAATAGACAGTTACAACAGTCTGGTAAGATCAGAAAATGACATCACTTTACTGTAATGAAGCTTTTATAACCAGAAAAAGACACACAAGATATCCAAATTCTAAGACGATATCTAGTCTCATATCACAATATCGATATAACATCGACATATTGCCCAGCTCTACTTTTAGGTTTATCATAAAAGTAAACAATAAACAGTTTTTATTTTACTTTTTCCCTTTCTTTTTTACCCACCAGCTCATTATAACGCTATCTTCACCAGATTTAATGTGACTCAGCCATGTCTGTGAGTTTAAGCTTTAAGAAGCCAATGCAGTGACACACTGTGATACTAAAGTAACCTTATTTACACATTTTTTCGTAGTGATTATAGTGTACTGGTGCGGACAGTGTTGGCTCTGAGACCTAGTTGCACTCCCATTCAGGGATCAGTTAAACAGAGGGACATAAGAATGTTGTTTGGATTTGCCAATCACTCTCTGCGGCAAGAGCACAACTATGATAGCCATGTAATCCTAAAAGGGGTTACTGTCTGCTTCTGTAATTTGGAATCAGGAGTTCTCATAAGGTGTTGTGTGTCTGTAAGCCTTCTGAACATTTTTCCGTTAAACCATTGGTTAGAATATTTTCTTGTTCTGTTTGGACAAAAAAAAACATTTCTGTCTTAAAGACATTAGTTATCAGTTCAACTGATATTCTTAAGAGTGTGTCAATATTACTGAAGAACCTTATTCCACATTAACAAACAAGTTACCTCCAATTATCCTATGCCATTCAAAGGTTTTAATTAAGATGGCTTTCTTGATTTTCGCTTTAGAAAATTAGAAAAGTTCACGTTCACAACCATAGGCTCCGCTTTCCCAAATACCAGGAGCATCTGTAGTGTTTTTTGCAAATTCCCCTGAAACAGCAGACCAATGCTCACGGCAACACCAACAGAGCAGAGTTTATAATGATTGTATGATGAGTAATATAATAAGACTTAATTGCAATTTTGTTCTCTCTGATTTGCTAACAAAAAAAATCAGAGATTTGGAGGGCAACTCAGAGCAAAGACGACTATACTAACTAACTATCAGTTTAGGGAACAGCATGTGGCACTGCTCGGTGAGGCTATGTTTTGGGTTAGGGGCTAACCTCTGACCTCTGACCTGCACGTCAGAATATTAAGGACATGTGATTGTCTTTAAAAATCACATGGTACACACAAATCCAAACCCAATACGTACCCTCATCATCTGTAAAATGTCCATTGAGCTTCAATCTCTCTTCTTTATGGTTACTCAACTCTGGGTGGGAGGCAGCTGATGAAGATGATGCTACTGTGGAGGGAGTTGTGGAGGAAGACGAATGGTGGTGTTGGGAGGGAAGGACTTTCTTTAGGCTCATCTCATTGCGCACATCGTTGATGGTCTTTTTGAGCAGCTTTAGGCGCTTGCTGCGGGAGGGGCTGGACTTCATGGCACAGGTCAGGTCAAACTTCTCCAGTAGCTGCTGCAGCTGCTTGTCCGGAGACAGGTGCTCCCGATTGGCTGGCGCTAGTAGGCGGTCCACTAAGGAGAAAATGAAAACAGTAGAAACATTTCCTCATTCACTCGCCCAGACTCTACTTATGGAAACACGTCACAGAGGCATGTGTGCCTTCGCTGCTGCCCTTACCGTCCTCCCAAGAAAAGGATGTTGGTGCTTTGATTTCGGGTGCTTCAGCCAGATGCATGCCGCTTTCAGTGTCAAAGCCGATTTTCTCCACATCTCGCCGAGCCTTTCTGAGCAGGGCCCCGCCCTGGTCTCGGAGGCGAACGGCACTCCGGTAGAAATAGGTGTCCTTTGAGTTATATTTCATGCAGTTATCAATAATGAGGTTGAAGTCGTTCTCAAACTGCTCAAAGTTGTTGTAGGCCTGTGCATCGATGCGCTGCCGCATGGTGGAGAAGTCCATTGGGTGCTGAATATGGTCGAGGTAGTCAGGCACCTATCAGGAAACAGCAGATATAAGTAATTATCTAAGAATTACTTTCACTATTTATTTTTAAACATAAGGGGAATATCATTGTATGTTGCATGTCAACCCAACATGCTAGACCAAATATAATTATTTTAGATACAGTCTCTAATAGAGCTTTCATGTCAGCATATCTGTAAAGTAGATCACGTTAGTCTGCAGGGGCATATTATCTTTCACAACACTATTGAAAAAACTAAAAAATCAATAATATGTAATATTGTTTTCTAGATTGTAATGTCTTAAAACATAGACCTCTCATTGCCAACAGTTAACCAACCAAATCTACTGGTAATTCAGAGTCAAAAGCTGCACCCAATGCAGGGATCGAACCCACAACCCTGAGAGTTTCATGCTCTACGGACTGAGCTAGCCGGGCTTTCAAGAAGTTCAACCCTTCACCTGTTTCACACGTCACCATCTGCCAGTGGACCTTATCGAGTAACACATTCCACTTAACAGGCAGTTACACTGCCCAACACTGTCTAAACGAGGAGAGAGGGTGTTGATTTACAACCAGAGAGTCACTAGGATCAGAACCTGTGCCATGGAGCAAGCAGTTGTCCGCTGTCTGTAGTCTTTCTGGTGTGTCCAAGTGCAACTTTTAACATGTTTGGTGATGTACGGGGAAGCAAAGGATGTAATTCCTCTCCATTGGTAAGTGATAGTATAGAAACTCATAATCAATGATTGATATTTCACAAGATCACACTCTGTGTTGTCCTCCCCTGGACTCTTGTATTTAATGTATTTAGATTAAACACAAAATTTAAATTATGTAAATGTTTGTGTGACTTCCCATTATTTCACGGTTCTGCCGTTACCAAGTGTTCCACCTGACAACAGCACACTGGCAAAGTGCTGTGTTGAAATATGAACCAGCAAGTCCACTTTTGAGCCTTATCAAACAGGAAGTCTCTGGAGGACAAATGTTAGTCCTTGAATTTGCTAAAAACTGGATGTACATGTCTTAAAAAGTTCATCATGGCTGCAGTTACTTTCTTCTCTGGCTAATTGCCTGAGAGTCAAACCAAAAATCGGCATAATGCCACAAGGTACATACAGCACTATGAGATATGTTGCATAACATGTCTGATTAGCCAACACTATGCACTGCTATTGCCAAAAGAGATTAATAATAAATAGAGTCAGATTCAGTACTAGCTATGATTCCTTGGTGAAGCTTACAACAATCACCCCCCCTGCTACAACGCTACAATTTTGCAATATTACACAATAAATAAATAAACAGTACCACAAAATGAGATTAAGTACATCCACATAACAAGAAATGCAAGAATTAAAATAGTTTTGCAGCATATTTTACTCATAGGATTCATATTCTTTCATAGGTATAGGTGTGGGTGTGTGTGTGTGTGTGTGTGTGTGTGTGTGTGTGTGTGTGTGTGTGTGTGTGTGTGTGTGTGTGTGTGTGTGTGTGTGTGTGTGATCCAAAGGAAAAATATATATAATATATGATCTGTGGACAAGCTCAACAACAGAAAACTGCAAAGCTTCCAAGTATCTACTGAAGTTCACCTCGTTGACATCAACTGGCTGGGTGAAGATCTTGGCCTGGTCTTTTGTCTGGAGCTGGTCCAAGAGGCTTCTGAGCAAAATACTGAATGGACTCAACTGTATCTCTAGAAGGGTCTCCTGCAGTTTAATCTAGAACACAGCACAGAGAAGAACCATTACAAGATCAGATTGTTTCGTTTATTTAGCGGAATTTAGCAGACCACTGGTTTAAGTCAGAAGTCTACCTATCAATTCCTCCAGTCCTACCTCTTCCCTCTTGAGCTTCTCCCTCTTGCGGATTAGCTCTAGCAGCAGCCGGGCTCTCTCCAAGTCATGTCGGAGACGATGCCACTCCTTCAACTGGTCCTTCAGTACCCTGTTCTCATCCTCACTCTGCCTCTGGAAAAGAAATTGAAATACAAAAAATCTATATTGCAGAATTGGAGAAAAGAATTAGCAAATTGTACAATGGGTACATGTTTATCAAGACTATTTTTTCCATACAATAAGGTCTTATATTTCTTTATGGCACACAGAGACACATTTAGCATGCTGCATGCGGCTAGCATGTAAACACAGCACTGTCAAACTCCTTGTTAACAGCACTACATGTTAGAAAGCATACTAGGCAAACCACTTCATCTAAAAAAGGCCTATAGAAAATGTGTGAAAATCGTTAAACATGTCAAGTTTGAAATGCTTCTGGTACTTTGGTAAAAGGCAAAACGAAGATTGAAAGTCTCCTGAGGTTAACTGACAGATGAACAAACCGGTTGTGCATTCTTCTGAGACTGTATGCTTGTCTGAAGGCGTCTGATGAGGGGAAGCCCATTCCTCGATTGCCTTTTTAGTGTCCAGTAATTCAGGACCAGCTCCACAAATGCTTTCTTCTTCTGTACTGACACCTGGTTCAGAATGGTTTGTAACCTAGACGAGGCAGGAAGATGGGTATCAGAAGGACACAGCCAGGGAGAGATACAGGACAACTAGCTAAGCACATCTCAAAAATCACTGGTGTACTGTGTGAACTGTGGCTGGTTACATGTGGTTGTGGTTTTTCAGAGTAATATTAAAAGTAACAGCCGCAGACAAACTTCAAACAGCATTTGACTGGCACTTGGTGCAGATCAAGTGCATGCTGGCAGATCACTGAAGCTTCTCTTTGTGCAGGCAAACATTAACTAGTGTCACAAATGCAAAAACCCTGCAACAGCCAGTGTTAGTAGATCAACAACCCACAGTCCTGTCAGTGTCTATGCGAAAGACAGAAAAGCCTGGCCTGAACCCCCACTCCCACACTAAGCACCAATACTTTAAAAGTAAATGTAAGTGAATATGCCTTCCAAACACACCAAATACTCTCCCACAATAAATACTACTCACAAGCATACCTGTGAGCAGGAAACGTAGGCACAGTAGCAGGGGTTGCAGCTTCACTTTCAGGTTCAGGTTTCTTACTCTTCTTCTTCTTTTTTCCTTTTGACTGTCCTTTACCAACACCTCTCCTTTTGTACACTTTTTTACATAGTCCATTTTTGGGTTTGGCATCATCATATATTGTAAGAGGCCTTCTTACACACCCGTTAGGTGTATGAGCTCCACAATAGGCTGTCTTTTTCACACTGAATGTGGGCTCTCCGGTGTCTGTTACCTCTTTGATTGGCTCCATCTTCATAAAGAGGCCAGCCTTTTGGGCACAACTGACATGGAAGGCGGTGTAACAGTTGGCCTTGTGGCACTGGATGCACGCCCCAACACCTTTCTCCTTGCAGAGGTAGCACATGAGCTTCCAGCGGGCTGAAGGAATGTGGCTTACGCCATCAATGGGTTCGATGAAGGTGGTGTTGGTGAAGCCGACCTCAGGGACCCAGAGGGCGCACACCACATGACCCCAGCGGTCATCGTCTGTCTTTTTCACAGCTCCACCCTTGTTAGGGCAAAGGATGCAGCTTGCGGGCTGGGTGGGTAACTGGAGGCAGTGTCTGCAGAGCCACTGGCCCTCAGGAATATAAGGTACACCGTAACATTCCTGGTGCACAGCCACGTTGCACATGTCACAAAACAGGATAGCGTTGCTGTTGTGACACTCTCCATCCATGCAGATGGAGCAGGCGGCGTCCTCATCGATGGGAGCGTGCTTTTCACTGCTTTGATCCAGACTCTCCAAGTGTAACTCTTTCTCAAAGCGGTCGACGAGGAACTCAAAGACATTGTAAGAGACCTGACTGACCCCTTCGCTTCTCCGCTTTTCATTCACCAAATCCAGCCAGGCATAATCTTCCTCATCCATGTCATACTCTGTTTCATCATCCAGCTCTTCCTCTGTCTTCTCAGTGTATTTGTAAAAGGCAGCTGAGCGCTTTGGAACAGCTGGAAGATTATATTCCACTGTACGAAATTTAGGCTCCTGAAGCTTTGGACCGGCATTACCAGCGGCCGGATGTCCACCTCCTTCTCCATGGCCAGTGATGCCCAATGCAGCGTTTCTTTTCTCCAGGTTGTTTTTTAGTCTAACTGACCTCAGGAGGACCTGCTGTGGTTTCTCAGCATTCTCCTTATTGCTGGTGCACTCCATCATCTCCTGCACCATGGGGTCATCATCCGAGATCACGTCCAGCTGATCGTATACGTTGATTCGATGGAGGCGGCCATCGACATCGAACTCCACCATGCGCTGCGCCTGGGCGTAAGTCAGGATCTGCTTGTTGGGGGAAGGCTTGATGGGAGATGGCGGCCTCTGCGGCACCGCAACCCGGTGCTGCCGAGCTTTCTTCTTCATCTTGATGCCCCGTGTTGCTATGGAGGCAGAGTGGGGAGAGACTATTAGAGGTCTGCATTTACTTCACTAGGGGAGTAAGTTAAACCAAGGGCAGAAAAGGTGTGTGCAGCGCCTTTCAGAGGTCAGAAAAAACAAAGACCATGATAATTTATTTATACAGTATTCTGTGGCATAACACACACTTCATGATTGACATAAAGTCCCACTTTTCATAGTACAAAACTTTCAAAACAGCATAATTGTCAAAGCTTTAATTGTTTTCAAAAGCTATGTTTTCCACCACAGGATGAGATATGCTGCACGTCTTAACTGGCACAAGCAAGTGTCTCATTTCACCTATTTTAGCTTCACTCCACTGGCTGCCCGGCCATTTGAGGATTAATTTTAAAATCCTTTTATTTGCTTTTAAAGCCTTGAATGGCTTTTCCCCACTTTACCTCTCTGAGCTGCTGCACCCCTACACTCCCAGCCGATCTCTCAGGTAAGCTGACCTGCTGCTCCTGACGGTGCCTAAAGCTAGGAGACCAAGCGTTTGTCATTGCAGCTCCAAAACTTTAGAATGGGCTGCCTCTGCACATTAGACAGGCCTCCTCTCTGTCTCTGTTTAAAACCCACCTCTTTTCTTCGGCTTTTAACACCAGGTAGATGTGTACACTTGCATATTTTTACCATATGTTGGCGATGCATTGTAGTTATTTTATTTTTTTCTATTTATTTTATTGTACTGTTTTTATCTTTATATTGGGTACCTCATCTTTTTATTTGTGCTTTTATTGTGTTATCTATTTATTCTATATTATCTTTTTGTGCAGCACTTTGGAAACCTTATGTTTCTTAAAATCGTGCTATATAAATAAAGTGGATTGGATATCTCATACTTTGATAGCTATCAAAATAGTGTGTAACCTGCAAGTAAGAAAACAAATATGGATGTATGCTCCAGAAATAACATGCATTAAAACGGATTGCTATGATAATACAATGTTCCTGTTTTGAACTGAGAGATATGGCATAATTTAATCCAATCTTTCCTGAACCAAAACATAGAAAAAGTTTTACATTATGAGATTTTAATGCATACTTAAATAACGTTAAAGTAAACCGGCTGACTAAGAGAGCAAAATGAAGGTGGAACTTTAAAGTTTAAAGCTACAGAGACTAGTATAGCTATGTTGTGAACTGATATGTAACGTAAGTAGCCAGCTGTACGTTACAGTTTTGTGAATGAGCTGAGGCATTTAAATGTGGTGGGAGGCGGCCACACAGAACACTTTAATCATGACTGCGCAGAAGTTAGCACTTGCCCATTTGGTGCAGAGATGAATTTTCCTTTTGACATAACGACTCACTGTCAAAGTAGCCAAGTTGCTAACAATAACAGTAGCTAGCCAGCTAACTAGCCAGAGGAGCTAGCCACCCCCTAAACGGAGCAAATGGCGTCAAACAAAACAAGAGATCTTTAAAACCACGAATGTTAATTCATACCCAATGTATAACATTAGACACACACTTTGCAGATGCACTTAATGCTTCCACGTCGTCACCGCCAAACGCACAGAAAAGCACATAAAGCAAAACAACATACCTCGGATTCACGAACAGTTTTGCTAGTTGAGGAAGACGGTAGCTAGCCAGCAGCCTTACAAAGCAATGGCGATATGGCCTGCTAAGTGGCTCTAATTCCGCACACAGTGTTCTCATCCAACGGCGATACTGGGGTCTTTTCAGCTACTAATAAAATAATAAATAAAATGCCTGTGAAGTTTCGATATTAAATTCTACAGAGAACACACAATGGTTTGCTTTGTGGACCATTCATAGGCTAGAGTCACTGGCTAGCCACAGTCGACCAGGAGCAAATAGCAGTAACAGCAGCAGCAGTACGGGCGGCTCATCCCCCAACACAACAATGCGTTTCACCAGACAACTCCCACCCGTACGCACTACACTACACTACGTGTGACGCTGGAGGTCATGTTGGTGGTGAGTCGTAGATTTCACACAAAAGCCCATCTGTCACACAACCAATGCATTGCCTTTAGTCGGTCCGAAGGCACAGCTCCAAACAAAGCGTGAATCGGAGCAGTTGCACTGTCAGAATAAAAGCTGAGACATAACGTTATATCTGTTTCTCCGAACCGGGCTGTTGTATTACTAAAGCATACGAGTTTAACTGGTGACTATATATCTGTCATGCACTGGGCTATTGATTCAGCAGTTTTCCTCTAGCCACAGGAGACAGTATAAAAGGGTAACGCAGGCAGAACAACGACCAACCTTTGCTATCATGCCCCACCCTGGTGGCCCCCCACTCTCAACACTTTTGAGGTCAAGAAGGCCCGTTGGTTTAAAGCCGTAATTCTCGTGGTGATACAATATTTAATATGTTCCGAGATCAAATAAGCTGTTGCCATAGAATGACCGTGAATGCAACACACGCAGCACTTAATTCATTGAACAATTAGCTAGTATCGTAGATCCTCGAAAACCTCTCTGTTATGATCTGTTATCTGTAACCGTGGTCAAATTGCGTTCGTTCAGACACGTTCGAAGCCAAAAAGTTGTCTAACTGTAACAGTACATTTAATTACGTATTATTATTAATAATAATAATGTTACAATAAAAATGGTTATTTAAAAAAAAAGAATTTAACATATCATGAATAACATGTTTTCGCTTGTTATGTATAAGTAACAGATCTCTAGACCACTCAAGCTGTTATTTTAATAACTTATAATTGCTCTTTATGAGTGAAAAGACAAAGTAATGCAGGGTTATAGCATAATTGCTTAAATGGATGACCCCCCCTTCGCTTTACTGACGACCCTGCGCCCGGTGACATCATTAAAACATGTTCCTTCCGTCCGACGCTGTGTGGAGCTGCTCCGGCCGAACGTGAACTGCTAGCAGACAAAAGCAACAAAGTGAACCCCCCTGCGGATCAATCAAATGTGTCATATTTAACTGTTTAGGAACCGAAACCAAGTGATCACACCATCATACTTCACAGTAAGTATGCTGAGCACATGTACATGTCTGAAGAGGGTTTAATGTGACCTGGACGTCGTGGTTAGAGCTGGCCTGATTCGGATCCCGTGTGGTTCTTGTGTTGCCACGGCTGGGTTCTGCCTCGCCAGGTTAGCTGTGTGTCCTGTGTGTGGCCTAGCTGGCAGCTAGTCAGTTAGCTGTCGTGGTGTGGTCCGACATTTACTACACGGGCCGTTGCAACGTTAACGATAGTTGTAGAAGTTGCATTGTCTGGCATTTTTGAGCTACATATCCATGTGACAGAAGTGTTGAACCTGTGTTGGTTTTGTGTGTTTATTAACTAGCGTTAAATATGCGGCTAGCCCAGTTAACGTTAGCACCAGGATAGCCGCCGTGGTGTTTACTGATGATGTAGCTAGCTAGCGTTACTGCCAACAATGTTTCAGTACGTTATTCACTGGTATGAGGGTCGCACACGTTTCATGATTTGTGTTAGCGGTTATTCAATGGGGGGTGAATCGTAAACCGGCATATATATATAGCCATTTACAAGTCTGTGTGTTCTGTGAAGATGAAAGCTAATCAGCGTTGGCTATTTTCTGCTGTCCCCTCGCATCTTCCTGGCTAGCACTTAAGCCAAACCCGGAAAAACTGTTGTCACTGCTCAAGAAGTCGCTTTACGCTGCTTGTTTTTTAAATGCCTAGCTACTTAACTGAAAGAACGCATTAATTATCAAGGATACAGTTGTTTATGTTGGCCAAATTCGTGAGGTTAGATTAAGAGTTAAGGTTTTTTTAGTTTTTAGTATAATTTTGACTTGGTTAAACCTGTGTAATTAGGCTAATGTTCACAAATGTATCGCCTGTAACGTCTTGTTTGCTCATGTATTGTAAAAAGTTAAACTAAATGTTAAGTAGTGTTGTCTCAATATATTCTCTTATGTTATGCTGAAAGTACAACACTTAATCCTGATGACATTGGTCTGTAGTAATACAGTTCTTACTGACAGATACTGCACAGGTACATAGAGCTTCATTCAGTGCAATGCAATGGCTATTCTTAACACATCACATTTGACCTGACCCCACAGCCTACCTGCGATCAAGGTACAGAGAGACTTGTTAACAAAAATACACACCATATTCACCTATGGTAGTTACCAGTTTATTATGAGCTAAAACTAAAAGTCTTGTACTAATAACAGTCCTGCAGAGCACTTTCATGAAGACTAGTTTATGGTAATTTTTTTGTGCTTTTATTAAACTCAGTGGTCATTTTAGAAGTTGTAGATTGTGATGCTGTTTAACTGTATTGCATTATATGGAGGTGTTTTAAAAAAATATATTTTTACCACCCCATTTATATCAATTGGGGTAGACAAAATATTAGAAACAGGTCTCTAAAATAGTTTAAACAAAAACAATGTTCTAACCTAATGACATCTTTTGACATTGTGGTGCTGATCATGTATTTATAGTCTAATGATTCTAATGTTATGGCAAAAATAATAGAATACTCTACTCTACTAAAATGGGACACTAGATTTTTTTCCTCCTACCAGATACTACCGCCAAGCTGATTGTAGTTATCAGTTCCTCAATATGTGCTAGTCAGCTGCTAAAGTGTTTCAGTGTTGAAATACATTTTCAGTCTATTGTACTATGAGGCTTAGATAATCAAATGTGATACAAAAAAGGCGTTCGCATACAGATAAAGTCCACAAACTGAAAATTCTAATTTAACAGTATACATATTCTAAAAATTGTTCCCTGGTTAGCATGATTGTCCCACTGAATAAGAAAAGGTTTGGGTTGGCGAGAGAGTATACAATTTGTGGGGTGAGTGAGCGCTCATTATTTCTATTATCCAGAAATCTTACAGTTGCGCAACAGTTATGTGGAAGAAGCATGGAGAGGTGATCCAGCTCTTAATTTGCATATTAAAGCTGAGAGCCAAATCCTAAAAAGGTCCATGGAAGTGGAAAACCTTATGGCCAGGCTGAACCTGCTTATGTAAATAAGACAGCGTAGCCTCACAGCAACTACTTAATCTGCCAGGGCTTTTTAAAATTAAAACCTGTCTATATTTATTACCTTTTGTTTTAAAGTTACTTTCAAGAGTAAATCAAAGTGGTCAATAAAGACTTTACTTTAGATTTTATGAAACTTGGTTTTAGAGTTGTAACTTTTGACGCACCACATCGTTTGTTGCTGCTGAACCTTGTATAAAGAGCCTGTTGAGTCAGTTTTAGAAGATAAGAAGGAAAGTAAAGCATCATGAGTTCAGTGTTATTGCAGCATACCTGTATTACAGGTTGTTTTGGAGTCTTATTTCCTAAGAAGACACTTTGGTATATTCTCTCTCTCCCTGTCTCTAGGTTGTGTGGGGGAGAGGTGGGACTACTTCAGTCATAAATGGAGAGGGACAAGCAGGCACCCTATGTCCCGGGCAGACACACACTCATCACAACACCTGCGTGAGTGCTGCAGTGTCGATGACTACACCTGAACAAATAAATTCCATTTGACAACGCAGACCTGACTATTCTACACACACCCTTGGGCTGCTGCCATGGATGGGGAGGAAGAGGTGTCTCACAAGCCTGAGGATACGGTCAGTGAATCTAATGGCTCCATGGAAAGTAAAAAGAGAGAAGCCAAAGGGACCTGCCTAAAAATTGAGGGTCAGGATGGCTATGTGTTCAAATCCTACAGCATTAACCCTCATGACACTGTGGATGCTAAGTCCCCTGCTTGTTCCTCAATAACACTGGATAAAGACTCTCCCCCCTTCCTCTCCTCAGGATGACAAACAGTTGGAGTCGGACAAAGCAAGTGAGACTGACCCAGCTTCCCCCACCCTTTCAAACAAATGCCTAAACACTGATACTGAGGGAAATATGGAGAGTCAAAGTTATGAGAATGGAAATGAAGAAAGTCAAGATATCAAAGGGGAGAGTGGGGACGCAAACGGAATGGATGAGGACGATGAAAGGCTAGGATTTGGTAGCTCTGTTGGCCCTTTTGTAACTAGAGATGGTGATGAGTATAGTAATTTACTAAGTGGATACACAAGCACCCTTTATGATGTTGCCATGGACGCTGTCACTCAGAGCCTTCTCTCATCTATGAGGAGTAATACCAACCCAAGGAAAAAATCTCCTGCATGGAACCATTTCTGCATATCACCACGAGACAGTACCAAAGCAATCTGTTTATACTGCATGAAAGAGTTCAGCCGGGGTAAAAATGAGAAAGACCTCAGTACAAGTTGTTTAATGAGGCACGTACGAAGGGCTCACCCCACTGTGCTTTTACAAGACGGAGCCGACGCATCCTCAAATAATCTGACTAGCTCCCTTGCCTCATCTTTGATACCTCCATCCCCAAACTCACCAAAAAATGGAGACTTGACCAATAGCGTCATTTCTTCTGCCTCAAAGAACACTTCACCGTCCACCTCCTCAGCTGAAAATTCAGATCTGTCATCCAAAGAAGTGTTACCCAAAGTTGAACCAAAACTAGAACTGTATGCCAACATTGATGCCGTGTGCGGCACGCTTTCATCTTCACATTCCAATGACAACAACCTTGAAGATATGTCAGACGGTGGGCCTGAGCGCCTCCCTGGGACCCCAAAAAGCTCAAGTTCCCGCCGGAGATCCGCTGTATGGAAACACTTCTACCTGTCACCTGCTGACAATTCCAAAGCAGTATGTATCCATTGCATGAATGAATTCAGCAGGGGTAAAAATGGGAAGGATCTAGGGACAAGCTGTCTTATTCGCCACATGTGGAGAGCCCACAAAGAGGTTGTCATTGAGGAAAACGGACAAGGCAATCACATTCCCCCACCCTATACAAACCCGCCTTCACTACTGTCCCGCACTCATCTACACGAGCCTCTGGAAGTAAAAAAAGAATTTACCCTTCTTCCATCCTCACCAGAAACCATATCAGATGAATTACCCCAAAGCTTGGAGGACCGCATGGATATAAAAGAGGAATCTGATGAGGTGATGCATCTCTCAGAGCAGGAATCCTCTCTCAATCTCTCCTTCAAAACTCAGGGGGAGGATACATCCCTAACTTCCTCACCATGCGACCTCTCTGAGGGCCCCAGCCTCAATCAGGATCATTCCGTTTTTCAGCAAAACAAGAAGATCATGAAACGGGTGAAATCTGAAGTGTGGCACCATTTCATAGTGTCCCCAGTGGACCAGTTAAAAGCACTGTGCCGTTACTGTCCATGTGTCATCAGTCGGGGGAAACGCGGCGACTTTGGTACAAGCTGTCTGATGAGGCATCTGATGAGACGCCACCCAGACGTCCTCAAAAACCAAAAAAGCACAGATGAGAAGGAATCCTCCCCTCATCCTTACACCAATCTCACCGCAAAGGACGAAGTTTCAACCAAAGAAACTGAAAGCCCTGCCAGTGAGAAAAAGCCCCAAACACTGCCCGTTTTCAGTAAAAAGACGTCAAAACTGTGGAACCATTTCTCCATTTCACCCACTGATCCTACAAAGGTGGTTTGTTTGCACTGTGGCCGCACAATTAGCCGAGGCAAAAAGACTACAAACCTTGGCACAAGCTGCCTCTTCAGGCACATGCAGAGGTTTCATGGACATGTTCTTGAAAGTAACAATACTATCTCAGGTGATGTGCCGTCTGCTGAAATTCATGTTAAACAAGAGCTCATGGACACTTTCTGTTTATGAAACGGAACAGAGCTGTGAGAGGTTTGATGAACACCACCCGGTTGCCAAAAAAATCACCAAACTAATTGCAGAAATGCTCGCACTGGATCTTCAGCCATCAGCTGTGGTGGAGAATGCTGGACTAAACAGACTGCTTGAGTACCTCCAGCCTCAGTATTCTCTACCACCTTCTTCCTACTTTACCAGTACTGCCATACCAGACATGTACGAACGGGTGAAGGACGTTGTGCTGACCCACCTGAAAGAGGCTGAAGGTGGTGTTGTCCACTTCACAACGAGTATCTGGGTCAGTAGCCAGACAAGGGAATACCTGACCCTCACTGCCCACTGGGCAACGTACGAGTCAAGTGTCAGGCCCCAGGGTCAGGACTTCCACTGCTCTGCTCTCCTAAGTGTCTCACAAATAGACTGTGATCATGACATGCAGGACATCCCAAAGCAGCTGGAGTATCTGTGGGATTCCTGGATCACCTCATCAGGGTTGAAAAAGGGGTTCACTGTAACTGATAACACCACCATCAGAAACACCTTGGAGGACCATGGTCATGTAACCATGCAGTGTTTTGGACACACTATAGACCTCATTGTTAGCGAAGCCATAAAAAGCCAGAGAATGGTTCAGAACCTTCTGAGTATTGCACGAAAGATCTGTGAACGTGTGCATCGCTCGGCAAAGGCCAAGGAGAAGCTGGCTGAGCTCCAGAGGGTGCACCAGCTGCCAGAGAACCAACTCATTCAGGATGTTCCTTCAAAATGGAGGACCTCCTTTTTCATGCTGGAGCGGTTGGTGGAACAGAAGAAAGCCATCGACGAGATGTCGATTGAGTGCAATTTCAGGGAAATGATCAGCTGCGATCAGTGGGAGGTGATGCTGTCGGTCTGCAATGCACTGAAACCTTTCGAAGTTGCCTGCAGGGAGATGAGCAACCGCACTGCCACTCTGGGACAAGTGATACCACTCATTCACATCCTCAACAGAAAGATAGACCTGCTGTTTGATGAAACTGTGGGCATAGACAACATGCTCAAGTCTCTAAAGGAAGCCATGGTGAGCAAAATGTCGGCAACTCTGCACGACCCACGATACACCTGGGCGACCATGCTGGACCCACGATACAAGACCTCGTTGTTCACCGAGGAAGAAGCTGAGCAATGCAAACAAGATCTGATCCGAGAGCTGGACTTGTTCTTGACTACCTCAGTTGTAGTTCAGCCTCCGCTGCCCAATGGCTGCAATGAGGCCCCCTTGTCGTCCAACACCTCCCACCCAAACAAAGACAACCTCTGGTCCCTTATGGCCGACATCCGACAAAAGATAAAACACGAGGAGAAGCCAAAGTCCTCGGAGCTTGCAGTGCTAGAGTACCTTGAGGAAGACATACTCGATCAAAGCTGTGACCCCCTTGACTATTGGAATCTGAAAAAGTTGCTGTGGCCCAATCTTGCCAAAGTAGCCGCCCGTTATGTGGGCTGCCCTCCCAGCATTGTCCCAGCAGAGACACTGTTCAGCACAGCTAGTGTCAACTGTGCCCTAAATCAGCCCAGGCCTTTACTGGAAAACATAGAGGGTCTGCTGTTCCTCAAAGTCAACCTCCCTTTGATTTATTTTCAGTACTGATTTTTGCTGAGCATTAACTTAAACCCTTTTTTATCAAGGACCAAGTTGCATAGCTGTGAAATGGGGGGGGGGGGGTCTGTTGGGGAACATGTAAAATATTGATCTATACACTGATTCTCACTCCAGATTTGGAGGTTTTATTTTATTCTATGTACTACTGTTAAACACTTTGGAGCTGTTATGAAACGTCTCAGTCCAAAGTGTATCAGGGAGGGAGGGTTTTCTAGCTGTAGGGGTTGGTGATAATGTGTTTGCTTGTAAATCAACGTTTTTTTTTTTTTAGTTTTGTGTCTACTCTCTCCTTGTGCCTTATTCAAAACTACTTCAGGTCAAAATGCTGTAAATATTCTGTTAAATTGCGCAGATCACGTCAGGATGCTTTTTGATTATTGTGTATTACAGATAGATGCAGAGTTGTGTTCTGAATGATGGCCCAGAAATAAATGCTGTGACTGAAAGAAGTTAAGTTAATGTTATTTAATTTTCATTGTGGATTTGTGGCTCATGGTACTGTCATTTAGAAAGACTTTTTTTTTTTTTTTTTTACTTGCTTGCTGAAATGTTTTTAATAAAATCATGTATATTGCTGTATTTTCAGAATAAGCAGTTTGTTTGGAATATAAAATTTGTCTCTTAAGCACAATTTAAGTTTTATGTCCAGGGGATTAAATTATGGGTTTAGAGTAAAATAATGTACTGTACATTTTTATATTAAATGAGTTCTGAACCTGATTTGATAAATGTTTTAGCATTGAGACTGGAACCAAGCAAATGTTGTGGTCATTTTTAAATAAAGGTTTTCCTTATGCAATATCTAAGGTTTTTCTTTGGTTATCAATAAGATCATTATGTCATGTGCAGGCTTAAAACAAAAGTCCAATTTAGGAATCTGGTTTCCTCCACTTAATTTGAGCTTTATTCATCTATAAAATCTGTTTTACAAAATGTACAAATAACAGCCTGAGGTAAAACAACAGTTGTCTGTAAGATAACGGTTTCCTGTCTGCAAGAAAACAATTCTTTGCTTGCTATTCATGAGAAAAGCAATGTATTACACATCAGTTTGAGAGAACCATTTCAAACGTCAGAAAAGATGTGTGACAGTTCAATGCAACGTATTGTATTCTTTTCATACAAATATATTCCAATCTATCCCATTATATCTTTAGAAAATGCTGCTTTGGGTTGCCTTTACGCTTATTTTATTTTTTTGGTCACTAAAAATAACTTAATCCAACGCATTCCTGTTAAAGTCACTCTTTTTGTTGTCCGGTTGCAATCTTCCTCTCCATGATCACAGTTTTCCTCTCTAATCGCACACTGACAGGCGGAAAGTGAAACGCATCGAAGGCAATGTTGCTGTACCCTTCAATGAAGGCCAGAGGCTGATGGGTGTCCCGGAGTAGCTGTATCTTTGTGACATTAGCCTCCATCAGTAGGTGGGAGTACATTTTGATGTTAGGATTTGTGCAGTTCAGGTCCTCCCGTTTGTCATATCTGTTGAGAAGAAAGAAAAAAAAAAAAATAGTGATTGCATTATAAAAGTGATAATATTGGGTATTATTTTTGAATAATTTAAGTTCAAAACACTGCAAAAATACACTCACCTCCAGGTTCTGTTCTGCTCTAAGAAGCGAGATACTCCAGTTTCAGCAGCATATGTGTCAATATGAACAAAGACATCTGAGGGGACAGAGGCAATGTTTAACAATGTGACAACAGTGCTGTCTGAACAAAGCTTTTATGCGTGCTTTCACTGTCTGTACACAGTATGTTGTAGGATTACTGAGAAAGTTAAAAAAAAAGCCAAGATTTATTTTTCATAACTAAAGTTTAGTTGAGATACTTGCACAATATAGAAAAATAAACAAACCACATGCTTGTTTTTCAACATTTTAAATGGTTAAATCTATATCGAGTAATTAGCAATTCTCAATAGTGGTGAGGATTAATAGTGTTATAGAAACTCCATACAAATATGTGCTGAAAGTAATTCCAACCTGCTGTGACTGGCAACAGCCGGTGTAGTTCCTGCATTCCTCGCCCCCCTGGGTAGTTGTGGTGGGAAACGTAGAGACTAATACTAGAGAACGCTGCATTGGTCAACAGCTGGCCAACCACAACTGCGGAGCCAAGTTTATACATCCAGGATTTCTGGTAGTTACACAAACTGAAGCACAAAAGGAAAAAGGAAGTGAGCAATAGCTTTTGAAATATTACACCTCACACACTGATACACCGTTGACACAAGATGTCTTTCTTGTGATGGCACCGAATAATATCTGAGAAATAGCTGCTCTGTATCCATTTTAAAATGTGAGAAATAATCAACATCTGTCAGCCAAGCATGTTGCTGCTGGTTGTGCTGCTACAATTTTCTCATCTTCCTCATCTATTTCTGTCAGGTTATAAAGTAATGAGAGTATCTGGTTTGTGTTGGAATCCATCAGGTACTGCTGTTGGTTGATAAAATGTCCTGCCCTGTATTTTTAAATGCAAGCATTGGCTGTAACATGTTTTGACTTACATGAAAGAACAGCCTCGGGCAGCCACCAAGCTGAGCACAGGGAAAGTGTATATGATGAAGCGCAGCTCCTTGTGGGGCAGCAGCGAATAGATGAGGATGAAGCCCACGGTGGGGAGCAGCAGCAGCCTCATCCGCCGGTCCAGGAGGCCGAGGGGGACAAAGAGCAACGTGCAGCCCAGGGCGCGGGGCATGGCGGAGTAAAAGTACCACAGAAAGGGAGAGGTTTACTGGGGAGAAGAGAGTCAAGGAAAACGTCACAGTGGAGATCCTTGATTTTCATGGGCAGTAAATTAACAAGTTAAAGTAATGCACATACATAAGTGGGAGTGTACTTGAGTAAATGAAAGGATATTCCCCAGTTGGAACTTTTGTTGAGGAAAGTGTTGTACCACAAAACCTGACCTTCAGGCCACAACAACTTTCTCCAAAAGAAGGTGTCAATGACCACCGTCAGAGCTGTTAAAGACAAAAGGAAATCAAAAACAGCAGGGACATTGTATTGTTTATTGAGTATGTACTATTCATATACTGTACATTGACTACTCACCCAGTGACAAGATCCCAGCAGGAACAGCATTATAAAGCAGCTGCAGCAGTCCTAGCTTCCTGCTCAACAGTGATGCCAGTAACATGAGACCCAAGAAGATGCAGAGCTCCGATCGGAACACAATGATGACTAAAGCAGAGAGGCTGATGAACCGGCTGTATTTCTGAGCCATCCACGATGTAAATGCTACCAGAACTGAGAGGAAAAATGCACGTTCATCACGTTGAGTTACTTGCTTATTTAAGAAAAACAGAAAAGAATCCAGAGTCTGGCTTATGGTGATTATTACCCATCTATCTTACCTATTGGCAGTGCAAATACATTAGGGAGCGTCCTGGTGCTGTAGAACATTAGGTGAAACTGGGAAGCACATGTCAGACAGAAGAGCCCTGCAACTGTGGAGCCAAACTGCCTCCTCACCTCCTTCTGCATGTGCCACAGTGCACCGACAACACACACTCCCAGGGATGCTCGGACTGCACAGAACACATCAAGAGAACGCATTTGTTTAAACTGTTTAAAACAACATTGGCGACACATAACACATCATGCTCAAGAACCCTTTTATACATCCGTCTATCCTGTTGCTTTACCAAAATCAGTGTGTTGCCAATTAAGATCTGGATCCGAGGATATCATTAAACATGTTTCTTTGTCGTGGCCGTTTTGTGCTATGTGTGCAATTCTTGTCTAACGTGTGTATATTTGTCTTTATATTTGCTTTTTTAAGAGGAGCTGCTCAGTAATGCAGAATGAATTGCAGTGTATACTGATAAAGTTGTATCATAAGTACCAATTAGTGAGATATTGGTCCTTTACCTGTCAGCTGTGTGTAGAATTTCGGTGCATCCAGCAGCGAGGACAGAAGCACAACAGGGGAGCAGAGGATGGAGAGAAACAGAGGGCCAAGGAAGGTCCGTGGCACCACACCAGGGAACTCGTGATGGTCATACTGAAAGACAGCACAGACTCTGGTCTCAACAACACTAATACACATTTAATACAGCTGATCTGGAGCTCTCTGTCATACCACATGGTCTTCATCAGCAGATGCAGAGTTTGACAGTTGCCATGGATGGTAAAATCTCTATTTTTTTGCATCTTCATCCCAAAAACAGCTACTAAATAAATATTTGAGCTAAGATTTTCTCATTTGTTTTTATATTAATTTGACAATTATAATTAAAACCTACGTGGTTTTGGAACAAATACAATATATGATGTAAGAGAGCATACCCCAATGTAGATTTGATTGCATGATTCAATTTTAATGTTTCTGTAAAACCACAGATTTAGGACTCTCCAAAAAAAAAATGTTTTTTTTTCAAATTTGAAATTAAAACAGCACAATTAAATGTGACAGTGGTATTAGTTATAGCCAATAGCAGGAATAATTCCACATTAATTTCACTGACTAACAGTACAATGCTTCTCTAAACACTAGCTAGAAGCTTCCTCATATTTTTAATCAAATGTCTATCAATGTGCCCTCTTATGTAAGCAAACAAATGGTAAAACTGTGAAGTTCTATAAGACATACTGACTGTGCTAACGGTGCTGTTGTATGGTTTGTGTAACGTATTTACAACCGTTATAATTTAAAAATAAGTATTCCTTCACTGGTGCTGTACATAGTTAGCTTGTTAGCACAGCTAGCAACACCTGCTTACCTTGTCGAAGTTAAGCCTGTGATAAAGAATGTCGTGCGCCGCTTGTAAATTAAAGCTCTCCTCAACTTTAGTGAACGGACAAACGAATAAATGCAAAAGAGCCACAGCTATTAATAAAGACAGCAGTGGCAGCCCTAAGGCATTCCTCTTTTCAGCCATGACCAGCTGAAAGATGTAAATTGTGTATCACTTCCGGTCAAGACAGGAAGCAAACGTGCTTTTATTTCGCTAAAACTATTGACACATTTTCTACTAGTGGGATACATATTTTGTTTGGAAATTCTGTGTAAAACGTCCTTCAACAGGAGAAAAAAGTAATTATTTTAAATAATACTTTTAGACATCCAGAATGTTCCACGTGGGAAAAGAGCGCATTGTCCCGCGCGTGGCGGCTTGTAATTGGTTGTAGATGTATTTGACAGGCAATCCCAGCAAATGAGCGCAAGCCACAATTCGAGCAAGAGGCTGACGCGGAAATCTAAAAAAATCGCATCGGTTTTTTTTTCCTCCTACAACCGGCATGTAAATACAAATTTGTTGCGCTTTGCATAGATAACACCAACTTAGATTTAATGTTAGGAACAGCTCATTTAGATGTGTCCGAAACCGTGTAGCGCTAGTTGTAAGCATTGCCTGTGTGTGCATTAAGCGTGTGCCCTGTTTTGAAACAGGGTCTGAATTGGTCGGCTGAGATGCTGCCCACTGGTCAAGAGCTGCGGCTACTGCGGCTATTGTCCTGTGTAACTATTGTTTTACTTTTTCAAGTCACCTATGCCAAGAAAGATTTTAAAAGCGCCTGTTCTACCTGTCAGAAAATTACTGATAACTTCAACAAGGTAAGAACATTAATAAGCCTCCCCTTTTGTGTTTTTTGTCATTCTATTGCTATCTTGCTCTTATATTGTGAATGTTGAAACGTGCCTAAAATGTCTTTAACTTATTTCACATCTTTCCCTGTTTTTTTCCCAGTATACACAGTGACACTATTTCTGTATTTTAGGGCTTTGACAGAACAGCAAAGCAGAACTTTGGCGGAGGCAACACAGCCTGGGAGGAGAGGAAACTGTCCAAATATGAGACAAGGTGAGATCATCCTGTCATGTCCAGGTCACCCTGCCACAGGAACCGGGTCATCCCAGCTGTTTGCTTTGCACCAAAGCTGCTGGCTGTTGAACTCGGCACAATCAAGTGTATCAAAGTTCTAGATAAGCAGCATGCATAACTTTCAACCCAGCAACCATTCATCTCATTGCTTCCTTGACAGCGAGATCCGTCTGATGGAGATAGTGGAGGGGCTGTGTGACAGCAGCAGCTTCGAGTGTAACCACATGTTAGAGGAACACGAAGACAATTTTGAAACTTGGTGGTTCAAGAGGTGGGTCTCGGCTTAAATGAAAATATTGTCAAACGCCAGCATGGGCAGCCTGGTTGGATTTCAACTGTCAATTTCACAACACTAGGATGTAACATAGCTTGTGTTTAAAAAAAAAAAAAAAAAAAAAAGGCACACAGATTGATGCTCTTTCAGCATGATTAGGCACACTAACCGAGGTATCACCCACAGAGCTATTTGTGGAGTAAAAAGGTTCAGTTAACACCTAATGTCTCCCTGTGTTTCCTGTTGCAATACAGGAAAACAAAACATCCTGATCTGCATAAATGGTTCTGCATTGAAACCATCAAAGTGTGCTGTCCAAAGGGAATGTTTGGACCGGACTGCAATGGTGAGGAAAAGCCTTTCATACAACATAAAATGGCACTTACAGCGTGCCGTGTACATTGGTTCTGTGTCTGACAAACTAGATATAGTGTAGCTTAAAAAAAAAGAATGCATTAATACAAATAGAACTTGATGCTTAAAGTGGCTTAATGGTTCTGATTTTATTTTCTGAAGCCTGTGTGGGGGGCTCTGACAGACCTTGTCATGGAAATGGGAAGTGTGATGGTGACGGGACTCGCGGAGGGAACGGAAAGTGCAGCTGTGACCACGGGTATGAAGGAGAGTTCTGCCTAGACTGCATCGATGGCTACTTCAATGAAGTGAGGAACGACACATTCTCTCTGTGCACAGGTACACTTCAACACAGATCAACCATCAGTGTTTATTGTGACGCATTGCGTACCTTAAAGGTCCCATGGCATGACAATTTTTGAGGGTTTTTTTAAACATTAATATGAGTCCCCCCCAGCCTGCCTATGGTCCCCCAGTGGCTAGAAATACTGATAGGTGTAAACCAGCCCTGGGTATCCTGCTCTGCCCCTTTTTATGAGGTCATAAGGAGCAAGGTTACCTCCCCTTTCTCTGCTTTGCCCGCCAAGAGAATTTGGCTCACCCATGAGAGAGAGACATCATGGCTTTTGAACGAGCAAAGTGGCAGTTGGTCAAGGCCACCTTCCCCCTCCTCCTCCTCCTCCTCCTCAAAAGCTGCAGACTCAGAAATGGCACATACTAAGGAAAGCTCATTGTGGGACTGGCTCTAGTGGCTGTAATTCTGCACCAAGGCTGAATTTTGTGAAAGAGACTTCAGATATGGTATTAGGGGACCACTAAGGTCTATATAAAAGCATCCAAAGAGCATAATGTCATGCGACCTTTTATTATATACATCATCATGTAAAGTAAATCTGTCGTGATTCTGAATTTGTGCTTCACCTCTCCCTGCAGAATGCCACTCCTCCTGCAAAACCTGCAATGGAGCGACCAATCAGGACTGTGATGAGTGCAAAGAAGGCTGGGAGGAGGATGACCAGGAAAGTTGTGTTGGTAAGAGGGCCAGTAGAAAGTCTCCATGGACTGTAGGAAACAGGAAAAACAGCAAAACCATATTGTCTGTGCACACCACATCTACTCACAGCAGTTCATCTCATGTGTTACAGATGTAAACGAGTGCTCCACAGATCCTTCTCCATGTAAAGGAGAACAATACTGCCTTAATACGGAAGGCTCTTACTCCTGCGAGGGTAATAATAACTTACTCAGTTTTGGTCTGTAAGATTTGGACACAACAATACTTCATGATAACATAAAGCTTGTGTAATGTGTATTTCTGCTATCAAATTTAAAACTCACAAATTTGTGTAACCCTTAGCTTGTGACAAAGTGTGCTCCGGCTGCACTGGAGCTGGTCCTGATAAGTGCCAGGCTTGTGCCAGTGGGTACCAAGACACAGAGGGCACCTGCACAGGTATGACGTAAATAATTCACTATTAGAATGTGTTTCACTCCTTTTTTTCATGCCGTAAATAAATTGTAGACGAATGTGTGAGTATTTATAAAAAACCCAAAAAAACCGGATGTAATATATTATTTTTTAGTTTTGTCACTCCTCTATGACGCTAAACTGAATATCTTTGAGTTGGTGACAATTTACAACAATCTAATTTAGTAAATATTCAACATATTGATTGACAATGAAAATAATCGTCAGTTGCAGCCCTAAAATACTGACAAGATCAAAATCAACAATGCTCATATTATGTTCCTACTGAAGCTAAAAGTCCATAACAACAGGGTATTTTAGTTTTTAGCCAATGTTACTCAAACAACAGTAGATGGCACATTATAGGGGGACTATTTTCAGCTGCAGACTGATTGATTAATATGTGCTTCTGAGTATTCATGGCACCACCAGGATGGTAAATGTGATCAAAACCAAAATAAACTAAACCGCTGTTTTCACAATAAATGAACATGTCATCCAGTGTAACGTGGTCCTCAGACAAAAATGTGGCCCTGTGGCTCAGAGGAATGAGACGTATTAGGCTTCTGATAAAGGAGTTAAAATATCACCAGATTTATTCTTTCAAAATTTGTGTCCCTCCTCCTTACTGTAACCGGTTGATTTTACAGTGTATGTGGTCAGAGGAAAGGTTTCTCTGCCTTTACTACACGTTATCACTTATTGGTAACGTCAGGTTTCCGTGTGTCATCAAGAGAGAAAAAATTGTTTCTGTCAAGTTGTGTTGTGTTTTTTCAGATATCGACGAGTGTTCCCAGCCAGAGTCGGTATGCACCAAGGAGCACGAGCAGTGTATCAACACTAAAGGCAGCCATGTGTGCATCTGCTCGAGTGGCTATGAGAAGCAAGATGGAGAATGTGTCCTAACACCACAGCCAGGTGACAATTAGTGTTGGTTAAAAGACTGGTTTCATATGATTTGTGCTCTGCAGATATACATACAGTGAGGAAAATAAGTATTTGAACACCCTGCTATTTAGCAAGTTCTCCCCCTTAGAAATCATGGAGGGGTCTGAAATTGTCATCGTAGGTGCATGTCCACTGTGAGACATAATCTAAAAAATATATCCAGAAATCACAATGTATGATTTAACTATTTATTTGTATGATACAGCTGCAAATAAGTATTTTAACACCTGTCTATCAGCTACAATTCTGACCCTCAAAGACCTGTTAGTCTGCCTTCAAAATGTCCACCTCCACTCCATTTATTATCCTAAATTAGATGCACCTGTTTGAGGTTGTTAGCTGCATAAAGACACGTGTCCACCCCACGGATCAGTAAGAATCCAACTACTAACATGGCCAAGACCAAATAGCTGTCCAAAGACACTAGAGACAAAATTGTACACCTCCACAAGGCTGGAAACGGCTACGGAGAAATGTCCAAGCAGCTTGGTGAAATAAGGTCCACTGTTGGAGCAATCATTAGAAAATGGAGGAAGCTAAACATGACTGTCAATCTCCCTCAGACTGGGGCTCCATGCAAGATCTCACCTTGTGGGGTCTCAATGATCCTAAGAAAGGTGAGAAATCAGCCCAGAACTACACGGGGAGGAGCTGGTCAATGACCTGAAAAGAGCTGGGACCACCGTTTCCAAGGTTACTGTTGGTAATACACTAAGACGTCATGGTTTGAAATCATGCATGGCTCGGAAGGTTCCCCTGCTTAAACCAGCACATGTCAAGGCCCGTCTTAAGTTTGCCAATGACCATTTGGATGATCCAGAGGAGTCATGGGAGAAAGTCATGTGGTCAGATGAGACCAAAATATAACTTTTTTGGCATAATTCCACTAACCGTTTTTGGAGGAAGAAGAATGATGAGTACCATCCCAAGAACACCATCCCTACTGTGAACCATGGGGGTGGTAGCATCATGCTTTGGGGGTGTTTTTCTGCACATGGGACAGGACAACTGCACTGTATTAAGGAGAGGATGACCGGGGCCATGTATTGCGAGATTTTGGGGAACAACCTCCTTCCCTCAGTTAGAGCATTGAAGATGGGTCGAGGCTGGGTCTTCCAACATGACAATGACCTGAAGCACACAGCCAGGATAACCAAGGAGTGGCTCTGTAAGAAGCATATCAAGGTTCTGGCGTGGCCTAGCCAGTCTCCAGACCTAAACCCAATAGAGAATCTTTGGAGGGAGCTCAAACTCTGTGTTTCTCAGCGACAGCCCAGAAACCTGACTGATCTAGAGAAGATCTGTATGGAGGAGTGGGCCAAAATCCCTTCTGCAGTGTGTGCAAACCTGGTGGAAAAACTACAGGAAGCGTTTGACCTCTGGAATTGCAAACAAAGGCTACTGTACCAAATATTAACATTGATTTTCTCAGGTGTTCAAATACTTATCTGCAGCTGTATCATACAAATAAATAGTTAAAAAAATCATACATTGTGATTTCTGGATATTTTTTTTTAGATTATGTCTCTCACAGTGGACATGCACGTACAATGACAATTGTACAAAAAGTGGGAGAACTTGCAAAATAGCAGGGTGTTCAAATACTTATTTTCCTCACTGTACATACATACATACATACATACATACATACATACATACATACATATACCGAGCCCTGGGTATCCTGCTCTGCTTTTTAGAAAATGAAAGCTTGGATGGGCTGATCTGGAATCTTGCCCCTTATGAGGTCATAAGAAGCAAGGTTACCTCCCCTTTCTCTGCTTTGCTCACCCAGAGAATTGGTCCACCCATGTGAGAGAGAGAGAGACATCATGGCTTTCAAATGAGAAAAGTGGCTGTTGGTCAAGGCCACGCCCCCTGCCTCCACCTTGCCCCTCCCCCACTCTCCTCCTCAAAAGCTACAGACTCAGAAATGGCACATACTAAGGAAAGCTCATTGTGGGACTAGCTCTAGTGGCTGTAATTCTGCACCAAGGCTGAAATTAGGGGACCACTAAGGTCTTCATGTCATGGGACCTTTAATACAATCTTGCTGTACTCCATTACTGTTGAGTTACACAATATTATCAATATTAAAAGGGAATATATTAGATTTATTATTTGAGATTATATATTATTTATTCATGCTTTTATTCTCATCAGAAAAAGAAGAGGAGTCCGAAGCATCCGAGACAACCACAAGTCCACACGAGGAGCTTTGATGTAAAATATGGGACCAATGGGAGCAAATCAGGAAGATTGGTTGGAATTTCTGCACATCTGTTGCCGCCCATTTTTTTAAATGGTAGACTACATGCACTTAATGTACCAGCTGCACTTAGAACCAACAAATGCTGGCAAGACATTGTTTTCTTCCAGCAGTGGATCATGGATTAAAGGACAAAAAAAGAGACTATTTACGTTCGCAATACTGGTCATTGTTGCTTTTCTCTGGTGTGCTTAAACTACCATTTGTTGTTATTAGTTGTATGGTTTTAAAATGGACGGTGTCTCAATAAAGGTGAATTATGTTGAATTAAGAAACACAAGTCAACCAAATGTGTATTTTCTTGTACTTTTTTGTCTTTTGTTATTCTTAAGGAGCAAATGTAGTCCAGTTGATTTAAAGGAGCAGGAAGTTAGATTATGTTGCAGTAATCAAACATGACCACAAGGTGGCAGTCTAGCCATATAAAATATAGACGCTCACGACTAAAAAGATGGGTGCGTTACTTCAATCAATGTAGAAGGGACTAGATGGTGTGTCTCACTTTGCTTACTCATATCTTGTCCTCATATCCCATAGAGGTTTTAATGTATGATTATATTTAAGGTGGTTTTAAAGGGAAGCATACTGCACTGTATTTTCTGTATATCTTAATACCTACATGTTCTATAACCTCAACCTTAGAATATTTCCATACCAAGATTCAAACATTGTATTACTCATTTTATACTATATAAGTATACAAGGGTGTTGGAATTCTTGTGTGGATCTCTGTCATCCACATCCCTCTGTGGCTTGGACTTCACAAAAGACATTCTATCACAGACTTGAAATTCTGCAGCACTGCCAGCACTCAGGTGTTAAAAAGCTTTTTGGAAAGACCTTCCTGCGGCCCCGTTTGGATCAAAGCATATTTTTCTAACCCAGGTCCCATCTTGCAATAAGGCTTCCTGCGGGATGATGTCAGCTGTTTGGACTCTACATGCTTGCCAAGGTGGAGAAGCAGCCAGTTGAGACCTGTCTGAGCTGGTAGGCTCCCTCCCCTTTTCACCCCTGGATGTTAACTCCACTGTATGGAAAGGTTTCATCAGGGAGGGTGGGCAAAAGGTTACACCCTAGATGTATAGTATTATTATATGCTGGTACAGATGTAAAACCCAGGATTGATATGAAGCAGAAAGATAGCAAATAACTATTTTCCGAAGTATAGAACTATTTTTTTTGTCCTCATCACCACAATTAATACGAAGGGACAAGAGACAGGACAACAGTGCCAAAGCAGGAGAAATTCATTTAAAAAGTCACCTGTAATATTCATGCATCATCTGCAGCTCAAGGGAGAACGTGAGTGAAATACTAAAGCACGAGTCAGCATACTGACTAATACATGAGTCAGTGTACTTACTATGGATGCTACAACAACCATCTAGGTGAATGTAGCCTTTATTAGAGCACTGGCACATATTTGATATAATTCTACATCGCTTGGAAACTATACAAACTCCACTTTTAGCTCCTCAGTGATAGAAACGGCTCAACCAGGAGAGTTTGTGATCATGTTGCAGCTGAACGACTGGGTACCATGAGTAACCATTACACATTCACCTGGCGTTTTCTGCACTTAAAAGGGATTTTCCTATTTTGCTACACACCCACGCAGTGCAGCAGCAGAGATTTGGTGATTCAAGCTGGAGTCAAAATAATATACTCCACCCAACTTATCAGCCTAAACCACAATGTAGGGTGTTCTGTTCTATTTCATCTAGAAATGTATAGTCTCTCTGTATGCCCTGCTAACTTTCAGGTATTTTAGACTTTTTGGCATTAAAGTGAGGGTCAAACCTTTTTATTCAAGTATTCAACTAGTTTTTAGTTTTTTCATAAATGTGGCCAGTCTGACTTGGCCACTTTAGACATTTGAGAACCACAAACTCCAGCGAGTTCCACTGGAAGTAGATCTCTGTTAGCTACGACAGCTAATTAAGATGGCTACTTTCTGTGTTTCCGTTCAGTCTGGCTCAGAGACTATGTTTAAAATGACTTATTTGGATCACTGTAGCTTTCTGAATCCCTACAGTGCAGGTGGCAAGTGTCAACTTAGCATAGGGTGACCAGACGTCCCAGGTTTCTGGGGACAGTCCCCGGTTTTGGTGACCTGTCCCCGGCTGGATCTGTCCCCAGAATTGTCCCCGGTTTTCACTGTGACTGACAGACCCGATATTGGAATGAAAGAAAACATTGACCAAACGTAGCCGATAGTCGCACACCCTACACACACGCAGGCTCAAGACAGCCAGATGTTTTAGAAAGCCGTATTTTACGATGCTAAAATCACTGATTATTTACATGGAGTCTGGTGGGTTTAGCAAACGCAATTACGCGGACTTTTATGTTTTAAAAAAGGATCTTAATCTTTAACAGAAAGGTCGACCTCCTTAGAAATCCTTTCCATAATGTTGTCAGACACTTAGAATATTAATCTGAGTCTGTCAGTAGGTAAACGAGCACTTTTTTGATGATTTTACATTAGACTCTAAGCAACCTAAATGTTCTCATCACATGCTAAGTGAATCCAGAGGTTCGAGATACTCCAAGAGCAGGCAGAATCTTTAACTTTCCGTATTTTGAACTTGTGACCTATATCTTTCTGAGACTAACCACGGGGCTTGCCCGCTGTTGAAATTAGTATAGCTATTGTTTAATTACACATGCTGGCACATCCCCTTTCATGCGGCTTAGAGAATCCATGTTCGGATTCCATAAAACGTGCACCAAGTGGATGGTGTTTGTGTGTCACATGCGTGTGTTTACACACTGGCGCAGCAGTTGCACGAAGACTCTGTGGTTGGAGGGGCACCCTGAGCTTTCCTCTTGACTTTGTGGTGTTTTTTCTTCTGCCAGTAAATCTCAGCTGTGGTACACATGGTCCAACTGTTGTGGGATGACTATAAGGACACTAGCAGGGTTGCTGAGGAAAGCCAGGAGCATGCAGGGCAAGGATGTGACACTAAGCAGCACCCTAATCACCTCCATTCAGAGATGTTTTTTATTCCCGCAGGCCAGGCACCCTGCCTTCCACTGCCTGGCATCACACTGGGACTCTGATTCTCCTCCTCATCCTCTCTCAGGGTTGCTATTTCCCAAGCCTATCCTTAGACAACAATCCTCTTTGTTCCATTATAAGGCGGTGGGACCGAGATAATCATAGTGCTGAGCTACTCTGAGGGAAACTGCATGCTTAACTAGAAGCCAGATGTGGTACCATGTGCTTTTGTTCAGCTGTCAGTTGCCTGCACCGCCTCTGATGTCAGGCACTCCTTAAACTCGCTGCCCTCTCTGATGCGGTTGTGTCTGCCTTCCTTTCACACAGCTGGACAGCGCTCAACCGCCAACGATTTAACCAGACAAATTGGAAATTCTGCAGAGCAGAATCGAGTGGAACTCAAATAGATTCACAAGGTGCCGTTTGGGAATTTTCCCTTCCAGGGCACTGCGACAGTGAATGAACTGACACCAGCACTCCTGGTCCAAAACGCTTTATAAAACACAGACTTTGGCGAGAAGTAAAAGCATTAGATTGAGAACAGAGGAGCATCTGGGGCTGCGTAGCGGAAGCCGCCTGCCTGAGGTTGAGGAGGGGAAATTGGAAATTTGTGTTGTGTGCAATAGAGATATAACACACTCACTTGTGACCCTCAAAACACAGATGAACGCAAGTTTGTAGCCGTGCCTCCTTTTCTCTGGAAGAACCATTTTCTTGTTTTCCCCTTATATCGTTCAGATAAGCGACGCTGTGGTTTACTTCTTCAAAATACCAGAATTTATCTTTGCCATTGTATTTGAGCAACAGACGGATGCTTTCTGTAACTGCATTGTTACACTTTATGAGCATCTATAAAGTGCCAACAAAGTAAAATGTTAAAATAGGCATGTAAAGTGAATGCAGTAATCATAGTTTTTTATAATGCGACTTGGGAGCATAAACTGTAAAGATAGACACACAAAAGTGAAGCCAAAACATCTGAGAAACAGGTGAAAGACATTAGGGCGGGGGCAGACAATCTCAAAGTCGGGAAAACCAAAAGACAGGAGGTAAAAGAAGACAATACATGGGAGAACAGGGAGACTACAAAATAAAAGTAAATGTAAAACCAACAGAAAACATGAAACACATGAAAACAGAAAACTAAACACACAAACTTGACACAAGGACGACACGTGACAGTATGTGAGGTCACTACTGCACAGACTCTAGACTCCAGCAACCTATAACTGCTTAATGCTCTGTTGTGTTCACCAGCTAGCTTTAGCTTTCTTAACTAACTTTGTCAGGGGCGGCTGTGGCTTTTGATTGGTGGTTCGATACCTGGCCCTGCAGTCCATGTTGAAGTGTCCTTGGGCAAGACACTGAACACCGAGTTGCAGTGTATGAATGTGTTTGAATGGTGAATGGTTCCTCCATCCATCCATCTTCATCCGCTTATCCGGTATCGGGTTGCGGGGCAGCAGCTCCAGCAGTGAACCCCAAACTTCCCTTTCCCGAGCCACATCAACCAGCTCCGACTGGGGGATCCCGAGGCATTCCCAGGCCAGGTTGGAGATATAATCTCTCCACCTAGTCCCGGGTCTTCCCCGAGGCTTCCTCCCAGCTGGACGTGCCTGGAACATCTCCCTAGGGAGGCGCCCAAGAGGCATCCCTACCAGATGCCCGAACCACCTGAAATGGTTCCTGTACTATGTAAAAGCACTTTGAGTAGTCAGAAGCGCTATATAAGAAACCTCCATTTACATTTGTCTTCCATTTTGGTGCTGGGCAGGTAGAACACAGTGCTGAAAATAAATGGGGATTGGTGAAAGCAGTTAGACTTGACAGAAAATGTGAGATTGCGGGACATAAAACCAAAAAAATGAGCTGGCAGACGCTAAAAAGCTTTGTGTGGGTTTATAATTCTGTGTGGGTTTGTCACTAAGGGCGAAGCCTTTCACATTACACATTGCCATTGGATCCATTGTTGCTATGAAACTATTAATAAGTGTGGCTTGGATTTGGATGAATTATAAATTGGGTTTAAGGCAGTTAAAGGCATATACCATCATCATAGTGTTTATCAGAAGGGATTGTGAGAAATCCTATAAGTTGATTGGAGGTAGGTTCAGTGCTGTGTGCCATAACTATAGATCCTTATGCATTATAAAAGTAGATTATAGCTGTTTCACTTTACTGAGTCAAGCAGCACTGCATTTACTGAGCATGTTTTTTAAAGCGATGATCTGTCTGTACGATTTTCAATTGACTTTTGACAGGAGCGCACAGGGAAACATAATTTGAATCTGAATTATTTAGGTCATGAGGTAATGATACTTTTTTTGTGGTCTAGCTACGCCTGGGCCAAAAGCAGCAGAAAAATAATATATTAGCAAAGTGTTCAATAACACCAGTGTTTTCGTCTCATGTGTAAAAATGATCTGCTACCTGGGACTATTCTGTTCAATAAGAGTGCAAAACCATTCCAAACATGTTTAATTATTCAGGATGTTATGTGGCCCTGTTGGTTCATTGTGCTGGGAATGAAAAGTTTTATTCCACCATGAAAGGCTCATAGTGTATATAACTGTACTGGAAATACAAGTCCTGTATACATACAGAATGGATGTACTGTATATATGGGACTGAATGTGATGCCGTTAAATTGTTCATAAAGACTTTTCTTTGTTGTTTTGTTTTAATAAAAATAAGAGGCTAGTTTCAGTTCAGTCTTCAGATATTGCTATGGAACAATGTACCAACTTAATCGTTTTTTTTTAAGAGTTATATTTCTCAGGGGAGCAGGAGAAAGAGGAGGAAGAGGAGGAAGAGGGGGGGCATGGAGTGGCGTGGTGCTATAGCTGGCAGCACGCTTTCTGCTGCACAGAGATTTCACAGACAGGTAGAATGGATTGATGTTACCCAGCTTTTGTTTGATCTCAAAGCCAGCGCCCATGTCTGGGTGTGTGTCTGTCTGCACATGAAGGCATACGTGTGTATGCCTGCATGACAGCATGATGAGATTTGGCTTGTGTGTGTGTCTGTGTGTGTCTGTGTGCAGCGCTACAGTGCATAGACTGCATAGTCTGGCCTCTGCTCTCTCATACCCATCAAATATGAGAAGAAACAGAAAAGGAGACTTTGATCTACCTCCAAAGAGATTCCGTAGTCTTCCCTATGTCAATATTTGGGACAGGGAAATCGAAAGACAAATAGCACTTGAAGGAATATCTTCCCTACTTTTCACTTTTTTTAATACCAGATATCAAATTCCAATTCAACAAACAGGTAGAGGATTGATTGTCTTTCTAAGACTGACTCACTCAGTGAATTTACATGCACTTATAAGTAACCATGCAGGTTACAATCAGCTTTCCTTAGCATCACAGTTTTTGTAAATTGGGTAGAGGATTAGAGAAACCTGATCTCTTGGAGAGAGCTAACTTGTTTTAGATCGAAAAATTTTAAAGCAAGTCTACCACAAAAAAAATTAATAATAATACAACAGCACAAGAGTCAGCGACCTGCCTGAATGTACCTTTTTCTACGGCTTCTAAGTTTTGGGCCATCACCCCAAGGCCTCTTCGAAAGACTTGGGCGTTGACTCCCACAGGGATAACCTTACAATTTTCTGTTTACTCTGTTTTTACAGACACAGGATGAAGGATGTTGGGAGACAAAGTGAAATTGATATAAGCTGACACATTCACACATGGCGCGCATTTCTCAAAAACAAGTACTTATTAACACAGTTGGACAAAAAACTTGTTCTATGTATTAAAAAAACAAACAACACACTTGCAGCAGCTGCAGCTCTTTTTGGTCGCCCTGAATTCATCATTAACATGCCCAATGTGATTCGATTTGGAGAATACCTCCAGCTGTAAGGAAACACATTTGCTGTGCGGATTCAGCCTGTGGTCTTTCAGTCGAAGGATCCCTCCACCCTGTCACATCGTAACAAAGCAAACCAGATGTTGACGCTCAACAGTTTCTGTGATTTGAAATTTGGATGCCAAGACATATATGATTTGTCTTTGGATATCTCTAGAGCCTCGTAAAAAAAAAAGTTCACCTCAACTAACCCTGAAAGGTCCAGGTAGATGTTAGATAAACACCTGATTTCAAGACCCAAAAGACATGAGCTTACTGCTGGAGGTTACATACATACCACGTCAACGTGTTTTCATGCTCCTATATGTATCTATTTTGAAAGTCTAGATTAGGAGTATATGAAAGTATCAGTCAATGTGCACTATAGGTCAGTGGTTCGCAACCTTTTCAATTTGTGAAGCCCCAGAATAATGAGGTTGGTGATTGCAAGCCCCCCCCCATACCTCCCACACACACACACACCCACACACCCCATCGACAATGAGAGAAAGACAGCTGCAAACCGGTGTAAACAGCTGTTTCTACGCACCTCCCCCTGCTGATTTTGAGGGATTTTTGATGAATGCTTTGATTAATACATATAAACAAATAGCCAGTTGAGTTTTAGTTTTAGATTTTGATTTAGCACCCAGCCCTGTCCAATGTGCTCGAGGCTCTATGGATTTTTAAAGCGTTTGTGACTTTTTTCAGACCCCTTTCTGTGTTCAGGACATCCTGTTCTACAAACTCACACAGCCATGTAAAAACCATTCCTCAGTGTAGTAATATGTTATTTAAGTTTTTTTCTCCCCAACCATCTGGCGACCCCCAGAAATGATCTCATGACCCCCTTCGGGGGCCCAACCCCCAGGTTGAGAACCACTGGTGTAGGTGATGGCGTGCCCTACTTCACACCATAGACTGTAACGGTCTATGCTTCAGTTGTAAAACTGGATCTTTTGCTATGAATAGGCAGTATTTTGTATTGTTCACCATTTTTAACACCTGCGGTAACATAAAACACTAGCTGGCTCCCCACATCAAAGGCATCTTTCTTCCTCACTTGCTTTCCGAACGTTTTTTTCCCTTCTCTAAAACCAGTTGTAAAACACTGGTGGAAGCTGAGGCCCGATTCCTCGTAGCGGTGTGTGTTGCCATAGCGCTCAGGCGGTGTTGACACTGGAGAGTGTAAACAGACGTGGAGGAGAAGGAACAAGGTGGCGTGTAGGGGATGGAGGGGGTCACACACACAGGCTCAGACAGACAGAAAACGCAGTCTGGGCGGGGTTGATCCTTTGTGTACCTCAGCTATAAGTCAGTCCTTCAGCTAAATCCACACTCAAACACTGTTAGGAAACAGACTTCAATTTGTCTGATGCATTTTACTTTTTCAACTGATAAATGGACAAACCTTGACATCTTACATGGCCGCAGGAACTAGGGGTGTGGAAGGTGTGGCAGTACCCCTTTAGCAAAAGGTAGACAAACTACAACCACAATTGAAAATGACATACATTTATTTTAATGAATTGATTATTGATACTATGTACCTTTCATTACAATTAAATGTAATTTAATTTTACAATTTGGTTGGGAAGAGATAAACACATAATTTGATCAGAATGAATCTGCCAATTTTTCCAAGAGCAAGGCGCGCTGCGCACTTCTGACACTCATTCATGAGTGAAGATAGTTGTGGAGACTTTCCCGGCGAGTCAACAGTACAAAAGTTAGCTTGCATATAACACAAAAGCCTTTTTGGGGTTTCTTCATAAATCAATCACAGGCTAACAAAAACCTAATAGACCTGAGTCAGAAAACCCAGCAACTGTAACTGAAAGTAGTAGCAGCAACACCTTTACACCTGTCACTGCCACAGCGACCCTGCTAGCGACAGACGACAAGGCAGCTAACTTTTGATTTAATTTAATTATATAAATAGAAACAGTGATGTGTTTTATACCCTTGTATTTTGTGGCTCAGTGGTTGAGCTGGTAGTAGGCCTATTCTGTACCATTGTCGTAGCTTTGGGCCTATATCCTTTGTTACCCATGCCTAGTTTTGCCCTGTCTTGGGTTTTGGATTTCATTCTTGTTTTAGTTTTTTCCGCTTGTGGAGCTTTGTGATGGATGCAGTGTGGTGTGTGGTGGTTGACTTTGGCTGAAAATGTCACTCTCAAAAATTTGTCAGCACCCCAACACAAAATATGTTCCCGCGGGCAATGTACAGTATGTCTACCACAGTGTCAACATTTACCCATTGTCCTTTTGAACAAACAAATAAATAAGAGATAATAAATTGGCTATTTAAACCTCCCTTGAATGATTATATTTGAAGTTTTGAAGTGTTGATCCAGGAGACACAGAGCAACATTAGCATTCGTATTTGAAGTCATGTTTCTGGCCACCTGACAACCATCCGATATTTACAATGCAATTATCTCCGTTTTGGTCTATAACACATCCAGAGGAAAAAAATATGTATGTAATATGTGTGTGTATACTGTATATGTCTTGAACAGCTACAGTGGGGCTTGAAAGTTTTGGCACCCCAGGTAAAAATTTGTATTAATATGCATATTTTGAAAGTGTAAATCATGACATGACATAACTTTTTGTGACATATTATACAAAGGGTCTCATCTGTCATTTGATGCCTTTTGGAGATTTTTTCCATCTTTTCTTGGCTTCTTTATGCACATTAATTAAAATTTTTACCTAGGGTCCCCAAACCTTCGAGCCCCACTGTATGTTCCACTATGTTCAACAGCTAATTGCTAGCAATGAGTTGCATTCAATAGGCTTATCAGAGCAGTGAGAGTCTCTCATATGAGAATGGAGTTACATTGTAGGCCATAAAACCAAAACAGTGACCTGCAAAACACTAAAATGCTCACATTTGGAAGGGACAATACTAGAAATGTTAGAATATTTGTCTTTATGTACCAAGAATAGAGTACAGTGTTCAAGCTGTGATGTAACATCATTGTGCAGCTTGGCAGTTAAATGAAGGAATTAGAAAAGAAATTGACGTATGCCGAATGAAATGGGTCCAAAATGAAAGGTGCTGTAGATAAAGAAAAGCAGGTCTTTCTTTTTTGTCAAAAGTGTTGAAGCATTAAAAGAGGGAGACCGCAAGCCTGTCTCTGTCTGACTGTGACAGACTCACATGCTGTTCTGGGGGCAAAAGTGGAAGAATGGCTCTTGGCTGATGAGTGGGTTGCAAATAACTACATATAACTTAGTGCTCGATGGACCTTATTCACAACAGACATTATGACTTGTCATAGTAGGAAAAGCACAGCTGAAATTGATAACCTTAACCAAGGCTCAATTCCATCAAGTGTCCCAGTAAGATATTTCAGTGAGTCAGCATGGACAGTACCAGGGCCTCTCCTAAGTGGAATACAGCCATCATTAATGGTTTTGAATACACCTGTGCTTTTCCTACTATGTCAAAATGTCTGGTGTGAAAAAGGTCTATTAGCAACATAGTCTGGTCTTAAATGTCCTACATGTTTGTTTTTTTCAATTTCAATTTTGTTAGCTGTACAGTCACAACACAGCCTACTACTGCTGGGTCATCAAAACACTCTCACATCTTGATCCAGCTTCCTCAACGTGACTCGGTCTGATCCGTGTTTTATTGGGTAGTTTAGTGGATGTGTTTCATTGCAATGTAATAAGACAGGACACGAGTCTCTTATGAACCTTCAAAGCCACAAGGCCACATGAAAGCAAAGAGCGGCCTATAACAACAACAACAGGCATCAATTTCATTTTCCCCGTATTATAATCTACTGGATATAAAACAGGCTTGGGCTTTTGTGTCACTCTCTATGGAACTCATTTCCTGGATGTTATCACTACATATGGCTTTGTTTTTTCTGGATCGTACAAAAAAGAGAGTTGCGATCACAGGAGTGCTCGGCAGCTTGGCCACGCTGACCACCCCACTGATGGTAGTTATGCAACTGAATGGGCTACTTTAGGTCAGAGCAAGGGGTGATTCACGTTCACTGCAACAACCGCAGGGGAAAAAAACTAAAGCCCTTCTTTGGGATGGCAGATTTTGAAATAGCGCATACTTTAGTTTAAAGGTCTGGTGGAAGTTAACGCCAATTAAACCTGCTTTTTCTTTTACTGCAAAGTGTGGATCGGACAGGTTTCTGGGAAAGAGAGTTCATATTGTATTGAAGGCTATGCTGATGCAGTCAGACAGAGTGAGGGGGAGAGAGTGCAGCACTGCTGGGTCAGCTAAGCCTTGCCTGTAACCTTTCTGTCAGCTCAGCAGTTTTGGACATATATCTGCCATGTAGAGTCGCTGGGCCGCTGTCATGCCACTCATTCCCTGTGGAAGCCCGCTCTGCTATAAGTTCTCACTTCCTACATCTACACTATCTTTTTCACAGCCACAAAATACTTCACACTCAAACATTTGTCCAATTAAACAAGGTATTTATGTATTATTTTAGGCATAACACCACCTGAGCTAACTCTAAATACAACATCTAGTATGTTGGATCCTTAGAATTGCAGCTGTGAAACTGCCACGGAACTTTTTCTTCAAAATGTTAGAATTCTGTCCACTTCCTTTGGTGGGAAAGCTTAAGTATGGTTTATTTTCTTCCTTATTCATCCCTCGTTTTTAGTATTTTATGTTAGGGGTGATTTTCAGCTACAAAATTACAGTGGTAATGCATGTCCTGATCATAAAAAATAACTTCATGTTCATGCCACTGGGATATGTGTGATATGTGTGTATTGGATTTCACAGTTATCAGTTTAACAAAATAATCTTGATAGAAATCTTGATCAAACACATCCACGAAGGTGGCGTCTTACAATATTACATTACCATATGCAACATAATACCTTTGCTGGTTAGATTCAAATTGTTGCCACTCCCCAGTGTATAAAACATCTCTTTTTGTAGCGTTGTTTATGAATGTTCTTTGTTTGCAGGTTGAAAAATCAATGGTTGAAATGGAAGCAGTAGAAGAGAAGCTATCCAGACTTTTAGCCCCTCGCAAGCTCCAGAAACTCTGAGTCCTAGATTCCCCACAATGCCACTCAATAGCATCTTTCACCAATGTCTTTCAAACTCCACACCTCCAGTTTGTAATGCAAGCTTTCTGTTAAAATTTCTCAGAAAAGAATCAAGCCATATCCAAGATGACATCACCATGACATGATCAGGGGCTTTGGAAAGCTCCCTCCAGAGCCAGGGAAGACATTCAACAACTGTTTTCACAGAGTGAATACTCCTAATGATGAGTAAACTGACCTTCCTGTGGAAAAAAACCCTTTAGTGGCTGACAAATGTAGCTAACTGGTATTCACTCTAAACATATGTTACACAGTTTATACAAATGACTACATTTCTTTCCCTATTTCCTTGAGGTGTTTCCATCATTTTGTCCACCCCCCAGACTGCACTATCCAATTATGGAAGAGGTATTCTAACCCTTAAGTTAATGTAATGTAAGTTAAGTTAATGTAAAATACTAGAAGTAAAAGTCCTGCACTGGAAATCTTTCAGATTTTACTAAGTAAAAGTTCAGAGGTTTAAGCAAACTATATTTCATATATCAAGTAAAAGTTCTTCTCTATTTATCTGAAATTATTTTATATTTGTCTTTACACCTCTGGCCACTAGGTGTCCACCTTGGTGTAAGAGGAAATCAGTCAGTCAGTTCTCCTGTGGCCCACACATGTACTGACTTAATAGCCAGAAACATCTGGACACACAAGCAATTCAAAGGCTGGACACCGCTGTAGACAGAAATCATCCAGCGGAGTGTTTTCCTCCAGGTGGCATGTCTTTGTTTTACTGCTCTGAGTTGGTGCCTCCATGAGCTTCTTTGCCTCAGGACCTGAATCTTTTAGTTTACGACAGGCCGCTAAAAGACATCACTCCTTGCTGTAGTTACGTAAATAACACCACATCTTCATAATATGTTCTCTTGTGGTAGAACATACCCTCGGGGATGATTGAGTCAGATAAGTCTAGTCTGTGTTTGTATTGTAAGAACACTGGGGGAGACTGATCTGCAATCATTATTCAGTGTTGCAGGGTGTATGTGCCTGGTACACATGCACATTTCTGCATGTACAGTACGGTGGTTGTTCATTTGCTATGTGCAACCACAGACACAGGTTTGTACTTCATTGTGGTAGGTCAGATTGAAGGTTCGATCCCAGGCTCCTCCAGACCCTGAGCAAGACACTGAACCCCAAGTTGCACCCAGGAAGCTGTCCACTCCTCCTAATACTTAGGATGGGTTAAATGCAGTAATTGAGTTTTACTACATTGCACTGTCAATTGTATGTGACGAATTAAGAATAAAGTATGTTTCGTTTCAGTTCGTTATTCTGGCCTGAAAGCAGACAAGTAAGAGATTAAATGATGGTGACATAATACACCAATCTGTCTTTGATCTGCAGGCTTTTTCAGATAATTCCCCTTTTCGCCAACCTGCTGTTGGAAAAAAAAGTTGGGAAGAGAAGAGAAGAGAAGAGGAGAAGAGCTTCCGGTGTTTCATTCCATCGCTGAAAATGTAAATTGAGCATGTGACCAAATGACTACACAGCTTGATCTGGCAGGTTTACATAATGCTGGAACCAAATCGGTGTCTCGTGGCCAAGCAATAGCAGCTCCGACTTGGCCTACATCCTGTTTCTGGGACTCTTTAGTGATGGTTGTGAATGGCTCTGGTAAGAGTGTGGAAGTGTCTCTGATTGCAGAAAGAATGGGAAGGCAGTGAGCAGCCCACTCACCAGCTTGCTGCTGCCCCCACACACTGCGTACACATACGTGCACACAAATACACTCACATACACAGGATGGCTTGCATATTGGCAACAAGGATGGCTTTGGTGCGCTGTCGTTCTATTCAAATCATTAGGTGGAAAAAATAGTCATAAAAAAGTGACTAAATTAAAATCAGAAATTTGATTTAATCGATAGCATTGAGAATGGATAGGGCCGATCCACACACTCACACACCCACCCACAACTCAAACACACATACGCACTCACTCACTTGATTCTTTCCATCTTGCTCTCGCCTACACACTGACACACTCACGCATTTGTTAGTGCCAAAGGAGTACTCCCAGATGGACTACTACCAGAGAAGGAATTACGTAACAAAGGCCTGTTTAAAACTACAAACTTTCATCTTTAAACAAAGAAACACGGTAAGTGGAATTGTTCCACATGAATGTATGTTTGCCATCATTGGATATGGTGGAAAAGTAGCAGTTACCAGTAGTAAATAGTAAAAGTAGTTTTGGCCACCATAGGATGATCACCATTGACATGACAACGTTGTACAAACCAATGCAATTGCTTAGATCTGAGACATTGCTGAAACAAAGTCTGACAAAGTGAAAAACACAAGCAAGAGGGGTTATCTAACCATAATCCTAACCAATAAAATATAGACCCTATGTTCCCAAACTACCATTTATATCTTCAGCACTCGTCTCAACCAGGTCACAAAGAGCATGCGTGATAGAGAGAAGTCCTCAGTTGACTTTACTGAAACTCAATAAAACCTCCTTAGCAAATGTTCAAATCTGTACTGGTTTCCACTTAAAATGCAATGAGCAGGATTTGTAATGATTTCCAAATTTCACCCAGTCAAGGAGGTTGTTACACAACTAGAGGTTGCAAGAGAACAAGATTGGACTGTTAATCGAGTGAATCTCGTCTCATCTCCCGCCAAGCAGTGAAACCCCTGGCCCTGTCAGCCTCACGTGGCTGGCAGAATGCTACCATTTACAAGTGAGGGAGGAAAGAAAAGGGGGGCTGGAGGTGAGGGGGGGTGCTTGTAACTGGAAACAGATGTAACTTCTGCCACGTACATGTACACACACACACACACACACACACACACACACAGTTTTTAATACTGTTCTCGCTCATGTCCTTCCTTTAGACCATGTTTTCAATATTGCTTCCATCCTTTTCCTTTTTTTTTTCGTCATTTCCCAGCTCTCTTACATTTCCCCTAGGAACACCACCATGTCTTACCCCCCCCAACACCTCTTCTTACCCCTTACCCCACTCTTAAGGTGCAGGTTTTAACAACAGGCTCAGTGTTGCCCACTGGCGTCACCTTGCTCCTCCACCGGACACAGGCTGTCTGGGTGCAGGAGGGCCTACTTTGACGGGTAGGAAGGGGCGGGGGGGATAATCAAGCACCAACACAACCTGGGAGACACAGGCAGAGAGAGCAAGTATGTTTGAAAAAGAAAAGGAGTCTTGAGTGCTATTCCTGTCTCTTCTCAGTCTGTCTTGCCTTTCCTGTTACTGTCTTTTTCGATGAAAAACATCTTCAAACAATGCAAATGTGTTGTCAAAAGTATAACAGTTAGGTGTTGTGTCTGTTTTTCTCTCCAAACTTCCCCACCTGGCCACATCACACAGAAAGGAACACAATAGCCTTGTTGTGTTGGCACTATTACTCAGGAGGAAAGGTTCATGCTGTCATGCCTTTCTTTTTTTTCTTTCTTTTTTTTTTAAATCTCTGCCCACCCCATGTAGTGTTTGACAGTCAACTGTGATGCAAACCACCATTTAAACAATTGTTCCTTTATAAAGTCTATAATTCCCTACAGCTCAGAGTTAGATGATAAGAGTTAGAACCTGAATTCTGATTGGATCATTGGGGGGGGGTTACATTTGGCCTCATCCTGCTGGTGAGAAACTGCAGGGTTGGTTCAGGTCTCTTCCAAAGGGGAGTACAATACCTTGCATATGTTGCATTTCAACTGAAAGCCATTGTATAGTGAGTTGCTCCGTTCACGAGGGGCCCTGATGAGGTGAATCAGTAAAAGTCATTATCCCTCCTAGCGACAAAGACAAGTAGCCAAAGTCAAAGGCAGCGGCGTGTTTCTGTTAGGTCCTAGAGATGTTCTCTGATGATTGTCACATGAGTACCATCAGACCTTAACTATTTACAGCTGACCTCAATGACTCTCATGTGACAATCAAAGTGATGGGATGGGAATCCATTATGATAAGCGGAAGAAGCCTCCCAGCTCTTTGGCAAAACATATTAAAGACTAAACCGCTAAATCTGGTTGTCTTTGACCTGTCGTTTACCCTCATTGATTTCCGTAAAATGTATGTTAATCCCAAATGGGGAGATGCAAATTAAGAGAGGCAGATTAGTTACAGGAGGATTTGTGAAACAAGACCGACCATATGCACGTGAAAACGTGGCTGTAAAAAAGGTGAATTCACCTTTGTAATTAAAGAACATAAGAAAAATACTAATTGTAAAATGATTTTACTGGCAAATGGGGTTGGGTTGGGATAGTGAGATTAAATGGCAGAACATTTTAATGATGTATTTTCCATGAGTTGGCATTTGTTCATCAACCCACCAGTATTATAACTGTGAATGTTGCTACCTTGGAAATGGGTTTCACATTGTTGTTGGTATATGATCTCCATTATCTTTTCTGCTGTCCGTGGAAAACTGAATTTCCATTTTGACAAGGAAAATAAAAATGTACTCAAATCTTATTTTCCCTATAGGTCTATGGAGAGAAGATGAGCTGTGATAGGGACTGATGAGGGCTCTATCCTCCTTCTCCTCCCTGTCCTCTCTGGTATTATATGAGATGACAATGCTGCCATGTTACAGGAATGCATCCTGTATTCCCCGCTGAAAGGAGCAGGATGTTGCTGATGCTCATAGGTTCTTTCAGCAAGCAGGCACCGCCCTGTGCCACAGCCAATAACAAAAGACCCTGCTGCCTGCTCAGACTGATTAACCAAACAAATGCACAAAACATTGCTGTAAATGCACGTGGGCATTCCTCACATGCCTGTCTGTTTATATGGCAGGGGGTTCAGGGGGGTTCATGCATTGTGTGTGTGTGTGTGTGTGAGACTGAGGGCAGCGAATGGCCTGACTGAACCCTACGACTGAAATCTGCTTTTCACACAAGTTGTTGCGCTACCCGCTGCATGTGTGCCAGCGCCATAGATGGACCTGTGATGGATCTGTGATTGGTCAGCTCAGACCGTTTTGTCTTTTCTCCTACAAGTTTCAACGACAAGTAGTTGGAGCAATATGGTGCAGGTCAAAGTTAAAGTCAAAGTCAAAGTCAACTTTATTGTCAAATCTACCATACTGTATGTACAGGACATGTGACACCCAACCACACACAATTTGCACAGTGATTTACAAGGTATGAGGAGGTGTACCAAGCTTTCTTTTTTTTTGTAAATCTTCACACAACTATCATCATTAATGTCTCTGAGGACAAGGACTGACCCAAGTAGTTTGCCATTATCTCCATTTGTATGGATTATTGTCTCAAGACTTAAAAGACAAACAAAAGACATAGTTCTTGAAAAGAGATCAAGGAAGCAGTCAGATGCTAGCCTAGAAATCTAGACGCACCCTAGCAGTCAGGGTCAGTCTAGCAACTCTCCGTTCTCTCACGAGCTGGAAAAAATTCTGGTCAGGCCAATGACATTGTGTATAGAGTTGGTGGGCAGGCTTAACATAATGACAGCAGAGTTGTGACGGTTTATATGAATTCCCCATTCCCTGCTACTTGAAAACAAAGAAGATGGTTGCTGCTAGTGAACAGCTGCTTTGGCCGTGACTCTGGAAGACTTGGAGTTAAGCACTGACGTCATTCTTAAAAAAGGAAGATGTTTTCAGAGTTTTGCCGACCGGGTACGGCAAAGGTTTAATCCATCAACCAGCGTTGCTCTGGTTGGTTGTGGCGCTTTCCTATTGTGTGCAAAGGGAATTTGAAAGACAACCGTTTATCCCACCCCCACCATTGAGCACTGCCAATGGTGAGTTGTCAGACCCAACATCTTGATGTGGGTCTGGCTTGTCAGGCTAGTCTGATGCAGTAAGGCCATGATGACAGGAGTTCATGGAGCCTTTAATTGTGGCCATTTGGAATAGGTATGAACATGTTTGCCTTGAGACATGGTCAGACTACACGTTTGACGAACTAATTTGTTTGAGTTGAAGCATATTGAACAGCCATTATTAACCATGTAGCCTCAGTCACAAACCTACTGCCAGTTATACACACAACCCTAGCTGGCCACAAAAACAAAACTTGAGCATCTATTTTCAGGCTGAATGTATTTTGAACAGTCCTGTTTTTATAATATTCTTTTCTGAAAGAATGTTCATCCTTTCTTTCCTAACGTGGAAATAATACTGATGGCATAAAGGAGACACATCATCATTCTAAAATGGCAAAGACTGACGTCAATGCAGGTTTGACCCTGAGCAATAAGATACAGAAGAGAGAGAGAGAGAGAAAGAGAGAGAGAGAGAGAGAGAGAAATAAGTCCAACAAGAAAGCAAGAGTGTGCTGTGATGGAGGACGTGTTTGACTTACTAGAATTGACAGCCAGGGAACAAAAGGTGTTACAGAGGGGGTGGATGTGAAGCACAGTTGCACACACACACATATGGACACAAACACACACACAATCGTCACCCCTGACAAGGACTTCTCGCCTTGGTGCCTACCACAGGTAAAGAAGCATGTATTCACACTAGGCGAATGAGGACAATCTCCCTCGTTCAAAGGCCCTTCAGTATTGTCCCCATCTGCTATAACAATAAGCCCATCTCCCAATGATTTCTGAATTTGTCTGTGACGCTCCACCCAAGCATATTTCCTACTGGAGATGATACTGAAGAATTGTAAAATTAGCTGTAGAATTGATGTTTTTTTTGTGTTCATTTGTGGGGCCTCTGCAACCTCTCTGAGTGACAAGCCCACAAGTGACTTCAGATTTGTTGGCCTACTAATGTTTTACTGCAAAGCAGTAGTGTTCTTAAAAGGCAGCGAACAGCCTTACCTTCCATCTATTGTGTTGAATCCAAAACGCTTTCACACATTACTGACGGTGTCTAGGTTAGGAAATAGGATTACTCGCTTGCTTCCTCCATTTTGCAACACAACAGCAAATACCCAGGTTTGAGTGTCAGGTCAAATTTGGACATAATGTTGGATTGACTCAAATTAAACAATTCCCAGTGTTCACCTGTCACCAAGTTCTACTGTGTGGCTAATTATTAATTTACATGTTTTTTTTAGATTGACGGTACAAAGGAAGAAGCTTTGGCTACAAATGCAAATTGTAAATTGGGTAAATTCTTTTGTTACATTTTGTCTTTACATGGGATTTATTGATAATAAATATTATCAAGATAAGTGTCAGACTTTATTTTGATATCAGACACAGTAGCATGTGGATGTGTGCCTAAAAAACAAGACCACTATTCTGTTTTTATTTTACAAAATGCCAGTGAGGATATTTTACCAATACCAGCTTGAGATCTTGTTGGTGTTCGTTTTACTACTAGGGGCTGCCAGATAAGATCAGAAATGTGATTAAATGAATGCTTTGTAAAGACTAAAAGTCAGACGTTTCATAGTGAAATTTACAGTTTTTGGCATTAAGGGGAGATAGGAGGACTGTGTGTGTGTATGTGTGTATGTGTGTATGTGTGTGTGTGTGTGTGTATCTGTGAGTGAGTATGTGATTGTATGTTGGATGTTGTTCACAAACAGCATGAATGCGGATGCACACCCATAGCGTGATAAGGGGAAAAGCCTGGAAGATATTATCATCCAGCGGTGAGTCAATGACACAGTGACACGCACTCAGTGGTGATGCTTTCATTCGTCTTCCACTTCACTTCCTGGAAACAAAACACAACAAGCAGGGGAGAGAGAGAGAGAGAGAAAGAGAGAGAGAGAGAGAGAGAGAGAGAGAGAGAGAGAGAGAGAGAGAGAGAAAAGGACAGTCCTTTTTCCAGTCTTGAATATTTAAACAATGCTGAGCAGTTTACTGGGCAGATAACTTAAACTCTAATTTTAGTCAGCGTGAGCAACACTCGCTGGCATAACTCATTAAAACGTAAGAAACGGAGATCACGCAAGCTTGTAGACAAACATGCATACATACGGATGCTCGCGTTTTAGCATATACAGTACGTACACACATGGAAACATGGGGTCGTATTCACAAACATTCTGAGAAGGCCTAGCTTAGGAATGATTTAGGAAGATTCTCAGAGCAACTCTGAGCAAGGAAGGGAAATAAAGCCTTACCTTAGTGAGGAGGTGGGGTGGACCCCGTTGCTAGGTATGATGCATTCTTTTAAAGGTTTGATTGGTTAATCCAAAAAATAAGAAAAACTAAAATTCATTTTTCGTTATAATGGGCATTAGCCAGGCATTGCCAGACTAATACACATTTGTGAATTAGAACCTCTTAGTTCATTTTTGATTTGCATGGAGTGTTATCAACTTCGCAGAACAAAATGCAGAATGCAATTAGATAGACCTACAACCAATCAGAGCAACAAATTATGACCTAGCTTACAACCAACCAGAGCAACGAATTATGACCTAGCCTACAACCAATCAGAGCAACGAATAATGACCTAGCCTACAACCAACCAGAGCAACGAATTATGACCTAGCCTACAACCAATCAGAGCAACGAATAATGACCTAGCCTACAGCCAATCAGATCAACGAATAATGACCTAGCCTACAACCAATTAGAGCAACGAAACATGATCCATAAACTCTGAAAGTGATCCCAACAATGTCGTTGTCGTTATTATTGTTGTGTGGACTCCACCACACACTGGAGTTAGAACATCTTTTAAAACATTTACATACTGTTCGTGGAAAGAGACTCTAGCCAGTCTACCAACAAACTCAACCTGAGTAACGTACCAAACTGGCCTATAATGCGTTTCAGTAAACTAAAAAAAACAAGCTCCATGCTCAGATGTGTTGTGCAGAAGGGACATTGGAATCGATAGGCATAATCATGGAAATTAGTCTCTATGAATGGTGTCATTATGAATACTACTTTATGTAAAGAACATCTCTGTTGAATAAATTGTAAGCCCTTGTTGAGTTTTAAAAAGTTAAAATGTCTGGTTAGAGAAATATGCATATCTCTGTCCCCCATTTTCCCCCTCTTTTCCTCTGAATGTAACGAACCACAGGTCAGGTCTGGCATTTAACATATGGAAAGGGGTTTCCTGCTACGCAACAAAAGGTGACCTTCTGTCTCCTGTCCCCTGGGGTCTTAGTCTAGGCTAAGACAATACAATGTTGATTATGTTAGAATTTCACATTTACACGACAGACCCATTTGTTCTCTAACCAAACGACCTCCAAAGGGGCAGAGTTTAGCGGCAGGTTTATTCTCATTGGACAGCGAAGATGCACTCTACGTGCTGTTATGACGACAACGGACCAATGAGAAAGGATTTGAATGCACAAGGGGAAAATGAACCGCCCCAAGGTGCAGGGGATAAAACTGTGTGATTTACAAATATTCAGGACTGGTTTCACGTGACTCGATCATGGGGGAAGCATAAATCCAGTCCGCTGTCAGCTGCAGTGTTATCATGTTTGTTTTGTGTCTTATTGTCTTTGTCTTATCATCCTCATCATGCTGTTGCAATAAACATTTTCTTAATTCTCAATTAGACCCTCAGCCTCCTTCCTCAGAGATCCAAACGTACACGAAGTTAGTTATGAATTTCTAACACCCTCCATCCCCGATGACGCTGTTAGCATGGAGGGGCTAACAACTTTCCGGTCGGACAGGAGCTACGCTCTCAGAGGTAAAACCCGCGGGGTGGTGGTGTTTGCAGCTACACTAACAACAGCTGGTGTAACAATGCCAAGGTGGTCACAAGTCATTGCTCTCTGAACATCAAGTTTTTGACCATAAAATGGTCATAAAATGTAGACCCTGGGAATCTGCCACCATCATGATCACTGTTGTTTACATCCCCCCCAGTGCTAACACCAAGGAGGCTTTGAGTGTGCTCTACCGCTCCATCAGGGACTTGCAAACTACACATCCAGAGGGTATCACTGTTGGTGGAGACTTTAATCAGGCTAACATGAAGACAGTTCTCCCCCATTTTCAACAGTATGTGAACTTTGTGTAACCGATTGGTTAGTTTGGTCACATGAGATGTCATGTGACCGAGGTGGAAATAAAGGAAGGATTTGTGTCAGCATTACAGGACTGTTTTGAGTGCAGGGACTGGGACATCTGGTTCAAGAAAGCTGCAACTGAAAACCAACACACTAATGTAGAGGAATATGCTGAATCTGTGTCTGCATACATCCAGAAATGCATGGAGGATGTCTCTGCTATCAAGATTGTCACCACACGGGCAAATCAGAAACCCTGGATGACCAATGAGGTAGGTACAATACTAAGGGTATGAAATGCAGAGTTCAAGGGTGGGGACAGAGAGGTGCTTAAATCAGCCAGAGCCAACCTGAACTATGCCATCAGAACAGCAAAGCGTGCCTTTGGTCAGAAAATCCAGGGATTCTTCCTCGACCCAACAAACACCAGACAGATGTGACAAGGCATCCAGGCCATCACAGACAAGTCTTCTTCTCTGCCCTGTGAAGACAACACAGACTTCCTCAAAACACATCTACTTTGGTCGGTTTGAAGCACTCAACAACACTTGTGTGAGGAAATCCACACCCTACCCAGATGAACAGGCACTCAGATTTGAGATGTTGAGGACCTTGAGAAGACTGAACGCACAAAAAGCAGCGGACCCCGATAGCATAGAGGGACGGGTGCTCAAAGACTGTGCTAACCAGCTGGCTGACGTCCTCACGGACATATTTAACGCCTCGCTTGCCCATTCTGTCGTCCCATCCTGTCTCAAGACTGCCACCATCATACTAGTGCCCAAAAACCCACAATTTTATCACTCAACGATTACTGCCCTGTCGCACTTACTCCCATCAGCATGAAGTACTTCGAGAGGCTGGTGAAAGACCACATCATCTCCAAACTAATCACCCCCCCTCGTTTGGTTTGCTACAATTTTCTTACCTCTCCACAGAGGACACACCGTCTTCTCCACAATCCACCTAAGCCTAGAACATCTGGAGAAGAACAACACCCACGTGCGAATGCTGTTTCTGGACTTCAGCTCAGCATTCAACACAATCATTCCCTAGCACCTGGTGAGCAAACTGTTCCCCTCCCTCCCTTGAACTCAACACCCACCTGTTTAACTGCCTGATGGATTTCCTCACAGACAGATCCCAGTCTGTGAAGGTTAGAAAAAACACCTCCAGCATTATCTCCTTCAACACCGGTTCCTCCCAGGGCTGCGTACAGAGCCCACTGCTCTTCACCCTGATGACCCATGATTGCCATGCCAGGTTCAGTACAAACCACTTCATTAAGTATGCGGATGACACGACAATGGTGGGTCTCATCAGGGACAATGACGAACAGGCCTACAGAGAGGAGGTCTAATCCGGAATGTCAACAAAACAAGCGAGATTGTCATTGACTTCAGGAAAAATCAGCCAAGTCACACCCCCCTCCTCATCAACAACGTCGCAGTGGAGCAGGTCAGCATCAAATTCCTGGGGGGAGCAGATCACAAACACCTTGACCTGGTCCCTCCACACCTCTGCTCTGGTGAAGAGAGCACAGCCGCGTCTTCACTTTCTGTGTCGGATGAGAAGAGCAAACCTCGCCCCTCCCATCCTCACCACTTTCTACAGAGAGACAATAGAGTATACTGACCAACTGCATCTCTATCTGGTCTGTGGCCTGCACAACCTCAGACTGGAAACATGTAGAGAGAGTGGTGAGGACAGCGGAGAAAATCATCTTCTTCCATCCTTCTTCCTTCCATCCATGACACTGCCTGACCAGGGCTCAGTCAATCACTAAAGACCCCTCCCACCCCAACCATGACTAGGGCTAAGGGCTAAGTCAATCACTAAGGAGCCCTCCCATCCCAACCATGGACTGTTCTCCCTGCTGCCCTCTGGCAAGAGGTTCAGCAGCTTCTCCTGGATGCAGAACAACCAGGTTCCACAACAGCTAAATTCCCCACATTATAAGACAGCTGAACTCCCACACATATGACACTAGTCACTTTACATGGGCACTGTGAAACCTATTTGCACTAATGTAACTTTAAATTTATGTTATTCATTTCCCTACAATACATCCAGCTGCTATTGATATTTGCAATAATCATAATTGTCTCATAATAATGATAATACATTTTAAATTTTTATATTGCACACACTTTATATTGCACATACTTATATTTATACTGTTTCTCTTTTTACTTGTCTTCTTTTCCTTTTTTGGAGCCTTGCAATGAAATCTAGCTCAACTATATACAGTATGTGAATGTACAGTTGAATGACAATAAAGTCCAAGTGTCTAAGTCTAGTGTTTCCATATTGAAATGTTACATTATGTAATTCTATTTTTTACGTTAATAAAGTATATTCTGTGGTTGAACTAATGAACCCCCTGGTTTCTTGAGTCATTATCAGGATACTCATCAAACTGGCAGCATTATCAAATTATATATCGTGATACATATTGATATTGATCAATATGGAAAGAATTATCATCATATTATTTTGCCATATCGCCAAGCCCTACTGTAGGTTTTTATTATGTCTCTGTCATTCAGCTTTCGGAGAATATTTTTTCCGCTTAAAAAAAACGTGGTCTCTGTAGACAGCCCAGGGTCTACTAACATGGCCACAAACATGACATCGCTTAGAGCACCTTTAAGAAACTCCTATGCCTCCTAAATGTCCTCTTCCTTTCTTCTAACAGTTTTTCACCTTAGGGCCCTCACTTCTTAAGAACTAGTCTTATGTGTACATAGAAATGTCACCATTCTAAGAATCTTCCTAAAAAGTTATTTGCTAGGAGCAACTCTTTGTAAAAGGAGGCCTTATGAATACAACACACACACAAACACACACACACACACACACACACACACACACACACACACACACACACACACACACACACAGTCACATGATGGCAGCTCTGTGCAAACCAAAGAGCCAGAGGCATAATAGGAACGATGTCGTTAATTTTACATGCTGACTTTCTCAAAAACATGGGCTGTGTCTCAAATCGCGCACTTCTGTACTAAATACTATTTGAGTACATAGTGCGTTCACATTGTCGAAGCGCGGTCAAATGAAGTGCACTTAAAGTACCCGGATGGTGCACTCAAAACGTCCAGAATGTTGAGTGTAGATCGATGGACACTTTCCACACTCAATGGTCGCCATGTTGGCTACATAGCGGAAGGGGCGGAGCCAACAACCGTTGAAAAACTTTTGATAATGGCGGCCGAAGGTGCGATAGCGAGACAAACGGAGCAATACAAAGTTGAATGTGAGTCTTTTTGCTATACTTATAACATATAAGCCACCTGTATACATGTATATCGGTAATGATTTTTGTACCACGAATTATATCCTTTAGTAGTTAGCAAGCCAACCTTAGCTAGCTAACAGCGGCAGTTTAACCATATTAGCAAATAAGTTCGAAGCTAAAGTTACATGTGTTGTAGTATATTGTTGTTTGTGTTAAACTTTCGTCCCATTGTAGAAGATTTTAGTGTTAGATGTGTGATCTTAACAAGTTGTACATATTCCGATGTACAGCAAAATAGCAATCAGCTGATTGTCTGCCGGTAACGTTAACAGTAGCGTAATGTTAAAACGTATCCGCTGTTACTGCCTCCACCTGATGCATATACCGTATATACTGCCTCCACCTGATGTATATACTGTATATACTGCCTCCACCTGATGTATATCCTGTATAACCTATCTCTTCAGGGACAAACGAGGAATAGAGGGCCGTCATTTAGGGGCGACGATGGCCATCAGACCGTAGAAGGATCCCCTGGAGAGTCTGAAGTCCCCCCTCATGTCCCTGTCCCCATCAGACTAGCTACGGCCTGGGGATGGGGGAGCCTGCAGAACTACAAGCACATTTATAAAATAAAATAATATTAAAAGTATTTAACTTTGTTATCTTTTGTATTACACGTTGCATGACTGTAGCAAGCATATAATGTTGCATATACAAACAGAGGAATGCGATCTATTTAAATGTCAATTCTGTTCCTTCTGCTTTCACTATTGTATTGTCATGTATGAAGACCATTTAGAACAAAAATACAACTTATATAAAATATGTAATGATGTTTTGTCTATTAGGTAAGTTGTAAGGGAAATGCTTCACAACAACAGTCTTATCTCTGGGCCACACGGATTCCCTCATGAAACCGTTAAAATTAAAAAAATTAAATTCAACAGTAATATATTAACGTTACTTATCTTTACAGCAGATACATAAGCATATACATAAAAGAGTGGACTGCAAATAATAGGTATAATTAATTAATTGAAAGAGTGCAGTAACAAGAAGGAATATTACAATACAGTGTGTACTGTTTTCAGCTAATGGGGGGGGGCATGACGGCGGCGTCGCAGTCGTCATTCTGTCGTGACACGGAGCAAATAAAAACAAAATCACATTTATTTTTGTTAAAATATCAAAAACAAAGCAGGAATTATTTTTCACAAAAAACAATAGCACACTGGAATGCTCTCCCCCCCCCTTGGTGAAATTCCCAATTGTACAGAAGAAGAAGGGATGAAATGTGATCGTCATTTCCGGTAAGTGCACATGGCAGTGCGCGATTTGAGACAACACTCCTCTGTCTAAATTTACGCACTATGCAAGACAGTACGTAGTGCACAAAGTGTACTTCTGTAAGTGTGCGATTTGAGACACAGCCATGTAATGAGTTTCATTCAGACTTTTCCAATCTATATGCTACATGCTGGCTGAGCTAACTAGGTGCATACGTACAGACATGAAAGTGACATTGATCTTGACATCTATGAAAGCAAATAAGTGTATTCCCAATTGTTTTTCTTTCATTTGATTTACACATATGCTTTTCCTATTGCAACACGTGACACAATAGGCTTGTTCGAGATGAGCCAGGTCCGCGCACAATCGATCACCGGTGATCCGCGATCAGCGCCCATTGCATGCTGGTTAGATTTGTGTCCGACTTGATCCCGACTTGCTCTGACATCATGCACGCATGGGCAACGATAACCTCACAAGATCAAGGCGGCCGCAGATTTGAGACGCAGGCAGCGCAGTTGCTTTTCACCGACCCAAGGGGACCCTGGGAAATCTGGGAAATGGCGGCCTCTCAGCTGATCTAACAGCTAATTGTTTCAGAATAGACAAACAGGATTATGTTTTATATAAACTTTTTATTGATTTTGAATGGGAAGGATATCAACTGCTTATTCTGTACAGAACACTTGTTGTGTGGCTGATAGTGACTAAATCTGTTCAGATGACGGATCATATACAGTGTGTAGTTAATTAAAATAATTTTAAAAGCATTTTAACAGCTACTCTGTCATAATAAAAACAACTGAGACTTGTATTCAAGCTGATATATGGCTCTGATAACATTTTATTATATCGGACCACAGCCTAAAGGCTGCTGGAAACGGCTGAAAACTGTTCAACTTGAGAGCGCCTTTTTGTCACCGCCCCCGGCTGCTGGTGTCTGCTCTTGTCCAACATACAGGCGAGGCGCAGTTCATCTCGAAAGAGCCTACTGTCTTCCCTGAAAAAGTAGATTAGAAAAGCCTAACCTAAATGTACACTTAATATCCTCTCCATTGATTACCACTGCACTATAGCACTTGGATTAAGTCATGCTTGTGTGCACAATGTTCAAAGAAATACATTAAACCGTAACAGACTAGATAATACGATATTATGTTTTCAAGTACATAGGACTTTGCATATGTTGTTTAACTTTACATCCTTTTCCCTAAAGCTCCTTGTGACCTGCATTTGTGCACTGGCCTACCACTGAACCCCCAAGGCCTGCTGGATAAGCATCCCTCCCAGCAGCCAGGCATGCTGGCATTGGCTGACTTCACAGCATTGACACATGTGTGTGTGTGTATATATATATATATATATATATATATATAGTACTTTTTTTTTTCATAGTCCGAAGTCAGTAAGTCAGTGTAATAAAGTTGCTGAGCAGTGATTTTCTCCCCTTCTATTAACCTATGCTGCACATTTGTCCTCTCCGCTTCAGTAATCAGCATGGTCCATGCTGTCACATTATGTGTTATCATCCTGCTGTGGATATTTTTTTTAAGAGTTCACATTGAGGAGAGTTAAAAGAATAAAAGAGTGCATGTGCGTGAGCAGAAGCGTGGGTGATGGAGAGTGCATGTTGTGTGTTTGTTTGCTTGAAGATGACAAGAGAATGTAGGAAAATGGAAAGGAAATGTTGGCATACTAACAACATCTTAAAACACACACACACACACACAAAATTTGCCTCTCTGTGACTTCATCAGGACGCTTCGTGACTCCAGCTCGGACAGCTGGCTCTTTGCATACCAAAGTCAGCAACGGTTGACCAGGAATGATGTCACTCACATGGAGCTGGACTACAAAGCAAATAAAAAAGGACTTTAAAAGCTTGTTTGTCAGACTTCTTAATAGTGTCCTAATATCTGATATTAGACCTGTAAGGTGTGACATGCACTGAAAACCTAATATTAACGTGTAAATTACACCTCGAAGTTCATCAGCTGCCCTATTATCTTGCCCCAAATCGTAATCATATTTGATCAGGGAAATAATTTCTCCTATTATCCATGACATCAAGACAATAAAACTCCTCTTTGCCATGTGCCACCATAACCAGAAATGTATAAGAGCACTTTGAACCACAACAACAACAACAAGTAGACACATATATTGGGAAATATGCGTATTCACCTTTTTGCTTAATTTGATGACAAGTCTACTACCACTCTCATGTCTGTGCTTTACTGTACTGTAAGTATAGAGCTAGAATCTGAAGTCTTATTGTCACTGTGGGCTGCCTGAGACTCTAGGAAGTAACTACCCCAAGCCAATATTAACCCTCTGCAAAACCTCAATACATCCTCATACAAACTTTATTCTATTTGTCACATACACACAGTACAGTGTAGTGTAATGCAATTACTGTATTAAACCCATCCTAAGTATTAGGAGCATTGGACAGTTATACATACAGCATCCGGGGAGAAGCTTGGGATTCAGTGTCTTGGGATACTTTGATATGTGACCAGACCGCCAATCTTGTGGTTGAGGGGCGACCACTGTACCTCCGAGCCACAAGCCTACCGAAACAACAGAACAGGTTGATTGTCAATGACTCCCAAAACAACACATAGGATCGATCTATTTGCTGACACATGATGGCCATGTTAAACATGTGACCGTAACACGTGACCGTGAGGGAAATTTTAATCATGTGACCCTTCTCTTTCACGTAACAGCCGCAGTTTTGAACACAAAGTTAACGTTGTGAAATGGAAGTACTTAAGTTTAGGCAACAAAAGAGTTTGTGAAACATCAGGGATTAGCCTAAAATGAGTCACGCAAAACCACTAAATAATTTTTACGCCAATCTGTGATGTTTTACTAACCCTAACGGTGGTGATCCATTTGTCTGTGCGGTGCTTCTGTTACGCCGCGCTCCACTCTATTCCTCTGGGTGACGTCAAGCACTTTCTCTATTTCTCGCTTACGTTTTCAGAAACAAGTTTCAGTGAACTATTTTTGTAAAATATGACATTGTATTCCATCCGATCCGCCATGACAGTGATTTGTAATTCTTGAACAGCCAGACAAAGCAATTGCAATCAGCTGCATGTCAGATGGTTTGTAGGACTTGTTGGAAGGAAATATGTGTTTTGAATTAGAGATTTACTTGACTTGTTTAAGCATTTTCATTTGAATGTGTTGTTTTCCCTGCAGTGAGAAGACTCATAAAAGAGATATTCGTCACTCCTGGTTCTTTGTGGTAATAGCGTAATGGAGAGAGAGTTGGCTCCTCTGCTTTCAGCCTAGATGTCACATAAATATAATCGTGCTTTATGTAAATTTGAGCTGTATCATGTATCTCTGTCAACACAGATTCACGTGGGTCTGGCTCAAATGCTTTGTTTAGTACAGTGGAAAGGTCCCAAAATAGATTCCAACACAAAAACGGATGGGATAATACTTCATATGCGTAACCTTTTATACGACAGATTGGGTGGGTGAGCCGTGTTGGTGACATCATAGTGTCCTCAGGACCAAATAGAGACAGGAGACAATGCAAACATGTGCATGAATGAACTGACATAGAAACATCAGTGCACGGTTGTAGGGGAAATTAATATCTACCACACTTGCGGAAGTTTGGGTTTTATTACTTGTTTTTAAATACACACATTTGCAGTGAGGACAGTGACTGAACTCCTTACAGTGATGCTGTTGTGATGCTGGACTCTGAATTCTAGCATGGCAGTCAGTGGAGCAGAAACAATCCTCCTTTGTAAACTTCTCACCACTTGCTTAAAGCACTCTTTTAGCCACTACGCTAATGGCCTGTGTGGTTCCTTGTCTACCTAAAAAAATAAAAAGATTTCTGGGAGTATCCGCATCCCTGGCAGCATCATTGCTTGTTAAATAACAAAGTGTCCTGGGATCGTTGCCATCCACCTGAACACCCACATCAGTATCTCTCTCTGGTTGGCTTCCAGTTTCCCTGTTACTGTTGTGTTTTCTCTCCTGTTTGGCATGGAAGAGAAAGGTGGTTTGTAGAAAGTTATTTTGAGTTTATGTGTTCTCATTCGACCTCCAATGGAACACAGAGATCACATGAAAAAAAAAAGCATCCGGGGCTGTATTGATCCCTTGACTGTTTTTTATTGTGTACTGAAAATCTCCTGGATTTAAGAAGAGAGTCCTTTCTAAATAACCATTTTATGAAAGAAATACAAATTTGAATCCCATTCTACATCGAAAAGGATTGCTCAATATATAGTTGGACTATATTGCCTGTGTCAAAACTCTTTTATAAGCCATATAACTTTCCAAAATAGCAAGGTTGCAGAAAGAGGAAGAAAGTAGGCCGTAATCAGTGGCCTTGCAGCTCAACCATATTTCCACTTGGCTGTTGTGTGTTATGATGCTCAATGTGACCTAGTTCTGTCCAGCCAGCATCTGAGTTCCCTGCTGCAGGTTATACTGCATTGCACTCACTCGCTTCCTGTAAAACTGGAGTGTTTGCTAGCCAGCTCAGCTTCCTGTGGTACTCTGGGTTGCCGAAGACGAAAAAAAAGGCCTGTGGGAATTTGTGCACAGCTGCAGCGGAGCCAGAAGAACAGCGGTGGCTTCTACGCAGGAGCGTGAGTGAAAATCCACCGCTCAGCACTGGCCTCAGCTTTGTTTATCGTCTTCTCTGTGCTTTAAATATGACACATTTAAAGCCTCTGAACCACACAGGTGTTTTCAGTTATTCTGATGGTTAGACCTCTGCTCAGGTTGAAGATGGGCCAGAGCTTTGAATGGCAATTTTTCAGGTCACAAATCTTCATCTACCAATACAAAACGTGTAATAGATTCATTTAAAACACCTATATTGGTTTTCAGAACCTTCCTCTACCTTCACTCGTTCACACACACGTGTCAGCTAGGCCTTTCTAAGGAAAAATCCTTCATTACACATGATATAATGCATTTAGTTGGATTAAAGTCTTCTGTGGCACTGGAGAAGCTTTTGTTTATAGTATTAAAGAAAGTTAAGACACATTAAAGGTCCCATTTCATGCTCATTTTCATGTCTATTCTTGTGTTTTGGGTTTCTATTAGAACATGTTTACATGCTTTAATGTTCAAAAAATACTTTATTTTTCTAATACTGACTGAATATACATACATTTACTGTCTGTCTGAAATGCTCCGTTTTAGCGCCTGAAAAGCCCAGTCTGCTCTGATTGGTCATTGCTCTTGCCGTCTCTGCACCATCATTGCACCCGACAAATGGCTGTATGGGGTCTCCATAGTATAGCGGCACTTTCTCGTGTCCTGACGTCTCGTTTAAAGGCATAGTTTCTGAATATGGGCTGTGTGCATTTCACTGTGGATTGAGCGTTTTGATACTTTCACAGTATTTTCATAGCACCTTGACCTGCTCTATATCAATATAAAAGGAAAACCTGAAAACCTCACATCTTAACATATGGGAACAGCATTTTCATCTATCGCCGATTTGATAGCTTAAAATGGACAATTTACAGTTATAACGACGCTTGAACATGTTAAGTTAACTGCTTCTGGCAACCGCTATCACAGCTTCAGTGTTATCTGAAAATTAACCTCCTCCTAACAAGAATTTGGCTAACGGGCAGTAAAGCAATTCAGTCAAATTTTAACATTTAATAGGCAATTGCATTATCAGTATCACAGGATCCAGCATTTTGGAACTTGAGCCATACAAGAGACTTAAAAGTCAGGATATTATGACCTCTTTTCCAATCAAGCACGGTTGCAAGTCCCCTAACTTAATGTAATACTAAAACACTGGATAACCCTTTAGGCCTAATTCAGCTACTTTTATTCATACATATTAATCATCATACACACTATATAGCTTACAACGTGCGTACAATGTGCCTGTGTACATATTTGTTCCTTCATGTACAAGTGTGTATCTGATGTCCTTTTCCGATTGTGTAATGGGAGTGGAGAGAGAAATTGAGAAAAAGCCTTTTGGGAACAATAGTGGCTTATTATTTTGAATCCCTTGTTCCCCTCTCTCGAAACTGGCTGTCCTAGTTGTAACATGATCACTGTGACAACAGTGGCCATCACCCTAGTTACAGGGCTACAGGTAAACAAAGGGGAGAAGGAGAGAAGAGGAGTCGAGGAAAAGCAGGTAGGAGGATGACAAGGCGGAATTAAGGAGCAGGATTGGACAGCAAGTAAACACACAAGAAAAGATAAAAACGTGATGCATGAGCGGTAGAAATGAGATGAGGAGGAAGGCAGGGAAGGATGAGAAGAAGAGGGGAAAAAGGAGGACAGAGTGGGATGGGAGAGGTGACTGCCAACCAGAGAAGGCTAGAGTCAGGTAAACAGGACATAAATCTGTTGGCACTGGATCGGGGTCACACTGTTCCAGAGCTGTGCCATGACAGACTGTTTTATTTAATAGGAGGAAGCCAGGCTGATTGTTGACATGCAATAATGCTGAGTCACGCCTCGAGCATTGACATAGTCACCTTGAACAGAGCAGGAGGAACAAACGGTTGTGGCAACATGTTGATGGCAAAAGAGATCAGCACAGTTCAGGCACAAATAATGAAAAGAACATTTCTTTTTTTTCAGATTCATTACTTAACACAAAAGGCGATATTCAAATCTTTCCAGAGATACTGACGTTCCATCTGGTGTGATGCTAAAAGTATGTACAAATAAAACTATGCTGATTAAAATACTAATAATGTCTAGTAAGTTTGGTGAATTTGAGATAATACAAGGCAGGCATTGATTTTGAAGCAAATATTTTCCTATATTTTCAGAGAGAGAGAGAGAGAGAAAGAGAGAGAGAGAGAGAGAGAGAGAGAGAGAGAGAGAGAGAGAGAGAGAGAAAACTCCCTGAAGCATTGACCAGTAGTGGACAAGTGACACAACCATCTGAAAACATGGGCCTGGGCAAACTGGGTCATAACCACACACACACACACACACACACACACGGCTACCATTTGTCTCCCTTTAACCCCACAAAAGGAGTGATGCCTATATTTTAGTTTGTCAGATCGCTCATCCAAAATCTTGGATTTGAAGAGTTAACTGAGAGTTAAACCCATACATCAAAGCTCTTGTCCTGTTGGCACTCTCATTCTTAACAAAATTGAATTGAATGCTTTCTGAATACAACTCGAGGCCAACACATGGTGGAATTATAATACAATATGGTGTATCTTGCCAGATCATGGAAACTTTTTGCAGACCAATGAAAGTTTGTATGTTGCATGGTTATCCACCATGTATTCCTGTTTTGGTATTTGGTATGGAGATACTTAGTGACAAATAACTTGCATTTGAATGTCACTATGCTAGCTTTTAGCAAAAAGTGCTTGTTGGATAGTTGATCAACTTTTCCACACCTTGTCAATGTTGTAGCTGCTTTCCGAAACTGACTTTCGCCTTTAGATGTTATTTTGGATAGACCTTCTTCCAAATTACTTTGTTTAAAGCACACCAAACCCTTTAGAAATCTGAGGCCAGTGCCCTTCAACAAGTCATTTGCTGTGGTTGGGTGTAGGGATTTAACAAGGTGGAGGAACAATCTCCACCGGAGTTAGAAAAATCTCCTGTGTTAACATAATTCTCCAACCAAAATGTGTGATTATGTGCTGTGCCACCAGTCATAATAACAGAAAGTGTTTTTTTTCAAAAGGTGAAGGTTTATTCAGTCATTCAATCTTTACTTGGTTATTACAGACATCATCAAAAGTTCTCAGTTTCATTTCTCAGCACGCTCACGTCTTAGAAAGTGAAACACCGCCCATAATTCTCTCCTCTTGGCTTCCACTGATTCCCAGGGTCCTCCCAAGCCATATATTCTCAGGCATGCCAGCGGTGAAAGTGCAGCCCCGATGGTGCACCTACTGTATGTGGCTGAGCGAGAAGCCTGGAGAAGTGGAAGTGTTTTTCCCACACAGTGGTACTTTTCTATCCTCTCTGTGTAGCTCCCATACATTCCTGGAAGCATGAGGGGAGCTGAGATCAGCCCGAAGTGGTTGCTACATACCTGAGGCAAACATGTGCCCTTTAATCATCGTCATGGAGGAGACGCGGCAGCTTTTGGGACAGTCCTAAAGGGGAGGCTGAAGGCCCTGCCATTCTCACAGCTTGTAATTGAAGCCCTGCTTATGTAAACTGTGTCTGTCTACCACGTAGTGATATTTACACACTTGAAATAGAAGGGAAGTAGTTTGTTTTTACTGCTCTGATATAACCATTTTGTGTATGTTGCTCTTCATGTGGTTTTCGTTGACAGAGACAGTCTGGGTCCAGGAGTGGATCAAAAAAGAATAATTAAAAATTATTTTGAAGGGATTGAAAATGTAAAATTACTATCTTTCAAATTCAGGTTGATTGGTGTTGAGGTAGTACAGGAAAAATAAATCAACTTGAAGGCTACTGACCCGGCAACGTGATAAATTTAGCTTGATTGTTGTATACAAAAATTGGAAGTCATAACAAAAATACTTCTTGAAATGTAGGTTTCAACATACTGGTCTTCTCCAACTGTAACCCATGAGAGGCGAGTGATACTCAGGTCCAGACCTCTTCCTCTAAGTCTCATTCTGTCTGTTCCTGTCTCTTACAAAGTCCAAAGTCCTTTCAGTCTATTTTTACACAAACAATGGATCAAACAACTATATGTAATGTGCAAGGTATCACTGACAGTGACCAACCCAACTCTGCAGTTCCTCTCAGTTCTACGGAGCGCTTTAGTGTCTTTTAGCTCATTGTTTGGGTTTTACGGCCCAAAACATGCTGTTTTGGCTGAGTCTCATAGCACTCATCAACCTCATCTCCAAATATAGGCAGCTGTTTTCAGTGAAATAACCACTGATAAACTCAATGTGTGCCACCTGCCCAGTAAATGACTAACATAGTCAGCGACTAGTTGACAAATAAAGAGCTAGATATTTCTTTCACGAGTTAGTGGGAAACGTGGGATGGCCAGGAATTCAAAATATAAAGATAATGTTCCTCTGTGTCTGTGGGATGTATAAATGGGAAACTGTTTGCCAACATTTAACTTTATACAGTAATACAGCTTGTTCCGCTGCCCCCAATGGCCAAAACATCAAGTGTAGCATCAACTGTAACACAAGGTTTATGGTCGCCGTGGTGGACCTGGCGAGAGGTGTGCCAGCCATAAAATGACGTCTCAACGTCTGTCATTCCCAAGTTGAAGGCCCTGCAAGTTGTCATGCCGTGTTGTCGTTCACCTCTGAATTTTTGCGAGTTTAACCAAGGCTTAAGGATTATCTACATATTAAAACAAACAGGATCTTGTCCTGTTGGCACAGTTGTATAAGGATGAAAATATAATTCAACACAAGTTAAACAAAAGCCAAAATCAAGGTTGCCAAACTGCCAAAGCCAGTTATGCTGCTTTTTACTTGAATACAACAGTCCTTGCGGTCTTTTTGGGGCCTTCTTGTTATAGCTACATAAAAACTCCTGCTATTTTCTTTTGCAATATAATGCCTTAATCTACAGCACTAGCTGCACATAGACATTCACATAGGCACATGCCTGCTGTAAAAGCTTGACCAAAGAACGTTTGAACTGTACTGCATGAGGCGTTTGGAAAAATTTAAACTATGTTGGAGCTGTAAAGGTCCCATCAAATTCAAACATGTCTCATGTGACAGCTTTCAAATGACAAAATCATTTGATCCATTTTTATACATAAATATTGATTACAGCAGCTTTAAAGTTGGCTTAGAAATGCTAAATTCCAGTTTTCCACTTTGCTCCTGAACTTTGAAACCCCTCGTCCTCAGCGCCTTGAGCTACGAAAGTATACCAAGAGCAGCTGATACCAGAGATCCACAAATGAACAAAAAGACACCTCAAAACGCAGTCACTCATACATTTTTTTACACTTCCAATGACACCACATAAAAAATCTGTGCTCTCTCCATCAATGCATTTTTGATATCCGCAGGGACCATGTTTGCCTTGACATCATGGGAAAGTCCTGTAACAAAACCTGACTGACAGAGAGTCCTGCAGCGCTCCCACCCATGAGAACATTCAGTCATTCACTCTCTTCACCTGTTTATTATAAGGGCACAGGGGGTTGGAGCCTATCCCACCATGCATAGTGCCAAAAGGAAACACTCTGGTCGCTATCCATCACTATGCTCACACTCTTGGTTCTGCTGTGCTTGACCTGGATGTCTTTGGATTGTGGGATAGAAACCTGAGCACCACGTGAGAGGATGAAAACTGTTCACAGAATGGACAGAGCCAAGCAACTGGAAACATCTTGCTGTGTGACCGCAGTGTTAACCACTGAGTCACCGTGTTATTTTACTAGGACAACATATCCGTGTCGCTGTGTGAAAATCAAGTTACCCCAGTTGATGATTTTTCATGTTCACACAAGTATTTTCTCTTAGTTTATCAAACTTGCACATTGTTGAACTTGTTAAACCCTCTCAGATATCTTTGAATGAAAATAAAAATAAACAAGTCTAAGGTTAGTTTGTAGATCAGCCATATTAGCAGTGAGAGATGTGCTTATGGAAATGTTGAAGGTGCAAACCAAAAGAAAGCTATGCAGGATGGATTTAAGCTGGAGGAAAGGAGAGACCAAGAGTGAACACAATGGGCCAGCTTTAAACTTAAAGCCCCTGGCTGACTAAACCTGCTCAGGTTGAAGCTGGGACTGAGCTTTGATGGAAATTTATCAGATCACAAATTTTCATCTATCAACAGTAATGATAAAGGTGTAATTTCCCCCACCCTTATAGTTGCAACAAAGCTCACTCAGAGACTCAGAAAGACGTCAATCAATCACACACATCACATCAGATTAACTGAAAACAACTGTGTGGGTGTTCAGGGCCTTTCAGGTCCCAAGTGAGCTAAATCAGCTGATAATCCTCCCATGTCAGCCAATCAACTGCTGAGGTTTGGCCGGGACATTATAGATTTGTAGATATTTGGCCGTAAACCAAAAAGTATTGGACAAATTGAAACCTGATGATGATGAAGGACTACAGTTGAAAACTAGCTAACACTGCCACATTTACAGAAATGTTGATTAATGTGCATTGTCCATATAAAGAGTGTAGATACATCAGAAGGATACGTTCCCTTCGAATGCAAAAGGTGGCCCAGGTTCTGGTTCAGGCTCTAGTCTCACGTCTAGACTACTGCAACTCCCTCCTGATTGGCCCTGCCAGCATGTGCCATCCGGCCCCGAGCAGCTCATTCAACCTCCCCAAGTTCTCTGACACTACACTGCTCCCGCGCCCTCTTCACTGGCTACCAATTGCTGCACACATTTGAAGACACTAGTACTTGCATACAGGGCCATGAACGGATCAGCCCCAGCTTACATCCAGGACATGGTCAAACCCTATACTCCAACCCGCCCACTCAGCTCTGCATCAGCCAATCAGCCAACCTGCTTGCTGCTTTTGTAGTTGAGCTACAGAAAACTCAAATTGGACAGTCTAGCTAGTGTTGTCGTGGAAGTTTCTGTTGCAGCAGAGTGTTTTTGAGCGTGAAACAAAAATAAGAGAGTTGAGAACTGAAACCACGCTTGGTCTTTGTATTTTATTCATACCTGCAGGTATAGGAATAACAATTTAAAATACAAAGGCCAAACTTGATTTCAGTTCTCAACTTTCTTATTTTTGTTTCACTCTCAAAAACACTCTGCTGCAACAGAAACTTCCACTACACTAGCTGTCTGGATTTACCCTGCAGATATCTGAGAATAGGTTTAACATAGTCCACATAAATCAACCAAAGTTTAAAATGCCAACATAAAGTACATCCGGCCGAAATAAAAAGGCCAAATTTCAGGCGGCACCTGAACAATCCCAGAAGTCAATGTCAATTTTATTTCTATAGCACATTTAAAAACAACAACAGTTGACCAAAGTGCTGAACAGGGTCGATGTCAAATACATATATAACAAGTGTAAAGATTACTAGAACCAAAGTACATCACAGGGAGATAAACAACAACAGTTTAAAAACATTGAATCCAGGTTAACGAGGGTTAAAAGCTACAGCAAACAGGTGCGTCTTAAGCAGCGATTTAAACGTTTGTAGGGTCTGTGCAGCTTTGATATGCATGGGGAGGTTGTTCCATAGTGAGGGGGCGCCCACTGCAAAGGCTCTATCGCCCTTAGTTTTTAGCTTTGATCTAGGGACTTTCAAGAGCAGCTGATTTGTTGACCTCAGCGTTCTGACTGGAGAATGATGGCATAAAAGATCAGCCAGGTAAGATGGTGCCATTATGTGTTCACGTTTTTTTGTTTTAGTTAAAAGGCGAGCAGCTGCGTTTTGGACTAGCTGGAGCCGATTTAAAGATTTCTGGTGTAGACCCATATATAAAGAATTACAATAATCCAGCCGAGTGGTGATAAAAGCATGGATGACTTTTTCAAGGTCTTTTGAAGGAAGATAGGCCTTTATTTTAGCTATAAGTCTTAACTGGAAGAAACTGGTCTTGACAACAGCACTGATTTGTTTATTTAACAACACGCTGCCGTACAACAAGAAATGTGTTTGGACTAATATTTTCCCAGGATGCTTTTTTCATAATACAGAAAACAGCCACAGGGCAAAAATGAGCACCAGGTCAAGGATTCCTTTGATCGCGTTACAAGCTTGTAAAAAGACTAACGATAAAGATCTCTATCGCTCTCTTTCATCCCATGTAATCCTTCCTTTATTCTCACCTTCCTCTCACTTTTTGTTTTCCATCTCATCCCCGCCTTCCCGACCACTTTTCTGTCTCTCACAAACACTCGCAATTAGACATGAAGCACAATTTGTTCTGACTCGGGACAATTAAGCTGCTGCAGTCGCCTCAGTTCACCTGCTGAGATGTGCAGTAGTGTTGTTGATGTTGTTTGGGAGCTTGGCAACGCCAGTAACTACTGAGGCTTCGTAGCCCTGCTTCTATTTAATCTAAGGGATCTATTCATGAGCTTGTGTGTGGTGTCTCATGTCCTGCTACAGCTGTGTGTGTGTGTGTGTCTGATGTTTCTGCATGTTTCTTTCTGTGTCTCTTTAACACACTCTACCCTTATGTTTACAACTTGTCCTGGCGATCTAGAACATTGAGTTCCTTCACGGTGCTTGGTGACGGAAGCAGGTTCCCACCAGACGGGCAGACAGGTACTCCTCTCTGGCAGTGGCACAGTGTTCAATAAACACTGCTCCAGACCAGTGGAAAGTCCCTGTGGAGGCTCTGCTCTGGGTAACAGAGAGCAGGAGGCCTCCAGGGTGGGCAGTCAGGCATCCTGCAACCCTGAGGGCTAACAACAAAAACATACACACAAGTACATATACACAGTTCAAGATAACAGGACACAGCCAAGATGTATTTCCATTTTTCTACTGCATGGTCACTGTGCATTTTCTAACCTTTCTAACCACAATAACAAAAGAGAGAGTGGTCACCAAGCGACGGACGGGTCTGTGATACTCAGAGCTCATACCTGAAGCCAGGGAAGTGCACCTGGGATGGCTCGTGAAAATAATGTTTTCAGTTTGCGACAATTCGAAAATTCCACAGACAGGGAGCGCTCTTGAACCCCCTCACAGTCTCTGAAAGCACAACTAGTCGATCATGAGTGGCTCAACGGGTAGATCCATAGATAAACTCATCTTTCAAAAATTGACCGACCGGGTTGACACTTCAGCGTGAGAAATCGGGGGTGTGGCGTGTGAGCGTGTGAAACCAGTCAAATGCGTGTCTCACGGCCAATGCGTGAGAGTTGGCAGCCCTGGTAAAATAGACAATTCAACATCAAATTTGCTGCGACCGGAGAGAAATGCGCCTTCTACCATTCCCAGATGGTTTAAATTACTTGTTGTAAGTAGAGGTCCAGCCGATAGACCATGTGAGTTCACGTCAAAGCTGTGATGTTCTGATTTTGTGTGCTTGGTCTGCTTGTACACTGATGTTGGCAAGTAGACAGACTGGAACATATTTAAAAAACCTTAAAGAGCTGCAGTTGTTCCACAGAGGAAATGAATCACAGGATATTTTTGCTACTTGAAGTGTTCTTGTGTGAAAACATGCACAGACTCGAGAACAGAGACATATGCATGTACATACATGCACACATTCAACAGCATGCACTTATGCAAACTCATGTATTCATTTGACCATGTCCTTAATCAAAAGGTCCAATGCATGTGCACACACATGATGGGAGAAGTACTGTGAAGTGTAGTATCACAGGTGGTGTGATCTCTCTCTTCTTTTCCCTGTCTTCGTGCTGGCGCTGCCGTCTGTGCTGCCTGTGTGGGTGCCACCCACCCACCCATCTGTGCCCATCAGCGCCCTTGGGCCCAGAGTCCATCTGGCATCTTCCTCTGTGTCTGTCGAGTTGTCACCTATGACGGCCACCACCGAATGCCTTAACGTGCCAACACTTTTGTTTAGAGAATAAAAAAAAGCTCTGACTGCAGGGAACTCAGCTTCAACTGAAGGGTTTACATAACAAAAAATACACAATCACAATCATTTAATGCATAACCAAGAACCCAACTTTTCATTATATTTCATACACAGACACAATTATTTTCAAATATACACAAAACTTTACACCTCCAACTCGCCAGGCCACCCAACCATATCTGTCTAGCACCACTGATGGCTGATTCACAGATCTAAATTTTAAAGAAGTTACATAAATACACTGTGAACTGATACAAGTTGGGAAATAGACTGTGCCTTCTTACCATGCGTTAGATTAGAAGAATGATACCACTCTCATTAGCTTTGCTTAAACCCTAATGAACACATTATGATATAATGTGTTTATTAGTGAGCTTCAAAGATGCTGATAGGTGGATCTAACTTTTGAAGGCTAGCTTTCCCCCCTACTTCCAATCTGTATGCTAAACTAAGCTAATCACATCCTAGCTCTAGTTTCATATTTAGTGTGCAGATGTGATAGCTATTCCTTTAAAGGTTAGCAATTGTTACACAGCAATGAGAGCTGGAGTTGGCAACAGCATTAGTACAGACCAGCTGTTGATTACATTCAGAACATTAGATTTTCTATATTTAACACAATTTCAAGTAAATTATATTTTTCGTTTGAATGTTTTGGACACATAGATACCTATGTTCCCTTAACTCATACCATTGAATATTGTAATAGATGGCTACAAAGCAGTGGGATCTTTATAGAGTCTAACTAATTGTCAGTGATGAAGCCTGTGGGATCAGACTTCAAATGAAGGAGACAACAGTAGGGCATATTCCCTACATTAAATGAGGATTTTATGGTGAGAGAGATCTTGATATAGTCTTTAGTCTGAGCAGAAGGCATTCTGATGAAGACAAGTTGTGGGTCATTTGCATGTCAAAAAGCTTAGAGACACAAAGACAATAGACTATCAGGGCTGCAAATAGAAACACAGCTGTCAACGCTTGAGACTGACACCAACGACCATTTATAGCCCCGATTTATTAGGGTGGCACAGGGGTGCTTGTTGAAATTAAGTTTAAGACTGATTAAAAGAGACTGATTTGAAGACGTCTTCAGCTAGTCTTTCCCCATTCCCTCACTGAAAGCTGAGTGATCCTGGTTCACGTTTTACAGCATTACAGGAACAGTTCAACATTGTGGGAAATACAAGTATTCACTTTTTTGCCGAGTTAGATGATAAAATCGATACCACAGACAGGCCTATGTGTACAGTAAATACAGTGAGGAAAAATTTTAATGCATTTTAATGAGGGAAATATGTATTTGACCCCTCTGCAAAACTTAGTACTTGGTGGAAAAACCCTTGTTGGCAATCACAGAGGTCAGACGTTTCTTGTAGTTGGCCACCAGGTTTGCACACGTCTCAGGAGGAATTTTGTCCCACTTCTCTTTGCAGATCTTCTCCAAGTCATTAAGGTTTCGAGGCTGACGTTTGGCAACTCCAACCTTCAGCTCCCTCCACAGATTTTTTATGGGAATAAGGTCTGGAGACTGGCTAGGCCACACCAGGACCTTAATGTGCTTCTTCTTGAGCCACTCCTTTGTTGCCTTGGCCGTGTATTTTGGGTCATTGTCATGCTGGAATACCCTCCCACGACCAATTATCAATGCCCTGGCTGACATGAGAAGGTTCTCACCCAAGATTTGACAGTATATGGCCCCGTCCATCATCCCTTTGATGCTGTGAAGTTGTCCTGTCCCCTTAGCAGAAAAACACTCCCAAAGCATGATGTGTCCACCTCCATGTTTGATGGTGGGGATGGTGTTCTTGGGGTCATAGGCAGCATTCCTCCTCCTCCAAACACGGCGAGTTGAGTTGATGCCAAAGAGCTCCATTTTGGTCTCATCTGACCACAACACTTTAACCCAATTGTCCCCTGAATCATTCAGATGTTCAATGGCAAACTTCAGACGGGCATGTATATGTGCTTTCTTGAGCAGGGGACCTTGTGGGTGCTGCAGGATTTCAGTCCTTCATGGCGTAATGTGTTACCAATTGTTTTCTTGGTGATTATGGTCCCAGTTGCCTTGAGATCATTGACAAGATCCTCCCGTGTAGTTCTGGGCTGATTCCTCACTGTTCTCATGATCATTGTAACCCCACGAGGTGAGATCTCGCATGGAGCCCCAGGCCGAGGGAGACTAACTTTTGTGTTTCTTCCATGTGCGAATAATCACACCAACTGTTGTCACCTTCTCACCAAGCTGCTTGGCAATGGTCTTGTAGCCCATTCCAGACTTGTGTAGGTCTACAATCTTGTCAATTGATTGATTGCTTCTGTGGACAGGTGTCTTTTATACAGGTAACAAACTGAGATTAGGAGCACTCCCTTTAAGAGTGTGCTCCTAATCTCATTTTACCTGTATAAAAGACACCTGGGATCCAGAAATCTTTCTGATTGAGAGTGGGTCAAATACTTATTTCCCTCATTAGAAACGTCTGACCTCTGTGATTTCCAACAAGGGTTTTTCCACCAAGTACTAAGTTTTGCAGGGGGGTCAAATACATATTTCCCTCATTGAAATGCAAATCAATTTATAACATTTTTGACATGCATTTTTCTGGATTTTCTTGTTGTTATTCTGTTTCTCACTGTTCAAATAAAATTATAGTTATAGACTGATCAGTTCTTTGTCAGTGGGCAAACGTACAAAACCAGCAGGGGATCAAAATCTTTTTTCCCTCACTGTATGATGGTGCAGCTGCTAGCTTAGCTTAGCACAAAGACTGGAAACTCGCCTAACTCTGTCCAAAGGTAACAACATCCTCCTAATAGCACCTCCGAAACCAACTATACAGTGGGTACGGAAAGTATTCAGACCCCTTTAAATTTTTCACTCTTTGTTTCATTGCAGCCTTTTTCCAAAAATCAAAAAAGTTCATTTTATTTCTCAGTAATGTACACTCAGCAACCCATCTTGACAGAAAAAACAGAAATTTAGAAATTTTTGCATATTTATTAAAAACCAAAAACTGAAATATCACATGGTCATAAGTATTCAGACCCTTTGCCGTGACCCTCATATGTAACTCAGGTGCTGTCTATTTCTTCTGATCATCCTTGAGATGGTTCTACACCTTCATTGGAGTCCAGCTGTGTTTGATTATACTGATTGGACTTGATTAGGAAAGCCACACACCTGTCTATATAAGACCTTACAGCTCACAGTGCATGTCAGAGCAAATGACAATCATGAGGTCAAAGGAACTGCCTGAAGAGCTCAGAGACAGAATTGTGGCAAGGCACAGATCTGGTCAAGGTTACAAAAAAAGTTCTGCTGCACTTAAGGTTCCTAAGAGCACAGTGGCCTCCATAATCCTCAAATGGAAGACGTTTGGGACGACCAGAACCCTTCCTAGAGCTGGCCGTCCGGCCAAACTGAGCTATCGGGGAGAAGAGCCTTGGTGAGAGAGGCAAAGAAGAACCCAATGGTCACTGTGGCTAAGCTCCAGAGATGCAGTCGGGAGATGGGAGAAAGTTGTAGTAAGTCAACCATCACTGCAGCAATCCACCAGTCTGGGCTTTTTATGGCAGAGTGGCCCGAAGGAAGCCTCTCCTCAGTGCAAGACACATGAAAGCCCGCATGGAGTTTGCTAAAAAACACCTGAAGGACTCCAAGATGGTGATAAATAAAATCCTCTGGTCTGATGAGACCAAGATAGAACTTTTTGGCCTTAATTCTAAGCGGTATGTGTGGAAAACCAGGCACTGCTCATCACCTGTCCAATACAGTCTCAACAGTGAAGCATGGTGGTGGCAGCATCATGCTGTGGGGGTGTTTTTCAGCTGCAGGGACAGGACGACTGGTTGCAATCGAGGGAAAGATGAATGCGGCCAAGTACAGGGATATCCTGGACGAAAACCTTTTCCAGAGTGCTCTGGACCTCAGACTGGGCCGAAGGTTTACCTTCCAACAAGACAATGACCCTAAGCACACCGCTAAAATAACGAAGGAGTGGCTTCACAACAACTCTGTGGCTGTTCTTGAATGGCCCAGCCAGAGCCCTGACTTAAACCCAATTGAGCATCTCTGGAGAGACCTGAAAATGACTGTCCACCAACGTTTACCATCCAACCTGACAGAACTGGAGAGGATCTGCAAGGAGGAATGGCAGAGGATACCCAAATCCAGATGTGAGAAACTTGTTGCATCTTTCCCAAAACGACTCATGGCTGTATTAGATCAAAAGGGTGCTTCTACTAAATACTGAACAAAGGGTCTGAATACTTATGACCATGTGATATTTCAGTTTTTGTTTTTTAATAAATATGCAAAAATTTCTAAATTTCTGTTTTTTTCTGTCAAGATGGGTTGCTGAGTGTACATTACTGAGAAATAAAATGAACTTTTTTGATTTTTGGAAAAAGGCTGCAATGAAACAAAGAGTGAAAAATTTAAAGGGGTCTGAATACTTTCCGTACCCACTGTATAAGACTGTATGTGTTGATTGTTAAATCCATACAAAAAAGAAGTGTAAAAAACAAAGTGTGCTGTTTTCTTATGCTGAGTTATGTGCTGCACTAGTTCTTTGCCAGTAATCGTTGCCATCAGACTCCAGGAAGTTACTTGGGCCCAAGGTACGGTTTGTGAAAAAAGCACTTTTTTGATCATGCACAACAACAAATGCAATGCCCATACTCAGCCGGGCAAGCCAAAGCACTTCAAAATGTGTTATGTGTTATTTCAAAATGAAATAGCACATCGTCAACATAAAAACAGTGCTTTCCAAGCCGGAGAGCAAAGTTTACTATGCGGCAAAACCCCAAGAATTTTACCCAGGAAATACTCGTTTATTCTTTGGGAGTGTTTTAATCCAAACCACAATCTTTTTCTAAACTTAACTGTCAGGCATCTGGACGTGCCTGTACCCGGCTCACAGTCACCTATTGGCGGCTAAATAACCGCTGCCCAGCAACTGCGTATAAGTATAAGGGTATACGTATGAAATACTTCTATTTTAGGTATATAATTAATATATGGTCTAGGCTATTGGTGAAGTAGATGATTGCTTTGTGTGTGTGTGTGTGTGTGTGGGGGGGGGGGTGCACCAGCTGTCTGAAGTATGTAAATGCAGAATTAGAAGTAGCCAGTTAAGTATAATTTGACATGAGTAGGTGTTTTTTTCATATTTTTTTCATATACACAGGGGTAAGGAATTTATGTGTGAGCTCTGAAGAGTGTGGTTTTTATGTCTGTGTCTATCTTGTAGAAATAAAACATTTGAATACAGACCCAACTTATAGACATAATTATGAAAGAGGTTTTACGGAAGTAATCAAAAACTAACTATAATCAGATATAATCTGAACAATAATCAGTGGGAAAGTATTACTGGTGACTGCTAATGACACTGACCCACCACAGGGGGCAGCACCTCTCCAGAAAAAAAACACCCAATTCACTACATCCTAAAAAAAAAAACACTCACACATACATAAACACTGTACACACATGCACAGACACACCATGTCATCAGCCTGTTACTTCCAGCCTTCCTGCATCCAATAACAGAATGCCTTGTGTTATTGTACTATAAGTAAGAAAACAGGAGGCTTAACATGGAAAAGCAACTGTTTATGCATTATATTTTAGAGGCTGTATGTGTGTGATGAGGCACAACATCCCAATCTCTCTCTTTTCCTCTGTCATGCCAGCCTCACTTCATCCCTTCCTTCCCTCCCCTCCGCTCTGTTATTATCTCTCTATTAGCCCTGTGGTTGCTCCAGGTTGTCATCCAGTTAATGGCTACTCTGCTGTTTCTCCTAAGTCGTGTACCAATGTTATTACTATAGGTAGTGGAAATGAATCATGTGCTGTATTGGACATGCGTATTAGGCTCCTTAGGGAGAGCTGTTAGATATTATTATCTGGCAGTTTAAAGCTTTAGTGAGTAACTTTTTTTATGTGAATGAACATCCGTTACAGTCATTCAAGCCATTGCCAAATGAAACCACCAAAAGTAGCAGTAGTAGTACTGTACAGTAGCTACAATGCTAATTCAGACTATCAGCTCCACACAACTCTCCCTGTATTTCTGTGTATGGCTATGTTCAGAATCTAGTGTCATCCGGTGACTTTAGCGCGCAGAAACTTAAGTGAGGATAATAGATGATCACGGAAGGCTTGTATCGTGGACACACCAACGGTTTTGTCGTCATTACTTACAATTCCTCATGGGGGCGACAGAAACTATGCACTGTAGCTTTAAGTAAGGTGTGTGCAAGGTGTTAAGACTTCATTTACAGACTACTATGGTGCTACATCTCTAAAATATGAGGTAACGGTTCTTTATAAAGAACGTAATGAATCGTGTGAGAGTGCGTGTGTCGATCATAACAAATGTTGTGGATTAAAACTTGTGTAGCTACAACATACCATGTTCAAAATGACCAAGACACCAGACTTATTTCTGTACATAAAAAAATGGGAGTTTAATTGAAACTTTAGTATCAAAAAATAGCAATATCCATCCTTCACAGCCACAAGTCACACAGCTAAACTGATATTAGGTTATGTGACAACTACGAAAGCTGTTCCACCCGTAGTTTAGCTTTCCATAGAATTCAAAATTAATCTTGACAGTACAAACACCAGATGGACTTCTGATAATTAGCAATTCAACATTACCAACAGACTTTTTAAAGTAGTTAAGTAACATTCAAATGCTCTTTTCAAATTTAAGTAAACTTGTTTTATTCTGCTTTACATCGACAACTGCTTCAGTGCATTCTTTAAAAATAAAAATGCGAAATGTAAAAATAAGTTATAGGAATGCAAACCAAAGGCCAAGTAGGATATGCAAAAAAATTTAGAGGGGATTTTAAGCATAAACAATAAATAAATAAATAGCCACAGAGTGTGGAATGTCTACATGTTTACAAATAAATTAAATGCAAACAGGGAGGAAAAATAATGTACACACAAAAGAGAAAAAAAAAATACACTCTGTACAATATTTGTTGAAAACAAAATACATAAGAGTCCATGAATATTGCATTGATTGTGCATTTCACACCCCAAACCCCCAGGGAGGCCAGGGGTGGGGGCCATGTAGTGTCAAGCAGTGAGATGGCGAGAGGCAAAAAAGAAAAGTCGGAGGGCCACACACCCTGCAACAGGCATGGGATAAGAGGGAGAGAAAAAGGTGGGGGTGGGGTGGGGGGTTAACATTTTTTGTAGACATTCAGAAAAGACAGGATCCAGTTTCCAAACACCTGTTCAGGCTATAGAGTGATTGAGCAGCGTTAAAGAGAGCGACAGAGTTGAGTCAAGTGTTTTTCAAGTATTCCATTGTCAGGAAGAGCCCCCACCTCTTTCTCTCCATCTAATGCTAACTTAGCGTCTTGGCTGAGGCTTGTTGGCTTACAGTGATGGAGAGGAGGCAAAATATATATATATATATATATATATATATATATAAAAAAAAAAAAAAAAAAAAAAACACAGCCTAAACCTCCTCCCCCATTGCATCACAACACAGGCAACTTAGCCAACAGGCCGCGGGCATATCCCAAAAATAAGAGTTGTTGATGAAAGCCCCCAGAAAAGCAGCTTTCCAAAACAAAATAAAAAAAAGGCACTACAAAATCAAAACATTTAAATAAAAAGGGTTTTCTCCAAGCTCTATGAGAGCAGCCATGTTTGAACAGAAGGGCCTTGCCAGCTGCATATACCAGCCTATTAAACACAAAACAAGTAAAATAAAGTTAAAAAAGGGGGAAGGGGAGAATAAATAGTGCTGGTAAGACCGCCCCCCAAAAAAAGTTCCCATATAGGAAACAAGTATTATAAACTGAAAAAAGAGAGGATGGGGAAAATAATATAAGGAAGAACAAATAGTAATAAATTAGAAATTCCCTACAAAAAGAGAAAAATTAAAGTACATTTTTCTTGCTGGAGCAGCTGAGTCAAGCGCCCAGCCACTGATGGGCCAGTTGGGCTACAGGCTTCCAGCCTTGAGTCCATACCCCCCCCCCTCCAGCCACACCCCTTCTTTCCCCAGAAAGTCTTTTAGGTCCATCAGAGCCATCCTCAGAGGCTCTCCTTGCTAGAGCTTGTACTTGACGAAGAGTCTGTGTCGATGGTCCTGAGGCGGATCTCACTGGCGACCGGCTCCTCTTGTGACTTGGGTGACTCTGTTGTTGTCGCCCTCATCCAAGGGTGGTCGCAAATCTGCTCCAGTGTAGGCCGGTCTGAAGGCCGCAGGGCCAGGCACCATTTGATCAGCTGCTGGCACTCTGATGAAGAAGGAGACAAACAATGTTTGAGTATAAGAGGCTCTGAACTCAAAGAGAGAAATTACCAACTGGGTTTTTTTCCTGTACGGTATGTGGCTGCACTGCATATGACTCAAGTTTGTATGGATCTACAATATTCTAGTGTGTAGGCAGCACAGACAGCCAATACAAGGAGAACACACATCCTTTAATTGGGTTACCTCCCTAGGGATACGAGGGTTGTTACACAAAGTGCACTGAGGGAAATCATAACAGCTAAAATCTCAATTTCAGTTATCATGATCTGTCATCATCTGTCTACCAGCCATTTCAGCAGGTAATCCATTATGTGAGGTATTACTCCTGTGGAACTCAAATTCATAATATAGATAAACCAGGAGGTGGATTTAGGGCTGTACCAGTTACCATGGCTAGAGGGCAACAGAGTCAACACATATGTTATGTGCGCTGTTGTGGTTGACTTACCGGCTGACACCCTCCTCCTGAAGTACAGTCTCCCTCTGAGGATCTCCTCGTCCTGCTCAAAGGGGATGTCTCCACACACCATGTCATACAGCAGCACTCCTAGCGACCACACTGTCGCCGAGCGACCATGGTATCTATGGAAGCGGATCCACTCTGGTGGACTGTACACTCTTGTACCTAAAACAAAAGTAGGGAAAGGGGAAAAATGGGGAGGTGAGTGATGATGACAATTAAGAAGGATGCTGTGAAAAAGAGAGCTTGGGTGTAATATTAGAATATGAAAAGGGCATTGGTGGTGTGTCTAAAATGGCTGAGTCATAGTAGCAATGCTTTCAATCTTCCTTTAGCCTTAAAACAAACTGGGTGACCTGCCTGCGTTTTCTCTCTCTCTCTCTCTCTCTCTCTCTCTCCCTCTCCCTCGGATACCAAAAAAAAAAGGCAATCACGTGAACCGCCGACTCGGGTTTCACAACAAACAAATGTTACGTGGCACTGACCTAATACCCACAAACTGCGACTGTTACTCAAGCTTTACCCACACAACAACAACCAGACACACAACAGTGCACTCCATCTCACAAGGCAAGGATGAATCAGGCATTTAAAAAAAAATAGCGGCCGCTAATAAGATTACTAAGCTGTGAGTCATGAATCCATAACATGCGCGTCATACAGCCCGATAAAACACTGGACACTTTTCATATGGCAGCATCAATTTACTGCCGCGATACCGACAAGCCGCGAGACCCTAGGCAAGGAAAACCCTCGACCAAAAACAGAGCACTGCGTCACAGCCTCCTGAACGCCTCCGTATCTGAATATAGCACAGCGGAGCATCAAGGGCAAATACAACCCTGCCCACACGGATATGGATTCATAACAACAAAAAATACACATCGAGCATTGTAACATTTTATAATATCACAAGAGGGGGGTGCTTACCATCGAAATCGGTGTAGACGGTGTCCTTGAGAATCGCCCCTGAGCCAAAGTCAATAAGCTTGAGCTCCCCGGTGCGAAGATCCACCAGCAGGTTTTCATCTTTGATGTCTCTGTGTACTACTCCGCAGCTGTAGCAGTGTCTGACCGCCTCCAAAACCTGGCGGAAAAATCCCTGCGCCGTGTCCTCGTCCAGGGCGCCCTTCTCGGTGATATAGTCGAAAAGGTCCTTGACGAGCTCCGGCCTCTCCATAACGATCAGCCAACCGTCCGGTCGCTCGTAATAGTCCAGCAATTTGATAACTCCGCGAAACGACGAGCTGACCTTCTTTAGCAGCAGGATCTCCAAAGGCACCATAGCCCCGTTCTGTAACACATAAAAGATCAATTTAGTAAAACAAAAAAAGAAACGTTGAAATAATGCACAGCAATTTTGCCTTTAACATCACAACTCCTCCACACAGCAGCAGGCGGGGGGAGGGGAGGGGGGGTACCAAAACAAACAGATCGGGGATGACTACTTACAATTGTTCCCCACTCTGTCACCCTCTCCTTTGCAACATGTTTCACAGCCACCTGAAATAACACAATAAAGACGAAAAATCGTGAGCAAATGCTTTCAATATTGTGAAAGTCACATTATATTCCGTGGTGAACAAGGACGCCCGGCTTTCATGGCGGCACATGCAAGATCACAACACAGACCCCGATCCCTGTTCAGATTCTTACCGGTGCGCCATCAGAGATCCGGCTGCCGGCGTACACTGTTCCAAATCCTCCGCTGCCCAGCACGGATCCCACTTGGTAAACCTTTTCGAAGGGCTCCTTTTCCACTTTAACTGCAAGAAAAAGTGAAGAATGTTAGAGTAAGATACACGTTTTCACAACCAACCACCGTTTAGTACCAGTTTGTTGTTATCGTTTACTGGCTGCACTAGCTCAGCTGCAGGAGTAGCTAGTTTACTCTAAATTAATCGAGCGGAGTAAATATAGGTTAGCTAACGTACGTTTCTAATACCACTTATCAGTTACATCAGTTATATATCAAACCCACCGTAAATGTGGTGACAATGTAACGTTTAGTAACGGCAACCTACCCGACTGGAGCTGTATTTTCACTGGTAGATGGTCCATACTTGAAGGATTGCAAATGTGCGAAAATGAACCAAACTTTGACAACAACATATTCCCGCTGAAAAGCCGGCGAAGACGATTCCGATTCACCCGTTAAGAGTTAGAAGAACCAGCAGAGGAGTGAATTCGAGAGCAATATGGTGGGGTGTACCGTCTTGGCTTCAAGCGAATAATATATCCAATCCAGCAGTGCGCCAACTCCGCCGCACCGCACCCGTCAAGTCGTCTCACGACCGTGAAGTGGTATACTATTTCCCGAAAACCGGCATTAAATTTGCCTTCTGTGTCTCGACTCAAGCACAAAAACCGAAAATAGTCCTCTTAAGTAACAAAGCTCACAGACACTTCGGTCTGTATTGTAGCCGTAGCGAGAACAGAATGTGTTTAAAGGGCCTCCGCAGTGTGTTATTGTCCTGAAGAGTGGCCGCTGTCTGAGCTTTGGCGCGGTCTTCCCTAGCCAATATTTTGACGCGCAGTGGGATAGTGGTATCCCTCCGCCACCAATACAAGTCGACACGTTCCCTTAATTCCACCGCAAATTCGCCCCTTTTCACTATATACACATTCACATGAAACCACTTGTTACATATTGTAATATTATCGTACTTTTATTTTAAACAAATCATCGAAATGATCATTTTTACCGCGCACTACTTTATCATAGTACGAGACGCCCAAGAATCCGTTGTCTGGAACCTTTTGCGCTGTGTTCACTATGGACTAGGAGGCTTCGACCAATTAGATCTCGTATATAAATACCGCGTTTCGTAAATGGACCAATCCAGAAATAGTTATTATAATATAGCAGGCATTTGAGCGCACGTGGCGGTAATTCTGAGTTACATTTCTCCTCCCCTTTCTTCCGCAGTTCTGCAGTGAGAGACAGACAAGATAATTCATGTTTGGAGGGTAAATTCAGTTTGTAGTGTAATTAATTCTCCACAAACTACTGATTACATCTTTCAAGATGTTGCTCAGTTATACATTGAGTACATAAACTCACTTATGGTATTTGTTTACCTTTTGTTTGCCTTACATATTTACGCTCCTAACACGTGGAATGACGTTTGACTGTTATGTCATATAATTGAGACCAACAAATATTAAAAAATTAGAGTTCATGCATACAACAGATATGACAGTTAATTATATATTTTGACCAAGTCTGACTGAGTTATTGTTTTTTTACAAGCATCCTAGCCAAGAGAGGGCAGCAATAACAATGAGTTCAAGATAAACACCAAATAACAAAAACAATAAATTAACCAAAATCTGACTTAAAAAGAAATGTCATAGTTTCTAAACTAAGAACATTTATTACACACATATTCTAAATATAGCTCATAGTAACCGTCTGTATGGCACATTAAAACAGCCCCAGAGCTGTCTAAGCACATAAAAAAATAGCTAAATAAGACCAACAACAACAATAATAACTTAACGAGGCTTCCAGAAGAGCATGTTTTTGCATGTGCATCAAACATTAATTACTTTCCAAGGATGAAAATGCAATTAGCACTATTTAAATGATGATCCATGAATACTCTATGTCATGCACAGCCATGAGTATGAAAACAAAGTAGGCTATAGCACATGGAAACACAATCAGATGGCCAAAGTTTGTGAAGCCAGCTGTCCCATTTCAGGAGGTATATATGGAGGTATATATTCCAGTTTTATTGTTAAACATTTGACATGACCTTGGGCTCTCTGTAAACTCTACACTTTTTATCTTCTGCTACCTCTGATAACCTGTGTAAATGTGTGTGTGTGTGTGTGTGTGTAGCATCAGAGAGTTCCAGGGAACCTTATCTTGCTATAGGCCGGCAAAGTTATGTAAATGTGCACACACACAAGCTGCAGATGAGAGCAGTGTAACAGCCTGTGGGCTAACCAGCAGTGATGCTCTGTATTCACCGCATGATAATTCACACTGCTTCATGTTTCTAGTACTTTGTCACTCATGCAAGTTGAGAAAATACATGTTATCAACACATATGTCTTTGCTATTGTCTAACATAACACTCTATGGGTACATTGCATATTGCAAAGCTTTGTGTTCCCATAAAGGTTGTATGTGCATTTTAAGGGGTATACTGCTATGTACAAGCAGATTCCACAGGGGCAAATGAAGAACCTCAAGGGTTGATTTACTTTAATCTTATACAACATTTACACAAATGACAAAGAGTTCAATGGTTTATTGCATTTTGCTTCAAAGAACGTGTTCAACCCTGCAACAGTGTTAGCAACAGCGTGTTCCCTGCAGAAAAACCTTTCACCTCTCCTGCATGATCATTCTGTGATCATGAGTGTATGAATCTGAAAATAATAAATTGCTTACAGTTAACAGCTTGAATTAGTTTTTATTTCTATGACTCCTAACCACAACCAGTCTCTCTACTCATTTGCACTTCTGTATAGAGTGTCAGCTGAGGAGGGGCACTCTGTACCGCAGAGAAAGGTATATGAAAAAGAATATGTACTCTATTCTCCACCTGTAAACAGATGCAACATGTGAACCAAAATAATAATGCATGTTTGGCAAGTCATGCAAGTGTTCAAATGAAGGTGGAGTGGTAGCGGCTGGAGTGATATTGAGTGTCAAACCCGTGATAGATTTGTTGTCCTGTCCAGGGTGTTTACAGCCTTTCACCCAGTGCATGCTGGGACAGGTTCCAGCCATCACACGATCCTGAATATGAAAAAGATACCATAATGGATAAAAATAATCATCAGCACTCCTTCCTCACAGACAAGCCCCCTGCATGGCATAGGCAACCTTTCCTGACAATGCACCTTACCCACACACTCTAAATAATGCATTTAACACAGTATGGATTGCACAATCCTGTCATTCAAAGTATTTAAGTGTATAACATGCAAATCCAGGTTCTGCAAGACTTTGCCCAAGGCGAGGACCAGTCAAGTTCTAAATTATTACCGACTGTAATAATTTTCCTCTCTTGGTGGTGCGAGCCAGTTGAGTAGCAAGTGAGGCGTTCAGGCAGTTAACCAACCAGCAGAAGCACACAGCTGTTTTGCCGTGGCTTCACATGAACGCATGCTATGCACTTGTTTGCAGCTCTCATGGGAAATCATTGTCAGTTTTTTTTTAATTTTTGTTCCCCAATCCTTTGATCCGTGGATGTAGAGGAAATGCTGAAGGGAGGGAGCAAAAAAAATAAAATGGCTTGTGGCCCACTGATGAGCTGTCACTGTCCACCCTGCTCGTTTTCTCTTCTTTTTCTTCATTTTTTGCCCTCGTCTCTCCACGTGCCTGGGATGCCTCCCATTTTCCTTTGCTCTAATTACTGCCTTACTAAACTGTGTCAGCGACCTGAAATAGTTTTGATGAGGGGTCCGGCTGCGTTTGCATCTGTAATTTGTTGGTTTTCATTGGGGACATATTAAACCAGACACACTAGAGGGTACGTGACCAGATCAGAGCCTTGGGGTCAGCCAAGGTTATTTTTAGCCCCATCATGCTAGTCCGGTGGCAGCCACATCATTTTGGTAAGCCGCCGATTGAAATTGATCCAGCTGGTGCTCTCTGCCAAAGAAATCTGGGGGCTTGAATTTGTCATGCGTCATTCTGGGGTTAGATTCTTTAACATGTGTGCAGTATGTACATGTATGTTCTGCTGGCATGTTTACTGTAGCTATGTCGTCATGTAAAGACCAAAGATTACCTTCTAAAAAGACTGTAGATAATCTAGAATTTTCTTCTAACAGGCAGTGGTGGTTAAAGAAGCCAGCTTATGACTGGGAGGTTGTCGGTCAAATCCTTGGACCAACAAGATAAATCTGGGTGGGGTACTCCGATTTATCTAAACCCAACTGCTCAGCAGATCAGACTGGTTGTACTGGGAAACTTCTACGTGTGAATGTGTGTAAATGTGAGAATGTGATCAGGGTGTTTCTGCAAAAGAGAATCTTTCTTTTAGTGGAAATTCCCTGAATTAATAAATAAGGTAAAAAAGAGAGATCACATTACAAAAAGTGAATAAATACTTATGGCCTTGGGACATAAAAAACACAAAATCATTTCATTCCAATGAAATCATCCCAACCAGTGAATTTGCTTGTGGACAAAGTAAATCCACAGAATAGTTTTGGTCAAAGTTTAATGTTGGTGAATCCTGGCCCAAAAAGTCATGTAATTGCCCAAAAGCAAGGTGTCTTGACTGTGCTGACCTTTGAGGGAACAGAGAGCCGGAGAGTTAGCTATCGTAGCTTGTTAGCTTTGTTGCTCTTTCCTCTCTAATTTAAATATCTTCTGTAAGAGTCGACAGCTTCACAAAAGAAAAATGGTTTGCAGACAGTTATGAGTAAGTAGTATGTATGTATGTAGAATAGTATGTAAGTAAGTAAGATTTAAAATTTAATATGGAAACTTAATGTCTTGATAGAGACCGAGCTAACAAGCTTGCTAATTGTTGAGCATGTTAGCTTGGTGAGGTTTTGTCCCTCTAAAATTAACCTTCTTTTAACTGAAAACCCAAGAAGAAAATTACAGGGGGGAGTAAATGGCAGTACAAAGGTACGTGAGCTACGGTGACTGCCTAGTGCTAGCATGTCTTGGCTGGCTAGCTTGCAACTACAGCAGTTCACCAACCAGCCCTGCGTAATTTCTTTGGGCCACTTTTTGGTGTGACCAGGGGTCTCATTTAAAAACGTGGCACAAAGCACAAAACGGGGCTGAAAATGTGTCTACGCCACTTCCCACGCAAAGGTTGTGAGTTATAAAAAACAAAAAAACTTGACAAGAGAATGTGCGAGAATGTGCGTCCTCCACACAAAACACATCCACATCCTCCACACATTTTGGCAAGGTGTTAACAATCACTCTAAATGTATATTAGCATATATATATATATAAAAACTGCGCTGATCCCTGTTAAATCTTATCATATAGGTCTGGTATAACGAAGCTGTCCCCGAGTGCTGTAATGCCTGCCGTTTTGGATGGTATTATTAATATAGGTAGTCTATAGATCAGGTTTCCCTACACTGTGAGAGAACAGGCCAAAATTATAATTAAATTTGCAGCAATTCCTTAGCCTCTAAGAAGTTTTTCCCCTGCCAGTTGTCATGATCCAGCGAAATGAAAGAACAACTGCCATGGTCATTAACATACAAACTAATCAGCTTTCATGTGCTTTTTTATTTTTTATGGTTAAAAATGGGCGTTTACAGGAGGGGATAAGAGGCTGAGTTACGTACGCACACTTGTGGGTAATATGTGATTTATCAAGGGAACATTGCTTACAGATGTGCGTACGCACGGTTTTATGAATCTGAGTTCTTTTGGGGCGTACGTACACTTTTAGTAAGTTTCCTACACACAGTTTTATAAATGAGACCCTAGGTCTTTAGTGGGACACCTAGATGCAGTCACCGGCAGTACAATAGTAAAACACAGTAAGAATATACATGTATATAGGCCTAAATACATTTTCCAAATGTTCCTTTGAGAGACAGTGTTCCTGTCACTTGTACTAACTCTGTCCAAGACTGGGTAAGGCATGTGTGCTGCATGCAAGCCAGGCCAGGTCACTGAATGGATTAATGTCTGGACTCAGCATTATATAACAATGTCAGGTCAACTGGTCACACTCCTAATCTGGCAGCCACATAGGATAACTGTTCAGTAGCTTTTTTTACACTCACACACACTTCCCTCCCATCTTCCATTTTAAGCTTCTTCTATAGGCCATAACTATGTATGTTTTTCCTAATGTTCAAGATGAATATTATAGATTCCCAGGGTTATACTTGTGTGCATGTATTAGTATGTACAAGAAAGGCAGGCAACAAGAAAGTCAAAGGAGGACCAATCGAGGAATGAAACATGGTAGCATTTATTGCATTAGGTGACATTTATAATTGAGAAATGTATTTTTTTCTAGTTATGTTGGCATTTCTTTTCAGTATCTCAACATGTTGGACACTATTGATGTTGATTAAACTAAAAATGTTTGTATGTTCTTTGTCTAACTTCATTTGGGCAAAAGAGAAATCTAACATGACCCAGTGTATAGACAGCATTGGTGGCAGCTCATTGATACCATCATTGACACTATGGCCCTAAAGCTCAAAGACACACACACACATACACGCACGCTGCCCACATGAAACCACTCAAGGAACACTTGTATGCACACACGCTTTGTCTGCTGCCAATCATATTTTATATTGGCACTTTTCATCTTGAAAACCATCCATATTAGCCTAGCTCATCGGTATCTGAGCTCTCTATCATCTGTGTGCACATGGTGAGTGTTTATGTGCGCATGTGTAAGTACTGCAGGAGGGGACAGAACAAGCCGCAGGCCTAGTGTGGGAAATTTCATAACAGCAAATCCCATTTGATCATTTGGATAGGAACAAGCTTTTATTGCGATAGCTCAGCTTGTTTGGGTTGGTCTTTGTGTGTACCATGTAAAAATTCAAGCAAGTTGCCACAATTTAGAACTGAGGTAGTAAAACATTTTGCAGTAGGAAAGATTAGCACAGTTTTGATGTATAAATTGAAAACATGTGCTTTATTTTCACTGCATCCTTCTAATGGGGATCTCCTTAGGCGACCATATGGATGCAATTTGAGCCATCAAAGCGACAATGCAAGTTTTCCTTGACAGTTGACATACATTCACATACACTCTGAATGGAGTTTTCACCTCTTATTCAAATTATGATAAGAGGGTACTTACTAGGATAGGGCGTCACAGTGGCTCAGTGGTTAGCACCGTTGCCTCACACGAAGTATGCACTACTCAGTAGTAGTACTGGGTTTTATCTTTGGTTCTAGGACCAAAAACACCAACACCACCAAAAACATATATGTTTTAGTTCTCCTGTAACTGCCCCATGACCAGAAGGCACAGGCAAAAAGGCTGGAGTTTGTGCCCAGGCGGCTGCCCGCTGATGGGTTAAATGCAGATGACAAATTTAATTTGTCTTTGAATGAAAATGAAGGCATTTAATACCTTTAAAAAGAGATTGTTATTTATCAGTCAATAATCACTTTCCAAGTCTATAGCTCAAACCCTTATAGAAAACCTTCCCCCGCCAAGCAGCTGGGTTGGTGGTTAATCCTCAGCAGCAGAGCTACCGTATATACCGTCCTCATACTGTATACATGAAAGTTTCAGCTAAGTGCTCCACTTCCCTACAATGACTTGATCCATTTAACTGCCTCATCCCTGTCTTAACAGGACATTGAGACCAAAGCCTTAAATCCCCCAGGCCCATAACCCAGGGAGGGAAGTGCAGCAGGGCCAAAGATGGTCCAAGGGAGCTCTCATTGTACCCTGCATGTTCAAAACATAAGAGCTACTTTTTCACTCTAATAAGCTGAATCCAGGTAAACGCCATTATCTTTCCCCGCCCCAGTGATATTCCATTCTAAAATATGTCCCAATCGCAAAAGACATGATGTGGATGAAAAGAAACAGATGAGCATTTTTTTGTGGTTTTAGTTCAGTATCAGGGCAATGTCCTTGGTGTTTCTGTGCTCGGTTTGGAATGCTTTGATATGGTCAAAAGAAGAAGTTTGACTCATGTCTGACACTGAAGGGAATATTCAAGGTCAACCAGATCCAAAATGCAAGAGGAGAATCCAATGTTATGATCAGGTCACAGCAAATGAACTGCAACCATTTTATACTGTAAATAAAATCTCCTAATCACTGCATTTGGCAAAAAAATAATAAATCAATAATGATAATAATAATAATAATAATAATAATTGTATATGCATAATATAAAATGCAAACAAATAAGAGCTTTGGGACCTTGGCATGATTTATTTTGTAATTGATTAATTCATACATTTTTTTCCAAAAATTATTTTAGTTCAAGTCACATTGATTTATTTAGAATTGTTTTATTTATATGATAGAATATCATATTCTACATATACAATAGAATAATTGCAGCTATACTGACAAAAATGTGGTATGAACATTAAGAAATCTGTGCACTTAATAAATAATCGTAAGAATGATATTCATTCTTTAACCAGTATGACCGTCCAAAAGGTATTTAATTGCATTTTATGTATATTAAAAAGTTGATAAAAAGGTGTAAATGTATTTGGTGAACACTGTAGAAACCATAGAGATTGGTGTACCTGTGAAGAAACTTAGGTCTACTAGTACTATTTACATTGTGACCTGTTAATAAATGAAATCTGTTAATTTTGCTTTTTCAGTCACAACCAGGGTCGTACCTATTACGAATACTGAGATGATGACTGATGATGATTATTTGGGGGATTATGTGACATGAACAGCCTTTTTTAGGCAGATATTAGTTTTTGTACTCACATTTGAATTCCAAATAAATTAATCAAAGATTTAGCATTTCTCTACCAGAATTGCATAGCAGCATTCAGGGGTGTCAAATGTACGGCCCGCGGGCCTGAACCGGCCCGCCAAGGGGTTTAATCTGGCCCTCAGAATAAATCTGAAAGTGAAAAATTGCAATGAGACATGAGCTAGAATTTTTAAAATAAACTGCTAATCCTAAATTGTCCGCTAGGGGCGCATTGTTTTAGACATGGAGCAGCTGAAAGAAGAGAAAGAAAAAACAATGCTGAGATAAACACAGCTAATGTTCAGTGATTACTACGACACATCTACTTACTTTTGTACTCGCCTTTACACCCTCATTAGCCAAAATGTCTTTATCAAAAAGGAGAAAAGTGGATATTGAGAGTAGAGTTTTCCAAGAAAAATGGACAGCTTCCTATTTATTCACAGATGTGAATGGGAAACCTGTGTGCTTGGTGTGTATGCAACACCTGTCGGTGTTTAAGGAATATATTATTCGGCGCCACTATGAGACTCAGCATGGTGAAAAATACGACAGCCTACAAAGACAACTGAGATGAGAGAAGATAAATGAGTTGCTGGTGGGTCTGAAGAAACAGCAGTCCATTTTCACTCGGAGCCGAGAGGTCAGTGAAGCAGCAGTAAAAGCCAGCTACATAATTGCTTACGAAATAGCATTAGCATTAGCATTTACTTCTTTCCACTAAAACAAAGGGAAACACATGAATTCATTGTTTTTTATAGCTATGATGAGCTGTACTATGATTTTAATGGTCCCGCCCACTTGGCATCATATTAGACTGAATGCGGCCCCTGAACTAAAATGAGTTTGACACCCCTGATTTAGACCTTTGGGGTAAAAAAAATAAAATGCTAATACTTTATTTTACAGATAATTAATTTTATTTCCTAAGATGTTTACTGGAAATAAGTTTGTGATTTGATCCTGATTAGAGGGAAATCAATGCTTTGAGACATATTTTTAGATTAGAATTCAACTAATTGAGTTTGTAAGCAGATTTCTAGCAACCAGGTAATGACAGATTGTTACCAACATGTTTCTATGGGAAATGGGTGATTATCTGACTTTCTTTGAGCTTATACTGTATGTCATTAAACATCAAAGATAAGACATCAGCATTGAGTCAATTTAGAATTGAGCCACAAGTTATGCCACTGCACAGAGGATCCTGTAACGACAATTGGTTCCCGTCTGCTCTTTGGCCCGTGCTCTGAAGGATCTGATTGGCCAGCTGCTGTGACAGGCATTGTGCTGTCTGTGTGTCTGTGAGGGCCAGGGCTCTGGCTGCCTGGTCAGCTGTCTGTGCGCATGCACAAGCACACGCACACGCACACGCGCACACACACACACACACACACACACACACACACACACACTTTACCATCACAAACAGTTCAGAAGAAAATGTGACTGTATGCGAAGACATGTGCGTGAGTCATGCACCCAAACCCACACATAATTGAGCTACTCATCCATAAACACAAGCTATAGTGTATGTGTAGCTATACAGTTCATGTTGTGTTTATGTTTCAACTTCCATTTTTGCTGTGGTCACGTCATTACTTATTCACCAGCATGGCTAATAGCCACATGTCACCGCAGTACTCAGACACATTGTGCAGAAATTTAACCCTCAGGAGGCCCTAATCCATAGGTCCTGATGTTATGACACAGTGACAATAACAGCAAAGCAGCTGCAGACCCCCCTCGCCATGACACCTACGACACCAGCACAATAGAAAGATCCCCCCGTGCCCCGCCCCTGACGCTCCAATCCTTCACACCTGAGTGCTCACACTGAAATGAAAGTAAACGGTGGGAATAAAATATAATATTAATAAAAAATAAAACCCCTGCTTTCAATTGGTTTAAAGCAGCAATTTAGCAAGACAAAAAGCATCGGCTCAAGCTCCAAAGACACTGGATTCTATATTTCCTATAATCCTACATCCCCCATAATGCATCTTGACAGCGTCTTTCATTAGACTGCCCTTGCCTTTTATATGGCCACGTCTCTCAAACCTCCAGTTTGTAAAACAGGCTTTCTGTAAAAAAAAAAACTGTCCAAAACGTCAGTTTTTTTCTCCAAACTTTGGAGCGCATCCTTCAGTGCCACGGAAGACATTATACGACAGTTTTCACAGGCGGAGTGATGCTCCCTGTGATAAGTAAACTGTTTCTTCACGAAAGAATTGGTGAAATGCCCATTTTAAAGGAACCATCAGCATCTGAGAAAACTTTAAAAGTAAGACTAATAAAAGGTGGTCCTTGTCCATAAAACCCTCCATTTTGGTCTTCTCTAATAAAACTCATCAGCATTATGACCTTCTGCATTGAAATGTCACACCACACTCTTTCCTATTCTGGCCAAACCCACGAACACACGAACGCACGCACGCACGCACGCACGCACGCACGCACACACAGGTAATGAGAATTAATTGCAAAGCATCAGCATGAGCAAGAAAATGCTTCCTAATGATGGGCCCGACTAATTGCATGTCAATATGCTTTGCACACTCAGCAGTTTAACACAAGACTCGAGTCGTCTGCTGTAATTGGTTACCTTTTGCATTGTAATCACAACTTCCCCGAGAAGCCGGTGCCTGTTGAAGATAACACTGAGTGCTTATTGAATAATTATATGCATCATGTCCAATTATTATTTTCTGTGTGGCTTTTGCCTCACATGTCAATATTGGCAATGTTAAATTTCATCATGTGATAATGATTCTTCTGGAAAGTCTTTGAATTTTATAACTCTGGTTGATTGGTGAGGACAATATGGCAGCGTTGTTTGATGATGAAAGGAAAATTACCAAACGTATATTTGTTGAATGCCAATAGCAAATACACGTGAGCTAGATAATTAGCAACTCTTTTCACATGTCTACAAAGGTAAAGAAATAATTACTGTTTCCTGTTTTTTGGCTTGTCTCCGTGGCGCCAGTGCACAGAGGAGAGGAGCAGCAGAAGTCGGCTGAGATTTCCCGGATAATGTGAACCGCATCACGGGAAGCCAAACACACGTTCATCTAAACTCACTGCCGGACTGAAAATCAGCAACATGTCTCTAAAATATGGCTGATCTGGTTTTTAAATGAATCAGAACACTGCATGGCATGATGTTGGCTCCCAAGAAGTTTCCCACAAGAAGAAAGTCATCCCCAATACCTGGTGATTTTGGTCACATTTAAAAACAAGCAAAAATGGAATGTTATTTTGAATAGGAGGTGAAACAGCGAGTAGTGGGAGGGATACACAGAGAAAGAGTGAAATAACAAGTCTGTATCCTTAAAGCAATTGTTAACCTTTCAAAGCTATGCAGCGTCTTACGAGATAGAATGTGTAGATAAATGCCAGTGCCCCTCTGTTCTTCATTCCTGTTTCTTTCTCAGATGGAAGTGAAGATGGATTGTGGGTAATTACGGAAGGCCCTTGAACTGTGGTAATTATGATCAGAAATGCTCACAGCTGAGAGCAGAGTGAGAGACCGAGTGTTGGCATGGCAACTGCAAACGTGTTCATCATTTCTGCCCTAAAGGCAAGGGAGGAATCCCCTCTTTTATGGGACGAAACACCTGTGTGTAGAAGCCTCCCCCACCATCTCTATTTATTGCCATGCTCCTTCTTCTTCTTCTTCCACAGCTCCCTGTATTTTGCACTTTTCGCTTGAGTCACTCCTTCTCATCTCCTTCGTTCCTCACCTCTGAACCTTTGTCTTACTCCCTCTCTCTGTCTGTGTCTTTGGTTTACTTCCTTTCTTTCCCATTAGGGTCTTATGACAAGTACCAAACAAAGAACAGTGTGTGGTAGCTTTCATCTTTTGGCTTCACTGGACTGACTCTTATTTGGCCCACTTTACACCGAAAAGTCCCAGAAATCCCAGGAAGTAAATTCAGCGACTGTCAACACTGAAAACTACAGTATAGTTGTGCTACTATCAATTTAAATACTTCTAGTTTTATCTGCAAGGTTTTGCAGACCAGGGACTAAATTTAGATCCTGGTTCTCGGTTATGAAACGCGGGTAAAGTTTCAGGATTTCCCGGAACAGTTCCTGTGGTCGATAAACAGTTATGTTAAAGATACCACTTTTGTTGCAGCAACACTGTGGTATCTTTGTGTTTTAACAGATGAAATTCTGCAAACCTGCTTTAGCTAGCATTAGGCCTTCTGGAAGTACCCTTAATTTCCCAATAATATTTTCTATAGACATTTTGTAAAATCCCACACAAACAACATTTAAACAAACACAACCATTTCCAACAGTCCATTTAATTTCCCTCATGGTATTACTTAAGAAGAAGGTAATACAAAGTGATCACTACTTAGTAGTACAGTGTAATATACAGTACACAGTATATCTGAAAAGGTCATTCTTAAGGGTCTAAGGTGAGTCTACATTTATCCTGCTAAAATGGTCAGTAATTACACTGGATTGTTTTTCACTATAATACATATCTTTTTAGGTATTGAGTACAATTCAAAGTAAGCTATTTTAAATACTATTTTAATGAAAAAAACAAGCCTTTGAGCATGAATTATTCAAGAGCAAGAAAAACTCTGAGGTTTGTCTGTCCGTCATCGCACTAAACCGAAGTGTTTTTCCATGTTAAAGGGATTTCTCTGGAATTGACGCTTGAGTGAATGGGAGTGAATAAATAACAGATCAAATCAGTAAGTTATTTCTATACATGAATGCACAGTGAATAAACTGTATAGAGGTTTCCTGGAACATTTGTTAGCCACACCTAAAAACACAAGAGAGCTTCATACCATTGTTTTTACTCCACTTGCCATCTCTAATTTGAGTGATAGACAAAGCATGCTGGGCCGGTGTGTCCTCCCCCATTCTTCCTGCTCTTTAATTGGTTCGTCAATAGAGGACCCCTGTCTTTGTTTGTCAAAGACCCTAGAACACTCACTCACACAAACACACCAAAACCAGTAGAGGTATGTGAGCACACTGAATGGGCCCAACTATTTCCAGAGGCCTCTGTCCCTGTCAGCTGATTAGGAAACGATGATTAAAGTTATCACAATCTTTCCACAACGGAGAACACCTTGACTTTCACAGGCTGTGTTTGTCCTCCTATCAACACTACGTTGGTGTGTAAATAGTCCCATACTCACATTTCTGTGTCCAATTTTCCATGAGCCACCCAAACAATCCACCCATTGCCATGATATCCAATACATAGAGGGAGTCATGGTATATGAAAAGACAATAAGGCCAATACAAACAATTGCTCTTGGATTTTATTTTATCAAGGAATTGCATTTGTAATGGAGAAACGCTCCGTGTAACGCTTCTCAGGTCAATTTTCTAAGTACAAACGGACATTTGGAAAAACAAAAATGGGTTCAAATATCCAATTTTTCATTTTGTTTTCGGCCTTGACAAATTACAAAATTGGATCTTTAACCTGTCTTTCCAATTTTCTGTTTTTATTCAGAGGATCATAAATTTAGAAAATTACAAAATTACGTCTGGGCTCTTCCTCGTTCCACATACTTCCCAACAATTGATTAGACATCATCGTGGGTGTGTCTGGAACTGCTTAGGTGGGCATTCAAGAAGACGACGCTGGATAATTACAAGAATATAATTCACAATCTTGTTGATAATTTAGGTTATACTTGTGGGCAAGTGTAAAACTTCTTACAGATGAACTTTGGGCTGAACAGGGGGGCAAGAATCTCGTCATTACACAAGTTTTGCACAGAGCGCAACATACACAGGCTCATGGGCGTCCCTTTAGTTTGAAATGTGCATTTCCAGAAGGGCTGGGTACAATAACACATTCATTTTATTTTCCTGTAGCTTACTAATGTAAATGAATAAAATGTATACAAAAATGTGATGATGTCCGACATGTTTTATGAAAAAGAAAGCCTTTTCAAACTGCATTGGACAGGCATTCTAAAATGCATAACGTGAAAAAGCTTAACGTGGTAGGCTACCTAACCAAAAAGATCAATGATTACCAACTTTCTTTCTCATGTTGCTCCTCTCAATCTCCACTCAATCAGTATCATCTTCACTATCCCCAGCCTATTAGCACTCCACACATGTTGCCTGTTTAAGCTTGTTAACTCGCCTACAAAAACCCTCTCCAGCCCTCAGTAGTTGTCTGGTCTCACCACTACATGACATATAGACGTGGCCCATTTTGCCGCTGTGCCAGCTCTTCCTGTGTTTGTCTCCAGTGAAGTCTCCTGAGTTTTTTTGTATTTTTGACTTTTGTTGCCCTGACAAAAACCTCCATTAGACATTTGGATGTTATTCTTTGTCCTGAGTCCCTAATAACATAATTTTATTGTGTTTGTTGGCAAACTGAATATTTCATTAATGTGCATCTCAGTGGTGCACAATGTGACGATATGATGAAATCAAATGTTTAAACTAAGTTACATATCTTAAATTCTTGCATTTTATTTTGAAGTTAGGGTATTGCCCTCTCCCCAAAATCTATTATTATTGATATGTTAACCCTCTCCTTGACCTATTAAGGCTGCCACCACCACTTCTCCAGCTCAGCATTTATCATACAGTTCCTTAAAAGAATGCAATCTGGGTTTTAACAACTGTTTTGTCAGATCAAATGCTTAATGGACAGATTGGTAGTGGTGCAGTGGGCTTTGACAAATAGTTATTTGTACTGTAGTTCCACTCCCTTTAATCTCTTATCAGTGCACAGAATGAACCCCTGATTAAGATTGGCTGTGACTTTCCACTGTTTGACCACTCTGAGGTTACTGTTCCAAGGTGACCACCAGCTTGTGGACGAATGTCCACCGCTCCCTCTGATCTTTTTCCACTGGGAACTCTGCCACATGTGACCTGGGCAGGTAAAGTATTAGCAGGACGCTGTGAACTTTGCTAAACACATTTCTAAAACTGACCTAACGTAGGTCATGCAGTCACTTTAATATAAAATGTCTCATTTGTCTTGGTATTTGTCTTGGTATTTTGTCTTTTTTTCTATGGGTGAAATCATTAACAGAAAATGTCTTTGATCTAGTGTCACCTGGTCACTTTCAGGAAAACACTAACACTGTGTACACAAAAAAAAAACATTAAAAAAACCCGCTGACCATCTTTTAAGATGGCAGATTTGCTATAAGTCTGTGGAAAGAAACATTTGCAATTTTTAAGTTCTTCATGTTAGATCTATTGTGAGTTTTAGCACACACCTTGAAATAAAAACCTGATAGAAGTGAATACTGCTGTGTTGGTCAAACACTGCAGTCTGCCATGGTACATAGCAACATAAACAGTGTGTCTGGGCACAGATTAACACGACAGTGTAAAAAAGGTCAGGAGAGGCTGGAGTTGTGCAGCCAGCTGCTTGATGAAAATACCATAACAAGGTTTCAGGCTGCAAAAAGTAATTAAAAATCATTCCTGACCAAAAGTGATTTGACATTAAGCTGCCGCTGGGATCTGCTGGCCTGTTGAAATATCGACCATACTGGTGGGAAGTAGGTGCTGATAAATGGAAAATTGCTAAAGCCCTATACTATATTTTACAGTGCAAAGGCTATCCTTTTAACGGCTTCAGTTAATTTTGAACATAATACCATTTTGGTAATGTTTGCTGAGATAATTGGGAGAAACTGGTATTTTCCAATGATTGCCCAGGTTCTTGGTCTGAAGAACTGCATGATTGGGCGTGGTACTTTATTTGGAAAACACAATGGCAAACTCTACCAAATTCCAGCAGTGGTAAATCCAGTTAGCCCGCAATGGGATTCATGGTGAAACGTTACACTGTGACCAAAACACTGAGTGATCGTCTGACTTCGCCTTAGGTACAAACACAGACGGGCATCAAAGAGAACGGCGCAGCATGTTCTTCATGTGACAATGCGTGCGTGTGTATTAGAGTGTGATTGTGCGTGCACGGTATGTCCATGTCCACACACTTACACTGTATACCCTTGCACCTGTGCGCTTGTGTCTTTTTATGAGCTCATGAGCTGGGGTGTTCTCCCCCTCAAACCAGCCCCTTTCCCCTCCTGTGTTTGCCTCATGATCAAAGCCGCTGCCATGCCACTGCTCCTTTTGATGCTCTAGCACAATGGAGCCTGTTGAGGTTTTGATTTCTTCATCCATTCAGCTTCATAAAGGCAAGGCCTCACCCTCCTTGTCCAATGGGCAGGGGGAGGGAAGGACCCTGACAGGACCCTGAAAGTTTCCTTTAAGTTACAGTTATCTTTATGTCACTTCTTCTCAGTTGAACTGAGAAGGCTTAATCCGTGCACACACACACACACACACACACACACACACACACACACACACACACACACACACACACACACACACACATACACACACGCACACACACACACACACACACACACACACACACACACACACACACACACACACACACACACACGCACACACACTCTTGTTGGTACCTTTTGTTGTTACAACAAAACTTGTGCTGTTTAAGCTACTTCTCATGCGTTAAGCTGAACTAATGTCTAAGTTTTGATACTGTGACATGCTACACTGTTGAACGTTCTGTTGCCACACCAATAATGATAGTCTGAACACAAAGTGTTTCAAACACCTTTCATGACCTACATTACCAGGGCTGTAGTCTTGGACTCGATTCTGGACTAGAGACCTTTTTTCTATGTTTTTTTCTATGGACTTGCTGGTATTTGGACTCAGACTTGTCTCGGTTTTGGTCACTGGTCTTGCCATATATGGGATTTGGTCCAGGTGTCTTTATTATATTTATGATAATATTGGAGGGATGTTTAGCTTTTCACAAGTTTAGACAGCTAGCTAACGCTACAGCGACGTTTGCTAGTGTTAGCCTAGCCTGCTAGGTTAATATTACGACTACCTTCAGAGTTTTCTATATCTGTGTCCACATTGTCATCATAAGACCTGTGGTGTTAGTGCTCCTTTTGTACCATAATTCCATCCATCCATCCATCTTCATCCGCATTCCGGTATCGGGTCGCGGGGGCAGCAGCTCCAGCAAGGGACCCCAAACTTCCCTTTCCCGAGCCACATCAACCAGCTCCGACTGGGGGATCCCGAGGCGTTCCCAGGCCAGGTTGGAGATAAAATCTCTCCACCTAGTTCTGGGTCTTCCCCGAGGCCTCCTACCAGCTTGACGTGCCTGTAACACCTCCCTAGGGAGGCGCCCAGGAGGCATCCTTACCAGATGCCCGAACCACCTCAACTGGCTCCTTTCGACGCGAAGGAGCAGCGGCTCTACTCCGAGCTCCTCTCGGATGACTGAGCTTCTCACCCTATCTCTAAGGGAGACGCCAGCCACCCTCCTGAGGAAACCCATTTTGGCCGCTTGTACCCTGGATCTCGTTCTCGTTCATGACCATAGGTGAGGGTAGGAACGAAAATTGCCTGGTAGATCAAAAGCTTTGCCTTCTGGCTCAGCTCTCTTTTCATCACAACGGTGCGATAAACAGAATGTGATACCGCACCGGCTGCTCCGATTCTCCGACCAATCTCACGCTCCATGGTCCCCTCACTCGCGAACAAGACCCCAAGGTACTTAAACTCCTTCACTTGGGGTAAGGACTCACTCCCCACCTGAAGAAAGCACTCCATTGGTTTCCTGCTGAGAACCATGGCCTCAGATTTAGAGGTGCTGATCCTCATCCCAGCCGCTTCACCCTTGGCTGCAAACCGATCCAGTGAGTGCTGAAGGTCCCAGACCGATGATGCCATCAGGACCACATCATCTGCAAAAAGCAGCGATGAGATCCCGAGCCCACCAAACTGTAACCCCTCCCCGCCCCCGACTACGCCTCGATATCCTGTCCATAAATATTACAAACAGGATTGGTGACAAAGCGCAGCCCTGGTGGAGGCCAACCCTCACCTGGAACGAGTCCGACTTACTGCCGAGAACCCGGACACAGCTCTCGCTTTGGTCATACAGAGATTGGATGGCCCTGAGAAGGGACCCCCTCACCCCATACTCCCGCAGCACCTCCCACAATTTCTCTCGGTCATACGCCTTCTCCAGATCTACAAAACACATGTAGACTGGTTGAGCATACTCCCAGGCCCCCTCCAAGATCCTTGCGAGAGTGAAGATCTGATCCGTTGTTCCACGGCCAGGACGGAATCCGCATTGTTCCTCTTCAATCCAAGGTTCGAGAAGGCTGAGAAGTGTGATACCCCTGTAATTGGCACACACCCTCTGGTCTCCCTTTTGAAGAGGGGAACCACCACCCCGGTCTGCCACTCCTTAGGCACCGTCCCAGACTTCCACGCAATGCCGAAGAGGCCATAATTCTATTGAATTAAATATTAAGCTTTGCTCTTATGAGATGGGTGGGTTTTTGTTATGTTACACATAAAGCTGACTGGCTATAGTTAGCCTGTACATATGCTAGTGGACATTAGCTAACGTTGCCGAGCCAGCCAGCAACTTTGCAGTTTCGGCGAGCTAACCACAGCAATATTGTCACCCACAATCAACTTTTGCTGCTAAAAGCAGTCAACCTGCTGAAGGATACAATGGTGTACAAATTTACACCTAGATTATATGATGTCAAGGGGAATGGATTTACTGTACTTACAAATCCTGGGTGTTGTGACACTGTTTTTGCTTTTATATCAATAAATAACCAAAATTGATTGTGCTGATCCTGTCATGCATAATTCTTTTTTTTCTGTCCTGGACTCGGTCTTGACTCGGACTCAAACCTTTTTGAACTCTGTCTTGAATTGGTCTCGATTAATCCTGGTCTTGGACTTGTCTTGAACTCGACAAAGGTGGTCTTGATCTTGCCTGGTCTTGCCTTGTACGTTACTAACCTATACAGCCATAGCATTACATGAAAAGGTTTGTTTGGTTACTGCTGATCTGGTATAAAGATGTTTCCATAAACTGAATGTTCTCTTACTGATAGAAGGATCTTGAAACTATTTTTTTTAAAACATGTGAAATGGCAAAACAGATGATTCAGTCGCCCACAAAACCTAAATGTGAGACAGATCCTGTAGCTTCCTCTAAAACTCGAGGCAATAATGGAAGTGACACCCACAGTTGAATTGCTCATTTATCTTTTTTTTCTCTTCCTGAGAAAGAGACTAATTTGCATGGAGAATTAATTTGAATTGGTTGACTGGCAACTGGAAAGTCCAGTTAGATAATGGGCCTCAAGGATAATTAGCTCTTGAAATATTATTCAAATGCTTCGTTCTGTCCCACTGCATTGTCATTTCTCACCGCGTTTCAATTAATGTTCAATAAAATGAATAAATGAATACATCAGAGAAATCATACAATGGAGCAAACCATCCCAATGATATGAAGACCCATTTCTTTTTCTTATTTCATGAATTAAATTTCTGTTAGTTATTTCGGATGCCTGATAATGATGTCATGGTAGAGGTAAATTCTTTTCTTTTGATAGAAAAATCCACTGAACTACTTACAAGAGCAGTTCTCTCTAATGACCTTTTCCTTTTGTTGTATTTTTCATTCATTGGTCCGAACAGACCACACGCATGCACTCACGCACACACATACACACGCATGCACAGAAAAGTAATTATATGAAAAGTATGATTTATAAAAATGATTGACAGTGAAAAACAAATCATGGCAGTTTGTGAAAGATAATATGGAACACAATACATTTGTTGACAATTAATCCCTATTCAAGCAGGTGGAGCACTAAACCGGAAGTAGCGGGCACGGCTGGCGGAGGTCTCTAGTGTGTCTGCTCCATTGGCCCCATAGTGCAGAAGCAGCGCTGATGTTCTGGGTAATTTTATAAGCAGAAGCTGAACTTGTTTGGCAAGTTGCTCAGCATATCAGCGTGCAATTTCATGACATTTTGCTTACTTCTTTATACATTTTTTGTATCTCCCCCCTGGCATACATGTGCAGCACAAGCATGTGCACCAGTGCCATTGGCACATGGGCTTTCTTTTCCTGGACTCCCCTGCATGTGATGCTGAGTGCCTGAGATACACAATGAAAGCCAGTCACCAAGTATCATCTGAACATCACCACTCAATCATTTGTGCTCATTAGTTACCCTCATAGAGATATACCAACGTTTTCCACCTAATTTCATACGATGTTACGTAAGGGTCCTGTTCATGTTGTACAGACATATTAATTGCATTGTGTGTCTGTTATAAGGCACAAAGGCACTCTAAAACTTGCCCTGTTAACTGCCATTTTAGCTCAATGGAAGCTTGTACACGTAGCTGCAGCTACTCAGTGTTGCCTGCACCAATTCAGATTGGGTTATCGAAAGTACTCCCATATTTATAGTGATCAAGATTAACATAAAAGTAAGTGTTTAGGTTGTCTTCTTTCCTGAACCTCCCCTTTCTTTATTTCTGGCTGATCGGAACAGAACAAAGTGTGTCATAACAACAATTTTGCACGTTGAGGTCTGTCTGGAGCTTATCATGTAGCTTATTAAACATTTGTATGTAGCCCACAGTGTACTTTGTGTAATAATGACACAACACAATACCTGCTCCCACACCTGATTCTGGGCTGTAGCTAGGGCTTTAGAAATCTTCAGAAGTTGATAGTTAAAGATAGTAAAATAAAAGTAAAATACCCACCTTGTAAACTCTAAAGAATGGTTCGGTCTGATTGGATAAATATCATCATAAGAACATATCATGTTCTTATGGCTAATGCATTAGCAAGCAGTAGCTTATCTAACTTCTTTGTTTTTGGTCACTAAACAGCAACCTCCAGGCCTTGAAAACTGAAGCCAATGTGGAAGCGCCTAGACCTGCATCTTTGGCAAGCAAGGGGCGATTACACTGGTTGAATCCAGGTCGTTCCGGGCCTTTCTGTGTGGAGTTTGTATGTTCTCCCTGTGTTTGCGAGGGTTTCCTCTGGGTGCTCCGGTTTCTTCCCACCATAAAGACATGCATGCTAGGTAGGACTAGAATCGAAAAATAGCTAATTGGCTAACACTGGCGCATTTACAGAATTGTTGATTAATGTGCATTGTCCTAATCAAATAAATACATCTAAAAAGAAGTCAATTATATAGAAATTTATGAGAAAATGACCCAACTTCTTGTTTGATTTATTACCTCAAACATTTTCCTAATGAGATTGTGATCTCAGTCACAAGGTCTTCAATACAGCCTGGTCATATTTAGAATAAAATAGATGATAATGCAGGGTATGCTTTAGGGTGTGGCAACCTTGCGATTGACAAGTCACTATCACAATGTTGTCTGGGTTTTGGTTTTAGAACGTTGACCCTTTCACAGTGTGTTTTCAGTTCATGAAAGTTAATTTGAACATTTGTTCAGTGTTTGTACTACGTGTTGAAAAGACACTCTAAGAAGCTGTTTGCTCTTGCACCTTGCTGACCAAGCTAGCTAACGCTAACATCTGCATTGGATAACTTAGCTCCACCCTCTTGTCCAAATAAAAAAAGAAAGCGTACCCCCTATGGAGAGCTTCTATGCTAACAAGCCATCACCTTCCACTAGCATTCCATTGAGTCCCATTCATTTTGCTTTAACTTTACATCTGAAATACATAAGGATTCTACTTGTCCATATAGCTAGGCACACTTCGCGCACTATGAAGCACATTTCATACATTGTTAAAATTATTGCAGTGTTAACCTTTATAACTATTCCCCAGAATAAAAAAAAAAACATTACCATCATGAAATGTATAAAAAGATGTATACATTGTTTTAACATAACATTCCATGCAGGCACAGATTACATGAGAGGCCCTACCTACTACGGCTGTCCTGATCTGTTCTGTCTCTATTTATGGAAACACTGAGGACATCCATAACTGGCTTCTAAACACAAATTGCTGCTCAATATTAACAGTCTGCAATGAAGGTGTGAACAATGCCAAGCATCTAAAACCGTGTTATGGGGAAGACAATGTACTACTATGGCATTTCCTGTGCCCTGAAGGGAATGGTGTTCACACGCTAAAGCACAAAATGTACTAGGAGAGAGAGAGAGACAGGAGGAGAGGTGAAAAATAATGTGGAAGGGGAGGGAACAAGAAGAAAAAAAACCCACAAGGTTTCCAGGGAGGGGAGGTGATGAGAGGGGAAATAGCAAGAGAGGTCAGAGAAAAATCTATAATACACTCCATCAAGGACACTCTGAAAGGACATGTGTCTGTTGTTGGACACGGAAACATGGAAACGTTTAGTTACATGACAGTTAAATCTGGGCTAGACCCTCATGTGTGTCCGAGTCACTTCTCGTCTGTGACCTCTCAATAATCTTTCACTGTTGACACGTGTCCATGCCAAGCTCTGTTGAATGTCAATATGATACAGTCCACGCTCTGATATGGCAACAAACACATCAGGGAGTAGACGTACGGTTACGATAACTGACACACGTGACCTGCTGACTGGACCCATAAAAGTTATTGTTGTGGACCATATTACACACAGACGTCAGTGGGAAAATTCCAGCATAATTTTTGCTTTGTTCTTTGATAACTGTTCACAAACAAAATCAACAATTATCACCCACAAGATCAACTGAGTGATGTGACGGTCAGAGCCGGATTATATGGAAAGATTACACTAGGCATACTGCATTTTTTGGGCCTCCCTCCAAATAGATACTTTGTTTAGTGAATTAACAAGATTACTTTTAACCGCCACATGATTATTATGCTAATTTATTACGGGTCCAAGCCCAAGGGTGCTCGGATCTGCGGTAACCAAAGCTACATGGTTCACACAGCAGGGCTGTGGAACCCTACAGTTTTTCGAGAGATTTTTTTTTTCTTCTCCGCTTGAAATTCCTGTTACAGCCTAAACCGTACATGTTGGGGTGTGCCATTTTCAGGACTGGTCCAAAACTCCGCAAGGACCTCAGGCACAACAATTGACCCATTTCCACTACTAGGTGGCGCTATAGCAGAAAAAAACGTGTTTTTCCCTTTAACTCCCAAACCGTACCTCGCACATTCAAAACCCACATATTCACGCGTTCCCTGGATCAAACTGAATCTCCTGATATAGGCCACGCCCATTTCTGCATAGACCTTTATGCGTGAAAATCGTGATTTATCAAAAACCTACGTTTTCAAACTCCTCGTAGAGAGTGCGCTTGATCTGCACAAAACTTGGTACGTAGCATCTCCAGAGCGACCGAGTTAATAAAGAATTTTTATAGGATAGAAATGTGCATATTTCACAAATTTGTGTAGCTAACTATAAAAACACCAACTTTGCCATATCTTAACCATAAAATGGCCTCTAGAGGGTGCTATAAGTACAAAAAGTTTGTATCTCATGAGCGGCTGATTCAATTTTGACAAAATTTGGAGGGTACCACGTAGGGCCATTTCTGAGCCCACCCCTACAGTGGGGTACTGATTGGTTAAAGTGGGCGTGTCCTATGAGATCCATGTTTGGATTCACCACTTACACTGATGTGAACAACTTTAAATCTACAGGGTAGATGTGCAATGGGTCATGACTTCACATACCAAAAACTACATATGTGGACCACTAAGTAGCACTATACTGTGTTTTTGCCTTAAATTCCCACATTACACGTCGCACATTAAAAAACCTAACATCAACGTGTTCACTGAATCAAGCATGCTATAGGCCACGCCCATTTCTGTTTAAAATATGCAAAGCCAACTTTTTTAAAATCCTCATAGGCCGTGCGACCAATCTGCACGAAACCTGGTACATTGCATCTCCAGATGGACCTGATAAAAAGTTATTAAAAGAATTTTGCTACGTTACAGTATGCGCAGTATGGGTCAACATCCCATTACGATGCTCTGTACCAAATTTGGCTATAAGCAACGTTTATTTATTTTGGCCAAATACTCAACGCATTTAAATTGGAAATTTGCCATTGCAATATCTCTGCCACAATAAATGCTATCAACACAAAACCTATGATGCTTGTTCGGCTTGGCGCTCAGTACCAAATTAGGTAAAGATAGGCCATTAGGGTGCGCCATAGTTAACGTAGAACATTTTGGGCCCTTTTATCCCTTCTGAGTTTGAGCGAGTCGTGTACAACGCCAAACGGCACTTCTGATTCATAGCTTAATAACTTTATAATGATCACAAGTAGAAACATACAGTCTTTTGGAGCTAATAGCTAACAGTTGCCCCGTTCTGCTGATATTTTTGTAGTCATCCTAGCCCTTACAGAAGGTTTCGTATCCAGCCTAGACGTCCAGAGTTTTTTGGGATCTTTGTGCAATTAATCCATACTGTTACATTCAAGATTGATACACTGTGTGTAAGAAATGTAAATAGTTTGTCCTTTATATGAGTTATAATGTTCAATATGTTGTTTTTTTGCAATTGATGACTCCAGATATATAGAACTGTTTTAGACAACACAAATGCTTATGTGGCCTTGCTGCGTGCGTGATATCAATTCATATCTGTTTTATTTATTTATTTGTCTTTATGGCCCTACGGCTTTTTTATCATTCAAATGACCTCAATGCAGCACAAATATTCTCATAGCCCAGTTTTTACTGAAAAGAAATTATGTTCATAGATTGACTATGGACAGTAGTTTTGATGTTTTACAAGCTTTTATAGAAAATAAAACCAGACAAACCAGATGTAAAAAATTCTTTTAGGGCTCGGGGATATTTGCAACGGCAATGTACCGCAGACCTTGCAACTCACACCTCTCGATATTTCCTGGCATTTGCCTACTGTTACACTTTGGGTTTGTGTAAAGCCCCTCTTTGTCTTTTTTCCACTTTGCTGCACCCGAAAGCATCCCAAAAAAGTGGTAGTATAACCATATGGCTAGCTAAAATACGGAACCAGAAACACATTTTCCTACAATTGGAGTGGAACATTTTTAATGTACTTTTATTAAAACAATATACTAATCTATACTGTATACTATATAATAATATACAAATGTTAGATTGGAAATTACTGGGCCACATAGTGGAAAATGGGCCTTAGGGTGTCTAGAACGCCTATGCCTAGATCTTGGCCTGATGGCGGTCAGGCAGCTGAGAGGTTAAAGGACAAGCAGGATTAAGTTGCCAATACAAATTGTGGATCAGCTGCAAAAATGCACACTGGGGAGTTGAAAAAGAGAAGCACTCTCTCCTCCATCAGCAGCTATTCTCCATGTGGCTGACCTCCAACCCCTCTGGCCTAAACGATGGAGAAATTTAAGCTTAGTCAGGAAGATTAGTGCTTTTCATATTCTTCCCCTCTTTCATTTAGGCGTTTTGTGTTTCCTGCTGTCAATTAAATCCACAGACTTTGCTCCCTTTCCAACAAGTCTTTCAAATTGAAAGAAAAACAAATTGTCTCCACCCCTGCAAAAACGACACATAAGAACAGCTAGTAATTGGACCTTGAAGAGAGATTTTGTCAACTATTTCCAGGGTCAAGAATTAACTTTAAAACTGTAATTTACTTCTCTGTTATTGGGTCCGCATTAATCCATCTATTGGTGTTTTTACATTAATGGTACCTGCTCACCTTAACTAGGCTCGACCGTGGTGCCCCCGTCCTCTTTTTTTCTATTGCAGACTAGTACCGTTAATTAGTTTAGTCTAGATTAGTCTAAATTAATTTCAAAAGAAGTTGGAGGCAGCAAGATAAAAAAGCTGGCTAAAATATTCAAACATGCCGGGTTTGTTCAGAACACCCACGTCTGTCAGTAGCAATGATAACACAGTGATTAGTGAAGATTCTCTCTGAATCAGTAGTCTGCAAGTTTTCACGTCACCTTTTGGTATCGCCTCAGCTCGCTTGGAACCTCAAGTGAGGTGGTACTAAAAAGTACCCGTTAGCAGGTACCAGGGACATTTTTTCGTAATGGAAAACCATAGAAGGCGAGTAGTAGAGGTAAGTCGAGTAGATACCATGCAGTGGAAAAACGGCATATGTGCATCGGAGCCAGCCCCAGAATGTGTCTTACTGGTACGTCCTAGGAAATCAATTGGAATTCTATTAAAGTGCCCATCTGTTCAGATTGTAAGATGAAGACTTGTGTTCTTCAGATCCTCACCACCACCCATGTCTAAACTTAAATGATTTAGCAATGCATTTCTAACCCATATATATCTCTTCAGCTTTTTCTATATCGTGCAATATTTTCCAAATGAAGTCCTGCTCTGCTGGTTGAAATGCAGCAGGCGTGCATGTGTGTTAACTGTAAGTGTGCAGGGTGTGCTCAGTAAACCTTCCCAAGTTAAATAAAGATACTAAATCCGTAAATTGGAGAAAAGTTGTCCCAAGGAGTGTCCTGATTCCTAGGGATATCCCTGCGTAGCATTGGCCTCAGCTTGGTAAACATACAATAGCTAAGCTGTGACTCACATACTCACAAACTTTGGTTACTTTACCAACAATGACACAACTCTGTACTGCACACTTTGGAGAGCTAATGCAAATCACCAGTGTTTCATAAAATGTAGATTGAATCACCTAAGGTGTCCAAATACCAACAGAATATGTGCTATTTGAAGGAACAAAATCTTTTTTTTTTGTGAGTGAATTTAAAAGTTGGATCTGAAAAAAGATAAAACACTTTGCAAAAGCACACATTTAGAAGCTTTGCAGGGAGTAAAAAATCCCAGGCTATCCCCAGAAGGAGCCCACACTGACACCAGTAGCTTTTACATAAGCGGCTCGACTGCATTAGCTTCCATTATTCATTCTCTACTCAGCTGCTTCAATCCAGCCCAGACTGCTCACCTTACACATTACGCATTCATTCACAGTAGCGCTTACTCAAACACACCGTCAGGCACAGTGTGTTCTGCCTTTGGGCGAACACACTAACATAAACTTACTAACCTTTTCAATGACTGTTTTATCAGATGGGTAACGACGAACACAATTGTTTATTGTTCAAATTTATGTGACAGCTGACAAGTGGGATTAGTATTTAGATTTATGAATCCCCTAGGTATAGCCTATAACTGAGTGAGTGAAGGGGAACTGGATTGTTGTCAAGCTTATTTCAAGTTGCTCTGAATGTGGATAACATGAAGGTAAAACTGGTTGTGGGACACAACTTTAACCTTTGTAGCCTTTTTGTTCCAAAATGAAGATTATAAAGCAACCTCTTTCTTGACTCTTCAAAGTGAACATTAGCAGAAAATAGCACTTTATTGACTAAGTAAACACATTAAAACGGAATCATAGTACACATTGGAAAGATAATCACTCCAAAATATTGCAAGATGGTAAAACCCACTGAAAACATGCACTTTTCACACAGATCTTGCTCTGCTCTGCTTCCTCAGGGAACTCTCACATACTTGTCTTTTATCCATGCGCATACTCACGCACACACGTAACTAATTAATGTTCCTGCTCCTTTTCTCATGACTTTAGACGTAAAGCTTCCCTCTAATCTTGTGCCAGGTAATTGTTGGTGGCTGTTATAAACACACACACACACACACACACACACACACACACACACACACACACACACACACACACACACACACACACACACAGATCCTTGTATAACCTAACACCTCTGAGCAGTCGGTGAGATCTGCGCATTCTGAATTTTTATGGTGAGAATGACAATCAGTGCATTTTCCCTTGACAGGTATGGGCCTGCCACAGGCAGGCCCTGACCTGTACATGCATGTAGCTTGTGTATTATATTTAGCTGAGGCAATATTTACCTCTTATGCAGGCCAGGACACTGAAACAGTATTTTTGCTTTTTTTTTAAAGATTATTTTTTGGGGCTTTTCTTCCTTTATTAGATAGGACAACTTGGTGAGAAAGGTGAGAGATCAAAGACATGCAGAAAACCATCATAGGTCAAATTTGAACCCTGGACCTCTGCATTGAGGCATAAACCTTCCAAATATATGTGCGCCTGCTCTACCCACTGTACCAACCTAGCCACTGAAACAAACACTTTGTTCATATAAGCTTGTTTTTTTGAGTTTACAAACTGCTGCAGGCTTCTGATTATCCTGCGCCTGCCAAAATGAATTTACTGGCCAAACAGACTGTTTGAATGTCAAGGCTACATTTATCCAGTGTGAGGCACACTGTGTGTCTCTGTCTGTCCCCTTTGAGAATGAGGTCTGGAATGTCACCAATGTGAACCAAAACTAGGCCAAGCACAGATGGACCTACTGCTTTGCAGGCTTGCCAACATGTCATAGGGAGTGATTGTGTTGCTTTAAGAACTGTGTGTGCCACAGTTTGCTGTTGAAGTTGCAGAATTCACAACTTAAACAGTGCTATCTTTTGTTGGCATCAAAGACGGAATTGATTTGACTGGAATGAGCCGCATAGAATCAAATCAAATCAACCTGGATCAGACCAGAGTGACTAGCTAGCATATGCCTTTTTGTTGTCGTGACACCAAATAACCAAACTGTGGAAACTCACAGCAACGGGTTGTCCTGGGACATGTCTGTACATTACTCTGTGATTCATCATGTCACACAGTAATGTACGGCATGCTCAAACCACTTGACTAAAGGCCCTAGCAGACCACCGCTGGCCAATGGCGGGCCGTCAGTGAGCGTCTGTCGCCCTAGTTTGGCACTAGCTTTATGGTACTAGTTGTCAGCGACTTTTTGGCCGATTGAGCATGTGTTCAAGTGCAATATTTTGACCCAGACATGTGACGCGATGCAACAGTTGGCCTTCATCGCCGCTAGTTTGGTGTGTCTGGGCCATAACAGGAAAAGAAAATGGCTAACAATGCCAGCCCCCAGAGGGTTAACTGGCCATTAGAGCTGCACAGTACATATGTCTATTTATATATATAACAAACACCAAGGTTATTCATACTGATGTCTAGAAAACAAATGAGTTTAATCTCAGTTCAACATTATAAATCATTCCGTGCCCACCCACGTTAATCCCCTCTACATTTTAAGATTGGGTCTCCTTCTTGCTGAGTAGCTCCATCATCCTTCTGACCCATTTATCTACAGGACTCTGCCCAGGTAAATCTGCACTGATATCATTATGTTCCCATTAAAGTCCCCTAGGGTATCCAGGGCAGATACATTTAGACCAAGAAACCTTCCAACTGCACAGATGAGACTGGCAATTTAGGAGAAAAAAAAGCTTTTGGTTTCCGGTTACATTTATTTGTTGATGATTAAAATTGTCAATTGGAAGCCATTTTTCTACAGATGACTGCATATCATACTGATGATAATGCTTGCTGTGTAGCTCTACATGTCTAATTAGTACCTATGAAAAGCATTTATGGCGCAATTGAATTTATTGAGCATGGACAGTAAAAAAGTAACAACCATCTGCCATGTTGCATTTCCTCCGCAGTAACGAGCATGTCTGATGTTATTTGCCCAGTGCTATCTTCATGAAGAGCAAATATAGCACTTGGGCCTTATTTCAGCTTTAACGGAGGAACGTAGGAGACCGAACCTGGCTGCCTCCTTCAGTATTCCCAGTATGTGTGCACCTGTGTTGTTATGTCTCTATCTCTGCATCTGCACGCTTTTTTTCTGACTTTAATGCCTGACATTTCAGCTGCAGTGCACTTGTTCGAGGCTACCTGACATTTACATGTGGCCAGCTATTAGTGTTTAAACTAAATATTACTACAACCAAGATCAACAGACACTGACCAGACACGGGCGCCGTGAGGTACCACTCCCCTTCCTTTCTTTCTGACTCGCTCTACGCTCTGCCTTTTCTTTCTGTCCTTCTGAGCCAAGCGGTGTATGAGGACGAAACCAGGCGGGCAATTACGACAAGAGCAAGACGCAGCAAGAGTGTCAACATGTAGTAAAGAGCAGAAAGCCCACTGTCTGGAAAGATTGAAGGAGGGAGACAGTGAGGGAGGAGTAATCAAATGAGGGAAAAAAAGATATAAAAAGAAACTGACAGAGATTGACAAAGTGAAAGAGGCCAAATAAAAAAGACAAAAATAGACACAGAGACAGTCATAAAAGGCACAAGAGGAAGCCAGACAATGTACAAAATAGAGCCAAGGGAGCACACATGACACATGACTAAACAGAAGGAGAAACGTGTCTTTTCTTCCTTCGTCGAGAGGATTTCCTCGAAAGGGCATCACCACATAGTTTATATTCTGTTCCCGACATAGACACGTGTTTACAAAGGCATCATTAAAGGAAAACTCTTAAAGTTTTAAAGGGCAGTCACATTGAATTCTTGTTTCTGTTCACAAGTTCAACACACGCAGAGGACGGGGAAAATAATATATCTGCGTCTGTTTTTGTCTCTTCACTCTGTACTCTGACTTTTAAGGGAAATTGAGGTCAGTCTGTATGTTCTCATATCTTCATCCATTATGACTATTGGTCATGAAAACATTGCACTCACCACATCCATCATATAGATTTGGGAAACATATACTCTGGCGAGAACAGTTTAAACAGAATCATCACAAAAACTCATTTGACTGCACTCTAAAATAAACACCGAAAGTCCCTGAGAATCTCCAGAGCTTTAGCAAACACATCAACAGTTATTGAGCAATTAGCTAAAACTCTTTATAGTAGCAAGGTCCTTGTTGTAAGGTCTGGTTAATCGTAATTTGCTCTTACCGGTGTATCGCCATGCGTATTTTGTCCATAGCAAATCTTTGCCAATTGGTCCCAAAAGAGTAAATGCAGTAAACAACAATCATTCTCCGAATTAACCAAGCAGGCCTGCCTTGTTGCATGATCCAAATTGTCTCAAAAACCTGCCATTTTCAGCCTTAAAGTTGCTCAGAGGTTCTGGTTAATATTTCTCGATCAAAACGGAGTTTAAAATTAACTCAAAGAAAGTGGTTAAATGAGGGACATCTGGCAGAAACTCTCTCGTGAATGAACATGTTGTCATTACAGACTAGGGCGGGGGTGTTCAACATTTTTTTAAGCCAAGAAACCTAACTGAAAGATAGATGGATCAGGGACCCCCTACTACATAGTATATGGTATCAAAAGAAGTTGCATATTAAACTGGGCCTACAACAACGTGGAGGCTGGCCTAAAGCCTTTAAACCTTTTTTGTATAGAACACTAACCAATAAAATAGCCTAATAACTGCTTGCCTAGTTTTATAAATCATGCTGTAATGGTAAACATACATGTGGCACAGTGAGTCCTCAGGATGAAATGTATCTGTTGATGGCTACCATGGTGACTACCTTAACTATAGGCCAGTAAGCCGATCATCAGTGGAGATTTATATTTGCTAGTAATATGTTATGTTCATGTTAACATGTTTTAATTTTTGAAAAAACTTAACAATTGCATTGACTCTGAGGACCCCCTAGGGTAGGGTGACCAGATGCCCCCGGTTTCCGGGACAGTTTTGGTGACCTGTCCCCGGCTGGATCTGTCCCCGGTTTTTACTGTGACTGAAATGGTAATAGAATGAAAGAAAGAAAACTCTGACCAAACGGAGCCGATAGTCGCACACCCTCTACCTGCAGCCTCAAGACAGCCAGAGCCAGCCCTGCTCAGATCTCAGAGATGTTTTAGAAAGCCGTATTTTACGATGCTAAAATCACTGATTATTTACATGGAGTTTAGCCAACACAATTTCGCACTTATGTTTTAAAAAATGATCTTAATCTTTAACAGAAAGGTTGACCTCCTTAGAAATCCTTTCCATAATGTTGTCAGACACTTAGAATATTAATCTGAGTCTGTCAGCGGCAAAACAAGCACTTTATGAACGTAAATACAAGCTGGACAATTATCCCATTAACTTCCATTGTAGCTTGTTTCTCTGCTGCCGACTGCAGCGATCTCGTTTCATACTGCATCGATGTCAAAGGAAAATCTTTCCTCAATAGTTTTTATCGTATCTGATACTCAATAAGCTGTTGCAGAAACAAGCCTGAAGCAATAAAGCAAAAACTGTCAGATAAATGTAGTTCAGTAAATATGACAACATTATGAAATATTAAGACTTTCTATCTTGAAATATTAAGACTTTCTATCGTGAAATATTGGGACTTTTTAATCTTGAAATATTAAGACTTTTAATTTTGAAATATTAGGACTTTCTATCTTGAAATATTAGGACTTTTTATCTTGAACTATTAGGACTTTTAATCTTGAAATATTAGGACTTTTAATCTTGAAATATTAGGACATTTTATCTTGAAGCATTCCCCTCTGAGGTGTAGTGGAGTGGAGTATGAAGTAGCAGCAGGAGGGAGTCTAGGGTCAGACCTGGGGGGGCGGCGTTTTAAGTTTTACAGATAAAACATGACGTGATTTGGAGGTATTTACGCTTCTGAGCGGAAAATGTCCCCGGATTTTGTCTGAGACATCTGGTCACCTTACCCTAGGGGTCCCGGACCCCCTGTTGAAGATCCCTGGACTAAGGGATCACTGAAGTGAAGGACCGTGAAGGTCTGTACAAAACTGCATAGTGACCCCATGCCAGAAAACACCCAGTCTGGTTAATACCTTTAATATATATAAAATATATTGATATTTACCTTGTCAGTGAATTTGTTTGAAAAGGCCAATAGACATATGGGGCAGCTGGGGCTCAGGAGTTAGAGGGGGTTGTCCATAAATCATGTGGGTGGGTGGGTGGGTGGGTGGGTTGTTCCCTTACCAGCTCCTCCTGTCCTCAAGTATCCTTGAGCAACACACTGAACCTGCAATTGCTCTTGATAACCATGGCAGCCACTATTAGTGGGTGAACGCATGGGCAAATGAGAGGCACATTATAAAGCACTTTAGTCTAAAAGCACAATATAAACGCAGTACATTTACTTTTTAAAAGGTGTGATATGCGTCATTACGCAATCCTGAGAAACAGACGTCATTTTTAAAGTTTTCATTTGAATCTAAATCAATCCAGCGGCCCAGGCCTCGTGCCTGACCCCAGCCAGTCCTGACAGCAGCGTCACACACTGTCTTTATCACTCTGTCAGGATGAATCGGGGGGAGAGAGTGAAGTGGAGAGAAATCACCTGGAATCTTATTAAGTCCAATAGCTTTAGTGTGTGTGGAAAGCAGAGTGTGCAGGCCAGGTCCCAGGGGAAGAACTGTGGCTCGGATTAGTTAACCCCGTTTTACCCAGGCTGATGCTTGGCCTTCATCCCTGCAGCAGTAAGCTCTTAATGAGTTCGCTGCCTACTTCTCTTTTTTTTCCTCTCCCTGTGTTTCCATTCATCCTGTGTATCCATGTATTTGCGTACTGGTCATTTGTCCCTCTTCTTATCTTCTTTTTTTCCACAGTTACCTTGTTTCTTCTCAAACAGTATAGCTCTTTACCTCCTCCCATAGAACCCTTTTTAATTTCTCCCTCCTCTTTCTCCCCTACCCCACCCCCACCTCCACCTCACAGCATATGTTCTTCTCCCGGGTCAGGATTAGGGCCTTTTCTTGTTAGTCGATTAGAGAGAGACCCAGAGTGACAGACAGCAAAAAAGAAGGAAGAGTGATACATTGCATGATCTTTTTTTCTAAGCCTACGCCAGGTCATGGGAAAATTATTCATTTAGTTTTTCAGTTTTATCAATTGAATAATCATACTCACATAAGGCTGGATCTCAGGGTGAAATAGGCACAGTTTGATTTTCAAGTAACACAAACAAATAGGAAACCAAAAGGTCCGTTTCAACAATGTTGCTACCAAATCAATGCTATAACCAAATTTGTTTATATAGCACTTTACAGCAACCAGCAGGTAACCAAAGTGCTTAACATCAGGAACCAAGAGTAAAACACACATCATACAATAGAAAGAATGAACATAGAAAACAGTAAAATCAAAGAAAGAAATAGAAGAATGAAATTGAAACACCACTGCTATGTATTAAAAGCCAGACTAAACAGATACGTTTTGAGTTTGTAATAGTGCGAGTATCAGGGGGTAACTTGTTCCAGAGTCTCGGGGAAGCAACTGCAAAAGCCTGATCACCCCACCGTTTATGCCTGGACCTTGGGACTTCTAAAACTCGCTTATTTGAAGAATGCAATGACCGGCTGTGCTACCGCAAAGTTAAAATTTCGGACAAATACTCCGAGGCCAGACCATTTAAGGCCTTGAAAACAAATCTTAAAATCTATTCTAATGTGTGCACTTCTAGATGTATTTGTTAACAAGCGAGCAGCAGCATTTTGCACAAGTTGAAGACGTGAGATGGAGGTCTGATTCAGACCAACATAAAGACCATTACAGTAGTCCAACTGAACTTTTCTAGATCGTGCCTGTTAAGGAAGGGCTTAACTTTTCCAGGAGACAAAGCTGGAAAAAGCTCATTCTAACATTACTGATCTGAAATTTCATGCTGCAATCAAAAGTACCCCCCAAGTTTTTGACAGCTGACCTATTGTAAGATGCCTGAGCTCCCAAACTCAAAGCTGGACCATTTTAGCGTGCCTGAAGTACTGAAAATAATACGCGTTGTTTTATCTTCATTCAAATTAAGAAAGTTTTCCGAAAGCCACAACTTAATATCGGTGATGATTTGATTTGATCATCTGCGTAACAATGAAATGACAGCTTGTGCTTTCTGAAAAATCACAAATCCTATAATAAAAATTGCTTTCAAGTGTCACCATCAGTTACTTCATGTCCACTGTAGCTGACTGGATTGAACTCTCTCCAGGGGTCTGTCTGACAGTCTGTTACTGAGTATCAATGGGACCCTTGAAAAACCTCCTCTAAAACACATCATTGTTTCTGTGCGCAATACAGTCTGCATCACAAGGAATGTAATAATGAACTATATGATAATACATGCATTAAAAAAACAGAGCAACGCCTCTTTCCCAAACTGTACTACACACATAAATAATAAATAGGGAAATTATTCTGGAATCTTGCCAGGAAATCAATAGGAAATTACAATCCCATGAAATAAAGTGATACCAAATTCTGGCTTCTTTTGGTGGTAACTAGTAAATTAACATGTATGTTTCTTTGACATGTAGGTTACTTGTGATCTCTTTCATTTTTTTTTTATTTTAAATTCAGATGCAATTAATTATTGTTTCTTTTTTAGTGCATTCTGGCATGCACAAAAGAACATTTGACCAATGTCAAAAAATACTGTGTCAAGGTTTACAAGTGTATAAATACAGTCATCACTGTCAGACCAACCCCCCATGACACCCTGCATTACATACTAAGTGAAAAACTAGAAACATACATAATAGTAACTTTTGTTGGTTGACTCTCAGTCTACAATCTATCTGTGTTCAGAGAGAAGGCTATGTGAACACGTTGATTCCATACAAAGTCAATGGAAAGACACACTTAGACCTAACTTTGAGTGGATATTTCCGAGACCTATCTTCTCATCTCAGCCTTGGTTGTATCCTGTGTAGCTGTGAAACATGTATAAGGAAGGAGTGATTTGTTTATACTGGTGCATAATGGAAAGCGTGGCTCACCCCCCCATATATGGTAGCAGGAAGGTCTCAGGGGAGAGAAGTAAGCTGTTATAACAGTATCTTGCCACACAGTCACTAAGTCTGGCAGTGGCCTGCACGTGTATGTTTGTGTGTGTGGGGCAGCCAGCTTGACTATTTAGGGGAAAGAAATTAACTGATGCTCCCTTTGGGAAGAAGCGGGGCAGGATAAAGACTAGCTACTACATGATAGGTATTCCCCCCTTCTCCCTCTTGGGGGTCCATGGTTGGATTAGCCCGTCCCTCAGAAGACTGCAAAAAGGAGCCCTGCTGTCTCATGTAAAGTGATCTTACAGGGAGAAAAAAAAAAGAAGAAACGAGGGAGAAGTTCCAATTTTTTCAGCTTTTTCTTTTGCTTGGGTTTAGTTCGATGCTTGTTTAAACGGATTCCCAAAAGATGATGTAGCCGGATTTGTAAATGAATCCGTGTGTGTGTGTGTGTGTGTCACAGGAAGTGTTGTGTTGTGCATTATTCCACGCTGATGAATGAGAATTCCAAGCAGACAAATCCGTTAAGAGCCCCCGGATGCAGGGTCATCTAAGGGTTGACCCATACTGTAAGTTATGAGCACTGGAAATATAATCAGATAAAATAGGATTGAAGCGCTCTAAGCTCATCTATTGCAGAGACCCCCTCTGTTGGGGCTTAGAGGCTGATTAGGGCATATGATATTAAATCCTCTTTTGCCATTGTGTGAGTATGTGTAGCTTTCTTGTGTGTGTCTATTTGTGCCGGTATGTTCCGCCCGCTGCTGTTCGGCGTTGCGTTGGGGGCTTTTTACCCCCCTCGGTGTGAGGTCAGGAGTTCAGTGGACGCTAAGTAATGGCCTTCAATCAACATCCATCACTCACTCATGGGATGCATGGGTGCTTCCCCAAAGCCCAGGTAGGCAAGAGCGGGGCTAGGCTCAGTGTCACTCCCCAACTTGTGAGGCTCCATTAGATTAACATAATATCCTAATTATGCTGTTCACACATTTTTGGTAACGGTGGCTGAAGGGTAATAACTTTTACCATGGGAATTGTTAATAGCATTGGCATTTTAAGGCCAGCGGAGCAACACAGGAACACACACATTTGTTTCCTTTTTTCTGAATCATTTCTGTTTCCAATACATAACTGAGCCAAATGTCAAGAAAAAGATAAACATTTTGTTTTGGTAAAAGCAGGCAGAGTTCCGCTGTTTAGCAGTAAACACATTGAGTGTGTCATGGACGTGGCAGTTGCTGGTACACGCTGACTGAAATCCTGATTGCTGTTGTCACGTGATGACCTTGCAACTCCAACTCTGACAAGAAATACTACATTGGTTAAATGCTGGTTTTAAGAATCATGCAGGAAATGAATCTTCTTTATCATAAAACAGAAGTGGAGTCATCAGGGGGATGATGTGAGTAGTAGGACCATCTTTCTTCTGTCTGACTCTTGTCATATTTGTCCTCTCAAAGAGTTCTCCACTAATTTAGCATCGCAGTCTGTCACGTCATAATTCAGCTGTGAGTTTTCATCAGCTGCCTGGCTGGGGTGGGTGGTGGCTTACCTGCTTCAGAGGGTAAAGGGTGCAAATGAAGGAGATTGTGAGGAGACATGTGATGGTGGAAACAGCCTGAATGAGAGACTGACAGAGAGAGTCAGCATTTCCTGATTTTACTGATGTTTCCCCTCATTAAAGCTATAGTGCGTAGTTTCACCCCCATGACGAATTCTAATCAATGACAACAACACTGCCATTGCATCCCCATTACGCAAGCCTTCTGTTATCGCGCACCACACCCCTCCTCCATGCAGTTACTTGTAGCCAAGGAGGACAGGGAGGATTAAAAAAACATGATGGGTGTAGAGTCTTTTATCAACTCCTACATTAGGCCAATGCGGTAGGATCAGGGGAGAACTTGCCTGGACGCGTGTTCTGCGTGCCAATAATCAATGTCCACACGTACTGTCTGCATTTCGGTGCTGTGACCCATTTATTTTCCCTTTGTCAAATTCAAACCTTAACACGACTGACCTGACTGACAAGTCTGACACGGTGAAAAGCTGTCTGCTTTCCCCCGTTTCTCCACACACCTGTGTACCTGAGGCTGATTACCTTTATGCCTTCCCAGGCAATGTGCTACCCAGTGTTCAAACACAAAATTAAAAATGTTTACGTGGTATATAAACAAAACAAAACAAAGTGTTGTAATGGCTCCAACAGTGGGCTCTTCTTCTGTTGTTAAATTTAAAGCTACAGCCAGGAGATCTTAGCTTAGCATAAAAAGAGGATCAGCACCTCTAAATCTTAATAATTCACACAATTTTTCATTTGTTTCATATGTACTAAAAACATAACATAACAAAGTTGTGGTTTTACAGGAGATTTATGATAAGTTAACTATGCAACTGTAGCTTCATATTTAAAGGGGAACTCACACATCAGTACCATCAGCAACATAAAGGCTTTCTACATCATGCTGCTAGCATAACACACCCAAATCTCCGAACTGTCAATGCTCCGTTTGCATTGTGGGTAATGTAGGCGCCAGGATTTGACAAGGAAGAAGAATGCACGGCTTTGTCAGTCGATTTAGCATCCAACAACGTTGCCACTTGATTGACAGGTCATTTTGTAAATATTTAAGCCAGAGTGAAGATAATTACCTCTCCTGAAGAAGAGAGTGGTATCAATCTTCTTATCTAACTCTTGTCAGGAAAGGAAATGGCCTATGTGTATTTTCCAAAATGTCAAACAATTCCTTAATTTTCTTTTTATATACCATGCAACATTACTCCCAGGCCCTGTTGATTTGTGACCCCGGGTGACTGGGGGCCTGGGGGAGTTTTTACATACCCAGAGGTTCAGGTTATGTTAGAGGTATGTCAAGACATGCGTCAGCACAAGTGCTCAATCATAACTGGCCTTCTCATCTTCCACAAGATCCAGCTTCTCATTATCACCTGACTGTGCTGATGACATACTGAGGTTAGAGAAGATTTTGACAGGCCAACCGGTCACTGAAAAGGTTAGAAGTTTGAGCTCAGGGACAGAAAATGTGTTCTTCAAAGTTACTGTATGTCACGTTGACTTTTGGCTCCTTCAATGTTAGCTACTCTATAATGTAGCATGAACAAAAAGCTTCAAATGTAACAGTGGGATTCCCAATGGAAGCGCTTGTATGGGGCTCACTTGCCCGTATATTATCCTCAAAGCAATTGAGGAGCCTGATGTTATTGGGTCTTGATGATACAAAAAAGAAGAGAAGACTGGATGAAAAGCATTTATTTTCTCTTCTCTTCATGTGGTGGTAGGATTGGTAGAGGCCGTCCGTCATGCTAACTGCGAGGTCCCCCCGTGTTCTTGTTTTAAAGCTAATGTATGGGTGGGGGAGCAACGCATTACTGTGGCTCATACATACGGTGGTTAAAGAGTGGCCTGGTTGTACATTTCACATGAACACACACACACACACACACACACACACACACACACACACACACACACACACACACACACACACAGCCAGCTGCATCCGTTGCTGATTGTTGACCAATTACTGTCAAACAGATCTGTGTGCATATTGATTTATAAGTTTTTAGTATGTATGTAGTATATATACGTGTGTATGTGTGTGTGTGTGCATCTCATACATGCCCCTTTCTGTGTGTGTGTGTGTATATGTGTGTGTGCGTGTGAGCGGTCGAGTGATGTTAGCATCCCTGTATCATATATCACCAAGGCCGCAAGCGCTGACCAGCCCCTCATTTACTAGGTGCCCATTTTACCTCAAAAAAGAACGTAGGACCAATCTTCCATTATTCAATCTACCACCACCAAACTCTGTTTAGCCAATAACAGCTTCTGCAAACTCCGACCCTGTAATAACAGAGTCCACTCTAACCCTGAGTCAAGCCATGTCATGGACCTCAGCCGCTTCTGAGTGTCCCAAATAGATCAAAGTCAATTGAGTTTTGCAGAAATTAAACCTTGCTTTATTCCCATGTGGGATGAGCTTTAATTAGTTTTGATTGGTGGCCCGATTTAGTGAAAAAATGAATCGCTATTAAGTGTCATTCCAAAGGCTGTACTTTTGATTTCCAGCAGTCAGTGGAGTAATATTTTTAGACATGGTTGGTATTTTGTGGTGCTATATTTGTCGCCAAGCTGCAAATCAGGTCAAATTATATTGTCAGCTCAATTCCTTAAGACCTTTATCAGTTATATTTGCCTTTAATGTAGTAAAATCGACTTGGCTATATGAGCTGTAATGCTGTATATGCTTCATCAATGTGTTTTTTGTGCTAATACATGTTTGTGTGGGTTTTTGAATGGATATACATATACATTATACTTTATAATGTGTGGAACAATATGTAACTATACATACATATATATATATATATATATATATATATATATATACACACACACACACACACACACACACAGTATATATACACACACAGTTACACATTGTTCCACACATTTTGAAGTCATCTCCTCTACTCCCTTTCCAACACAAACACACACACTCAAGGACCCCCACACAAAAACACCCCCACATCACCATCATTTAAACCTTTGTCTCGTATAATTAAAGCGTCTGCTTGGCCTCCTTGGCCCCAAGCCACTTGCCTCTTCATCTAAAGGGAAGAGAAGGGAAAGTTGTCACATTCCTCTCCTCAATGGCAGTGCCGTAGCCACCATGATTGCCATAACTCTGTCTCACACTCTCTTTTAACTGCCCACATAGTGTCTCTCTCTTTATTTAATGCAATCCCGCCCTCCTTTTTCCTTTCCCTCTCTCACTCTCTCTTTATATTTGCCCGCAGGCCCTCCTCAGGATGGAACAAAAGGAGGAAGTGCCCCTCACATTCGTTGCAAGGATTATTTATATCCCGACTGTGTTGTGTTTAATTTAGCAGTTAGGTTATATTAGTCGCTGTGGTGCCAGATTTGGAGTTGAACCACAGGCTGTTATAGTGGATGATTGTTGAGGATGCTGCTGTTTGAAAGCACACCTACAATCACTTAGCCTTAGGTGAACATATAAGTATCTTGGGTAATTGTATGTTTTTACTGTAGCCAGTTTGGCGGATTCTCTCCATTCTTCTCGTGGGATCTTTCTACTTTTTTATTTTTAGTCTCTGCTACTTTTTAATAGATTCTCTCTCACAGTTGCGTAATGACTGTATTGTGTTGTGTCCCAGCCACTGGACATGAAGTACAACCAGTGTGCTGCTGGGAATGTTTGAAAAGCTCTGTCAAAGGTCAATGAAATGAAGCTCCTCACTCTTACATTTTTCATTTTACCATTTAGCCTCTTTCTCGTGCAGCCACGGGTCAAAAATAGACCACCATATTGTCCCAACGGTTGTATTTATGTGCAAATTGTCACTTTGCATGAGTGCAAAATACTTATTATGGATGCACAGCATCTATTTGGAATGATTGCAGATTGCAAATCCAATGGCTGGTCACTGTTGCTGGTGGCTACGGGATGAGCCTCTCTCTCTCTCTCTCTCTGTGTGTGTGAGCACCAAACCCACAATCCTCCCACGCCTGTACTCACTAACTCCCCATCCCTGACTCACAACCAAATTTTGTTTAACCCAAACCAACCCACTGACCTCGGCTTTTCAAATATTCCTGTGATCCACCCCGTGGTAATCACAGTTAACCAGAGTTTTGGTTCAGGCTACCATTGGTTGCATTTGGCCAAATAAGGGAATTAGCCTTTTTTTCCTCCCACTCCTCTTACACAGAACCATAGAAGTGAAATGCCACAGGTGTGTAGAGATTAGGAAAATAATCTCCTTCTAAAGAATCAGGTTTTAGGTCAAGGTGGCATGTTAAGCTATTTCTTGACCACACATTATTGCTGTAATTCTAGCTATCAACTAACCCCAAGTGAGAAGATAGTGAGTGCACCTGGCAACATCTGCTTTAGCTGTCAAAAAATCATCAAAAAATAGCTTCAGTTGCATAACTGCTCTGAACACAATACTACTGTTTATTTTTGTTTTTCTGCTGTTTTTCTACTCTTGTTAAACTAGGTAGAACATGAAAAATACAGAGAGCATGCAAAGAGTTCCAGCTGATTCTGATCTCATCTGACTCTGAACATGTGTATTTCTTTAAATGTTGGACCATTCCTCAAATTGCATACTAACTGGGGAATAAGTGTGTGAATCCAACATTCATGAGCATGTGATGTGACTAATGTGGGTTCATAACAGGCAACAAGGGCAGGAGCAGCCGTAGGTTGCATGATGTGTCAGTGAGACATCTCACATCACAGTGACTGTCTGGGTCTGACTCCACAAGCGGGGCAATGACTAAAAGATAAGCTCCAGTTTACTGTACGGGAAGAAAATAACAGACAGAGAACAAAAGAGAGAGAGAGATAAAGACATACTCAGACAAAAACTATGCTGTAATCCTGATGCAAAGATAAAACGCTGATGTCTGGAGATTTTTGGGAAAAAGAAAAATCATTTTTTTTTGACAGTCACAAATATTCCGTAGGATTGTATTTGTATATATGTGATTTATTGATTACTTTTGCTAATTTTTAGTGTTTTGGTTTTCCAAAGAAACTCCTGCACACTAATAGCTGGCAACATGTCTGTTCTAAAACATACCTCAGGCAATGGGCTTAGAACTTTGCCAGGTATTTAACTTTTATTTCTGCAAGGTAAACAGTGTGTGTGGGAGTTTATTTGCAACTTTTGACCTACTTGTACCTCTTTGACGCACCTGTCTCACATTATAGATGAGCAAAGTATTTTCTGTTCTCAGTGCTTAGGTAACATTTGACTAAATTACTGCAATGTTTGGATGCAAGACTGTAAAACCCAGCAGACGCCTTTTACATTACCGTTTTAGTACTGATGTCTCTTATTCTCCAAATGTCAAACTATTGCTTTAATTCCAAATTCAACAGATGTATAACTTGAAAATGTGCACACATACAGTACACATGGTATGTTGTTAAGCAATTTGCAGCCATTCCACTTGGGAGTCTTTTGTCTTCCCAGCAAAGGACACAATCCAGAGCTTAACAAAAATCGGAGACTATTCAAAAGACCCCGGCAGAAGTTTATCCAAACATGGCCTCAACATTCCGTGAGTTCCCTTTCCTGGAATTTCCAGAGATTTGAGAGCCAACGTTACATACAGCTGCTGGGAGTTAGCTTCAGTGAGGCCAAATGGGTGGTGGGGCTGAGGTGGTGGGGTGGAACCATCCCCAATCGGGGCCTCTGCTCCTCTTCTGTCTGTTATTGTTTTGACTGAGGTAGAGGATTGGGGGGTGAGGGGGTTCACGCGGGTAAGGCCCTGTCTATTATGTCTGGGCGTCTTGGAATCTAGGTCACGATTAGACCTCATGTCCCCTCGCCCCTCCCCTCCTCTTTTACACTGCCCACTGCCAAAAACCCTGCTCTTTAATCGCTGCTGCCTTTTTCACTTCTCGCCGTCTCGACCGATGTGCCGCACCCATCCGACCCCCCCCCTCCTCGTTCCTCCCCTCTCCTCACTCCCGTCTCTCCCTTCTCTTGCCGCACCAAATGCCAGGCGTTTATCAGGGATAAGCAGCTGTGCCCTTTGCTCGGGGGAGTAAAAGAAAAAACAGACAGAGCACAGGCGAGGAAAAGAGAAATGGAAGAAGAATTGTTGAAGGAGAGAAGGAAAAGATGCAGACAGAGAAGGGAGCCAAATTTTGGCTGCTGCATTTGCATTTAAAATCTTAAAGTGAACCCACTTATTTTTTGGACAAATACATTGCCACGTGATTTAAGATGACCGTTACAAGATGACTGATTTTACGACAAGTGGCTTTATGTGTGTTGCTCAAAGGCCTGTGATGCTGGTATCATGGTATCAACGTAAACACACACACATAGGGAGTGTCTCAGCCATAGCGAGAAGGCCTAAGCTAGCGCAGATGCCTCATAGTGAAAACAAAAGCATATTTCAAGATATGGTTTTCTAAGTCAACAACCTTAGGCCGGCAGCTTTGTGTGCTTTGAGACTTGATGATTGGGGCAAAGTATCACAGGCAGCCGGCATTGTAAACTTTGTACAGTGAAAGGTGACAACAAATGTCAACAGTGGGATATTTTACACGTGACGGCAATTTACCTCGTGTAATACCTTGCCTGAGCACATTATTGCAATTTTATCTTTACTGGGCTTGTTCTGCCAATTGACCTTGGTTGCAGTGATTTTACCTTGTCAGTGGTTGTTAAAGGAAATGTTGGTTTATTACAACGTGGGTCTTATCTTTGTAACATACAGTAGATCATTAGTTCTATCAGTTGTCATAAACTGTACTTGCTGAGACCAACAGGGAACATGGAGCCATTGCTAAAAATACGATCAAACAGGTTGTAAACAAGCGAACACTTGAGCCTAGAGTATATAAACCATTTCATTTCCAATAAAACACCAATCTTGTAATTTTACACGTCATTTACAAATTGGAAGAAAAACACCAAAGGTTACAACAGGAAGCATCTCATCTTTATTGTATAATGTTGCTAATAGTTTCCTGCTGTTCTGGTTGGAATTCAGTGAGTGCATGTCAGGTAAGAAATGCCACACCATATCATCCACTTTATTGCCGTGTATCTGATATCAACAAGCGACTGTCTGTCTCTCTGTCTGCCAAAGCTTCATTCTTGGCATGCCACTGTGTGTGTGCCACTGCAACAGCCAGTAGCGACGCGCCAGCTATCCCTGTATTAACGGCTTGGAGCATTGCTACTTTTGACCGCGGATAGGGCCTGTTATCATCCATTTGCATCTTCGGGATGATTGTATATATCATCCCACTTGCTGCTGGGCTGTAAACACAGAGGGACAGGGACACACACATAATGATGCTACTCATCTGTGTGCCTGAAGGAGTGGAGAGATTACACAGCCACACGGCCCTCCAGCTGTGAAATCTACTCCAGTGGTCCCCTGGGAGAGGAGACAGTCTGTTAGTCCACTGCCTTATTTTACCAGCTCTCTCTTTCTTTCTCTCTCTCTGTGTCTCTATCTGCTTCTATGTCATTTCTTCTCTTCTACATGTTGGCTTCCTTTCTCACATCTTTCTCAGTTTTTAGTTTCTTCTTCCATCTCTGTTATCACATTGAAGGTGCAGTTGGTGCAGTCACAGGGTTCAATTGTTTAGTCATGTGTGTCACGTGGGGGTGAGGTGGTAGGGTTCATATCTAGGGGCTTAAGTGTGTATTTGTATCATAATGAAGTTATAGTGCAAGTCTTGATCTGAACTGAAAAATGTTGTCAATTGTTTGTTTTTTTTAGGGTTGATTCATTTTATTGAAACCTTTATATTTCCAGGTGACCACGCTTAATAGTCCTAACTTCACTATCACTAGCAACAACAGTAAAATAATTTTCCTGTTCTTTATAATCAAATGTGTGACATTATTTGCAGGGGTCAGAGGTTGACCTGGACACATTGGCCGATGACAGATGATTGGCCGATAGCAATAAAGGACAATCAACTCTTCTGGACCATTTAGAAGACAAGACAGGAAGGGCATTCAGTACCTGCTATCTTTATCGGACACTAAGCAAACAGACAGAGGAAACGTTACCGGCTATAAAAAGAGATTGGAGAGAATGACTGAGGGTAGTAAAAATGTACAACCACCCACACAAGGATTTGTAGTGTGTGTGGGCACATGTTTCTGATAGTAGAAATAAAAATGTTGTTGGAGAATGCAAGATGGTTGCATGATTGTAGAATTAGTCATGTGAGGGTTAGAAATACTGTGCGTTGACAAAATATCTGCAGTACTGTGTTTAATCAAGTTTAACAATGAACTTTGACTGGGGTAAGGCATATTTGGTTTTATTGTACTTCATTATTTAACATTAGCCTGTACTAGTTTTTTTTGTTTATCAACAACAATACTTATGTCTACATTTCTGTATGTCTTGGTTAAAAAACTTAATAAAGATATTGTTGAAAACTATACAAAAAAAAAAAACTTTTGACAAAATTCTCATTGTTGACATATTTCAAGGCTGCATTAAAACATGACAGTACTTCCTACACTGGAACACAATGTCGCCTATAATCTTAATCCAGTTTTGCCAATGCAAATGAGTAGCATATGTATGAGACAAGACTGAAAGTATATGCTATGACAGGCTGAGAGAAAAAAAAACATCACATATGGATTATATATAAAAGTATGTGAGGTGGAAGTATTCATCCTAACCCTACTGTTTACATTCTCTTAGCCCAATACGATTGTGATTGGTTTAAAGAAATGCCAATAAACCAGAGCACGTTTTCCTCCCTTCCCCATGTGGAGTACCCTCCTCCAGCGCGCTTTAGAGGAACGTCTGGCAAAGCGAGACTAACCTTCACATTAACCTGATTTTTAAGTAATCAAGCTAGGCCAAAAATACTAGGGACAGACCAATTATTGGCTCAGTTGCTTGTTGCAGGTTTGCAGAGCCCCCCCCCCCCCCAACAACACTATATGACTATCTTTTACGGGGTTTTATGTTCAAAGTTTTTAATGTATATAAAAATAATTGCTTAAAGCATCTAAACAAAGTTTTGTGTTGGAGTTTTTAACATTCCAAAATCTTAATTTTGATATATTGGATTTTCATTTTCAATGTAGATGCATATCTATTACAATTATCTCGGTTTTATTAACTACTAATAACCGGTATTGGCCTTGAAAACCCAGTATTTGTCGATTCCTATAAAATACCCCCTTTTCAAAGTAAATGCTAGCTGATTTATCTCATGTGTACACACAGAATTACACACACAAGGTACACTCTCCGATTTAATCATTTAAATCACAGACTAATCATCTAATCACTATTACTGTGAGTGGAGAGAGTTTTGTTAGCCAACAGATGCTGTCCAGTTTTTTTTATTTTATTTTTTTACACCATCCCATGTTCATTTCCATAATTCATCCCTTGACTTATTAAGAAGATAATCCCCTTGTTATGTGCTCCCCACCGCAGACTTCACCAGGGAACTGTGTGTATTTGTGTGTGTAGGAAGTGGGTGGGGTCATATTTGAACCCAAATCAACCCTGACACCCTTTTCTTCTCCTTGCCCTCCTCCTCCCCGCTTCCCCTGCGTCGTCTGCTTGTGGATGCTAATGATTAATTGCCTATTTGCTTGGACGGGGTATGATTGGCGTGTGTTCAGAGTAGACGTGATGTGCTGCCAAAGCTGTCAGACAGGGTTTGATGCAGACCAACAGAGAGAGCGAGACAGACACAAACTGAAAGGGGAAGGCAAGATCAGTGCCATCTGAACCCGTTGATGCCTGGCTACACACGTATACATACATACATACATACATACATGCATGCATTCATACATATACATACATACATACATGCATGCATTCATACATATACATACATACATGCATGTATATCTCCATGCAATCCATTAATGTATGTGTATGGTGTGTGTGTGAATGCAATTACAGCAAATACACAGCACACATATAGGCAGACACACTCATCACAATGCATGCACAGTATGCTTTCACACACACACACACACACACACACACACACACACACACACACACACACACACACACACACACACACACACACACTTAATGTCATTGTTCTGTCAATCATCTGAGTGTACTGCAACATACTCCATTTTAATCATCGTTAGAGGCAGAAGCGACGCTCATCAGAGATCACTACCTATCAAATTACATGCAGTCTTCAGTATAAATGGCTGGTTGCATACATCAACATGAATTAAAGACGGTCTGGGAAAGATGTTTCCCGTTGCAAACTCAATTTTCTTAGCCATGGTCATCTGAACACATGCTCCTCTTCACATTCAGTACATTTTTTTTATCCTCATGTACTATAGTGTGTGAAATGTAAAAACATTTTAGTTTTATTTATAACAGTAAAAACTCCAAAGTGTCATGGTTGGTGCAGAGGCAAGTTTCACAAAGAAGTTTGTTAACCCTTAGAAGACAGAAACTCATCTCAGAAAGGACGGTAAATCAAACCTGAGAGGTAGCTTAACCTCAGTCAGTTACTATGGTAACTGAGTCTGTGAACCTAACCTGGTCAGGAGCAGGTTTTCTTCTCTGTCTCTTCCCTCTGACAGAGTGCTCTTTCATTTCCTCATGAATTCATTCAGTCTGTTATCAGGCGCATTTTAGCACAGTTTTGTCATCTGCATGTATCAAAAATAAACAGGTTGGTTTATTAAGGCTATTAGGCAGACCATAAAACTTTTTTTCTCAAACATGGCATGTCCTTTTGTCAATGATCTCATAGATGAATATGCTGTATTACTTCGCAGGGAGTCAAACATACCTCGGGAGATGATATTGACTAGACTAGATGTGTTTTCATTTTCAGGTAACTACCTATATGGGTGGTATCGTTTTTCTTCACAGTCCATCAGATATTCACATAATCTTATCCTAATACTGAAGGCAACTAGCCTGTGTCCATAAAGTTTGGATATCTGCCTTCCACAACAAATGGCACAAATAGAAGAATATAAAGACAAAAATGTTTGGGTTAGGTAGAGTTACGTTACAGTTCCTTGTCTCATTTAACACTACACTTAAAAAAAGTCCAAGTCTTGGTCCGTTCATGCTACAGGGTAACCTGAGCAAGGTAGAACCTGAAGGGGATGACCCACTTAAAATCCTCTCTAAACGGCACACAAAACCACCCCGCTCTACTGCCAACCACAAGCTTTTTTACCCTGTATTTTGGTCATTTCCTCCACCACCCCCAACTACATTCAAGATAAATGATACCAATTTCATAAACAGCATCTTTGCTCGCTATCGCGTGTATCCCCCTGTGCCTGAACACACACACACACTCTCCAAAATGCACACATAAGCATAAATGGCAAAAGCAGGGTTGTGCACATAGAGAACAGATATGTACTCATGCACACACACATTCAAGGGCAGGCTGACAGGTTTTGATCAATTGTGTTGCCATGTAGCTTTTCCTCTGCTGTAGCGACCACACATTTGATGCTCCAGGCTGAGTAATTGGTGCGCACCACCATGATAGCTACCACTGAAACAATATTGATAACATGCTGCCATGTGTGTGTTTGTGTGTGTATGTGTGTCTGTGTGTGTGTGTGTGTGTGTGTATATGGTTTTCCAGGGAATACAGTACACTAGACCTTGCAGGTTCTCCTCCATCCATCTCCATCTCTGTCTCTCTGTCTCTCTGCCTGCTCGTCTATCTCGCCCTACATTCCCCTTATTTTTCTCTCTCGAGTCCTCAAGTCCAAATCACACCCCAATTCAAATTGAAAAAATGGCCTCATAAACAGAAAATGCTGTCACTAGAATGGACTACAGATCTGATTTCTCCTTGCAGAATCTCGTCAGAGTCCAGGGTTCTAGATATACTTTAGAAGTCCTTTTCTTTGTCTGCAATGTTATGGTGACAATTGGAGAGCCTTCAAAGCTCAATCAACACAAAACTCTTGCAGTTAATTCATTTGTACAAATGATGGGGAGCTGCATTAGAAAATAGTTGATAGCAGAGGATACAGAGCGTTTGTACCTACAAATGTATGTAAAGAAGTTAACTACAACTCACAATATACTGTACATTTAAGTGAGAAATTTCAGTTATGTGCACCACTAGTTGTGAGCGCAAGCAAAGGATTGCACTTTTTGGAAATACAGTCAGCATTTTAAAGTGGTTCATTTTCGGAATATGGGTCATATATCAAATAATGTAGCAAATAGAACAACAGATACTAAACGTGTCAGTATGGGGATATTGGCACATTCAGTTTTTTCCTCAAGGGCGTTTAGGGTGTTGCACACATTTGAAAAAGTTAAAAATGATGGTGAAGTAGGCGGTGCCATGCCATTGCTCCAAAGGGTCATAATTCTGAAGCCACAGTGGTCCGGAAAGCGCCCCCAAAAAAAATGCACATTGCTCTGAAGCGCCATTTCTCCTGTGTAATTAGTAATGCGCTTCCAATCAGAAGCACATGAATAATTATTATGCAGAACCAGAAGCTGAAACCATGACCTGCTCAGACTCTGCCTTTTGATGGACTTACCCTTACTCCAACCAATCTCACCCCTCATGGCTATACCTAACCAACCCAGCCAATGAATGCAACTACTAGCCAGTCAGATGCAGAGTAGGGCGGTTCATGTCTTTTTCTGTGAAGCAACGCTTACTTGTTTTCATGATAATGATCTGATTGGCAAATGGGCTTTCTATCCCATGGACATTTTTCAGGACTATTGGGGCTTTGGGATTATGAGCCGTCAGAACAATGGCCCATTCCCCAAGTAGGCATGCTTGTTGGATTGTCAAGATTGGAAAATTCAAAAAATTGCTGGACAGAGTCTTCCCAATTCTGTCAGAAAAGTGTTGGAGGATGGGGTTTCCAATCATGGATGTCCATGACTCATCACTCACAATATGAGGTTCATATAAACTCTGGAGATCAGTCAGTCTGCATACAACAACGTTCAGCTCTGCATGCTCACTGTAACACAACTGCTTCTTTTCACAAATTGAACTCCTTTCACCACAACATCCTACTTATTAGCAAATAATGTTTTTTGGGAATTTTCTTCTGGAGTTTCTTTTAGGTGTTTATGTTCATCATATGCTGTGTATCTGAGGTTTCATGAGGGGGTTTATGTCTTTGTCAAGCTTGCTCAACTTTGTTCCAGAGCATCACATGTGAGTATCTCAGACTGAATCCAAGAAAAGGTTAAACAAGGCTTATTTTACAAGGATCTTTTTTTAAAGGATTGTATTATTTATTTTGTGGTCAAAAGTTCGATCCTTTCAAAAACAATACTTGTTCTTGGGACTATAAATTCCTTTTTTGTTGTCACACCTTGGCTGCCTGTCTGTTTGTTTCTCCCTGTTACCCCCCAGCTCTCCTGTGTGCGCTGACCCCTCTTGAAGGTTCTTCTGTCAAGAAGATGCCAAATACCAGTCACTGCCAACAGGTGCAGTCATGGCTAAATATACACCTGTGTGAGAGCAGGACCTGATTTATTCTGCCAGTTGTACATGTGGGTGCACGTGTGACAATTTTGAATGCCTGTCCGCCCGTGTGCTGTGTGAATCCACATGCACCTGAATATGCACGCCCACGGCAACCTTGCCAGTCATTGACTCTTTTCACACCTCTGTGCAAGGGCCTATTTTCGTCCACTTACCATCTCACCCCTCTCTGTTGGTGTTAATATTCATGAGGAAGGGAAACAGCCCTCTCCTCTCCTTTTTCTGGAGCCCAGATGTTAGATAAGAGTAAAGCCGGCTATGTAAAGTGTTTTGGCATTACAATGCTGCAGACACAAAAGAAACGAGAGGGGAAAAGGAGGGGAAATAAACAGAGGAGACAAGCGAGGAGCTAAAGGTATATGACAGGTGAGGAGAGGAGCATGAGAGGAGAAGAGAAAGTGATTGAAAAGGAGGAGGGAGGATGAGCTGAGACAGGAGGGCAATGGGTACACAGTGTCCTTAAAAAGCCTCAGAGGAAGTGCAGGGAGAGGCAGGGATGAGAGGAGAGGATGAGCAGTGCGGCGTGGCTGGGAAAGAGGTTAGTAAACCAGTTGAAATTGGATAACAGTCTCCCAATGTTGCCACAGTTTCACATTACAAGAGCTCAGAGAATGAAAATAGATTAACTGAGATATGGGGGGACAGATGGTAATTTAATCTGGTGTTTGTCTGCGCTAATCCAGCGCATATGATGGCTTTAGCGCAATGTGGAATAGACATACATGAAGTGGGCTGTTGTTCATGAGTCAATTAGGAAATCCTTGATTAGGCTCGAAATTGGTATGCAGAGCAGATGTAGAGCGAGCCAATCAGACGACAAAAGTGGCCGGGGATGCTGCAAGCATTGGCACGTTTCAGAAAAGCTCAAACATTTCTGCAGTCGGTGCTGCAGTGTCACAATGCCTCTCTTCTGCTTCTTTGGTGATTTTTTGGAACAATTTGTCCTCGCAGGAAAATGTCACGGTACCCTGTCAGTTCTGACTCCAACACCGCCCCCCCCAACCGCCCCCCACTGTCTCTCTCTCTCTCTCTCTCTCTCTCTTACTCTCATTCTATCGCTCTTTCCTCTCCTTCCTCTCACTTCGCCAGCAACGCAGTTTCCTCCCTCCCCTCTTTTTAACTTATCATGTCCTTATTTTCCCTTTACATCTCCTCTCCTCTCTTTTCTCATCTGTCCCTCTGCTGTGAGGCTGAGACTCAGAGGTACCACCACTGCCATGGAACAAAATGTTCAACACTTTTACACAGTGAATATATCGAAGAAGTACATACTGCTTCACACGGTCACCTATTTTACAATTTGTAATTTCATTTCTTTATAATTTATTTTATAATTAATACACTTTATTGATCCCCTATGGGGAAATTACAATTTACATTCTACTACACTACACACAGGCCTGAAATACACACACATGCTCAGATCCTATTCATGCACTAATAGAGAGATGCTGGACCAGTGCCCTGAGCGGTTGAGGGGGGTTCAATGCCTTGCTGAAGAGCACCTTGGCAGTGCCCAAGAGGCATGCCACATGCCACAGGAAGAGATTGGAAGGAAAAGGGAAAAAAGCTGTAGACATGTTGTCGGTAGCCTGTTAACTTTTTCCATCTCTTATTACAGTCTGTCACATTCCACAAATGTCCACATCTTTTCTCTCTTTCTTCACTTTCTACTGTCTAGACAGACAGTTTTTGTCTGATTTACCCCCACAGCCCTGTCAGATGAACCTTTTCATTCTTCAATCAACACCGCAATAGCATTTATCCATTACTTTCAGCTATATCTAGGATGTCAACCATATGTCCATGACCTTAAGACTGCAATAAATGTTTATTTGGGCCACTTTAGGGCATCAGTAACAAGTTGCGAGCACAACATTGACATTTGATCACGGCCTAAGTTGATGTGGCAAACTTTACTGGTGAAAGTTGTGCCTCTTTAACGGAAGCCAAATCTTATGGCTCTGTTACCTTCCTCATTGTTCTTTTTACTTTGGTTTTTAGGGGGCAGGGTTGGTAAGTTTATCTGCAAAAATAATCACTAACGTGATTATGATAGGGTAAGATGTGGATCAGATTCAAACATCCACCTACTGACCTCTTTCACATTGTTTTCACATAATCAATTAATACAATGTTACTATAACAAATATTGGTTATAGCTGCTTTAAGTTATTTTACCATTTACCATTTACAACTCTGTTGTTAAAGTATTACTTTTATCTAATTATTTTAAGCTATCTGCACTGTTTATTCATTACTTTAACCTAAGGCTAGAACCATTTATCTATTACTTTTAGCTCGTATAACCATTTATTTATATATATATATATATATATATATATATATATATACACTTTTAAACATTCATCTATTACTTTTAGCTAAATATTCAAAAGGTTCATTAATCACTTTTATCTAACGGTTGCAACTTCTCCTCTCGCTTGCTAACTACTAGGGGTAATATATTTTTCGGGGCAGTATTATTATATACTTCTGCCCTGAGTACTGCATTGCAGACTCTTATTCAACTCTTATCCAAATTGGACTATTCTGAAATTATTTTAGCAGGTGACCTAAACTGGGACTGGCTGAAACCTTGCTCAGATGAATTTCAGTCATTTTGTGACTCTGTCAACTTTACACAGTTAATCAACTCTCTCACTCGTTTAAATCTTAAGTGCCATGAGAAATCCACTTTAATTGATTTAATTTTGACTAATGCTCCGCACAAATTTTCTGCTGTGGGTGTTTTTTGCAATGACCTAAGTGACCACTGCATTATCACTGCTGCAAGGAATACTAAGTTGCCTAAATGTAAACCTCATGTAATATGTAAGAGGAATTTCAAAAATTTTTATGAACAGGGCTTTTGCCATGATTTGTTTAATTGTGACTGGAGTAGAATAGAGCTGATTCCCGATGTGGAGTCAGCCTGGATCTTTTTCCGGGATAGTTTTCTGCAAGTACTAAATAAACACGCCCCAATAAAGAGATTTAGAGTTAAGGGGCGGGACAATCCCTGGCTTTCCTCTGAGCTTGGAGATATTCTTCATGACCGCAATTTAGCTTGGGCCAAAGCAAGAAAATCGGGCTCTTCGTCTGATTGGCTTGTTTTTAGACAGCTAAGAAACAAATGTTCTTCCTCTATTAAGAAAGCAAAATCAGATTTTTATCTGTCAGCCACTACTAATACTTTAAATGACCCCAGAAAATTCTGGAAGGCTATAAAATTACTTCCTCCTAACAAAGATAGTATTAATGTTCATTCTTCTATTATGAAAGATTCTGTAGTAGTTCATGACAAGCTGGAGATAATGAATCATTTTAATGAGCATTTTATTCAGTCAAGTTCTTTGTTTGACACTGTTTGTCCTTATACTGTGACATCTTTTCCCAAAATATGGAAATCTGCATTTGTTTGCCTATTACTGAAAGGGGGTGACCCGACAAACTTAAATAATTATAGACCAATTTCTAATTTGTCTGTTTTGGCCAAAACGCTTGAATCCCTGGTGAGTGATCAGATGAAAGACTTCTTGCATGCACAGGATATTTTATCCTCAGTTCAGTCAGGTTTTAGAAAAAAACATAGTACCATCACAGCTGCAATGAAGGTGATAAATGATATCTCTGTTGCTCGTGACAAGAAGGAGCACTGTGCATCACTTTTTATTGATTTGTCAAAAGCTTTTGACACGGTTGATCATGATGTTTTAAAGATTAGGCTTCTTAAATCGGGGTTTTTCAAAGAAAACTGTCTCTTGGTTCTCAAACTATCTTAGTGAAAGAACTCAGTGCATTAAGCATGATGGTGTTCAATCTGGTATTTTACCAATCTTTAAAGGGGTTCCACAAGGCTCTGTATTAGGCCCTCTTTTATTTACTATTTATATAAATGATCTTAATCGGCATGTGTCTGATGCAAACTTTCATTTTTATGCAGATGACACAGTTATTTACTGCTGTGCACCTTCTCTTAAACAAGCCATTGCACATTTACAGAATGCTTTCAATGTGGTCCAAAATACTTTGCTACAGCTGAAACTTGTGCTCAATGCAGACAAAACCAAATGTATGCTTTTCACAGACCTTCGGAACAGGCCACTGAATGTTCCCTCAGTGGTTACTCTTGATGGACGTGAAATACAGACTGTTACAACTTATAAGTATCTTGGTATTGTTATTGATGACTGCTTATCATTTAAGCCTCATGTTCACTGTCTAGTGAGAAAGTTGAGACTAAAATTGGGTTTTTACTTTCGAAATAAGCTGCGCTTTTCTTTTAATGTTAAAAAACGGTTAGTGGCATCAACTTTTTTAACTGTGCTGGATTATGGTGATATACTATACAGTATATGCATTCATCTGCTCAATGCCTTCAGATGATTGACACAGCCTATCATGCATCGTTGAGATTTATTACTAATTGTAAGTTCGCACCCATCACTGAGAGCTGTATTCTCGTGTAGGGTGGTCTGCCTTGGCTACACGGAGGCTTTGTCATTGGTATACTTTTATATATAAGGCTATTCTTGGTGCGCTTCCATCTTATTTATGTTCACTTCTTATGAAAAAAAGTACTGGTCATTACTCTCTCCGTTCTCAGGCTGTTGTCTTGTTCTCTGTCCCACGTGTCAGTACTGAGCTGGGTAAAAAGGCCTTTGCTTACTCTGCCCCCTTTACATGGAATTTGATGCAGAAGAACTTGAAATTTAGTAAATTGGTTCCTTTGAGTATGTTTAAGCTGAAAATGAGAAGCTTTGAGTTGGACTCCTGCACATGTCAATGTTTTAATTGAGATTTCATTGTAAGTACATATTTGGTTTTCATGTGTGTGTATTTGTACGTATGTAATGATGTGATGTAATTTTGATGCCTATCTTGGCCAGGTCTCCCTTGCAAAAGAGATTTTTAATCTCAATGGGTATTACCTGGTTAAATAAAGGATAAATAAATAAAATAAAAAAAATATGTGTTGGTCAATTTGTCTGCTTGACAATCCCATTTTGCAGCAATAAAAAGTTTCCTTTTGGGGACATCATTTGAAATTTGGGAAAAATTTGAAGTTGGAAAAAAATTTAATGAATTGCAATATATTGCAGAATATGGCAATGTGTTTAAAATCGTAACAATATTATATCCTGACATAAGTATCGTGATGACACAAGTATCGTGATGACATCGTATTGTAGGCCTCTGGTGATTCTCATGCCTAATAACTACTACTACTTACATGCACTAACCCTAACCATGCTTTCTAGTGTTCCATCTTACTCGATACAATACATGTATCCCCGAGCAACTGCATGAGTTCCCCATGGAATACCAATACCTTTGGTTGGGAATCACTGCATCAGACAGAAACAGAGACTGACAGAGTCAGACAGCTGCACCAGACATCAAATACCAGTGTGGTCAGTCTTGCATGTTCAATAAATCACCTTGCTAACAACACAGAGTATTAGATTACACCTCTCAATAATGATATCATAATGAGAAGTTTGAGAAGTTTACATCCATATTTCACAGAAAATGTAGAGAAATAAATGCTTGTTTAATCTCCGACTCCATCTTTTCTTCAAAGGCTGTGTGTGTGTGTGTGTGTGTGTGTGTGTGTGCATGCATGCAAATTTCAAAGGATTATATGAACAAGAAAAAAGCAACAGCCACATCATCATCAACCGGGTTGGTAAGTTAAAATTGAAATCGGTTATTTTTTAGAAGCGGAATAATATTGCCTTCCTTTATTTCCCATTCACTTCAAATGCCGCCCTCCCCCCTTCTTTGCCTTCTCGTCACTTGACCACCTGTGGCCCTGCTTCCCCTCCTGTCAAACCCCCCTCTAAACACACACACACACACACACACACACACACACACACACACACACACACACACACACACACACACACACACACACACACACACACACACACAAACACACACACCCCCCGTCATCCACTCTGATGCCATTGCACTTGTGTCTTATGACCATGCTGTGCATCATGAGGCTTACACACACACACACACACACACACACACACACACACACACACACACACACACACACACACACACACACACACACACACACACACACGTGAATATCAAAGCAAAGGACAGAGACAAATGCACTCCTCCATAGAAGCACACTCAGGCTTTCCACACCATTCATGGAAGTGCTACTGTATCAGGCTACTAAAGCATCTATTTATAGTAATGACTAAGTTTAGCTTCAAAGCCATTTATGTATCTTTACTGCCTCTACAACTGACTATGCATGTGTTATATATTGCTAACACATAATCTAAATGTTTGTCAATAAAGTTTTGTATAATCCAAACCAAAAACAAAATGACGTCAGTGAAGTCAGTGAGCTGTGCACACACAGTGGTATGATGGTCATATGAACGGTGACAGGAAGGATACAAATGGGGTTTCCCATTTAAGAATGAACCTGGTGACCAGAGGGTTGACAGCAAGGGAACATCTGGGTGGTTAAGGTAAATAAAAAATCATAATACCCTAACACAACAGATGCCTGAGCTGCAGCCCATTTTAATAATTGTAAATCAAAGTCACATATACAGTATTCAGCAATGACTGGTCTCGACTTTAAAGCCCACAAACTGCAAGGAGATTACAGTACCCAGTCTGAAATATTTCTACTAAGTATTGGATGGATTGCTATGACATTTCTTACAGAAATGGATGGTCTTCGAGATGATGAATCCCAGTGACTTTGGTGATTCCCTGAACTTTCCTCTAGCGCCACCACCAAGTCAAAGTTTTTATTTTTCCTGTGAAATATCTCAACATTAACTTGATGGATTGGCAACAGATTCTGTACTGACATTCATGGTTACCAGAAAATACATTCTAACAGCTGTAGTGATCATCTTACTTCTCTTCTAGCGCCACCAACAGGTTCATCTTTTGTTTAAACTACGGGTGTAAATACTGTATCATAGCAGAGGGACATCCTGTAAATATTAATAAAGAATGGTCAAGGAGAGGTGAAAGTGACAGTGAATGAGCACTTTGAATTCTGAATTGTTGTTGTCCAATTGAGATAATTATGATTCTTATTATTATTGACTCATGCGACTGATCTGGAGCACTTGACATTTTTAATTGATACATCAGACAAACTTTTGAGTGCAATGAAGTCACATTGTACAATATATATGGTTGTAAGGCCCAATGATCTTATACAATCCGCACTGACTCCATGTATGATCTTTGAGCAAGGAATCTCATCTCGAACTCTCCCTTTGCTTGAATTCAACATCTTTCCATAATAGACATAAACACTCGAAATATCACGAAATGATCTTGATCTACAGATGTCCCTGTTCTCAGAAAGTGGCGGAGCCTTTCATTCACAGTTGAGCTCAATTATTCTTGAAACAAACATTGTTTTAGACAAACACGCACTTACTTCCAGCTCACATGTTTTATGCAACAACAAAACAACAGCATTCTGTGATAATGGTCTGTTTAAATGCTCACTATGATAGGAATGTGAGAATGCGGTATTAGCACATTATCATGTGAGTGAGCTTGCCACGCACGCACACACACACACACACACACACACACACACACACACACACACACACACACACACGTGCTTGGATAACACAGAGAATGGGTTAATCCATTGTTAAGCGTAGTAGGCAATACCCAGTTAAGACGGTACAGAACTAAGCACCTTAAGAATGTAAATATCAGAGCTATTTGAGGTACACACAGATGAGGACCTGTGTGTGCGCACACTATCCTATAAAGCACTTTAAGACAGACTGTCAAATTACAAAGGCCGAATCTTTTTAATACATATGAATATATAATCAGCTGTTTCCTACGAAAGCCCTGAGAAGTAAATGAGATTTCTCTCCTGTGTTTGTGACTCCAGAACAGATGAAAATGGGGTTCTACCAGGATAATCTTTCCTTAAGTTTTTATTTTATTTTTATTTTTAAAGCTGTGAAACAGGTGTGAAACAAAGATTGACAGCTGATTTGTAGGATAGTTTTTCAAAATTTGAAATCTAGTTTTGGCAGATGATTTGTTTACTTTATTTGGTTGGGATTAGTTAGTGTGTAGTGAAGTGTTTGTTGTTGTAATACTCAGTTCGGGCACAAGAGCCTGAAGTGCAAGTCCCAGTCTTTATGCTAAGCTACGCTGCTGGCCGTAGCTCCATTCTTAAAGCACAAACTTGAGAACAGTACTGATCTTCTAATCTATCGTTACTCTCGTCAAGAAAGCACATAAACCGAAGATGTTGAACAGCCCCTTTAAAAAGGTAATAATCTGTGTAGTCCTTGTTTTACTTGGGCGACTTGTCTGCTGCGTATTGTAAATTGCTGTGGTGTGGTGGAAACACATGCTCCAGAGAGTACATTTCTTGATAATATAATCACATTTAATGCTAAAATGTGCTGAAAGTACAAAATGCTTCACCCAGAATGACCTGACTGTGGGATACTGTCTCATGGCTCAATTTAAAGCCCCTCTTCTCCCCATGCCAGCCTTTGTGGTTCACATGAAGTATATCACGTGAATCAAACTCCACAGGAAGTTTTCGACTCTGAGGCCAAAGTCATAGTGAAAGACACTCCGCTGTTGTGATTGTGCATTAAATTCTTGTGTAAGATGTTAAAATTGTACTTGAATTTGATGGTAAACAGCACAATCCTTCACTTTTCCCTGAGAGTCCAGTGAACACTTCTTTGTCTCTAGACCAGGGTCCTTGACACAAACCTGTTGCACGTAATAGCATACACTACTACAGTCACCAGAACAAAATCTGTCACGTCGTTGACCGGGAAAGGGGTCAAAGCAATCAACCAGGAGTCAGTGGACAGCTGGAGAAAGATCAAGGAGACCATTCACATCCCATTTCAGAGACCATTCTTGATCAGAGACAAAGTTTATGATCCACCCCCCAAACACACGACTATATCACACGACTGACACTTTTTTATAGCACAAATGATGACAAGTGAGTCAACTCTATTAGTTGATGAATATACAATTTGTATTTGAAGTAAATCTGTAGATTTGACTTGTGAAATGATTATTTTAACCTTATGAGCAGGCCCACCGTCATTAGTATCTTGCTCAGTCACAAGCCTGCTTCTGTAACCTCAAAGCCACTGTGTGTAACTAAGAAGTGATTAGTGCTGTGTGTCTGAATGAGTATGTGGAGTAGTACAGGTTGTACAGGACCATTTTAAGTGACCCGGTGGATTGCACCAAGCTTAGAGTTCAGGTTTGGAGCTGCCACAACACAGCAGCTAAAGCCCTATCAGTGGGAACAGTGACCTCTGTGGCACTTTACACACAGAGCGTGCGTGTGTGTGTGTATGTGTGTGTGTGTGCGTGTGGTAGAAAGACAGCAAAAACATCAGTGTGTCTGTTCGCATTCCTCATAACACTGGCCACATTTTTCTTACCTTTGCTCTCCCTCTGTTGCTCAGCATTTATTTGCGCATGTGTGCGTGTGTGTGTGTGTGTGTGTGTGTGTGCATGCAAATGATCGTGTGTGTTATCTTTAACCACCTCACTCCAACCACTGACCTTTCTAAAGGTCTCACTGTCCAGTTGTCAAAACACACAGACTAACTCGACTGAACTACTGAAGAATGTTTTAATTTGGCTGTATATGTAAAGCACCAACTCTAAAACCTTGAATTTATATCTAACAGCCATGTGAAACTTATGCTGTTTCTGAGAGTGGTAAAGAGGACAAGTACCTCTTATCAGTGTGTGCATGTCAAGGCTAAAGATTACCCTTGAAATGAGTGACAAGTCTTTGAAAACACAGTCAAACTCCACTGATACTGGTAGCTTTGCAGTACTTTGCTTGATAGACACTTCAGTTAGCTGGCTGCTTGCTGAGAAATTAGTTAACCCCAAGATTTTGAGTTAAGTTGAGTTTAAATTTGATTCACCAGTAGCTTTAAATTTTGAAAAAAGGTGTAGCCAATATTTTATAAAGCTTCTACAAAAAGAAAAATTTGAAAACTCTGAAGATGCTTGAGGTTAGATACAAGCTGTCCTGTCCAGCTGTCATGATCGGTCATGGTTTGTCAATATTCAATATAAACACATTCAAGTCATTTTTTTTATTTTGAAGAGGGGGATATGCCATAAAACAACAAATAAAGGTATAAATTATTTTCCAAGATTTGTCTTTCATTTTTATATATTTCAAAATTTGAATATCAGTTACAGTCAGTACAAAACATTAAAAGTACAATAATAACTGCAAAAACATATACTATTAACATTTCAGTACAGTATTAGTTTGGAATGGGGACAAAACTTGTGATCTTTCACACTAAATGTGTGAAAGATCTGATGGTGACCTTTTAGAGTAAGTGTGAACAGAAAATAATTATTCCAACAAACAATTGTCACACATTGTATGAAATCCTACCAATCTCTCTCATTTTTAATCAAATCAAATCGACCTCCTCTCCTACATGAAATCTCATTGGATTAGAGCATGGAATAATCCCTTACTGTGTTCCGCTTTGGTAACGCTGACCTCTCACTCACCCCTTGGCAAAAATGGTCACACTTTGAATTGAATCAAGATAAATCATTTGTTACAATGACAACTCGAGAAAAGGCATGCAAATTGTTGCCAGCGGCCTGCTGGATGTTGCCACAAAGACATGTATTGACAAAGTTACAGTATACGCCATGACTAGATGAAATGGTTGATTCATTATCCAAGCATACTTTGCTTTTACATCACAGCAACAGCACATGTTGATTGGTAAGTTTAACTGCAGCAGCCACATTGACTAATTCCATCCTGATTTTACACAGTACTGTACGTCACAGTAAAATCCTGATTGTGCACTGGTTGACCATTGTTAACCTTGTCAAACTAAGCCTCGATTTTAGGAGATTATTTAAATCCTGTCGTGGTATATTATAAGGATTAAAATGTGTAAAACTTTGAGTGAGTCATTTAATTTTGTCATTCAGTTATGGATCATGTTGATGTTAGTTGCATGTTTGTGTGTTGCAGAATCAGTCAGCTGATCGCAGTTGAACCAAAATTTCAAGCTTAAAATAATAGTTGAGATTAAAGTGGGACAATAAAGTGCAAGAAGTGGCTGCAGTAAGAACATTAGCCACGGGGTGGATAGCTCCTCTATCTCTCCAGTGCTTTTTTTTTTCAAAAGCATTCAATCTGGGGCTGTTAAATTAGCAAAATTATCAGCAATAGCTCGGGCTATTTCCCTTACATTGTCTCTAAGCAAGAAAGCGGACTGCAAAGGATTATCATTTGAATGCTCATTCCGTCACACAATTTCCATTGTTGTCTGTTTCATTTCAGGTCATTTGAATGTTTTTTTGCATTTCCTCATTTCATCTCACAGAGAACTGTTATGATGAGCCCAGTTAGAGCTACAACAAGTGTGCTGTGATTGAAAAAACATTTTTAGTCACCAGGCCTGTGGCTGGCCTCGTGATTGTGTCACAGCCTGAAGGGCTGACTGGCTGGCCTTTGGACGGGGCAACCTTCATGACTCAGTTCTTCCTGTGACAACAAGCTATTCTTCATCAAAACTCACTGCTCAACAACTAACTGCTACAGCCGTATGACTACATTTACAGCCATTAGCATACTTTACATTCAAAACTGTGTGAATCTACACTACAAAAGAAAATGAATTAAACCCCAAAGGCTGATCTGTAGAAACCTTTTACTCCGTGATTGCTTTTCTTTCCCGCTGAATTTACGAGCGGCTCTGGCAGCTCACCAAGTTGACAAAAAGGAGTGGAAGTATGAAGTCGCAATCAATCCTGCAGTTTGGAGTAATGAGAATCATTTGTCTCTTATTTTTTCGTTAGTGACTCAAACTTTTGTTAATCTTATATTTTGGGAGACAGTGAGTATTTTGTTGATGGCATAATTACCAAAGTGCATGCATACTGTGGCAGTGGCAGTAATGATAGTGTCTGTTTTGCAACATGATAATGGTAATTTACTGTGTTATGGCTGAGGCAAAAAAAACCTCTCATGACTAAGAGCAAATTCATATTTACAGCTACAGCTTGGGGTGTTTGATGCAGCAGAGGCAGAAAGGGCCGCAGATATAACAGTGAATGGTTAATGGCCTTGCTCATGGGCAGTTCAACTTACCTTTCTTTCATCCTTAATTAGGGCATTTGAACTTGCGACCTTCTGTAACCTTCATTCAGGCTGTGAGGTTTTGAAACAAGCGTGTTCACACTAGCAACATCATAAAAAAGCTATTCTCTGGCCCTCCATGAGTCAAACTGTGTGCATGTGTGCATGTAAGGAGGAAAATGGGGAACAAGAAAATGACTTCAAGTGACCTCATACAGGTTGGAAAACCCTCCGCCACCTCACTCCCTCCTCAGCCTTTCAGCCGAAATAGGCTCGGTTGTAAATGACACATAACCGCTGATCGGTCAAGGAAGCAAAGCAAAGAGGCAGTCGGCATCGTTTAGATTTATTTTTAAGACTACCAGTTATCACTTTGACCTGACAGGTATTTCTCCTGACACACACACACACACACACACACACACACACACACACACACACACACACACAAACACACACACGTAGGTCAAAGAGACACAAATAGGCAATTGGAAAGTGTGCATTAAAATACTCTAACATACACAAGGTCAAATATACAAACTCATTCATGGCAGACACATCAAGCGAGACAAACAAACATACACACACACACTCTCTCTCTCCCTAATCCTACACAAGGCTATTTATACTGCAATGACAGAAATGGATTTCAAAAATGGTTCACTTTCCTCACATACCTGCTCTGAAATCAGTCAAGCGTTTCCGTTTGGCTTGACGGGCTACATCCCATAACATGTGCCGTTCACTTTGTGCCGCTTTAACAGAGCCCCTGTCGCCAATTTGTCATGACAGAGGACCAGAAATAGGGAAAAGATATCAGACTATTACGATGTGCAGTTGAAATGGAGGCAAGGCGCACCTGCTAGGGTGTGCAAAGCTCAAATAGAGGGGAAAGGTCACGTAAAGATGAAATGATGTCAAATGTTGTCTTTACTCACACCGTTTTGATTGAAGATAGACATAAATCACTCAGAGTTGCTTTGATTAAAAAAATCAAGAATCATCCAATCAATAAGAAATGCTCCTTTTTTTTTATCAACCATTTCCTTTCAGGCAGTTTATCTTCTCCGTGCTTCCGTGCATCATCTTTTATCATTAGAGCAACTGCATGAGAGGCCATTAGAGAGAAATTGACCCAGCTCCCTGCCAGTCTCAGCAGGCTACTGCCTCATCAAGCCGGCCCCCTCCCCGGCTGATACCAGGATGCCTGGCCATTATGATCTGAAGCGGTTTGGCGTGCTGTAAAATATTTATTGACGTTTCGCTTGACCCCTCGGGAATTGTGCACAAACTCACTCACGCACAGTCACACACATTTACATGCTGGCAACTCACAGACAAAGACAATTAAATGGTGATCATGATCAGGCATTGCTCTTTCACCTACAAGCGATCATACCATTTTGTATATATGCCGAGTGAGAACAGCAAGTTTGAAAATTATGACTTAGCAGTCATATCTAAAACAACCATTTCTTCTTAAAGTGGTCTGTGACCATCAGCTTGATGTGCTCTGAGACAGGATCAATGGCTCTTAAAGTCAGTCACTGGGGACTCATTTACATGTAACCTGGGCCCACATCACTCACATGACTCAGGGTGGGGATGTGTAGCGTTTACATAACACAAGATAGGGGAGAAAACTGTGCACAAGCCTTCATGTGTACATCACTATCAGCAGTAGTTTATAGCGTGGTTGAACTTTGCTCGTTCTTGGCAGCCGTATGTCTGTTTATTGTCAATGTGGAAATCACAAGCTTAAACTGATTGTTTACAGGAGTCATCAAGTTACCCAACACTGTGTGTGTGTGTGTGTGTGTGTTTATGAGTGTTTGAAAGAGAAAGGAAGGGTGATTCAAAGATCATTTCAAGGTTGCTATGATAGTAAAGGAAGGGCAGTGATGCGAGAGGATGCTGGGCCAATGGACATTTGTACACACACACACACACACACACACACACACACACACACACACACACACACACACACACAGATATTTACTCTTGCTCATCTCTGGAATATTTCTATTAATATTCATAACTCCCCTAACACTTTATTCATAGATAGAGCACTTTTGCCTAGAAAGCATTGTGTCTGTGTGTGTGTGTTTGTGAGAGTGAATGTCTGTTTGAAACCATAAATGTCTCCAGCTTTTTAAAGCTCAGTGAGTGGAGGGTGATGCACCATTTCACTGGTTTCATGTGGCTGGCAGACGTAATGACAGGCTCTCCAAGAATTCACACCCCACTTTTAAATATGGAACATTATGCAAATATATATAGTTACCAGTTTGGTTACATTTCACTTGAAATGATTGCCAACATAACTTAAGCACATTGTAATCACAACATGATCTTCTTCTTTAAAAAGAATAAAATTAGCAGAGTCTATTAATCAGTTATAGTAGACAAACAATAATAATCAACTTAGGTTATTTTTACATCGTCAAACATTTGTGGGGGAGATCATTAACATAAAGAAAGTGTCTTCCTCATATTTTTATATTTGTACCTTTTTCAGGCATTTCGATTGTATTGCTACTTTTACCGTCTTGTTGTTTTTGTGAATTTCTTCTTAGCTCACCTGTTAAGCCATTTTCAGTAACCTGTCACTGTTTTTTTGATCATACACACCAAATCAAAACATGAATCAAAAAATTCCCCTTTTAATATCCTGGATACCAACGTTTAAAACCGGAGAGCAAAGTTCACTTCACTAAGAAAAACAAAATACTTTCATTGAGGAAAACGCTTGTTTATTCCTTGGGAGTGTTACAATTTTCCTGTTTTTATGTTTTATGTAATTATTAACTGTGTTGTACTGCTCAAAAGACATTTTCTTTTATTTATTTAACCTTTATTTAACCAGGAAAGTCCCGTTGAGGTTAAAAACCTCTTTTTCAAGAGGCAGGCAAAAATACAATCAATTACATTTATAACAGTTATACAACACAGATAGTTAAAAACATTTACAATGTAAACAGGTCATTTCAGGTTCTCTCAATTTGGATTTAAAAGCATTTAAGGAAATAAGTTCAGATAATTTCAAGTCTTTTTGCATTTAGGACCTATTGGTGGTTCTGGCCAACGGTTGTGCAGCTAACAGTGAGTTACAATGTGACGTGAGCAAAAAACGGTCAGAAATGGCTTGGTTTTCACAGGGTTAACCGTGATTTTTTTCCTAAACTTAACCAGTTGTTTTGGTGCCTAAACTTAACTGTCCTTGCCACAAGATGCTAACTTTTTCTTGTTATACTCAACTACCATGGCCCCTGAAAGGACCGTCATCTGGCGGTGCCTGTACCCGGCTTGCAGTCACCTATTTATGACTAAACAAACGCCAGTGGTAGCTGGTGTCCCAGAGTTCTGTAGCAGCTAAACACAACCAGCAACTGGCGCTGGATTTTATCGTTCTATGGCACTATGTGTTACAACGCTTTAATTAGTTTAACATACTTCTATTTTAGGTATATGACATATGCTCTAATGGTGAAGTAGCATTCATCACTTTAAGGGGGGATACATTTTGTCCCCCGCAGGGATAAAGAATAATTACAATAAAGGGGGAAAATCCTCCACACACACATCCCCCCGAGATCATTGGGATATTAAACCTCTCACCCTGTAGTCATGGGACAAACTAAACTGGAAGCATGCCATTTGTGCATAATGCACAAAAATTTGAAAAGAGGAGCTATAGAGCACATATGCCTCTTCACTCTATATATAATTTGATTTTATTATAGATTATGTAGATTAATAAAGCATTACATAAAGACAATACCAAAAACCGGAATATTATTAAAATAGTATGTACCACAAAGACAAACAAATGTTGTTTTTTCCTTGGTGTCACATCTTAAAATGATTAGACTTGAAAACATACAACACACTGTATTTCTGCTAATCCGTCACAAGTCTCGATTTTTAAAAACCCACAGGCAGCTGCCATTGCTTGGCATGTGGGGATCGCGAGGTTTATTTATAGTCGGCGTGTGGTTCTCGTTGCCCTATTGATATGCTGGTTACGGGCACGTGCGGCTGTATCCGACACAGCGAGGGTCTTCTGCTCCCTCAGCCAGGCCGCTCTGAATCACAACGTCTGCTTAAAATGTAAATGTAAAATGACTCAGTGTGACTGCCTGGCGGTACGCTGTTCCAAAGCACTGCTGGACTCTCACCATCCCTCGCCACAGCTGTGGTGATGTTTACGTCATGATGAATCAATATACAATGATGAATTTACTGTATACATTTGGAGCGATATGTATAGTCTACTTTTTATTAACTGTCTCGCAGACTCCTGGCCAAATTTCAGTTGGAAACTGACACTGCATTCAGTACTCATACATATTTGTTTTCATTCTGTACCAACTCTGAGAAAATAAAGAGAGTAATAAAGTGCATTTTCACTCAATTGTTTGCTGTCTCAGTTTCAGAACAGTAGTTTGGACCCTATGGAAAATAAGTGTATTATCTTTCTTGTTGAGAGTTACTGTAGATGAGGAGATAAATACCACTCTTATGTCTGTACACTAAATATGAAGCTAGAGCCAGGAGCCGATTAGCTTACTATAAAAACGGGGGGGGGGGGGGGGGGGACAGCTAGCCTGGATCTGTCCAATGGTAAAAAAAAAAAAAATGCTTCCTGTTGGTTACCAGGTAACCTTGCAGTGAAAACAAGACTCCAGGAAGCTAATTACCTAGTGGCTCATTTTAATATTCACCATACAGACATGAGAGTGTTATCAATCTTCTTACCTAGCTCTGTGCAAAACATCAAATGTATCCCCTAAAATGTCAAACTGTTCCCTTTGAAGGCCAAGGAAGCTTGACAAGCAACATGTAGCTTCTATGCATAGGGAAGCAAAACAAGAGCCAGAGTCATACTTACATTATTTTATATATTATTTTTATATTTTGCTTTCTCTGTGTAGACCCAGAATTGTCGTCACACTGACCTGCTGTTACTATCACTATTTGGCCTCAGATCACCTTGGAGGTTTGGTAATCTCTGCAGGCGCCGAGGTGCCAGATTGGCCCTGCAGAGTCTCTCTCTGGGCTCCTGGAACATTCTCAGGCCCAGAGGAGGAGGCTTCGGTGTTCACAGTGCGTCACTATGAACAGCCGGCCTGTCTGCTCTTTGGCATGAAACACGCTCTACACACTACATTAAGGAGAACTGGGCATGCCAGTCAGTGCCAGTTGGACCTAGGCAGTATGCGTGTGTGTGTGTTAGTGTGTGTGTGTGTGTGTGTGTGAGAGAGAGAGAGAGAGAGAGAGAGAGAGAGAGAGAGAGAGAGAGAGAGTGTGTGAGTAGGAGAGACTGAGAGAGACTCTGGGTTCCTGCCAGGCTGCTAAATCTGTCCTCATTGAAGCACCAAACACAGCTAAAAGGGGTTATTCCAGGACACACTCTTCCCCTCCTCTGCCAGTCCGTCTCCCATGTTTCTCTCTCATCCTTTTCTTTTCTCCTTCTGCGGTCTAATATAGAGCTCGTTTGGAGTCTGTTTCTAGGTGCCAAGGCCAGAGGGGGTTGTGTGTTTGCATACGCGCGCATGTGCCAGCTGAGGCCGCCGTCGCCGCTGCCTCGATGGCTGCTTTATTTTGGCTCTAGTTTCCATAGAGACCCAGTGGGACTTTCAGTGTGTCTGAACCACTGAGCCGATCAGTGCTAACCAACACCAGCAGCAGAGGTGTGTGGGTGTGTGTGCGCATGTAGTAAAGCACTGCATTATGCAATGTGTAGCATATAAATAGAATCCACACTTTTGAATGAATTTGTTTGAAATCACATGACCTCAGATGATGATAACACGACATACAGTGCCTTGCGAAAGTATTCGGCCCCCTTGAACTTTTCAACCTTTTGACACATTTCAGGCTTCAAACATAAAGATATAAACATTTTATTTTTTGTGAAGAATCACCAACAAGTGGGACACAATTGTGAAGTGGAACGAAATCTATTGGATATTTTAAACTTTTTTAGCAAATAAAAAACTGAAAAGTGGTGCGTGCAAAATTATTCGGCTCCTTTACTTTCAGTGCAGCAAACTCACTCCAGAAGTTCAGAGAGGATCTCTGAATGATCCAATGTTGTCCTAAATGACTGATGGTGATAAATAGAATCCACCTGTGTGTGATCAAGTCTCTGTATAAATGCACCTGCTCTGTGATAGTCTCAGGGTTCTGTTGAAAGCGCAGAGAGCATCATGAAGACCAAGGAACACACCAGGCAGGTCCGTAATACTGTTGTGGAGAAGTTTAAAGCCGGATTTGGATACAAAAAGATTTCCCAAGCTTTAAACATCCCAAGGAGCACTGTGCAAGCGATCATTTTGAAATGGAAGGAGTATCAGACCACTGCAAATCTACCAAGACCTGGCCGTCCCTCTAAACTTTCAGCTCAGACAAGGAGAAGACTGATCAGAGATGCAGCCAAGAGGCCCATGATCACTCTGGATGAACTGCAGAGAACTACAGCTGAGGTGGGAGAGTCTGTCCATAGGACAACAATCAGTCGTACACTGCACAAACCTGGCCTTTATGGAAGAGTGGCAAGAAGAAAGCCATTTCTCAAAGATATCCATAAAAAGTCTCGTCTAAAGTTTGCCACAAGCCACGTGGGAGACACACCAAACATGTGGAAGAAGGTGCTCTGGTCAGATGAAACCAAAATCGAACTTTTTGGCCACAATGCAAAACGATATGTTTGGCGTAAAGCAACACAGCTCATCACCCTCAACACACCATCCCCACTGTCAAACATGGTGGTGGCAGCATCATGGTTTGGGCCTGCTTTTCTTCAGCAGGGACAGGGAAGATGGTTAAAATTGAGGGGAAGATGGATGCAGCCAAATACAGGACCATTCTAGATGAAAACCTGTTGGAGTCTGCAAAAGACCTGAAACTGGGACGGAGATTTATCTTCCAACAAGACAATGACCCCAAACAAACAGCAAAATCTACAAAGGAATGGTTCACAAATAAACGTATCCAGGTGTTGGAATGGCCAAGTCAAAGTCCAGACCTGAATCCAATCGAGAATCTGTGGAAAGAGCTGAAAACTGTTGTTCACAAACGCTCTCCATCCAACCTCACTGAGCTCGAGCTGTTTTGCATTTATCACCATCAGTCATTTAGGACAACATTGGATCATTCAGAGATCCTCTCTGAACTTCTGGAGTGAGTTTGCTGCACTGAAAGTAAAGGAGCCGAATAATTTTGCACGCACCACTTTTCAGTTTTTTATTTGCTAAAAAAGTTTAAAATATCCAATAGATTTCGTTCCACTTCACAATTGTGTCCCACTTGTTGGTGATTCTTCACAAAAAATAAAATGTTTATATCTTTATGTTTGAAGCCTGAAATGTGTCAAAAGGTTGAAAAGTTCAAGGGGGCCGAATACTTTCGCAAGGCACTGTATTTACAGTATGTTTCGGCTTATTGTAACAACATAGGTGGCAACATATTTAACCAAAGTATTTCAGTGTTTTGCTGTAATAATCTTACCAGTTTACACTGCTGACCTCCCACCTTTAGCCCGAATATTTAGCCGGTGATGAAAACGCGGCCTCATCCAAGTACACCTCAAAGGTGGAAAGGCCAACAGTTACACAAGAAGTGTATTCCAGTAAAGCTGAAACCTCTGTGCCAAGCATTGCTGTGGGTTATGCTCTCTGTGAGGGCAGCTCTGGACCAATCAATAGAATATTACTCTACAGCTGGGGCAAACACCACCTAAGCCCAAAGTTATAGTTTCCTGTTTTTATTCTGGGTTTTTTCCTGTTTACATGACTCTCTCATTAAGTTCTGAGCTACAGTAACTTACAATCTAAGCAGGCACAGAGTCTCGCACAGGGACACTCCAACAAAGGACCTAGCTATTTTTGATACACTGCATTCATTCAGGTGGAGCTTCTTTATTAGTTGTTTAGTTATATTAGCTGAATGTACAAGGTCCCTATTATTGTGAAACTCAGGCTGGTTCTGAAATAAGAAATTTATGCTTTTCATTTACTCAGTATCTGGTGTTAAGGCTAGGGTTCATCCGTGAAGAGAACACCTCTCCAAAATGCCAGATGCCATTGAATGTGAGCATTTGCCCACTCAAGTTGACACAGTGACAAACTGCAGTCGGGTCGAGAGAGGTCGAGAGAGAGAGAGAGAGAGAGAGATGGACCCTAACCACAAAAAAAACATGAAAAAGGTTTTGATGAATTAATTGAATTCACCTAATTAAAAAGTGATGTTCTAAATTTAAACCTCAAGGCCCTTTGAAGAAGCCAGAGAAACATTCATTCTCTTTTTCCTTGAAGAAGTTGACACAAATGGCAGCATCAGCGCCAGACCCATTCAAACTAATTACCCGATTGTGATTGACGAATGCTATTTTTCCTTTTACACTTTTTGTTTTAAAATCTGGGTGGGGGATATAGTTGATGCTGTGCTTTTGGCAAGGTATTAACAATCACAAATTGTTGTAAACAAAAATACTGTGGTACTTTTGGTTTTTAGGGCATAAGTACACTTTTAGTAAGGATCCTACGCACAGTTTTATAAATGAGACCCCTAGTAAACAGAATCATTAACATTGGAGCAAGTCATGCAACCTAGTTCCCCCTAAATCCAATCTTTATGCTAAGCTAAGCTAATTGCCTCTTGCATTATACATAACAGACACAAGAGTGGTATAGATCTTGTCAAACCCTCGGATATAACTTTTATGCAAAGTGTGTCTTTTTATCGTTAATCATACAGGTAGTACATTTGCACTGGCAGCTTTAACGGAGGCAATTATGCATTTGACATTAGTACACTGCATACATGTAATGGATGTGTATTGCGTCTAGAATTCATCATAGCGAGACCAGCTTTCTGTATCTCACTTAGGAATAGCAGAGTCAACACTATCAGAGACCATTTGGATTTCACTTTAAGGTTTAGAAGTGTACCCAAAATTGAATTTGGCAAAATATAGCAAATCTACTTGGTCCTAATGAAAAGGGTTGGAACATTCTAGTCTGCAGCCTTTGTTTGTGACAGTTTGACAAGACAGCGTGTTTCTTACACAAATATCTTCCCTGTTCTGTTCAGAGCTCCCACTGCTAATTGAGCACATTGAGTCAGTGAGGCTCAGTAAAAAGGGCATCAAATAAACACAAACTGTGGCGCTCTGTGAATGAATCATTCTCAACATAGGCTAGATGCTGAGTCATGTTAAAAGACAGAAGGGTTTTTGTGTGTATGTGTTAGTAATTTATATTTCTCAATATGCAACCACAGCAACAACCCTCTGGTGCGGAACCCGCATCATTAAGTCTGTTGATGTGGTCAAATAATTTGTTGGCTAGTAATGATCATAGTACTGTGGTACAAGTAGCAACTATAATAACTGTAGTGGGTGTTGTTGTAGAGGTTATTTGAATCGTAATAGTAGTGGTTTTTATTTTTTAGTAATTGGTTTTGCACCAATTTGCATCTGGATACTGATTGGTGATTACTGAAGATATTTATCATATAATTTCAAGATTCCCCCAGTAAATGTAAAGTGAGGAAAAGTAAAACAGTGAGTCTTGTGTCCACAGTTCCAAAATCTGGGTGACACAATCTTCAAAGTGTGAGGATTGTTTTAAAAAGGGTCAGATAACCCAAATTACATTAAAGAATGTTCTACCTAACTGGTATCTAGCCATGTAGATAGTTGTGTTTACTAGTTTAGTTTTTAAAGTTATAGTGTGTAGTTTCTGTCTCCCATTCTAAGTAATGACAACAACACTGTCAGCACGTCCACATGATACAAGCCTTCCATGATCTTGCACAGCCCTCCTCCTCCACACGCTAGTAGCCAAGGAGGACACAGAGGATTAAATAAACATGAGCTCTTCAGAAGAGTTTGTGAGCAAAAGTCACAATCTTCTGAACATAGCTATACTCAGAAATACAGAGAGTGTTGTGTGAAGCTGATCTGAATTAGCTTTGTAAAGCTTTGTCAAGCTCATTTGACAGTGGCTTGAATGTAACAGATGTTCATCAATATCAAGACGTTACGCACTAAAGCTGCAAATATATGGCTCTGAAATTTTAGCCTTCAAATTGTTGTGGTACTTGCAGCATTGAAAAATGACATTTAAGACATTCAATGACTACGTCTCCTTACAGGAATTACTTGGAAATAAGCTCCAGGAGGATCCATTTTAGCAGCAAGTCCATGAGTCTGAAAGCTTATCAGCAACCAAAACACTAAAGACGGAAGGATGTTACCTGTTATAACAGCAAGTACAAAGTAGTATATTTATAGTCTATATAAGGACAGGAATGTGCCCTTGCACACCTTTGCTTGACATCCCATTGCGTTGCAGCAAAAGTTAAGATAGTTTCAATGTTTTCTTTTGCCAGAGCCCTGTGCATTGGCACCTCAATTGCATCAATGCGTTTGACACTTAATTGAATCGAATGAGGTGGCAAGTTTTCTTCGTTTTGTCCAATTTCCTGGGAATTCACAGACCAGTTTTCATTGGAACAACTCTATTTTGATTAAAAACATGCCCCATGTACTTCTGTGTGACAGGTACAACTTGCGTGGCCTGGTCAGAGGACCACAGTGTTTGTGATACAGGGTTGTAGTAACTCACTAACAGAGGTGGGTAGAGTAGCCAAAGATTTTACCCAAGTAAAAGTACTGTTACTTCAGAATAATTTGACTCAAGTAAAAGTAAAAGTAGTCATCCAAATAATTACTTGAGTAAGAGTAAAAAAGTACTTGATGAAAAAACTACTCAAGTAGTGAGTAACTTGAGTAATGTCTGATTTATTTCTTAACACAAGCATGAATCAGACAGACAAAAATACAAAATAATCATCTTTAGGCAAATTATAGTTCATCCAATCAATAAAATAAATAAAAATTATTTTATTAATTACAAAATAGCTTAAGTGAGAGACTTGTCACATCAAATTTGGATGGATACTGCATGTGCAAAACATACTGTATGTAACCTTTAAGACAAACATCCTCTTATCCACAGCAAAAACTAAAACTACCGCTACGTTTCCTCAGATTAGATGTTGAGTTTTTGAATGCTCACATGTCCGTTTGTTTTGGTCGACACAGAAAACGCCGCACAATGTAGCTGCTGTTTCGCACTTTTCCTAAGGTAAACATGCTTTCACTATGAGGCCGGGGGGGGTTCCTCCTGGTCTGTGTTGCCTTGGCGACAGTTGATTCTGACATCTTTGTTTTGCTACGACTGCAAAGCTAACCTGTCCCGTCGCTGAGATCAAGTATGGTCACGTGACTGCACAACGACGTTTGATTGGTGAAACACAGTCACGTGGTAGAGCCTTCAGCGGAAGACTCTCTCTCTGTCAAAATAAAACATTAAAATGAGACGTACGCTGTGGTAAAAACGATAACGTGTAGAATACCAAAGAGGTAAAAAGAAAAGCAACGAGCTCATTGTAGCCTGATCTAGCGGAGTACAGTTTCTTCTTCACTAATCTACTCAAGTACAAGTAAAAGTATAGTGATTTTAAACTACTCTAAGAAGTAAATTTTTTTTAAAAACTTACTCAAGTAAATGTAACAGAGTAAATGTAACTCGTTACTACCCACCTCTGCTCACTAATGTAAAATAAATAAAAAAGACTATTTGATAGGTTGGTATTTACGCATGCAGGTGTTCAAATGTATCCAACTATTCTCAGGGAGCTTCTAAGGCAGGGTCAGCGTGAGGGGGACACTAGTTTGCAGGAATAGATCGGAATGTGTAAAACTAATAGAAGTGTCTCACAAATACGGAGTCGTTTTGAAGGTAACGCTGTCTCACAGAAATAGATAAACTGACATGTGTGAGGACAAGTAGAATATTCTTTCTTGTATAGACATCCGTGTGTGTACAGAGACGTCTTTCTTTGTCATGAAAGTGTGTTCACTGTTTGAATAAAGCTGCAAATAATCTGAAATCTTTGGACTCGTCATCTTTGAAGTCTCCACCATCATTTTCTGAGCTCAAACCCAATATCATTATGAAGAGCCCTATAAGTAATAAGGATTAAGTATTAATCCATCTTTCAGTAATTTTTTATTTATCCTTTTATAATACTACAAGTTGAAAGAAATGTGGTGGTGGAAAGTGAATTGTTGACACGTGTGTGTGTTTACACTGAAACCCGTGCAGCATTCGTCCCAAATATGGGCCTGTTTATATTATGATGGACATAGGAATTTTCTTCTGTATTTTTCTATCCTGCACACACACACACACACACACACACAGACACACACACACACACACACACACACACACACACACACACACACACACACACACACACACACACACACACACACCCTTCCTGTACAGCACAGATCCAGCACATGACCAAAATAAACTCTGGCTAGAAAACAGGATGGCGGGAAGACACTGGGCCTTGTCACCCTGCAGTCACTGTGTGTGTGTCTGTGTGTGTGTGTGTGTGAGACCAAGGAAGAAAGTAGTAGTGTTAGCGGCCTAACCCACTAGAAGAGAAAGATAACAGAAAGTCTGAGCCGATTTTAATTTTTTCTACTTCACTGAGTTCACCACGGCCTGTCTCTGATCTGCTCTGGACCTTTGTGTTGTTGGAAAAAGCTGTTGTGTGTGTGTGGTAATACATGTGTGGTAATAAAGCATAGTCATGTTACTTATACACAATGCAATAACACAGAACATATGCTGTGAAAAGCTCAGTTATCCAACTTTTGAAAGGGGACTTGATAACTCTAAAATGTGTGTGTGTCTGTGTGTGTGTGTGTGTGTGTGTGTGTGTGTGTCTGAGCCTGGTAAGGTCACTACATCGGAGCATGCCAAAGCCTGAATAAACATTTAAACACAAATAATATTTGTGTCTGCCTGTGAGATCGATCTGGCTCGCTGTCAATCCAGTTCTGTTTGTCTTTTAGTTCTTTTGTGTTTGCCGAAGGTTGAAGATAAAAGAGCGGGAGGGTAAAGTTTATGAGAACAATCTACTGGAGTAGTCCTCATTCGAGGGAGGGCGAAAAGGTGAAAATAAAGAAAAGGGAGAAAAACAAATAATAAAACTTTTTTTTTAAACAATGAAAGAAAGGGGAAAATTAGAAGTTAAAATGAAAAAGTGGAGAAGAAACATGCAGTGGACAGAGAGGAGGCGAGGTGAGGGTCACCCTAACATCAACAATGGGTGACACAGGGGAGGGCAGAAGCTCCTGACTGGGATATCACGGTGGTGTCTCCATGGCCAGGCTTCAATCACCCACAGGTCAGTAACACACACATGCAAACAAGAACACAAAATCGACACAGTGACCTCAACCCACGCACACGTAAGCGCATACATGCACACAAGCTAGGACAAATGCATATGGATTGTCACTTACTGCACATACTGTGACATGGCAAAGTAAGCAAACACTAATAATTAAATAAAGGCAACATGCAAATGAATAGCACAAGCACAAAATAAATCAAAGAATAAAATATGCACATGCTTTCGCCGCCTTTTCCAGGAAACCCATGTCAAACGGCTATTTGTAATGTCTGTTTCTATGGATTTCCCGTCCTCAAATTTTGACATTACTGTAGTTCAAGGTAAACATAAAAATAACAAAATCATAACTGCTCACCACACGCAGCTTACCACATTCAGTTTATTTTACAATAGTAAAGGGGTTTGCCTGACTATAAAACTCTTGAAAAAGCCATAAAAAGCTGTAATTTTAGTTACTACTGCTGCACTATTAATTTGAGGGGGAAAATGTGTCATTTGAGGGCTCTGGTTATTAATTTGAGTGAACAATTTCTCAAATAATGTCCCCCTGATACCCGCCAGGCTCTGTAACAACTCACTGAAAATACAATTGATGTGGTTGCATGTGAGTTTGTGAGTGTAAGTGCGTGTGTGCGTGTGTGTGAATATGTGTGTAGCTTAACAGTCAGGCAGCATTTGAACTTGATTTCCTCCTCAGTGGAAAACCAAACAAACAAGCACAATGTAGATGGAAACTGAACGCACACGAGGCAGCAGCCAGAGTGGTGTGTGTGTGTGTGTTCATGTGTGAATGTGCTTGAAAAGGTTGTGGAAGTGCATGTGTGTGTCTAAGCATCCCAAGTCCCCTCTGTTTGTCTGTCCTATAGGAGCCTGGAAGAGAACACAGAAGTGGAGTAAACATCTATACTGCACAGCTAAGTAGGGATTTCCATTGCTCCATGATTAACAGGAAGTATCAGAGAGCAACAGAGCACTTGGAAAGTGGAAATTGTAAACAAACTTGCACTTCACGTTCAAATACATGCGTGTGTCGTGTTATGTGTGTGCACAAGGATCATGGGGAAATAGAGCCACTGCGTCTTGATCCTGTGTGAGTCATATCTACACTATCTCTACAGGGGTTTCTATTCTAACAATGCCAATAATGTGGGTGTGTCAGTCTCCACAGTATTAACCATATCAATTACTTTATTTTCACTCCATGTGTGTGTAAAAGAGTTTTTGCCATAAACAAACTGTGGAAAAAATACCTGATCGTTAGTCTACAGCCTCCATATCGGGTTTTTTAAGCCCTTTTTACACATGAATGATGGTACAGTGCTGGTTTCATATATTTGTTAAAAACATGAAGTTTTGTCATGTATTCATTTTCATGCATAACAGGACATTTTGGGGAAAAAAGGTAAACATGTTAATGGGATAATTGGCACCTGGAGCACGGAAGGGAGCAGTGTAAGGGGTTTTCCTACAGGCTGTGTCAGTGATGGATTGTAAAACAATTAGCAATTAGTGACCATTATGAATGTGACGGTTCCTATTCTAATGATAATAATACATTTTATATAGCACTTTACATGGCACTCAAAGACACTAACAAAAACAGATAAGCACTAAAACCAACACATAAATAGAAGCATTTTGAAATCAATTAAAAACAGTAAAAACAGTAACTATCTGGTGAGAAATGTAAGAGTATTGTATGTGGAAAGCTAATCTGAAGAGGTGTGTTTTGATGAGTGTGTTTTGAATGTGTCCAGGTCAGTACAGACACAGATGTGGAGTTTCTGAAGGACAGGAGTGATGTGATCACGGGAACGGGTGTGGGTAAGGAGATGGGCAGCAGAGTTTTGGATGTATTGAAGTTTATTTAAGGCTTTTGCAGGTGAACCATAGAGGATGTTGTTGCAGTAGTCAATTCTGGAAGTGATGAAGGCCTGAATCAAAGTTTTGGCACCGGAGAAGGTGAGTGACGGGCGGAGACTGGCAATGTTTTTGAGGTGAAAGAAGGCAGTTCTGGTTATTTAGTTCATGTGGTTTTCAAAAGTGAGGTTTTCTCAACAGTAAATGTGATAATTCCTTTGTTTTATAACATGTATTTTACTTAGGTGTTCAGTACAAGTACAAAACACATTTTCAATTCCTTGCTAAAAGCCTAATAAAGACAGGAAAAGCCACAGAAACAATCGTCTTTGTTTTAAACATGTATTTTAATCTTTAACAAATGGTGTTCAGTACAATAACAATGTTTAGGGAATCAATCACTACTAAAAAATTTTTAATTTTTTTGGTCAAGGTTATAATTCATGTTAATCATCCACACCAGAATAATTTTCAAATTGGTCAAATATATGTTTATCACAGATCCATTGATTTTCAGGTATAAAAAAATTTTGAATTTTCAAAAATTTTAAATTCAATTTGACCCAAATTCTCCATTGACAAAATGTTGTATGACCAATTTAAACTGGGAACAGTTTAACAGCTGTGCTTAACTTGTTAAAACATAAATGATGATGATGCATTTTTCTAATGCACAAAATGAAATGCATTTTTGGTTCATTACTTTTAAAATAAGCAGATGGTTTGGTAAATCCTGGCCATCTGACAAGCAGTCCCCAAATGTATGGAAAAGGGCAGGTCCAAAACATTTCCCGAAATGCTGTGAAAATCCCTGACTAAATAAATGCCTAATAAAAAACTTGAGTTTTTCCTGCTATACTCTTCTTTTACATGTTTTAGCTGTAGTTGTTTGCAGGTTCTTGGACAGATGGGTTCTATCAATATCAAAAAATAAAATTCCAAATTGGATTCCCCCAGGGTCCGGTCCCAGCATTTTCTCTGAAGTTCATTAACAAGCAACAACACCTTCTCCATCAATCATTGTAAACAAACTGTGTCTGTCGCTGCAAAGATTTTCCACTTAGCACTTTGTGTTTACTAATTAATCCCACATACTGCCACAGCAGCACTTTGGATAGACAGAATAGAAGAAGAGAAGGCAGTAAAACAGAGAGGTAATGATTTGCCGTCTCTGCTTGGTAGATGCTGACGGGCGAAAGAGGGCATTAGGAGAGAATGCCACTTGAAATCCTGACAAATATAATACTAATAAAAACTTGAGTTTTTCCTGCTAAGTTGTTTGCTGAGGCTTTTGAGCACACAAAAAACACTATCGCCATCTACACTGATGCTGACATCCATGCACAAATCCCCAAAACCACGGACACAAAAACGCAAAGGGATGCACAAACATACATTCACACATGTTTAAGCTCAAACATCTCAGCATCTTCTATGGGGCTGACGTATTGATCCCAAGGCTCTATAGCTGCACTCCCAGCGGCCATTAATTCACCGAGGCAGAGGGGTGCCCAGACTGTATACTGATCTCTGCAGACGATGACTAAGAGTCATCCATCAGAAAGAGCAGAGAAACTGAGACAGAGAGGGAAAGACAGAAAAGATACCTCATTTACACATTTATTGCATGACTAGACAGATATTATACCTATAAATGTACAATTGTAAATTTATTTTAGAAGTACTTGTGATATTGAAATGCCATTGGATCCTGACGGAAATATCTCAACAACTATTAGATATATGGCCATAGGATTTTGCATAGACATGACTCCCACTGACTTTGCTGATTTCCTGTCTTTTCCCTTGGTGCCACCACTAGGACATTTTCACTTAACGCGTGACACATCTTAACATGTATGGGCTGAGCTAATTTATGTCCCCCTCAGGATAAATTGTAATCATTTTGGTGATCTGCCGACTTCTCATCTAGTGCCGGTGTTTTTGAAGCAACAAATATCTACCCAGTGAAGCTGATTTACACTTTGCAAGTGACTACAAATAGTAACTTGAAACACATTTTGGATAACAGGTTGGCAGTCTAACAGGATACCGTCTGGATCCTATGATAATGCACGGTGTAGATGCTGCCACAGAGAAAGGAAGCAAGATAAAAAAAATTACAAATGACAAGCCAGTTAATGGCTGATTAACAGAAAATTAATCACATACCATTTCAATAATAATTCTTTAATCAATAATGTAATAAATAAAGCAAATGTCCCTGCTTATATCTTATATGTGAAGATTTTCTTTCTATGACTGTAAACTTAATATCTTTCAATTTGGGTCTGTTCGTTGGACATAACGAGCAATCTGAAGATGTCACCCTGGACTCTGGAAAATTGGGAAGCATAATTTTTGGACATTTAATCCATAAATCAGAAAAATAATTGGCAATCAGACAGAAAACAAACCAAGACAGGAGACATGGCTCCCCCCCCGTATCCATGACCACTTGTTAGAACATGACAGACATTCCAGCTTGAGATGAAGACCTTGAGATTTGGTTTAAAAGCTCTGAAAAAGCAATGCAAGCAAAATGTCACACTAATCCATAATGAAAACATGGTTGCATGTTTAAATCATACGTGGATATATAATATTCCTGTTAGAGAATTGCAATGGGACAGCGCATGGTTGTGCATATATTTTTTCCATCTATTTCCACCTCTGTCCCTGTGGTAGATTTTTACTTTAGATCCCACACATTAAGACCTCAGGTGTCGCCGCACATTCATACAGTGTGGGAGCATTTTGAGAAATGAACGCACCACCTATTCCCCATCCATCGGCGTTATGCATTCAGCCTCAGAGTTCGCTCTTGTCTTTATCGTACAATAGAAAGACAATGGGTTATTACTCCCACATTCCACTCAGTGAGGACTAAAGGGAGTACATTTTAGAAATCTTATACACATGCACATCATATTCCATTAGGTTTCCTATTTTCTGGAAGCTGTGTGAGACAGGTAGATTACTATAACATACTGTTGTGGATGGATAAATAGGCATCTTGTCTGATATGGTGTTCTCTCATGGGTTTAGAGACATTATTTCCCAGCCTCCTTGCTCTGAGACAGGGAAAGACAGTTGGAACAAAGCAGTAATGCAAATTAGTTACACTTCAATGTAAGCATAAAGATATAATGAGCTATATTATGTTTTCCATTACAGTCTTGAGGCTTATTTAAATTTCTTTTATTTGTTTTTAATGTAAGATTTAAAGATGATAATGTATACTCTTTTCTGTTTCTCTCATTCTCCCAGGGGCTATTGTGTCATAATCTGAGTTCAAAGTTTCCAAAGTCATCATCATTTGAGCATGAGTCCAAAGATAAACCGATAAACTTGTTTTAATTAAGCAGGTTGTTAAGCATCTTGAAATTGAAATATTTCTCTTTTTCAAGACCTCCACACCATATCAAAAGGGCAGATGAGGTGGTTTGGCACAGAAGAACTTTAAAAGGAATACTGAAGGACCAGGTCGACATGGAGGAGTAGTGCAGTGAATAGCATTTCACCTGCCCAGCCTCACCTAACTGGAACATATCACCTGCCCAGGTGTGTAGACTCAACAGAGAGCAAGCATCCAAATCCCACACAACAATAAACACACCATTAATGCAAGATTTCTGAGTTACTGTTGACATCACAATTCATCTATGGACACAACAACTATAATAGATGGTTATTTACTGCAAGACTATCTTGCCTATCTTCCTACCTCTTAACAAGGCCCAACATCCCAGGCAGAACAACAACAACAACAACAAAACATCACACACAAACTCACACAATAGGGTGCACTCCTTCCCACAGACCATAATCCTATGAACTTAGAAAACAAACCAACAAAATAAGTTTGTGTCGTTTCTAAAACTTCACTGATAATGTATTAAATAAACTGAAACTTTGTAATGGAATTAATTATTAAGCAGACACAAACATGTGGCTAAATTGGCAGTAAAAGGATGGATTATGTTACACAAACTGAAAAGAACCAACCAACATTAGTAAAGGAGGTCATTTAAACAAAACATTACTCACAAAAGAATTCTGTTAATTCCATTAGAGTGTCCGGGTCTTTTAAACTAATTTAAAAATTGGTCTTAGATTAGATCAATACTGCTCACATGTTAGTGTCTCCACTGGAGACTCCAGGCAAACCCACAGTACAACAAGACTCAAGAAATAAAGTCAATACACCCAAACGTTGGTCGCCAAGACAGTTAAAGCACAAAAATCTCCGAAAAACCTTAATTTGTCACTTGACATTTTGGATTGTAAACGGATTAAAAAGCAGATATGAGATACAATACATGATTAAAGCTTTATACTCTAAACTTAAGAGGCTCTGGTAGGCATATTTCTTTCCTCAGGACAGAGCCAGGCTAGCAGTAGCGGCTAGCAAAGGTAGCTAATCTATCTATGCTAATCTATCAATCAATCAATCTATCTATCTGTCTGACTTAACATAAAGTAATGTGAGGTAACTTTAGTACCCCATTAAACGGTGTGCTGTTTACAGCACTGCTTTGATTGCTACATGCTATATTACCAATTGATGCTTTTATCTCTCTGTTCTCTCTTGACCACTCAGACAGGAGAATGAATGGGTGAGAAGAAAAGAAAAGACAGAAAAGGGAGTGATGAAAGAAATGAAATTGAACAGAACAATCCTTGTCCTCACATCTCCGACGTTTAATCACTTTGTGTAAGAAGCGTTGTGGCCTCTTGTCCTCACAGGTTACATGCTGTAATTATGTGTCTGCCTGTGTTTGTGTGCTCACAAACTGTGAAGAGCAATACTGTCCTGAATAGTGACATGTCAATGCACTTGTGGGGTCAAACATCACAAGCATGGGCCATTCTGCTCCTGTCATAGAAAGAGAGAGCGAGAGAGAGTGTGTGTGTGTGTGTGTGTGTGTATGTGTGTGTGTGTGCATGTGTGTCTGTGTGTGTTCATATGCAGTTCTTCTATTAATTTGTCTTTGTGCGCAGGTGAGAGCACAAGATTATATATTATACAGTATAAATAAGAGTAATGGTCTATATATGTGCTTGCGTGCGTGTGTGTGCGTGTAAGCGTGTGTGCATCAGCAGGTATATTCTGAGGTGGCAGGGATCAATAGTGCATTAGGCCCCTATCACAGCTGCTTGCCCTGGGGACAGGCATCTCAGAGAGCGAGAGACAGAAGGCTTATATTGCTCTTCTATAGCCGACACAGGCAGAGATACAGGGAGGAGACAGAGCGAAAGAAGCCGTCAGAGAGAGAGACAGGTGGGGAAAGAGAGAGCGAGAGGTGTATCGATCAAGAGAGAGAAAAGACAGAAGGCAAAGGGGAAAGGGAAATCAAGCAAGAAAGGAGTAAGGGAGGAGAAAAATTGCAAACAAGAGATAGATAAAGAAAACTGAAGATAAAAAAGCAATAAGGCAATCAGTGAAAGACAGAAAGGGTTGCAGAAAGGTTGTAGGAGGAGGGGTTCCAAGGGAGATCTGGGGCAATGAAACAAGCGTGAGTGGACTGCTGGGCTCTCAAGCGAAGAAGTGGAGCAGATGAGGAATTTCATTTCTAATAGAGCTGGCGACTATACATCAGCCCTTCATCGTCTCATCACAGGATTTAAAAGAGATGTTTCATTTCTGAGAGACAGGCCGACAAAATAAGAGATCTATAGTGGAGGCATGAAACATCTGTCGCCTGCACGCGCATAAACATCACAACGATCACCGGCCACCACAACCTCCTCATTTTAAATGTGCACAATTACACACACACACACACACACGCAAGCTGAACTCTTCCTAAGACAATACATCAACTTTATGGAGCGAACAGCGACAGAAATGAGAGCATATGTCCAATCTCATCTTCCAGCGGTGTGAGGGCCAGCTGTTTGGCTAGGGAGTTATAGGTTAAGATGTTTAGCCCCGTTTTCCCCTGTGATCCGTGCTCTGAAGAGCCCCATGACGGCTCTTTTCTTTTCTCATCGTTGTCACAGATACTTCATTGCCGGCATCATGTTTCACCCTGAAGCTTCAGCTACCAAATAAGGACATGCCTTGAGATTGAGATAAATACGGTGGCCGACAGGGGCAAACACACTGAAATTTAAGAAACACACACAAATAGACCAAACATAAGCAAATTAAGAAAGCATCTTCATTCATTTGACAACACATGCGCAGCATTCAGCAAACGCGCAGCAAATACAGAAACAATGCAAAAAGAAAAGCAGACAATTCCGAAAACAAATGCAACAAAAAACGCTGCATCCAGACTGCACAACGGAAGTTCTCCAGAAGGAACGGCTCAATTTTTGAGCCCACTGAAAGAGAGAGAGAGAGAGAGAGAGAGAAAGAGCCGGGGCACGTTCAATCTCAGAATGGTGTGCACCGTTATGAAATGGTATGCAACTGCTTGGAGATCATAGACTGTAAATATTAAGTCTATTTTTGAGATATGTTTTCTCTCGTTTGGTGGGTGTGTCCCTAGTTTATTGGCTCAGGTCACAGGTGCGACTCAATCAGCAGAGACGTATCTGTACGCTCGTGGTAATAAAAAGGCAGAGCTCCTTCTCTCCCCGTGGGGTCAAAAATCAAGCGATTGGTCATGTTTGTGTTGCTGGTGGATTGTTAAAAGCCAGACCAAAAAATGAAAATACTGTATTTATCTACATACAGTATACTCAAAATAATGCTTTTTACATAGCACTGTTAAAATGTTACACGTTGCTCCAAAGAAAGACAAAAAATGTGCCATAATAATAGAATGAGAAGAAAAAGTCTAACTAAAATTGGGGTTATGTGATCTTTCTTATTTTGCAATCAATTATTTTAAATTGTGAAAGCATTTTTATTATCTTAAAAATGGAGAAGAAACATCGAAATGTGTTTATGTGTTGATATGTAAATACATACCCACCTCCACACACACATGCTTACTGTACATATTACAGTAGGCCTCAGGAGTGGAGAGGGTGTGTGTGGGAGGGTGGGACAGGGACAGTGTAGCTGTAGGGAACAATGGGAAGCTTTCTGAGGCCATTTACAGTGTGGCATAAAGAGCAACACCATCTGTGACGGTCTCCCTAATGAGCAGCTTAATGGGCTTGGAACCATGTGGTTTCCTCTATGTCTCCCCCCCTGTGTGTGTGTGTGTGTGTGCCTTTGTCTGTCACTCACATACATAACTTCAATATAGAAGTGGTCACCTGCACTGGCATGCATAACAATGTGCATCTTACATGCGTATTCCTCCCACTATCCCACGTTGTCGCATGATCTCTCTCTTGCATGCTCTCACACACACACACACACACACACACACACACACACACACACACACACACAGATGTTGTCACCCCCAGGGTTGCAGGCATCATCAGCACGATACCTTGCTAATAGTTTTACAGGACTTGGGGGGCGGCTCTCAGATCATAATATTATGTGGATGCTAATATGGTGCAATTTTAAAAAGGGAGACGCAATCCCCATGCTTGTGATTACACTGATCTCAGGTTATTGTACAGTGAATGTTTCTCGATCTAATATTGAGTTATAGAGTGGGCTCATATTGGTCCATGAGGGCTATAAACGGAGCTCCACACTGACTCGTAGCACGGCGGGCTCACCGGAGGTTTTATTGAATTGTAAAGACTGCATCATGTTGCTGCATTGTAATGAAGATGACATACAAAGTAAACCTATTATATGACTTAATGCTTTACATAACATTACATATTAGGAAAATATGGATATTTATGAACCACTGTCTAAATCAATTTCCAGAATGTGGGGGGGCTTCTGTCACATCACAGTACACACAACAAAGTAGCAGTAATGATCTGCTTTCGTTTGGTATAAATTAGACAGTTCCCAGCCTTTACCATGACATGAATCATAGGAAAACTAAGTGATATCAAGATGTAACCTCAATGTGAAAAAGCAGAGAAGATAATTACAAAAAGAAGAGAAATGAGATGCCAGATAAAAAGAGAAGGCCGTTATTTTTTACATTCTGTAAAATAAAAAAAGAATGTAGATTATAGAGGCTTGATTTGTCATGTTTAAATGGTAAAATGTGATGAAAAATGCAATTTAACAGTTTTTAAAGTGTGAATTAATGATTGCTGTTTAGACAATAATTGGTAATGATCGTAGATGTGCAATATATACAAAAAGAGAAAAAACAATGGTAATCACAAAACAGAAAAATTATAAATTAATATTCATATATTGTATGTATAAAGTATAAAATGTAAATACACAAAGTAAAAGACTGATCACATTTATTTCATTGTTGATTTTAAATTGTCTTATGAGATGAAAAAACCCCGAACATGTTAGCATGTTTTCTGTGTAGAAATCCACGCAGGCATCTTGCTCTAATTTTTTTGGCCCCTCGCTGTTTGTAATTCATCAGCTGAATACATTAACATTCTACACCACTCTGTTAGGGTTGTGAATCTGGCTAATTACTCCGTTCCTATTGTTTCTGTAATGCATTCTGTTTATTAGCATCTCCAAAGAAGCTCCGCGCTATCACATGGCACTGTGTAAAACCATTTAATGAACTGGTAGAGACAATTAGTGCAGGATCAGTTATACCCCTCAATAGAGGCTCCTGTTAGTAGAATCACATTGGTTTAATTAATTGTTGTTTTTTTCCTTCTAGTTTGGTTTCTTTCATTTGTGCTTTGCTGATTGCAGCAATGGAGAAGAAAAGAGAAGAAGAAAAGAGGAAGGGGGTCGGCCACTCTCAGAGGAAATGATTTTTCTTTTTTATTGTTTTTTAAACGCTTGTACGGGCAGACACGCATGCTTACACACTGGACACACTGGACACACAAAGTAATCTGTCCTCTTTCCCATGTTTTCTTGTCGGCAACATTTTTTTCCTCAATTGTTATTGCTTTTAGTGCTTTATTGTAATCTATGTCTCCCTGCTGAATCCTAGAGAATCCTAGATAGATTGGTAGCTGAGACAATCTATTCTTCCTGTGGGGTCGGTTTCATCTTTATCATCTTTAACCTCTGCATCTCTCTCTCTCTCTCTCTCTCTCTCTCTTCTACCCATTACTTTTGCAACTGCATACCACATTATGTGCTGCTTTGTTAAACTAACATGTTGGCGAACCAGCTGGGCCATATCAGCTCATGTACAAAGCTCGCAGAGTGTAATGAGGTGCTTTCTCTCAACATGTTCTGGTAACACTGTACACTACGGTACACAAAAAAAGGTAGTAACTCTTTTTGAAAGAATAACGAATGACTAGTTACCCTTTTTCAGAAATGGTGGAGGTCCAGAGGGAAACAGGTTCATTGTGATGTCTGTGATGAAAGCATTGTCAGGATGGATGGATGTTTGTGTGCATGGGACTTTTGCACTTCTCTAACTGCAATATTTTAAACATACACACACACACACGGGGGAAAAGGCATTATTGTGGCTGTCACATCAGACGGATTAACAAGAGCGATAAGGACCATAACATTAAAGGACCTTCGCTTGACTTGTTCCGTCAGGGATCTTTGGAGGTATGGATGGATAGGGGTGTGTGTGTGTGTGTGAGAGAGAGAGAGAGAATAAAGGCCAGGTATCGTCCAAAAATGTTTGATACCGGTACTGATACCAATACTGTGACTGCAATACCGGTTCCTGTTTTATTTATTTTTCAGCTCCTACTACGTGACCCCCGTAAGAGTTTTTCCTGCCGGCCTCTACAACGTGTAATGTTAGACAGCCAATAACCAGCATTGATAGGTAGAAGCAGGCTGCATGCTTTGAGATTAACTCCTCAGGTATTGGACTTGGTATTGAATGACCAAGCCTTTTTTCAATACTCGATCCTAAGAAGGGCAATTTGGTCGGTGCCTATAAAGTATCTAATTCAGTACCCAGCCCTAGTGGGAATGAGGCATCTTGATGGCATCATGAGGGCCAAGTCAACACTGTAGGTTGCATCAGTGCAGTGCTTCCAGACTTTCCATGTCTGGATCTGTTTTCATCAGCATTTACTAGTCTTGCCTCAACATGTTGTACAGAAGGAGCAATGCAAGCACTGCACGGTACAAACACAAACACATACGTGGACAGAAAAACAATGTGTCAATAGACTGCAATCCGACACACAGAGCTAAAAGACTTTTGAAAGGGTGATGAAATCTGCAGTTTACTCCCCAAACTGTGACCAGTTTAATGCCAACGCAATCAAGGCGGGTGTGGAGATAGCACCCATTTGCTGTCACCACCTGCAAACACACATCAAGGTTTGCAACCGGGAGGCTTTCCCTCTCCAGATTCTCTTGAAGTTGTAAGCACATACATTGCCAATACAATTTGGGTGAAGGGAATGAGCCCATCTTCTCTACTTGCGTTTCCTTATAAGAAAAGAAATACATGTTATTTAAACAAATAAAGAATGGAAAGTAAATTAATTGCAGGTATATGCAAAAATATAGTTAGTTTTAGGTTATGATGGTCATAAAATGTCTCAGGCAGAGAAAATAAGATAGGTTACACATTAATTTTTATCCTGATAAAGAGAGAGTTGGGATTCAGCGCCTACGACACCAGCGAGTCAACAGATGCATTCATTAATCAAGCTGCAGACATGGTATTAGCCTCACCCTGCTTCAGACCTCCTGCTACACCCTGCTATACCCTGTAACACCCTGCAGTGCCAAACTACACCATGAACTATTTCTAGTCATAGTTCCATTATCTTTTATGTGACTGTTATTGCCACTGTTCATCGCACCCCCAACCAGCACCGTCAGACACCACCCGCCAAGATCCTGGGTCTGTCCGAGGTTTCGCCCTAAAAGGAAGTTTTTCCTCACCACTCTCATGCTAAATGCTTGCTCTTGGGGGAATTACTGGAATTTTTTAATTATAGAGTGTGGTCTAGACCTACTCCATCTGTAAAGTGTCTTGAGATAACTCTTGTTATGATCTGATACTATAAATAAAATAGAATTTAATTTAAAAAGGATGCTGTAATCTGTAGATGAATAGATGCAGGGAGTATAAACCATTTTAAGGGAGATGTTTCTGATATAGTACTCACACTTCTTGTACAGTGTACAGTATACAGCACGATGCAGAGCTGAGTTAAGGACGGGTGGCCTACACCCATACCTTCATCACCCACAGTATTAGATCAGGAGCCTGACGACAAGGGACGGAATTAATTATTCCCAGCAAAGTCACATTTTTTGGAAAGGTAAACCAAGTTTTTGTTCCAGACACACTGCTTTGACCTTTGATATCACTTTGCATCAAAACATTCTGTTTTACAAGAAGAGAAAAAGGATTTTTGAAATACCCAATTTAAATAATATAGATACAGTAGCATTTACCAAGAGATAACTGAAGAATAAATACAGGGTCAGTGAAAAATGTTCTTTTTCACTGTGCTCTTACAGTGAGGAAATTATACAACAATTATAATAGTTATACAAATTCCTATGAAAGCAGGGTCAAGAAAGTCACCACATTAACTCAGGTTGTCAAAATCTGAGATCTTCTTGAGGACCTTTATCATGCGCAGTCACAGACTTTTTTCAATTGTTCCATTGTTAATTCTCCATTTAAAATATTTTTGCCCACCACTGAATAGGTGAGCTGTTCACGCTGCCAATAAGACCTCCCAAACTTTAAGAAAATATTGTCAGGCTGTCGGTGGAGAGTTTTGGGTGTAGGGTTACACTGTTGGATTATGGGGTGGGATTATGTTAGCAGCAAATAGACAAGTGACACTTTGTTGAACATTTACTTTCTGTTACCTCATTCATGTAGTATCAACCCTTCAAGAAACGTGGTAGGATTTAAAGTGACCACTTTAACAGTTATGTGTTCAGTTCAAACATAATGAGTAGGAAAAGGCTGTCAACAGTTAAAGTGACGGCACCAAGTGAAGCATGTGCAGGCTGGATGCGTAATTTCAGGCAAATTCCATGCATGCATAAAGCATATTCTCAGTTTGGCCCTCTGTCTTAATGTAAAGTCCAATCTATTATTGGGCAGAACAGCATAGTGTACACAGTGTGCTCTGCTTTTCTGGGTCATTTTTTTCATTTTTGCATTAGTGGGGTATTTTTAAATCTCTGCAGGTAACTGGACAAACACAGATGAGTCTGAGTTTGGAAGCCAAGAAACATCAACAGTAATCATTAGGGTTAGAATGAATCTCTTGGGGGTAAAACAACTGAGACAATGTGACAGCATTTGTAACACTGTAGTTATATCATGAGTCAGTCCCTGTGTGTTCACAGCTCTCCTGGGACAGACTTTAATCAATGCCAATCACAAACAAATTAGCCTCGCCTCAGCACACCACCTCTCTCCTTCCTCACTGACTACACTGGTTTCTTCCCCCAGCCATGCACATCAGAGACATCCCACATGGAAACCTTTCAGAAGACATCCTTGTAGATATACAGAATGTGTGTGTGTGTGTGTGTGTAAATGGCGAAGAAAGGTGTGTCTCTATGCAACCTGTGTAAAGGTTGCATAGAGAATGTCACATTTAAATGTGTAATGCATGGAAAGCATTAAAAAGGCACCAAAGGCGTAGAATGCATATAAAAGATGTAGAGTGGAAAGGCACAGGAAGCATATGTAAGTGAACATTTCCGTGTTCACTTACATATCCATGAAAAGTGACTATTTTCTGACAAAAACATTTTCACTAGGAGTCAGATGTCAACTCATCCTGAAAAATGGGTTTTCACAGTTAGACCAAAAGGAATAGGATTTAATTCCCATGTCTCCTCAATAGAATTTGCTTGGGACTGTATTACACTTTCAATAAAATAATCTAAAGCATGGCTATACCTCAATAAAGCCCATCTATACTGTATGTCCAAATTCACATCCACTCGCCTGCATCCCAATGCAAAGCTAACAGTAGTCTATATGGGAGGATCTGTGCAGGAGGTGTTTAAACATCTAGGAACTAGACAGTAGTTCATGCTAGCACACACAGAAAAGAACAAAACCAGAGAAGAAGCTAATTACAGGGAAGTGTCAATGTGCAATATGCTTGCTGTGTGTGTGTGTGTCTCCAAGATTGTGACTACAACCATAGTGCTGAAGGATGATACTATATTTCACTGTGTGTGTGTGTAGTGAGTATGAACCAGTAAACTAGCAAACACACCTCTGTAGCATGTGCTAATAACTGGTGTGAGCAAAAAGGGCGGGACTGCATCACAGCCCTCAGCCACACACACACACACACACACACTAGAGGTACATATGCAGAATTACAGTACACCCACATACAAACTGTAGACATATAAACAGTTGCATGAGATTAATAAGAAGACACATCTCATTTTTATACATTCCTTTAATCACATTTTTCTGCATTTACTGCAGTTTGAGGCATTTATTTAAATCCAGTGACAGATGAGAATTCAGTCTTTCTCTGTTTTAACATCACATCACTGTGGAGTATAGTGGTAGTATATCATCTGATGTCGAATCATGACAAGAGAGATGAGTTTTGTTTTGAAACAAAATTATGAACTGAGCCATGTTGGTTTTGAAAAAGCTGACTTTTCAGAAGGAAACGGATCACTTTACACATACACAAATAATAAATAAATGCAACACAAACAGGCTATCCCCACAAACCTCATGTTACATCATACATTGACACATGCAGACACCCAAAATCATCTTCATACTGAACAATTATCAAGCCCAGATTTAAGTTATTGGATTACTACTTATTGGATTTGGAATTTCACTTTTCTGATTAAAATGTATGTAAAAAGGCAACTCTACAGTTAACCCTGAGTGGTGAATACACACAGGGTTAACATTTCATGGGATCAAGGATTCATTGCTTAGTCTGTATGTAACTTTCTGTACAGTAACTGGAATACAGTAGTTACAATATTACTCTTTTTATAAATTAAAAAATGGGGGCTGTACCTACGTAGGCCAATTAGTCACGTAATAAAGGAAGTGTGAAGAAATAGTAATAGCAAAATCCCAGTGAATTAATGTCAATAAAGATGTGCATTTTGGATTTGAGTGTGCCTGCCAACTGTACAATAGGTTACTAGCAAGTGGTAGTGGTAAATCAATTGCATTACATAAATAGTAAGTTCCTATAATGATAAGGAAATTTATTTTGTGTTATTATAAACCTAAGCTACAAAAATATCATCTCTGTTGTTTGATCATTTGTAGATTAAAATGATCAAGTTAGACATAGAAAGGAAAGAAACAGAGCAGAAGAAATTCAATAAAACACAAGTTTTACACAAAGACAGAAAGCAGGACTGACACACAGAGAAAGACAAGAATGAGACGGTAGGACGATGAAAAAGACATGCAGGAAGTGAAAGACGTGAATGAACATTTGAGGAAACAAAGAGAAAGAGAGGGACAGAGTCCCTGGTGTTTTTATCTCCGCATTAAATGGTGAGAACTGAGCTCGCTCCCATCGCTCCCTGGTGACCAATCAGTGTTAGTGTGTCTGCAGGGGGGGCGGCTAACTGGTTCACACCCGGCTGACACAAACTCAGTGCCCTCTCCCAGCCAGCGGACCGCCCTGACAACACATACACATTCATATACTGTACAGACACACAGGGAGGGAAAGCACCGGAAAAAGAGTTAGAGATACAATTACATTGATGGCTTCAAACTACAACAACCATATTCCAACACACAGAATGTATGCAGGATCAAAACAGATAAACACACACACACACACACACACTTCATATTCTTGGCCCGTCGTCTGCCCTTCCTCTCCCCTCTGACACAGTGAGCTTCAACCGGAAGCTCGGCTCCCATTCTGGAGAAAGAGGAGCTTTTGTCTCCAGAACACAGAGGCCTCTTTCTCTAAGCTGTGTAGTGTTTGTGTGTGTGAGAAAAGAGTGTGTGCTGTAGTGTAACAAGTGCAGATAAAAGTTAAGAGTGATTGAGAGAGAAGAAAAGGGGGGGACGGAAGAGGAAGAGAAAAAAAACATCAGAAAACCCAACTGGGATCTTTGTCAGAAGTTATTTGGAAAGGATTTTAAAAGATGCTGTCAGCCTAAAATGAAATGCCGCTGCTTTCTTGGCAGCAACATGGTGACATCACCACGTGTATGAGCGCAATATAAAGTTGCACTTTACTTTTCACACCATGTTTTACTTACTGGAGAAAAGGAGGTTTGTTGGCCATGTCTAGACGCTAAAGCCGCTAACATGGTGCCCGACTGTCTCGCTACTGTGAGGCTGAACAAGTGGCGTCTTTCTGGCTGACAGGTCTCAGAGGAGAAAAGAGGAGGACAGTTTCGTCACGGTACTTTAGGGGTGAGAGTGGGCTGTATGGAGAGGGAGAATTTTTTTAAGGGTCTGGTTGATTTTGACGTTTTACGGTGGTAATCAAACTTCATATTTACCCACTGTATGCGCCATAACTTTGCTGCTATAGGATCTGTTTTGTAGAATTGAAGGTCTAAGCATGGGTTGCACCCCCGGGGTCATTTAAGTTCAGTCCATACAATTAAAAATGTAAGGGTTTTATCACAGATTAAAGAGAACATTTTAATACCAGAAGATTTTATAGCTTTAAATATGTAGCTTTTAAAATCAACTCCAAAATCAGAGTCAAATAGATGAGACGTCAAGGCCTTTATGCGTAAAAACAAAAGTACTCAAAAACGTGAAGAATGACCACCATGTTAAAAAAACTGTTTAAAGGAGATGACTCAACCATGCTGCCTTCATCAGTATCATTGATCCCTGACAATGTTGGAGGTTCAACAGCCAAACAAACATTAACTGTCATCCCATTTCTTTGAAAGAAAAACATCCACCCGGCTGTCTGGTTTACAAGACTTGAACTTTCACCATCTTGCTTAACTCGGCCAGACTCCTCTGAGAAACGAATAATGTCTTGTAATCTCTGTTATTTCGGCCTCCCTCCATGCCTCCCTGCTCTCTCCGTAACACACATAACCTTTGACCTCCATAACACAATGTAAGTCCTGCTCACCAGCATTCTCTTGGCCTCTGACCCCAAAGGAAAGTCAAGGGATAACAGGGATAAAACTTGACACATGACACATGTATAAATAGTGATAGTATGTCCGACATAAATATATTTTTATTTGGAAGTCCCAGTGCACTTTTTAATGTAACCTCTACTGTTTGCCTGGAGGGGTAGATAGACATGTGGTAACCATGAGACAAATCTGGTTAAATGTCAGTTATTGTAAGTTAAAAGATAATTATTGAAATATGCAATATGTGTAGATTTAGGTCGGTAAAGGGTTCGGTATGCTTGACACAAAGTATGCCGTATGAAGGGTTGTCCAACCACATCTAAAGGTGAAAGTGTTAATACCTGTTCTGACTGTATAACTTGAAGGCATGGCAAAAAGGGTGTCATCACATCCCTCTGGTGCATATCACTGCCTCCATAAACAGTGTAGTGGCTTGTTAATCTCCAACTAGCAAGATAAGCCCATCTTTCCAAAGGATATCCTTCATGGTTTGACATGCATACTTTAACAGCAGGGTGGAAGCTTTTTGCAGATGAGTAATCAATAGCCTTCGAGCTGTATTGAGCTTGCATGACGCAGAATTTATGCGAAGCGGCGCTGGCAATTCATCAATTGAAGGTTGTAAAATGTATTTATGCTGCTGTCTTGGGGTCCAGTGTAATTTTAGTCCGCTGTAGGAACAGTCAGAAGTCATGTGCATGTACACGCATGAACACATACATGTCCAGTGCATACCAGCTGCTCTGTGGGCAACCAATGTGCATTCACACACAGTAAACTACACCCACACATCTCCCTCCATGCTGCAATAGTCTTCCCCGCATTACCCCAGGGATGTGACTCAGGCCACTTGTACAGTAAAAGCATTCTCTAATGTGGCAAGAAACACATACACACAAAACACTTTGCCATCTGGGACTCATTTCCCCCATCTTAAACAGCTGTGGCCGAAGCTTTCATGTGTTGCAGTGGGCAGGAGGTATGCCGGGCGAACGTCCTTATGTGCTCCAGCAGAAGGTAAATTACAGGGCTCAGCATCGCATCATAACTCAGGAGAAAACGCAGCGGCCGCTTTGGAGTTTGCGGCTAAGTCTGCATTAAATCCTCTCGTTTTTGACATTTCTTTTCCTGTTGGTTTAGATATGCAGTGTACGTGTGTCTTTGTTAGATGTGCATGTGCATTAGAGTTCAACATATCATATCATAGTTATATAATATATTATTTGTATATTTCAATATGTTGGCATGTAGCTTAAAGTGTCGCCGTTTCAACATGTTTTAAAATCCCATTTCTTTTTATATTCCTTTATTTAACAGCATTAATATAAATTTTACTTCCTTAAACAGGAGCTCTTTGTACAGCTGCTAAGCCACCTAAAATACTTTTGGTTTGTAAGTGATCCAGCACAGTTTAGTGCTTCTTTTGAGGCTTTAAATGTTGTTTTAGAGTCACAGTTACTTCAAGCTGCCAAGTAAAAAGGTCTGCGGGAAACATTAAATCCATGTAATTTACGGCTGTGAAAATTGTCCCATTTAAATATTAACTGGATTTGGAATATCGGCAGCTTCTATCACATTTTCCAAAACACTGTGTGTGAAAGACAGAGCAACACCATCATGAACACATCTGTAGGAGATGAAAACCTGCTATTAGCATGTCAGGGAACACTGCACCACTCAATACACGCAGGCAATTGCACACACACACACACACACACACACACACACACACACACACACGCACACACACACGCACACACACACACACACACACACACACACACACTTTCAGAGTGCTGAACCTAACCAGAAGGGAAACAATATTATATCAGCATTTAAAAAGTCGTCAAGGGACAGCGAACAGGCTTGGACATGTCTCCGCCTCGCTGCGTTGCCATGTTTTGCTATCAAAAGCGCCAGCGTAACCCTGGCGTTCACGCTGCAGATTGCATGCAGAGTTGTCACTCAAACATCAAACAGTGCGCCATACAATCAAACGCTGTAAGTTGAGATCAGTGGCGCAGAGCAGTGAACTCGATGGCTGCCCTGAAAATGAGAAATAAGAGTTTTTAGCAGCCGCTTTTAGCAAACTCATCACAAAATGCCTGCTTAGTGTACAGTTCACAAACAGTAACGTTATCCCTCTGTCCTCCTAACAATAGGCCTGCCTGTTCCCCCTGCCATCTCTCTCTTCCTCCCTTCTTTGTCTTCTTTCCTCTGGATCAGCTTTTTTGCTTGTCTGTTATTTCTTTCTGTCATTCTTTCAGTAGCTACTTTTCTTAATGTCATTTTCCCAGTGGTGGAATGTAACTAAGTATGCCTACATTTAGTTCAAGTATTGTACTTTTATGATGGTAGACTATTGATACCATTGACTATAACAGTCTATCATTGATACTTTCTTAGGTTTCATTTTATTCTTCAAGTCCACTACATTTCAAAGGGAAATATACTTTTTACTCTTAAAATATTTGTACTTACTATTTGGTACATTTCTGAAAGTAGAACTCCTACTTGTAGTATTTTAACTATATAGTATTTCTACATTTACGTAAAAGAATAATGATTTAGCTTTAGACTCCACTAACATAGTTGGATAGTTTTTTTAAAAATAATTAAAAACGATTGCACCTAGTTCATACATTACCCACAATGCAACTAAACCGCAATTAGATTAAACGGAGGTACAGGTGTGTTACACCACTAGCAGCCAATGTAGCCTTGATCCATTAGCATCAAGCAAAGATGTGGAGCGGGCTACAGAGGTCTGGTTTTTTCTAACTCTGCAACTCTTCGATGTTAAATTTGTAGTCTTCTACTGCAACTGACGCTGACTCAAGTGACATGACTTTTGTGTGACAGGACATTTATCAGACTTGGTGCAGCTCAATCTCTTCATACAACTATATTCACATATGCAGTAGCATTCCTCAAAACCTGTAAAAAGAGTTTGATGTTTAGAATCAGAGGAGTTCCCCTTAAAAGCGTAACTCTTGCCAAAATGCAACCTATAGGTTTTTTTGTGTACGTACTCGAGTGAAGATTTTGTTTAAAAGCATGATTAGGACGAAAGAGCCACTTTTAAGATTTACTGTATATTTGTTTTTTGGTCAAATGTTGTTATGAATGGGAGAGCTAGGGGCACTTCTATGATAGCATCAAAATCCACATTTTTAAAACACTAAGAAGGCTCGCCACCATGAAACTTTGCTCAAAGTATCACCACCACCACCACTAAAAAGAAAGGTTTTAATAACTCACTGTAGCTGTTGGTTTTTCCGGTCGCCGTCCATCGAGCCAGTCAAAAATATTCGAGGGAGAAGAGTAAAGATGGAAAGCTCCTAAAACTTATGTCCATGTAAATGCATGGATAATTTTTTGTTTTGTCTTTAGTGAAAAACAATATTGGCCTTGTAGTTGAAAAGGAGCCTCATATAAGAATGACATTCATCCGCATTTGGAGATCAACACTTTTTGACTGACAAGATGGCAGATAGCGTAAACAACAACTAAGTGAGTTGTTCAAAACCTTTTTCAGTAAACTCTGTGCACACAAACAATGTTCTCAACGATCAAGTTCATGTGTAGAGCCCCTGGTGATACTTGGAGCAAAGTTTCATGTTGTGTTAAGTCTTCTTAGTGTTTTAAAAATGTTGGTTTTGATACTGTCAAAGTAGTGCACTCCCATTCAAAAGGCCATTTAACCGAAAACAAAGTTACAGTAAATCTTAAAAGTGGCGCTTCCATCCTAATTATGCTTTTAAACTAAAGTTTGACTCGGGTGCATTCACAAAAAGACCCTAGGTTGCATTCTGGCGAGAAGTAGGCTTTAAGTAAATGTCTAGTGTCTGTCCCTCTTTTTGACCTTGCGTCACTTCACTCTCAAACTCTGTCTCTTTCTCCCAAAATCACCTCGACTTTTCTCTTCATTTCCACCTCTCCTGTCGGGTGGCTGCTCTGCTGTAATCCACACATAACTACTTGTGGTCAAATCTTTAAGTCTGCTGTTCCTGCTGTCATATAACATTTTTCAATCAGTGCAACCAAATAGACTAATCCCTTTTTATTAGCCCAGTTAACCTACATATGGACCCAAAATGCACACACACATCCATTGCAAACACAGGAAACTGTGTGGAACGACTGTAGTATTAATATTAAGCAGCTTAGCTTGTCCAAGGGACAATGTCGTAAAAAATACCACAGAGGACTCAGAATGGACAATATCGACCGAACAAAATTTTTCCTTGTGTATGGAGGTGGGAAAGGGATGAAAAGGAAGGGAATAAAGGGTGTAGAGATTGTTTTCAAGGTAAACGTGGGCGTAGGAGTCTAGTAGGGCAGCTGTGAAGTATGCACATGCGTGCACATACACACACCTAAATGTCACTCACATCAACTTTTGGGGTTATATATAACTGAACTGAAGGTACACATTTGCCTTTACTGATGAAAAATAAACAATTGTGGGTTGATATCAGAGGCTTCACAGAGGCCCCTGTGTCCATTCAAACAATGGATTATTTTTCAATGCAAAAGCCACAAAACATTTGTTTTCTTTTTTGTGCTCAAGCTGTCATAATAGAGGCGTGCCATGAAAAATGTAAACCACATAAGAAGATTTATTGAGCTGCTTGGGGAATCGGAGGCTTCTGCTCTACAACTAAAGAAGTAGGTTTTTGATCCCTTTGGAGCGTGTTCTATTGACTGTTACGGCTTACAAATTGTCTACAAATTGGCAGTGGATTGAGATTTAATTCATGTGAAAATACATTAATTCAGCTGGAGCTCTATTAAAAATAACTAGATTTCAAATCTTCACAAAATACTGAGCTGCACTGAAATTGGCCTACAAAATATCTGGGACTCTTTTCATAAGGTCAATCTACGTAGGATGATAAACATGTCCCCCTACATTCTATACGGATTCATTTAAAAATAATGCAGTGTGTGTGTGTGTGTGTGTGTGTGTATACTGTACGCCCCCAGTCTTCTAAAATGGTGCAGTAGAGCAGAACCCCTCTGTGTGTGTAGTGTAGTATCCTACGCAGCGCTTGGCAAGAGTGAGCAGGAGAGAGAAATTTGACAGAGTGCCAAGCTAACCTCGTTTCCCCTACTAGGTGTATGTGTGTGTGTGTGTGTGTGTGTGTCTGTGTCTTGCAGTCACAGCAGTACTGTAGCAGCACTAGTCAGCTTGGCTCAGCTCACAGCTCCCGTATCTCCACCCTGCACTTTATACATGTAACTCAATCCTCACCGGCGCATAGCGCTACTGTCACTACACTACAGTCTGCTTTAAAACGTACCCCACAAATTCAAACACACAGATACATGGTGTGTACATGCATGCACGTATTTGTCATTTTTAGCACACACACACACTATATATCTCACCCCATCCCTCTCCTATGAGCTGTAAATAGGGACACACAGAAATATCACAGGGGCTAATAATAACACTATTAAATGTCACAATGATTTTTGACTATGTGTGTGTGTGTGTGTGTGTGTGTGTGTGTGTGCGCACGCCGACCCTGACTGTTCTCCTCACCACAAGGAACTTATTGACCTGAATCGTTGCAGAGCCGCGCCCCTCCTCAGGGCTGCTGCAGAGACTCTATGGAACCTCTGGTGGCCACAAAGGAGACCTGCACGCTGGAGCCTAAGAGCTATAATATCAGATGCCTGACTGACTTCCTACCAGTAGTGGAAGAAGTACTCAGAAGTACCAATGAGACAGACAAAATGGAGTGTTTCTTATGCCTCCTGCACACTGCCTGCCTGGCGTGAGTGTGACGTGTCAGCTGCGTGGCATTTTCTGTCTTTGAAACATGTAATGCAGCGCTGCTGCTGAAGGTCACGTGATTTGGATCACCCTTGTTCGACAGACTGCATGTGTAAAAATAAATATGCATTGTAACTACTAAAGTACTTGTTTTGTCCCTATGAGGGTTATATCACTACACTATTTGACTGTTAATACGGATGCATCAATGTACAAGTAGCATTTTAAAGTTGGAGCTGTTTGAGGTAGTTTAACTACTTTATTTTAAGTAATTTAGTTGATTATTGTAGTTTCACAGTATACCACAATGATCTTATATCGGTTGGATTGTATAAGCTTTCATAATATTATGTTTTATTAAAGCTTAATCTGTGAAGTAACTTTAGCTGTCAGATAAAAAAGTACAATATTTCCCTCTGACATGTAGTAGAATAAAAGTATAAAGTAGCATACAATGAAAATACTACCAGAAATAGTAGCAAATCATGCTTAAGTACAGTATTTGAGTAAATGTACTTAGTTACATTCCACTACTGCTTACTACTCCTGCATTTATAATCATTTATATTATTGGTTAGCATTTACATACATTTATGGAAATAGATCCTCTCTAAAAGCTGTATTATTCCAGCGCTGTGTGTGTGTGTGTGTGTGTGTGTGTGTGTGTGTGTGTGTGTGTGTGTGTGTGTGTTTGTGTGTGTGTGTGTCTCCCAGGATGCAGTGGGTTAATCTGTCAACCGTTGGATGAACTCCAGTGTTTAATGAATTAGCCTTTCGCTGGATAACTGGTGGACAGACAATGAGGATTACTTTTTCTTGCTATATTGCAGTCAGGAAGAATGGAGGACTGGACTGAGTGTGTGAATGCATAACTGCCTGCCCTGTCCCTCTAAGATGACTCTGGAGGGTCAAAGGTCAAGATTTGTGTTTGTGTATTTTCTCTGTAATAAAAAAAGAGCCATGTCTCAAAGAGAATGCATCTACAAAAGCCAAGAGATATCGTCATTTCTGTCTCACAGTTTGTCATCATGCCACTACTTTGCTACGCAGAGGCTGTCAGCTGGTGGCAGAAAGCTTCCTAATCACATTCTTTACACAGACATCTTTGAAGTTCCACCTTTTCACACCGCTTGTTGTAGCTGTGGTGCTTTAGGTTCATTCATCCACATGTCTGACGTTAAGTCATGAAATGACTAAAATATTTAATTCACGGCCATTTCTACGCATCAACAAGAAGAATGTTGTTGCTGTCAGACATCTTCTCTTTGGCAACTTCATCACAACTTGGACAATGTTTTGCACAGTCCACTAATTATCCGCCAAGGACATGTTTCCGGTTTGGTTTATTTGTTAATCAGCAGGATAACGAAAAAACTACTTGCCCGATTTTCATGAAGCTTGGTGGAATGGTGTAGGATAGGCCAAGGAAGAACCCATTTAATTTTGGAGCTGCTACACAAAGTCATTTTTCACTTTCATTAACAATGCGAGATAGGGAATTTAGCCTTGGCGGAGGTTTGGGGCTCTTCCAGTCCTTGCAAGTTTTAATTTAGTTAGTGGTTTGTTCTTGGTGGAAAAATTCTGTGAATAATTACATAAGCACATTAAAAAATAATTAGTCTATCAAGAAAACCTTGTGTAGAGTGACTGTATTTATTTTTAATATTAAAAAAAAAAAAAAAAAGTAAAAAGATTTTAAAAAATGGGCAATAAAAATATCTAGTTAAATATTTGCATTCATATACTGTTGAAATGGACTATATTTTTTTAATACATTTTCCATTATTCACTGACAACAACTTGATTTGACTCCCTTTTCAAACACATTTCCAGACACACAGCTGCACTTTGGAGCCCACATTTTGCTGTAATGATTGGCCAGAGAGCAGTTGCTCCAGGTCAGCCAGGGGCAAACGCCTCGGTCAAGGGCACCTTGACTTTGACTGTGGAGGGTGAAAGCATTATATCCTCTCCTCCCTCAGCACAAAGCTGCTTCTTTAACCTTTGCCATTGAGACTGATTTCAGTAGAGATAAAAGACAGTTTCCAAGTTTCCAAGCATGTTGGTAGCGTTTCCAGGCAAAATTCGAAAAGATGTTTATGTCATTTTGACACAAATACATTTAATAAATTATATTTTGATTTATAATTAAAAAAAATAGTAAATAATTATTGATTTATCGATACAGAATTAAATATCCTGTAGCCTGCCTATGCTGTTATCAAACCAGTATATATATTTGTTTAACATGAAGTATACTACTGCTTGAGTGCAGTACATTTCCACAACTCTCTCCCCGTATGTCGAACAAGGGTGATCCAAATCACGTGACTTTCAGCAGCAGCGCTGCATCACATGTTTCAAAGACAGAAAATGCCACGCAGCTGACACGTCACACTCACGCCAGGCAGGCAGTGTGCAGGAGGCATAAGAAACACTCCATTTTGTCAGTCTGTCTCATTCGGCCCATTTAACAAAAAAAATTAATGAAATCATTTTCAATGTATATTTTTTAGGGAAAAATGCCATTCAGAACAGCTACAGGATATTTTTAAGGTTTGTATTCTGGTGTTCTTGCTGTTTTTCATGAACTAAAGTTGCCAATACAACAGTACCATAACTCTGATTATCCCACCGAACATATTTCAAATACCAGCCAAGAAGCCGGGATTACACAAAATAATTACTGCAGCTTTCACACAGTAGCTTATATTGACAGAAGAGTAATACAACAGGCCAAATACAGCACACAAAGTCAGAAACACACAAAAACCTACATATTAACAAAAATATTTTTTATAAATAAACCACAGCAATTACTTGGGGGTACTGTGGGTGTGCTATGGGAATCCTAGGGGTAGCTACCGCCCCCCCAAGCCCCTCCCCGCCAGAGTGACATGATATGTATCAAATCTGTGACTTTCAGTCACCTCTGTCGGTGCTGGACAACGTGTGCTTCTGCCATCATATGACACCTTTCCACATGATCTCCTCAACCTTGTGTCCTCAGTTGACAAAGGGGGAGGAGCAGAAGAAGAGTTAACTCAATCCACAGCCAACCAGCTGAAGGTAATGCGTACATATTTGCATAGTAATTGTTCAACTTTTGTTCGTGGCAGGTTAGGGCTTGCAAGCTGCCAGAAACACACATGAGTACACCTAATTTGAATGTTAGTCTTTGTGTACAGTGAGCAGCCTTTGTTTTCTCTTCCATTTTAGTTCCAGAAGATTTGCATATAGTGTATAGTGGATGTCAGGATGTTTACAAACCTCTTGCTAAATGTTAGTTACATACTATCTTCTTCTGAGATAACTACTACCTTTAACCTTGTGTTGAAAGATTTAGATTTTTTTTTTTCAAGCGAGTTGAGCCAATACTACAAGGTGGAGTCAAGCTACCCTCAGTAGTGACCACAACTTCGTATTTACTCGCCCAAGCTGACAAGCAAACACAACACATGATCAGGTCTACATTGCTGCTCATATTTCCTTTCCTGCTTGACTGTTCGCACATATTGTAGAATGTTACCTGTGTCTGATGCAAATATGAATTGAAAAAATTTGCATGTGCACATGAGTATGGAAAAAAGTGAGTTTGTGAGTTTGACTGAACTGAGGCAAAAAAACCAAACATTTAAGTTGTGTCCTCTTGTGGTTAAGGTCTGGGGCCTGTTGCACGAAAGTAGAATAAAGATATCCAGGATAAGTGAAAAAGCGCAGCTTGACTTAGTGTGATCTGCTCATCGCGGCTTAATCGGTTGCACGTTTGCCGAGCCAGGATGAACAGGTGAAGCTATGTCAAGCCAGGTGTAGATAGCTGGGATAAGTGCATGTTCACGGCTTTCTCACATAGACCACGGTATCGATCACAATCAGAAAGGGACAACAACTAGAAAAAAAGAAGTAAGTGACTTCAATACATGCTGTGAGCATATGTAAAACAATATTCATGGTTTGTTCTACAAGTGACCGCACCAAAATAAAAAGATTAAGAAGCATTGTGGTGTTCCCGGTGTGATGAATGTAAACTACACTACATACGTACTGTATATAGGCCACGTTATTGGTCCAGGGATGGGAAACTAATTGAGAAGGTTATGAAACCAATGTAAGCTATAATAAAAAACATTAGGCCTACATATTAAGGAGTAACACAAACAGTCCTTTATTAGAGAAGGACAAGCAACAAGAAAATTAATCATGAATGTATTGGTCTCTGACCAGTCTGCCATTAATATCATCTGGGAATATCGCTACATTAATATCGTCAGACTTAATCTTCGGAGCGCGTCCTGTAACCTGAAGCTGAGACCACGGACGCTGCGCAGCTCATCTCTACTTTTACAGAGAGAGTGGACACTGATGTGACTCACAGGTCTGCCGGCAGGCAGAAGCCACCGGGCAGCAGCCGCACGCCAGGCAGCCTCGAAACAGTACCGCCCCACCGGGAAAAGTCCCACTCTGCATCAGGGTGCCAGTGCAACCATTTCTAACCATCTAAACAACTAAAGTAAAGTAGGGTTTAAATCAAACTCGCGACAACAGTAGTGACAAGTAATGCATGTTAATGAAAATAAAGCAGAACACATGCAGAAGACAACGGAATAACTGTTAAACACGTTTATTTTGGATCAGACGGCAGCTGATTTGACACATGAGACTCCAGGATTAATCTTAGCCTGGCTGTTAGCCTGCTCTGGACCAGGCTAGCCGCAAAGAATACATCTCCATGGTTACTTGGCTGGGTTTAATTCAATCTGGTTTCGTGCAACCGAGTCAAAGCTAAATTCATCCAGGATAACTTGAATATCCCGGCTTAATCCCTTATCCTAGTTTCGTGCAACAGCCCCCTGGCCTGGGAAATCCCAACAGTAATGTCAGATAAAGGACATTTACTTAAAGGAATAGTTTGACATTTTGGTAAATACGCTGTTTTGCTTTCTGGAGAGTTTCGATGAGAAGATCAATGTGAACAAAGCTTAGCTAGCAGTTTCCCCCTGACTCCAGCCTTTGTGCTATGCTAAGCTAAGCTAAGCTAAGCTAAGAGCCTACTTGCTGTAGCTTTACAATGGACAGACATGAAAGTTGTGTCAATTTTCTTAAATTAAAGTGTCTGCTAAAAAGAGAATAAACATTTTTGCCAAAGTGTTGAATTATTTGAAGTTCAAGAGAAGGCCAAAGATAAGTAATTTGTGCAGCAAATGGAAAGGGGTTGCAAATTGATTCCCAGATATGTACGTTTTGGGAAATAAATGTAAAAATGATTTAAAAACAAAAAATCAAATCAGTTTATACAGTTAACACTGGTTTGCAACAGTACAGTGGGAATGTAGCCGTATAAATGAAGCAGTAATAATAATAATAATAATAATAATACTACATTTAGATAGCGCTTTACGTGGCACTCAAAGACACTTTACAGTAAAACCAGAACATATACTGTAAAAGCAAAAAAAGGATTCCCATTTTCCTCCAAAGATTCACTGTCCTCATTTTCTTCCCACTGTTCAATAAATAGTTAATTTATAATGTCTGGTCACACAACGTGCCTGGATGAGACACAGAACGTTCCAGCACTCTGTGTACCCGGTATCTCCAGGTTTGCTCTATCATTAATGATTGTAATTATGTAAGGCATTATATATTTTTTTTTATGGTTGTGTGTGCTGAAGTGTCTCATGACTTTGTATTTCTGTACTTTGTGTAGTTTCCGATTCTGTCATGTTCTCTCTTTTTCTGTTCTTTTTTTTTGACACACACTCACACATTAACAACCTGAGTCATCAGCCAGCAGCTGCCTTGTTTTCATGTGATTCTGTGTTTTTTGGGAGACCATTGTGTAACCTTGTTAGCGCCTGGGCTCTGCATGTGGGAAATGTGTCAGAGCTCAGCAGAGAGCTTCGATTGGCTCACAGGGCACACTCCCCTGCCGTACAGCCCTTCCTACTGCCTACACACCCGGTGTGCTCAGACGCTTCGCCGTGTTCACCATGGCAACTGCAACTTCAAGAGAGTAGCCTCATGTAAATATCCCCTTTTTTCCTCCTTACCCCTTCTCCTACTCTACCTTGTGTTTTGGTCTTTTTGCTTCTATCCCTCTTTTTCTATCCTTCCTTTTCGCTTGTTTCTCTTTTTCTCTATTTTCCATCATGACTCGTCTCACTGACTATATGGTGTCTGTCTTGTCCTTTTAAGGACTGGTACACATCTTGTGGGTGTAAAGATAAGCAGCACCAATCTTACAGTATGCAAATTATGAGGGTAAAATACACTTAGCTGTGTTTTTATTGGAAATTCCTAATATTATAATTTAGTCTTTAGATAAAATAAAAGGTAATTTCTGTCATAAGGACGACAGCCTGGAGCCTTTTTCTGAATTTACATCCCACCATCTGAATCCTCCTACTTGGTGCACAAGCGAATAGCAATAAAACTTAATAAAAAAAATAATAAGTGTCTTAACCCTTCAGAGATATAACTTTTTAAAACCTATTTAAGACCTTAGGTCGTGTGTGTGTCTGTCTGTGTGTGTGTCTGAGAGAGAGGGAGACAGAGAGATGTCGACAGACAGACATACAGAGTATGGTTGCCTGGTTACTAAGGACCAATAGGAAGCTTTTTATCTCTGTGATGTCATCTCTTTGATCTGTGATCAGTTAACAACTGCACCTGGCACCTGCTATTCAGATGCTGAACAAGCTCTCAAACAAATGATCATATCATCAACAAAGGGATACTAGCTATCAATAAAATAAGGTTCTCGTGGGCACCAGAAGGCCTTTGTGAACGTATTGATATAAAATGTATGTGGATAAACTTAGAAATGTGGGCATATCAGCGATGTAAAAAAGTGCTTCGCTCTGCGTTCTGCTCAGAAATGTGGACGATGTTTAACATGGCAGTGAATGGAGGAAGATTGGGAACTCTTGTCATTTGAAAGGTCGCTGAGCAAAAAATATAATTTAAATTGTATACATGCACATTGGCTGAAACTAGAGAAGAATACCTACGTTTTGATGTATAAATTGGCCATGACAAGTTAGAATTGTTGATGTGGTAGCAAATTATAGAGAGAGAACCAAGATGATTTTTTTTAATCTCCCCACTCTGTCCTCCACTCTAGCTCTCAACATTCCGCCACATACACACACATTGGAAAATCTGAGACTGTCTGAAAACGCGATGATAATTAAACTGTGATTTGGGAGAAACGCCCATTCAGCCCAATAAACGCCAAAGTCTTGTCTTTGGTTTAAACTTTTAATCATGTTTCTACTTTAAAGTATGGCGATACAGCTTGGTCCCAAAGAGGGGGGGGGTTTCCCATTCAAGTCTATGAGAAATCTTTCGCCGTTTTGTGCCAATTTCGTGATAACTGCGTGGCAAATCTCTTAGAAAAGTCATAGCACACCATTCCCGATCATTACACATGTTTCGATGTATTTTGTGTGCGCATGTTGGTAACGCTCCGGGACTAGTAGCGGGAAAAAAACCTGGCGGAAGAATAATAAGTATGGGCAATAATAGTCATTGCGCCGATTGCTGCTATTGCAGCACATCGGCGCACTAAATAAGTTTGAACTGTATTACAGTGACTGATAATGACAATATATCGTTCAGGAATCACAGTTACTATTTTCCGACTTGTTTTCACATTCACAAGCAGTGTCATGTTTCCAGTAAAGCAGGTGAAGTGTCTGTGTCTGTGTGTGTGTGTGTGTGTGTGTTGTTGTGGATTATCAGTGAAATGCCACAGGCAGATTCTTGGAAAGCTCAGCCTGCAGCGTGACCGTTTCCTGGTCGCCGAGCGGTAATCACATTGCTCCTGACTGACCGTCCATTCCGTGACTCACTCCTTCCGACACTCGCTCACACTCCTTGCATCCTCCCTCCTCCTCTTCTTCCTCCCGTCTCTCGAGCTTTTGCTGATTCGCCTTCATCACAAATCAGTGGTAACAGAAAATAGATAGAGGGGTGATGCTGTTGGGAGGTGTGTGCTGAGGATGGGAGGAGCAGTGGGCGAGCCCTGCTGTTGAGCAAGCGCATAACACCTTCTCGGAAAGTGTGTGTGTGTGTCTGAGAGTGAGAGAGAGAGACAAGAAGAGAGGAGACACCACACACCCATAAGCCCCTTGCAGAAAAATCTGCAGAATACAAAACACTAAGGGGATCTCTCTCTCTTTTTTTGACACACCGACACACACATACTGTGTGCTTAGTCAGTCAATTATCCAAAATAAGAATGAAACAAACAATCAGTCAAGACACTTGGAGATGGACATTTTTAGAGAATTCTTCCTGTTTTTAGAGAAAATAAAGGAGGAAGAAGGGATGATGCAGAGGAGGAGATGCGAGAAAGAGAGGAGAAGAGGAAAGGCGCGGGGGCGCAGAGGGGGAAAACCTGCAGTGCAACACAGTCTGAATTATTCATCGACGTCTGAGTGTGTCGCCTCAGACGGAGAGACGGAGGGAAAGACAAAGAGGAAGGTAGAGAAAGTGGAGGGAAAGAGGAAAAGTGGATGAGCATGGGAGGAAAAGAGGAGATAGAGGAAGTAGTAAGAGATGGAAGAAGAGAGGAAAGAAATAGGAGATAGCAGTAAGGGTGGATAAGTAGGAGAGAAGAGAAGGAGGAGGAAGAAGAAGAAAAAAATGGGATGAAAGAGAGGAAAAGAAGACGAAGGAAGGGTGAATGCAAGAAGGGAGGGAGAGGAGAGACAAGGGGAGAGAGGGAGTGATGGCGCAGTAGTCTGAACTCTGTGTTCCAATACACTCGAGTCACATCTGCACTGTCTGCTGCCCTCCCCAGCCTCACGCACGCCCACACACACACACACACACACCTACATTGTACATTACAAGCAGCCATCAGTACCAAACAGTTTCACACGCAACAAGCATCGCCGTTGGAGACAGACCCAACAGCTTCAAAAAAAGGAAGCATAAAACAGTCGCAAGAACGCACGCATGCACTCACACAGACACACACGCACGCACAAGGAGACAGAGTTTACTACACACACAATGTGGGAGGATCTGACATATACTGCCAAGAGATAGACAGAGAAAGGGAGAGAAAGACAGATACAGACAGTGGGGGAGAGACCGAGGGGAAAGAGAGAAAGAGGTCAAATGAGGAGATGAGGGAGAACAGTAGGGATAAAAGGCACGGACACACACATGCACAGTGCACACAGATTATAAAATGTCAAAGAGCATTCCAAGAAGAAAACTAAACAAACCTACCTGCATCTATTGCATAAGGTAGCTTAAATTTGTAATATAAATATGTTACAAATATATAATAATATATAATATTAAAATAATATTAATATATATATAAAATATAGATTGATATTGAGAGATCAATATACCCTAAAATGCTATAAACTATACAATCAAAGGTACTTTAATGTGAAAAAATAGCACTTCATATTGGCATCCTTTCAAACACAGCAACAGGCAGCTTCTTGCAAAATGTATCAGCCCCAAACTGTGTGTGTCGGGGAGAGAGAGAGAGAGAGAGAGAGAGAGAGAGAGAGAGAGAGAGAGAAAAACATACTGTGCATCCAGACAGAAATACTGAGAGATCATTTAAGGTGAAGGAAACAGAGAGAGGGATGTGGGAGAGGAGAAAGGAGAGAGACAGCACTGCTGCAGTGTGAATTCTTTGTCCCTGATGCACGCACGCACACACACACACACACACACACACACACACACACACACACACACACACACACACACACGAGATATAGCATGCAGAGGGAATGTCATATTGATGCCAAGCACACAGCCAGGCGGCAAACTCCAGACACTTATATTACATGGCTCACCTCACACAGCGCTACACATGTCAACGTTCAGTTACAGTACATGTGCCATTATCATTTCTTTGTCTCATTAGAGCACCCAGTGATCTAAACCATTCCCCTTATTTGCCTCAAGATCAGTACAGTATTGCTGCTATTGTGTTCTCCAACTGCTATGATTTAAAATGTCTCAAATTATTGAGAAGTTTAAGTTGGTCACTTCACAACAGAGATACCGCATTGCTGTCAGTCATGTTTGAGCAAGTGAGCGAGTAACAGTTCTTTGCATTTCGCTGAATGCCATCTATTCCCATCGAGTCCCCAAGGGTTTCATAATGCACACTTGGTACCCTGCATCAGATACACACACACACACACACACACACAATGGAGTATTAAAATAATGTGTGGGTGGCGTTATGTGAGGACAGAGGAGAGGGAACATGCAGTTCCCTTTACGTTCTATGCTTTCCTTTCAATTCATGTTAAACATAGATCTTGCTTAATTTAGCTTTTAATATTAGCTACATGTCAAGGTAGATTTATGGATGGATAGATGGATCGATGAATTGATTGCAGAGCTACAATTAGTACTATTTGGATGGTGTATTAATTGTTTAACTACATTTTCAAGCAAAAAATGTATGACCGTGAGCTGAATATCTTTAAATTGTAAATTGTAATGGGCATTTTCACAGTTTACTAATGTTTTATATACCAAAACAATAAGTTTTGCAGCTGTCATTGATTGGTTACCTCATTTCATACATGGAGCTATCATTCTTCTATTCTTGTGCTGGCACCACTTTCCCGCTGTAAAGTGGAAAATTACATCAAGTAGACTTTTGTGTTTGTTAGATAGTAGTCCCTTCTGACACTTCTTTTTTCAATTGTGTCGATCCAATGCCTTGAAGGAGAGACACTGTAGGGTGAAGAGAGGAAGCTCATCTGGGACTTGTGTTTGTCATAAAAACAGTAGAATAAAGTAGGTAAATATTTTTGTTCTGGCACAAACAGCGTGATTATTTCATTGACGGTTTCAGACGCTGTGCGACTATCTGAAACGTCTGAAGAGCCATCAGATTGGTGTTTTGGAAATTGTGATGGGCATTTTTTACTGACATTGTATAGCTCAAATTAGAAAATAAATATAGAAAATAAATAGTGGATTCAGCGATAATGAAAATAAACATTACTGTAGCTGCAGCCTCATTTTGCATACAAACAAATGATAAATTAGATATCTTCTTGGTTTTTGCTTTTGTTTGAGACGGTTAATCCCAGGGATTAAGACAATAAACACAAAAGAGCAACACACATACAAAATGTAACCCCCAGAGTTCCCTTCCACAGCCAGGCACATTGGTGCCATGGCACTGGTGTTGTGGTCCTTCCTCTCCTCTCTCCTTTCCCATCCACCCCTCTCTTTTTCATCCCTTCAGCCAAATCCTATCCCCCATGCCTTGCCTCTCCCAGGCTGTCGTTTCTAATAAGAATTTGTTCTTGAATGGTGCTGGCTTGTTAGGCAACAGCATAGATAAATGAACAACGCTAAATTGTGGAAGGAAAAGCATGGGATCATTTTGCGAGACTGAATGTGTGTGTTTATGAACTTGATGCCCACTGTTATATTTTGTCTTCTATCAAAGAGGGCTGTAAATGACAAGAGGATAAAAGACACACAACTGAATATGCCTTTGATGTACAGTATAAAGATAGAGCTTTTATAACTAATTGAGGCTCATCTGAGAACATGGCGACCTCTTTTCATGACGCAAATATCATTTGTGGTGTATAGCTACAAATAGTGACTGTTATTTCTGACAGGCTGGATCAATACGCTTTCAAAAAACACTTTAAAACAAACACTGTGTTGCACGGTCGTATTTTAATGGAAGGAATAAGCAAAAAATGGCGAGAGAATATAAATATAAGAACGTGTGCATTCAGAATGAGGAACACTTATATTGCTGCAAACACTCTCTGAGATTAGATGACAGTTTTGCGTGCTGCGTGTGCAACGATCAAATGGCTGCAGAATAATGATGCTCAACTGACTCTGCCGATGGTTTTAAAAGTGTTTGGGTCCATTAGCTCAGTGGCATGATCTGTGTTGGATGTCCATATAAGGTCGTCTTAATATTCTGTGTCTAAAATCAAAGTAATTTCAGTTAAAACTATGATCTATCCATATGAGCCACCGCTAATCCGAACAATGCAGTAGCCACAGTATAGCATGACAAAAAAAATACAAAAGTCGTATTAAACTAGACAGTCCCTGTGGAGAGTGTATATTTACTGTACATGGCTGTGTGTATGTTTCTGTGTTTAATACATGCAGTGAAATGTGCTTATGTAGCATGCCACTTCTATGTGTAAATACATGTCTCAAACTACATTCTTGCATGTGTTTTGGCCAGCTCTTATCTCCTGCGTATAAATGTGGTATGTTTGCATGCACACGTAGCACATCCATGACTGCACGTGGACAGGCTTCTTTTCAACATGTGTGTGTGGCTCAAGCCTATTACAGCGGAGGACTCCAGCAGTGCGGCTGGCAGGCAGTGAGATATGAGGGTTCTTCTCTGCTCTTCCTCCTGCCAAGCAAACCAGCCGCAGTCTGTTACTTAGTGGCAGCGGATGATGCTCAACCAGTGGTCTGCCACAGAGTGGAGAGAGAAGGCTATACTTCAGCCGCCACATATAAGGATATGGTTGCCATTTACCGTATAACGTTTTAGGGTTACATTTAGATTTGCTCTCAGTTTATTTTGGCACAAAATTGCTAAAAAGAAACGTTAACCTGGTAGCTAATAACAAATTCCCTTGGAGGCTGAACTGAAGGCTCTGGTGAATTATGATATTGGTTGTTTTTTTGTACAACAAAGGGAAAAACCTATTATAGCTCAGGGTTACTTTTTGTTACTCTCAGATGTTGCTGAACTACCTGGAAATATTACTCACTCAAAATAACTACTCAGAAATCTTGGATACATGGACATGTAGGGGAAATACTTAAAGGGCCTAATTTTCTATTTTTGTATTTGTCCTTTGAAAAACGATTGCAATACAATACCTTATTTAAATCGTTTTTGTGTCCTTGCCAATGCTAATCGTACACATTGGGCTCCCAAACAAGCCTCTCTGATCTAACACTGATCACTGTGCATCTTTAGTCCATAAACTTTAAACATTTAGCCAATTCTATTTGCTACATTTTTTTGGTTTAAAGAATAGATCAACACTAGGAAATAGATTTGGCTCATAAGATTAAAATCACTCTGATTTCTGTACGCTGATAATGACGCTGCAGCCACTAGGACATGGTTATCTTATTGCACGAATCCTGGAAGCAGGGGCTAGTCTGGCTCTGTCCAAAACTAACATGATCTGCATACACACACCTCTAGCTCCAGTGTTTCCTCTTTAATTGTACAGGCCTGGAACCCTGAAAAAGGAAAGTCGTGTGTTATCTAACCTTCTAAAGTAAGTTGAACCCGAAGTGAAGATTACGGTGTTGGTAGCCTAACAATTACAAACGGGCTCATTTGTCAATGACACCCTGACGTGCTGACGGATCCAATGTTTTGGGTTTTAGCTGAGCTGGACCAGAGAATATTTAAATCCATTTAAATTATGTAAATCCAGCCCTGGTTATTCTGCTCTGCCTTTGAGAAAATGGAAGCTCAAATGGGCCGATCTGGAATCTTGGCCCTTATGATATCATAAGGGGCAAGGTTACCTCCTCTTTCTCTACTTTGCCTGCCGAGAGAATTTGCTTTTCAAATGAGCGAAGTGGCAGTTGGTCAAGGCCACACCCCTATGCTTCACCTGGTCATTGGGTGAAACATATGCCACATGCATCCTCCCCATTTCTGCGTCAGTAAATCTGTGATCAATACCACTGTCTATTTAAGAAAGCCGTGAACGTGCACTTATGCCAGCTATCTTCACCTGGTTTGACATAGCATCATCATCCTGGCTCGGCAAACGTCCAACCGATTAAGCTGCGATGAGCAGATCACACTAAGTCAAGCTGCGTTTTTTTTTTTTTTTTTTTTACTTATCCTGGATATCTTCATTCTGTTTTTGTGCAACAGGCCCCTGATTTTAGCTATAAGGGATACTAATAACAGAGGATTCATTCATTGTGTATTCAGTCAATCTTCTGCCAGGCTAAAGGTCAACCAAATCATCCATTCTTCCATTTATCTCCCTCTCTGGCTTCTTGGTAACCTCGCTGACGTTCAGTGGCATTTACGGCCCATTCCCGCTGAGCTCAGAGGACCTTATTACACCTAGGTCAGTTTGTGTGTGTGTGTTTTTTTTGTGTGTATGGGGGAAGGAGCGCACAAACACACACACACACAAAATCATCTGTGCAGGTATACCGGTGCTTCTGAGGAGGCAGATGAGGTCTATCTATGTGGTTAATCCATTGTGACATATAAGTGTGTGTGTGTGTGTGTGTGTGTGTGTGTGTGTAAGGATGTGTTTCATAAATGTATTGATTGGATGAAGTGTAAACACAGTGGCGCTACTGCATTATGCATGGACCAAGTGGATGGTTGCATGTGAATTTTTGCATGTGTTTGTAAGTTTGTCAGTGAACAAATACACATGAGCATGATTGCATGTGTCTAAGCATATGGGTGTGCATCTATGTGTTTGTATTTACTGTTTAAATGCATATTTGTGTGTGTTTTGGTCATTTTTAGCACACATACTATATCTCAGCCCATCCCTCTCCTATAAGCTGTAAATAGCCTATCAGGGACACAGAAATATCACAGGGGCTAATAATAACACTATTAAATGTCACACTGATTTTGACTACTTGTGTATGTGTGTGTCAGTATACCAAGTAGCTTTGGAAGCTGCAGCAGAGAGCTCTGAATACAAAGACCCCCTTTAGACATCCATCCATCAATCAAACACTCTCCAGGGGAACATGTACATTTTATTTTATTTGTGCTTCTGTCAATCAGCACCACCCATCTGTCTGCCTGTCCACACATCGGCCGCACAACATATTAACAGTCATTACACACCCTGTCAAAGTGAGTTGATGAAGCTCTGTCTTGTATGGGATGCAAACAATGTGATAGTTTCTTTCACACAGGTCAGTTAGCCTGGTGAGATAAGGCACCATGGATTTGATGGATTTGATACTCTATTTGCAGTTGAATGACTTATCCCTCCAGCTGGATTTCTGACATGTTAAGCATTAATTGGAACTTTAAAGCTGCCCTAATCAATAATTTTACATTAACAGTGGATGGAATGACAAGGAAAAAGGACAGTGAATATTGGACTCATTTCTCAGGTGGCATGAAACTTGACTCCAAAGGAATACTCATGATTCTTTGTTTCTGCTGGATGTGTAAAGCAGCTGTTGGTTAACAAGTTTTTCATATCTACTACCCTATATAGGAAGATGATACAGTATGTCAATGTTGTGTTTACAACTTGATTTTACTGCCCACAAGTGGCTAAACAAATCTGTTACTAAAGGTTTTAGTGTAAATCTGGTAAAGTGGTTCACCAAAAGATTTGATAATATTGCAATTTTTTTATTCAAGCTTTTTTCTTTGATTTACCAGGGTCCTTTTTTTGCAACAAAAAAAGACAAAAGAGAGATAAAATGCCTCAAAAATATATCAGCAGAGAATAACAAGCAAGCCCAATTTTATGTTACACATCATTGTTTTCTTCCTGGGCAGGTAGTATAATATAGGGTAGTTTTTCAGTTCATTGTAGCACTATGTTAGTTGTTCTTCCTTCAGTCATGCTCAAGTGGTTCAATTTGACGGTACATTATTCTCCATTTTCCTGCGTACGTCAAATGCAGCTTTTAAACACACACACTTTGATAAAAGAAAGCGTAACTGTACCCCAGATCACACCAACAGCCAACAGGTTAGAGGGAGGGGAACTATCGAAGCTTAGGTTTGGACTGGACAAATGAACTCAGTAAGAAAACAGCAAACAAGGACCAAGCATCCTTATTCCCAAAATACTGTATGTAAAGAAGCTGAAGCCTTTTGTGTTTAATATTTGAAATGTAAACATGTCTTGCTGTCCTTCTCATCTGAAACAGACATAGAAAAAGCACAGTACATGGTCACATACAGTATACACATGGAATTAGGACTATGTGTGTGTCCACTTCAATGTGTTTTTGTGTCTTCAGTGTTTGTGGCACCTCACATGGAGGTTCACCTCTACTCCAGCTGCCTGGCAGCTCAGTATGCCAAGACAGAGTTGGCGCTGGTGCCAAGTTCTACACTCCACCACACTCACCTCATGTGGCTCCCAGTAGCTCTCCAACCTCCAGTTTTGGTTATTTAAAAAGTATTTTCCTAAATTGTACTTGGCACTTTGTGTGCATCGTGAGATCCAGAGAGAGAGCTTCTGAAAGCACCTCATTCTCCCCCCTTCTCCCCCTCCCCCCCCTTTTCCAGTCCCCATGCTAAACTAAGCTAAGCTAACCAGCTGGTTGTATCTTCATATCCAACAGACAGACAAGAGTGGTGTTGATCTTTCTCATATCTTCTCACAAATATTTCCCAAAATGTCAAATTATTCCTGGAGATAGACACAAACAGTAAAAATAAAACTGAAAATAAAACAGGTGGACCAAGCTGTACTGCCTGTAATAACTGTGACTTGTACTTTACAGAGAACAGCGGGAGAAAAGAAAAGGGAACGCACATGCAGAGTGTAAAACTATACACACACACACACACACACACACACACACAATGTTATTTTCCACTTAGAAGGGAAAATATGCTGTGCAAAGTTTCGGAGAATATGTGTGTATGTGCGTGTGTGAGTTGGCTTTCATCCTGCTGTGTGGTAAATATTTCTTCAAGAGGATCATACCAGTCTGTTCCCAGAACAGCCACCCTGCCTTCAGCCAGAACTATTTGTTATTAACTCCAATATTATGATTTTCTCATTTTTGTCCATTTACCTCCCTGCTTACAGTCAGCAGCTGAAGCCCCAATGTGAGTGAGTGAGAGAGAGAGAGAGAGAGAGAGAGAGAGAGAGAGAGAGAGCGCAACAGACCAGTGTGTATGCTGAGCAGCATGTGACAGAAACTCCATGCACACATAAGAATCAGGTGACGGCAAGGTCGGATCAAAACAATAACAGATGTGAGTGCACATGCTCCACACACACACACACACACACACACACACACACCTCCTTGCTGCTCTTTTTTCACAAACACTCTCTTTCACACACAGCTGTCAAAAGTTGACCTTTTGCAGGGTTCACTGGCTTTGTTTTCTCAAAGAACAACCTGTTTCACCCCGATTCTGCAAAACATTTTAAAGCCTCTTTTCCAGAAATTATTCAGCAACATCCATTTTGATTATGTCTACAATTATTTGAAGAGTCCGTGCATAACCTATCATTAGTTAAAAAGTCACTAATTCACCAATAGGAAAAACTTTAAATTGAATGGAAACCTGAGAGATCTTAACCATGTATTGACTGTTATGGAGAAGTGTGAAATTCACATAATATAACATTCATACACCGTAATGCAGATTGACTACTTTAGAAGAGCTTTAGTGTGTAACATTTTATATTATTGAACATCCGTTACATTTAAACCATTGCAAATTGAGTTGCTACAAAGCTAATTCAGACTATCAGCTCCACACGACTCTCTCTGTATTTCTCAGTATGGCTATGTTCAGAAGATTGTGTTGTCCGGCGACTTTTGCGCACAGAAACTTGAGTGAAGATAATTACCTCTTCTGAAGAGTCCATGTTTTTACAAACCTACTGTGTCCCCCTTGGCTAGAAGTGCGTGAAGGAGGAGTGGGGGCTGTGCGTGATCACGGAAGGCTTGTATCATGTGGACACTGACAGTGTTGTCGTATCTTAGAATTGGGGGTAACATAAACTACCCACTCTTGTTCATTGATCATTATTTGAAGACATGCCAATTACAATCTTTTAGTTACTATTTTATATTAGCTCCGATTTCTTCCTGATAGTAACCACTTTTGTTTTAGCAACTTTGGCTCAGCCAAACAAATTGTTAACACAACATTGACATACCTTATAAAGTTTTATGAAAAAGGTTTTAGCTAACACATCTAGCAGACACAGTTCAGCATTACCATTCACCCACTTCCAATTTTACCAGATATCAAATGGCCGCTATCAGTTATCACTGCCATATATTTGAGGTGGTACGGCCCTACTAGTTGGCTCAGTAAGCTGTTCATTATCATTCAATTTTATTTCTAATATCAAATCATAAGAAGCGCTATCTCAAGACACTTCACAAATAGAGTAGGTCTAGACCACACACTATAGTTTACAAAGACCCAACACCTGTAATTCCCCAAAGAGCAAGCATTTAGTGCAACAGTGTTGAGGAAAAACTTCCTCTTAGGCAGAAACCTCAAGTGGTGAGAAAAGAACTCCTTTTAGGGAGAAACCTTGGACAGATCCAGGCCTTGGTGGGGGGTGTGTGACGGTGCTGATCAGGGGTACAATTAACAGTGGCAATTATAGTAACAATAAAGATAATGGAACTTTGACGTGAAATAGTAGTTGTTGTTCATGGCATCGCAGGGCACTGCAGGGCATAGAGCAGGGCACTGCAAGACGCAGCAGGGAATAATCTATTGGCAAGCTGGATCACCACAAGGAAGTCTGAAATAGTTATAACCTCAATAACAATAATCTATAGTGGTAGTAGTAATTATGACGGGAGCAAAGGAGGAAGTCATATAGTATAAAGAGCAGTAAAGTCCACAGAAGGAGGAGGTTGAGGTAAATGGATGGGTCAAACAAACAGGACTTTGACCCAGTGTCCAATATTAAAGTGAAAGTGAGTGGCCAGGTTGTAGGTTGTAGTAGGTAGCACAGGCACACATATACAGGGAGATTTATGCCTGAAGCAGAGGTCCAGGGTTCGAATCCAATATGTGATGATTTCCTGTGTGTGTTCCTCCATTCTCATCTACCTGTCTTATCAAATGAAGGTGGAAAAGCCCAAAAAATAATCTTTGTGAAGTGAAACTTCAGTTATTTCAACACAAACTATGAGCTTTTCCTAAATATAACAAGTATTTTTGTTTCAATACAGATTTAAATGTTTTAACATGTTTAAAACTATGACAGTTTTACAACGTGTGGGATCTTGGACTGGATCTGGAATATTTTTGCATTCTTATCGGTGATCAACCATGTGAATAGTTTATGTTAAAGATAATGGCCTTCTGAACGTTCTAGTAGGTGTAGCAGGCCCCTTCTAACATATATCTTTGAGGCTAATAACCTCTGATAATGTTCATTTGTTCAAGTGATAACTATTGACACGGCTGTGGCATTAATTTGGAGTTGTTTTTATGGACACCTGTAAATGTAAGTCCCATATTTACACTATTAGTTTTTTTCTGGTCTCTGCTACCTATTACAGACTGATCTGATAATAGCAAAATCACATGATAATCCTTGGTAGGTTCTTCCTTACAAGTATCTCCATTCCCGTTACACACAGTCATGACACATTCTTAATATCAAAATATTGATTAGAGTAGCTTTAAACATTTTAAAACCAAACTCTAAAGTTGAAATATCCTCACACTCAGTTGCAATTTGGTATTCATTAGTATCAATCACATTTAATGGTGAGTTCTTGCTTTCCTGCCTTATCTGTCAGGTTTTCACCTAAAGTTGCAATCTCCTCATTGAGTGAAACACTCATCAGAGATGGCAAAAGTACTCACTTTCCATACTTACAGTGCCTTGCGAAAGTATTCGGCCCCCTTGAACTTTTCAACCTTTTGACACATTTCAGGCTTCAAACATAAAGATATAAATATTTTATTTTTTAGTGAAGAATCACCAACAAGTGGAACACAATTGTGAAGTGGAACGAAATCTATTGGATATTTTAAACTTTTTTAGCAAATAAAAAACTGAAAAGTGGTGCGTGCAAAATTATTGGGCCCCCTTGCGTTAATACTTTGTAGAGCCACCTTTTGCTGTGATTACAGCTGCAAGTTGCTTGGGGTATGTCTCTATCAGTTTTGCACATCGAGAGACTGACATTCTTGCCCATTCTTCCTTTCAAAACAGCTCGAGCTCAGTGAGGTTGGATGGAGAGCATTTGTGAACAGCAGTTTTCAGCTCTTTCCACAGATTCTCGATTGGATTCAGGTCTGGACTTTGACTTGGCCATTCTACCAGCTGGATACGTTTATTTGTGAACCATTCCTTTGTGGATTTTGCTATATGTTTGGGATCATTGTCTTGTTGGAAGATAAATCTCCGTCCCAGTTTCAGGTCTTTTGCAGACTCCAACAGGTTTTCATCCAGAATGGTCCTGTATTTGGCTGCATCCGTCTTCCCCTCAATTTTAACCATCTTCCCTGTCCCTGTTGAAGAAAAGCAGGCCCAAACCATGATGCTGCCACCACATGTTTGACAGTGGGGATGGTGTGTTGAGGGTGATGAGCTGTGTTGCTTTTACGCCAAACATATCGTTTTGCATTGTGGCCAAAAAGTTTGATTTTGGTTTCATCTGACCAGAGCACCTTCTTCCACATGTTTGGTGTGTCTCCCACGTGGCTTGTGGCAAACTTTAGATGAGACTTTTTATGGATATCTTTGAGAAATGGCTTTCTTCTTGCCACTCTTCCATAAAGGCCAGATTTGTGCAGTGTACGACTGATTGTTGTCCTATGGACAGACTCTCCCACCTCAGCTGTAGATCTCTGCAGTTCATCCAGAGTGATCATGGGCCTCTTGGCTGCATCTCTGATCAGTCTTCTCCTTGTCTGAGCTGAAAGTTTAGAGGGACGGCCAGGTCTCGGTAGATTTGCAGTGGTCTGATACTCCTTCCATTTCAAAATGATCGCTTGCAGAGTGCTCCTTGGGATGTTTAAAGCTTGGGAAATCTTTTGTATCCAAATCCGGCTTTAAACTTCTCCACAACAGTATTACAGACCTGCCTGGTGTGTTCCTTGGTCTTCATGATGCTCTCTGCGCTTTCAACAGAACCCTGAGACTATCACAGAGCAGGTGCATTTATACAGAGACTTGATCACACACAGGTGGATTCTATTTATCACCATCAGTCATTTAGGACAACATTGGATCATTCAGAGATCCTCGCTGAACTTCTGGAGTGAGTTTGCTGCACTGAAAGTAAAGGGGCCGAATAATTTTGCACGCACCACTTTTCAGTTTTTTATTTGCTAAAAAAGTTTAAAATATCCAATAAATTTCGTTCCACTTCACAATTGTGTCCCACTTGTTGGTGATTCTTCACTAAAAAATAAAATATTTATATCTTTATGTTTGAAGCCTGAAATGTGTCAAAAGGTTGAAAAGTTCAAGGGGGCCGAATACTTTCACAAGGCACTGTAAGTACTTGTGTTAAAAAATACTCCGGTAAAAGTGGAAGTACTGATTAAACTTCTTTACTCAAGTAAAAGTAACAAAGTACAGGCTTGGAAATTTACTTAAAGTATAAAAGTAAAAGTAGCCTTCCGAATGACAAAGCTACCTGGACCAGACAGATGTTGCTAGAGAGCACGCTGAGAAACTACAGTGGACATGGAGGACACGGTCTTTATATGGTAATGGCTACATTTTAAATGTATGTCTGCCAATAGGCCTAAAACATAACATATATGATTATTATGACAGAAACTGGGACTCCAGGTTTATAGGATTCTGACAGAGTAGCAAGATATGATCAGTTGTGATTCTGTGAGAATTCACAGATCAAGTTTCTATTTTTAATCTTCCCCTTAACATTCAAATTAATCTACATGTATGTGTGTGTGCTCAAATATGACTTCTGGAAATAAAATAAAGAATTAAAATATGAATTACTAAACAGACATTTATGAAGAAGTTCCCCAGCACATTCACCAGGAGTCCTTCTTGATGCCTACTGTTCATCTCTTTCAGATAAGGCCGAGGATGATGGGAATGTCTTGCTGCTTGTCTGCCGGATCTCTGTTTTCTTCATTTTCAATCATGTCGCCCTCTATACGACTATGTGCTAACGTTAGCGCCATCCATACTACTATGTGCTAACGTTAGCGCCATCAAGCCACAATGAATGCCGAATCTTTTGAGTTGTCTTAGTCGTGCGTCAAATGCAACGTTCGGTAGATATATTCCCATCCATTTAGATTAAATATGGTATTGATGACGTAAAAAATAAAAACAATAACTCCAGTGAAATGATGTGGAAGTTGAGGACTAGATTAGGACTGGATTAAAGCTGATTCTGGTTTCCAACTTCGCCCCAGGTGTGTCTGTTAAAACAGACGGAGACAACTGCTCTCTAGCTAAATTTCCATCCACTTGTCAATTGAATTACAGTATCTGAAGTTCGGTAAAAAAAATAAAAAGTCACGCGAATAAAGCTGGTTAAACTGTTGATGCTTCATTAAGTACAACGTGCAACCTAGCGATGTGAGGCGCGTGTCCGCGCTATTGTCCGACATGAAAACCTCTTGTACAAAACTAAAGTAACGAGCCAATTTTGTAAAATGTAAGGAGTAGAAAGTACCGATAGTTGTGTTAAAATGTAAGGAGTAGAAGTAAAAAGTCGCTACAAAACTAAATAGTAAAGTAAAGTAAAAATATCAGAAAAATCTACTTGAGTAGTACTTCCCATCTCTGACACTCATGTGGCGCTTTGTCCAAAAGCTTTAGTTTATCTGTCTTGCATACCCCTGGTTGGATCTGAAGAAATCACCCACTGCTAATAGGATTATGAGGACACCGACCCAATGCAGATCAGTCCTGAGAGGGCTGGATTGGCTTCGGCTTATCCTCCAACTAAGGCAAAGGCTACAGATGGCTCCTTTTGTTGCATTGGCAAAAGGTAGAGAGAAACATTGTACATATACAGTATACTGTACATTCAAACTGTGTTTATCCCATAGTCTTGTAAAGCTTGGTTGGTGCACTTTGGAAAATTTGAACACAACAAGTGAAGTAATCCTGACTGGTGCTAACGCTGCCATGCTAATACACGCCAACTGCTAATGTAGACTCCCTGAGAAATGCCAAAAACCGCAAATTTGACTTCCTCATAATGGAAACATGCATTTAAACTTTGACAAAACACCCAGCAGCCTAAATTGTTGGATTGGGACACAGTGTTCTCTACAGGTTGCTTTGCAATGTAACATTATGTTATTGTGGCTAACGTTACCATCGCCAGCTTCAACGTTTTATGTTGGACAGTAAGATGATTCCCACTTTATTACAAACTGGCATGCAACCATAATGTGTAATGTACTAACTGTACAGTTTATAGACAAGCTGTAGAACAGGTCTGGAAGTAGTAGCACCAATGACTCTTCAGTATTTTGAATTTGGACTGCAGTAACCATTTTAAACTCAAGCTGTCATACATATTCACCCATTAATGGACCTTGTAGTGAGATTGTTTTGTCAACTACTGTTTCCATCGTTATTCAATATATTATTTGTCATTTCCTTATAGAACAAACCATATCAGCATTCTCTAATCGGGTAGACCAATCAGCAGTGATTAAGTGTTCTGACCCCTCTATGGTTACAGCATAGTTTTAGGCCCAAAGACTACTTGGGTCAAGGAAAAAGTACTTGATTAGGGAAAGGTCGTCATCATGCCTAAGGGTGAAGCTGCATTCCACAAAAGCCCAACATCCCTGTTTCCATTCCAGCCAGTAAAAAGTACCCAATGTTGACTGTTATAGTAAACGCAAAACAATTGGCAGTCTGCTACGTCAAAGTCACATGCTCTGTTGACTCACTCGTCCACCTCAACAACATCGTGCCACTGGCAAAAAAACAATAAATTATGTGCAGTATCAGCAGTGCTACTTTTAAAATCGAGCTACCTTTATTGCTCCACAATTTTAAATTATTGTTTGGAATTGCCCTCCAGAATGACAAACATTTTGTATGCCCCTATCGGCAAGCTTAAAAACAACGTTGTGATCTGACTACTTTATGGTTAAGGGTTGGTTGGGTACAGACGAGATGGTGGCTTGGGTTATAATAACTTTTGGTTAGAGAACAATTATGGTCATTTAAAAGAATTCAACGTTGACTTGTAGGAAATGATCTGACATTTTGTTGACCTATCAAACCCCAATCTCTTGCCACCTTTGGACTTTGAGGCTCTGTACCATACGGCGCAGTATTTGGTCTTTTTCTCTGGACAATTCAATTCATAATTCCTATGACTGTATGTGTGCATTGTTACCTTTATAACAACTAATGTGATTGTTTTTCTAATATTGCTGAAGCTAAGACGTGTTTGCCCTTGTGGTCACCATGTGCTAATTGTCTATGAAGTACATCAGCCACTGATGATTTGAAGCATTCCTCTAAGGCTGCACTTACAGTGAGGAAAATAAGTAGTTGAAAGTAGTTATCGATGCAAGTCTTTATTAAATTACAAGCATTTCTCTTTAAATGAAGTTAGCTTTTAATGAAGTTGCACTTCTGCTGTCAGATGACATCTACACACACACACACACACACACACACACACACACTCACACGCACACATACACTTGTGAATTACAGTGAGGAAAATAAGTATTTGAACACCCTGCTATTTTGCAAGTTCTCCCACTTAGAAATCATGGAGGGGTCTGAAATTGTCAATGTAGGTGCATGTCCACTGTGAGAGACATAATCTAAAAAAAAAATCCAGAAATTACAATGTAGGATTTTTTAACTATTTATTTGTATGATACAGCTGCAAAAAAGTATTTTGAACACAATGTTAATGTCAATGTTAATATTTGGTACAGTAGCCTTTGTTCGCAATTCCAGAGGTCAAACTTTTCCTGTAGGTTTTCACCAGGTTTGCACACACTGCAGAAGGGATTTTGGCCCACTCCTCCACACAGATCTTCTCTAGATCAGTCAGGTTTCTGGGCTGTCGCTGAGAAACACGGAGTTTGAGCTCCCTCCAAAGATTCTCTATTGGGTTTAGGTCTGGGAGACTTGCTAGGCCACGCCAGAACCTTGATATGCTTCTTACAGAGCCACTCCTTGGTTATCCTGGCTGTGTGCTTTGGGTCATTGTCATGTTGGAAGAACCAGCCTCAACCCATCTTCAATGCTCTGAGGGAAGAAGGTTGTGCCCCAAAATCTTGCAATACATGGCTCCGGTCATCCTCTCCTTAATACAGTGCAGTCGCCCTGTCCCACGTGCAGAAAAACACCCCCAAAGCACGATGCTACCACCCCCATGCTTCACAGTAGGGATGGTGTTCTTGGGATGGTACTCATCATTCTTCTTCCTCCAAACTCGGTTAGTGGAATTATGACCAAAAAGTTCTATTTTGGTCTCATCTGACCACATGACTTTCTCCCATGACTCCTCTGGATCATCCAAATGGTCATTGGCAAACTTAAGACGGGCCTTGACATGTACTGGTTTAAGCAGGGGAACCTTCCGTGCCATGCATGATTTCAAACCATGACGTCTTAGTGTATTATCAACAGTAACCTTGGAAACGGTGGTCCCTGCTCTTTTCAGGTCATTGACCAGCTCCTCCAGTGTAGTTCTGGGCTGATTTCTCACCTTTCTTAGGATCATTGAGACCCCATGAGGTGAGATCTTGCATGGAGCCCCAGTCCGAGGGAGATTGACAGTCATGTTTAGCTTCTTCCATTTTCTAATGATTGCTCCAACAGTGGACCTTTTTTCACCAAGCTGCTTGGCAATTTCCCTGTAGCCTTGTGGAAGTGTACAATTTTGTCTCTAGTGTCTTTGGACAGCTCTTTGGTCTTGGCCATGTTAGTAGCTGGATTCTTACTGATTGTATGGGGTGGACATGTGTCTTTATGCAGCTAACGACCTCAAACAGGTGCATCTAATTTAGGATAATAAATGGAGTGGAGGTGGAAGACTAACAGGTCTTTGAGGGTCAGAACTGTAGCTGATAGACAGGTGTTCAAATACTTATTTGCAGCTGTATCATACAAATAAATAGTTTAAAAAATCACACATTGTTATTTCTGGATTTTTTTTTTGTCTCACGGTGGACATGCAACTACGATGACAATTTCAGACCCCTCCATGAGTTCTAAGTGGGAGAACTTGCAAAATAGCAGGGTGTTCAAATACTTATTTTCCTCACTGTAATTCACAAGTGTGTGTGCGCGTGTGAGCGTGTGTGTGTAGATGTCATCTGACAGCAGAAGCGCAACTTCATTAAAAGCTAACTTCATTTAAAGAGAAATGCTTGTGATTTAATGAAGACTTGCATCGATAACTATTTTTTTTCGCAGCTCCCATTATGAGATGCATCCGATTACCTCTTCATCTTCCAATGCAAAGCTTGAACATAAACCTCTCCAGTAGAACTCGTATTTCAAACATTTATGAGTGCTGACCTTCTACCTGAGGACAGCTTCTCCTGCAGTCGATTTTTATACAAATCCAGACTGGCTTTAGCCTCACAGGGAGGGGGAAAAAGGGTTTAATTTCACCCTTCTTAGTAAGAATCACCATCCATATTCCTCTTATCTCACCCCCCTGGCATTGTGGAGAACAGACTCACATGCACCGTCTGGATCAAATCTCTTCAAATCCAGTTGACATGATGCAAAGGTGAGCTGGATAACAGATGTAGCCGGAGTGACCTACAGAAACCTTTTCATTGCTTAACTTTCCCTTGTATCCACTCAAATCCACTTAGAATGGAACTTAATGCCGTTGTAAATGACTGGGTCTCTCTGCATGAGTTAGAAGGAAGCAGCTTTTGGAGCCGGAGGAGTGTGATTGGGGTCGTCGGGGAGGTTGGCAGAGTAGAGGAAAGAGTCATTTGCATTTCTCTTCAAGTGACCCCTGGGTAAGAATTCAAACAGAGCATAAAAAAGGATGAATGAATGAGACAGGAATAAAAAATATACATGTATGTGTGCACAGACAGATTTGAAATATTTACATTTTGACTCTGATAGTCAAAAGAAAAGTAGAGCAATTTATCGGTCTGCTCTGTTCGAATAGCAAGTGGAAGGTCACTGCCTTGGAAAGCTTTTGTTATGTGAACATGGGTTATGCTCTTTCACTCAAGTTTCAATTTCTTTTTCAGAAAGAATTTTTTTTTTAAAAAAATGCCAGAATAAAAACTTTTTTTCTAATTGATCAATTTGGCTAATTTTCTTTGTCTTATTAATAAGATCCTACTGCTAATCTGTTACTGCTGTCAAAAGCATCCAGGCTTCGTTTGAATGATAGTTACTGCATTTATCTTGCCTAGTGCAAGCGCTAACAATACGCACTTCTCCCTCAACAACACCATCATCAGTAAAAGTGCTCACATGAGAACAAACCTCAGGCTCTGCTGTGTGCATTTTGTATTGTATTCTAAGAATGAAACAAGGACAGAAAACGGTTTTCCCATAAACCATGATCAAAATTAAACATGTTTGTGCTTTGTTATACAGTAATTGTGTCCATTATCTGTTTCAAAGCATTTTGAAACCTGTACATAAATCATGAGGAGCAGAATCATCCAATATGGAGGTAATTCAGGGCTATACTGCTATGATAAAAAACCATATTTGATTGTAGAAAAGCACTCAGCTGGATATGTTTAAAAAATGTAAGCAACTCAAGCAATGACAGCACATACCTATGAGCAGATGCCACTATCCTGACTGCTGCGGCCACCATTGAAGGATTGTAAAAGCTGCCATATTGTGTCAAAGGAGCCAACAGCTGACCTTTGTCTGGAGCCCTGTTGAGTATTTTGGGTATCACACACTCAACATGAAAAGGGACTGTTAAAAGTTTGTTCAACCACTTATGAAGAACAGCTGCTGCTGCTAGTTTAAATTCATTTTTCATACTGTGGATTCCATAAAAATGGTAAGCTAGGTAGGTTTGTTTTTCTTTACACATGCATGGGCTTGTCAATCATCAGCTGTAACCTCTGTGATGAGTCACAGTGTGACTGTGCAACATTACGGGAAGCAAAACATTTGATCATTTGTTCTTTGTCATCTTGATGTGTCTGAGCCCTTAGAGCCATCCATCCATGGATGAAGCTGATTTATAGTTGTACACAGACTCTACGCAGAGCATTGTGAGCAATCATACTTGTATTTTACTGGTGTGTCTGGGTCACCCTGCAATTACACCACCAGAACGTTAGTTGGCTGCAGAGTTTCTATGCCAACATGTTGGCAACAAGAATGGTGACTGAAACTGCATGGATCATGTTTGAGTTGAAGCTAACAAATGTTGAACAACAGTTACTTTTACTGGAATTACTGCAACACAGAAAAGAGAGAAGACGTCGGAGGAGGTAACCTCTATTCAATTTGGTCCACGTTCACGGAAAAGAAGGAGCAGCCGGCAATGCTACCAATGGACCAATCAGAGTTGTTGCCACGTTTTGTTACATTTCTCAAGTGATGCACGCCAGGCTACATTGAAGGGTACGCATTTAAGCATGTATTTCCTTTCTCCAACATTGTTGCATTTTCTTTAAAGAACAAATTGTAAAATTTCCAACAGAGATGATTGCTTCTATAAAATATCCACAGATGCTCATTCATGTTATAGTTTCTCCCTTAACTTCAGCCACATATATACAATAGACATCACAGCTCAAAGCCGGTTACATATACAGCCCTGGGAACACCTATGACCCAGTACATAAATGTTTACTTGCTCGTGAAAAAATCCATAATATATTTAGTATAACTTGGCTGAGAATGTGAGGGCAGCGCCACTTGGATTTGTATGGTAATGCTTTTGGCCCCCAGCCAAAATGGACCCTGTAGTTGAACACACACACACACACACACACAGACACACACCTTCCCAGTAGGAAAATAGGGATGCCCTTTACGCTTTTGGATGGAAAAAGAAATAGGTTTCAATTTGCAGCTCAGTCCAAATACACCACTGTAAACACTGTGTGTGTGTGTGTCTGTGTGTATGTGTGTGTGTGTGTGTTTGTGGGTGTGTAGAAGGAGGTGAGGGGCTTGTGAATAGGCCCATAGAGTTGCTAACCACAGACTGGCCATTACACCTAGTTACAGTCACCGCTGGATCGACAAGGAGACAGACAGTCTGCAACACTGACAGAACTCCACTGTGTGTGTGTGTATGTGTGTGTGTGTCTTATATCAGGTAGGGGATCCCCTGAGCTGCCCCCATCAGTACCACATGGTTAACAGAAAACGTAAACTCTCCCGAGCAGGGAACAAGGCGCAGAGAGAGGGAACACAGAAATACAGAAAGAGCCTTCTATAACCTGGAACTCAGGACTTCCAGCCTGCCTCCCCATCCGTCTCTCTCTCTCACATATATATATATATATATATATATATATATATATATATATATATAACAAAAAAACAAAAAAATGTAAGTTAAAAAAATTTTGCACACAGAATGGCCCTTGTCATTGTACAAGACATTGACCCAGGTGGGTCACAACAGCCTTTAAGACAGTAACTCCTTTGACTAAAATTTGTTAATTTCAATTGAATCTGAGCAATCATTGGATTACTGGAGGTAATCTACCATGAGGTGGTACTGCAGGGGAACGTTGACAAGCATCAATTTCAAACCACCACAATGGCCTTTAAGAGAATGGGGAAAATCAGAGAATCCAAAAGGAATGAAGTCATATTAGCTGCGTTTCAACATCCAATTTTATATAACCTTCTGTAGCAGAATAAACCTCTTCACAACAGAGATGTGGCATAGTTTGCAGTTAAGAATGGATGGTATTGACTTACTACCTGACTGGAAGAGCTCAAGTCATCACCATGTCCCTGAGCATCTAGAACCACCTATATTTTGCAAGGATGTGAACCCAAAATGTGCCACTTTCTGGTGTTTCAACCAAGTAAGGTCATACAACATGTCACACGACCACATCTAAAGGAAAAGGTGTTTATGCACAAACCCTGCCATCACAGCTCCCTCTTGGCTGCATCCCACTTCCTCCCCAATCACTCTTGAATTTGGTGTCTTCTGTGTTGACTCCAGGGATAACAGTGCACACTTTTGGATTTTTGGTCTCTCCTTAAAAAAGGCCCCAAAAAGTGCAAAGTAGTTGCATGAAAAAGAGCTTGGGAAAGAAAATATATTTACCCAAGCAAAAAGTACATACAGTATGTGACTCTGAAATCTAGTGAAGTAGTAGCGTAAAAAGAACCAGCACCTCAAATTGTATTTAGGTAAAGTTCTTACGTAAATGTACTTAAGTAGTTTCTTTCCATCACTGGTCCTTGTCTGTCTCGCTCTTTTTTTCTGTATGACTCTGTTTTCTTTCCTATGTTTATACACTGTGCTATTATTCTGTCGTAGCTTTCAGTCTGTCTCACTTTCTGTCTCCGTCTCTGTTGATACACAATATTACTATTCACTATCCTGTTTTTTTACAGCTCTCTCTCCCTCTAATTATACACAGTGTTACTGTTCCCTCTCTTGGCTCTTTTAAGAGTCTCCAGCTCTTGGACGCAGCCTTAAATGGAAAGTCTATACGTGCTGCCTATTTGTGAAGGCCAAAGAACTCCGTAGAACAGCTGAGCATTTATAATGGTTTGTTTATGTTTGAAAGGGCTTTCCACAGTAACACGCTGTCATGTGTGGAGCCTAGCTGGAACGGTAGGCAACAGTAGCAGGGTGGGCACACACACAGACATACACTGCTGGGATCGAGAGAGAGCCTCAGCGATATGGATTTAATTAGTCTTATTATTCTAATCATAGGCTGTACATGACAGGCCGTGCCACAGGGAGGGAGGGGCCAGGAGAGGGAGAGGAAAGAGGAGGGAGAAAGGCAAAGAGGGGAAGAAATATAGAGGGAAAAAAGGAGGGAGCAAAGGCAAGCTGGAAAGACCACTGTTTGATAAGATAGTAGCGTTGTTATTGTTAATTTTCAAGCCTTGGAATTCTACTTGAGTGTTGTCCTTCCAGGGAAAATCTAAAATTTAATAAATTGATTTCTGGTTGAACCTCTCATTTTGTGCTTCTGTTTGATCGATGTAAGACTGTTATGGGTTTTGAGTGTGTGTTTCTGTTTGCTTGTATGTGTGCATCAGTTTACGTTCTGGCCACATGTGCATACTTACAAATCTGTGTGTGTGTGTGTGTGTGTGTGTGTCTGGATTCAAAAATGGGGATTTCTGATTGACAGATGTCAATCCTCTTTGCATCTGTCTCTGGCATCACCTAATGTAGCTGTGAACACAGGAGGTAGAGGAAGTGTGTGTGTGTGTACATTAGGGCCCCCCGCAGCTTGATGGAGTGGTCCTATGTGACACACACACACTTGGATGGAGGTGGATGGTAGGTGGGATGGAGGGACCTCCTCCCTGCTTGTTAATTGCCCCTACTCCGTAACCTGCTGTGCTGCCATAGGGAAGGAGGAGGGTGAGGAAAGAATGAGTATAGGGGGAGGGGCAGCAATGTCTGCCATCTGCTCTGACTCCTGACCCCCCCCCCCCCCCACATACACACACACTTCACCCTCCCCTCTTTGATGCACATCCCGTCTTTTTTAGGGGGTGTGTGCGCGCGCTAAGGAGTAATTTTCACTGGGAACCCACTTTGCAAAATTGCATTTGTGTCTCCATCAATCGCCACAGAGGAACAGAACAGAAAGAGTCTGTGAACACATGCACGCGCCCGCGTCCAGGAAGGTTGCATGCACACTCTAAAAATAGTTCACCAAACAATAGAAATATCTAATGGTGGACATTTTTAAACATGATCAATAGCCTGTTATATATAGAAAATAAACCAGTTCAATACTTGGATCCTTCTCACCTTTTTTACCCTGGACCAGTTTGCATGGCTGCAGTGGAAATTGAATCTTACATTATTTAAATTGTATTCACACACAAAACAATAAAATGGTGAACATTTTTGACTTTTTAATTCTCTTAAGTCTTTGCAGTGTGCCCCTATAATAAACAATACAGAAAGTAAGATATTTTTCTTATTCATAGTAGTATCACATTATGGTCCACTTGAATACATCCTGGAATTTGTAGCTCCATAGTCCCTGAATGTATTTAGAAATGCACAAAATTGGGTTGACTAGAAATAGTGGTAGGTTGAAAGGTAAAAAGTGAAGAGGGTGGGGGCAGGAGAGATAAAAGACAGAGAGAGAAACCGAAAGACGTGATGTGCAGTGAGAGTGGTAACAAGTGTCTGGCTCTTTGTGTCTTGATATATTGTTCCAGTGGCAGAAGGAGACAGCCTGTCATGGGGACGTGACTGACAACTAGATGAATTGTGGATCAGCCTTAGAGTAGGCTTCCCAGTTGAGAGAGAGAGAGAGATAGAGAGAGAGAGTGTGTGTGTGAATGTGTGCATGTAGCTATGTTGCATTACAGAGCAGCTATTCATCCAATATTGACACATAGTTATCACTGTGGTTTGGTTTTAAAATGCTGAATTATATAGCATGTATAGAATAGAACATAATTTATACAATCCATGACAAACCTTTAATATTAAGGGATGAGTATGTCACAGGATAATCCTAAAGGGACTCGGTCCATTTGATGGTAAATCTCTCTTAAACTGTAATCACAATTAAAAAAAGTGACTGTCATGTACTCTCTCAAAGTGTTTGGGTAGGATGTGCCCCAGAGGGACGTGACAAGTCTAGGCAGGTTATTGCAAGCATTAGTCCACTAGTCCATGTTTTAATTGAGGTAGCCACGTTAGCAGGAAGGCTCAATAGCTTTGATTTGATAGATTTGGTACAGACATTCATGCCCCTCTTCTGGATGAATTGTAATAATTTTAATGATCCCAAAATGTTCCATCATGCCCCATTATCAGGTCAAAATGTACCCAATAGCTCCAATAGCTACTTTGATTAATGATCAAATATCAGCAGAAATAATGACCCATCATCGGCCTCTGCTGTGCTTTGTGTTTAGTGCAAATGTTAGCATGCTGACACGCTAAACTAAGATATTAACATAACTTATACCTACTGTACTAAAAATCTGCATGTTAGCATTATCAGTGTGAGCATGTTACTATGCTAGTATTTACATAACAGTTTTTGCCCCAAATAGGAAGCCCTACATGTACAGCATGACAGAACAACATAGCTACATGAAATGTGGGGGGAGGGAAGAGTTTTCAATGAGTTAATCTAAAAGCATTCCAAAATGTGAGGCACAGCTGGTGTATAAAATGTTCCGTTTGACTGAAAATGCCACCTCAGCATCTCTTAGCTAAAAAGGTGTTGGAGTGTGACCTTAGCTACACCTCCTCCCAAACCGTCACCTCTCCAAAATGTCAATTACCAACAGTCCATCAGTGCTCTGGCATTAATAGGCTAGCCCCGTGTCCCCCTAGGTATTGTGGTATAATTACATGGCATTCACCCTCAGGGCCACTCAGATGTCCACACAGAGAGCTTTCCCCAAGAGGACATCCACCATTTTAAAGTCAGGTTTGTTCTTATCTGAACATGGCTGTCAGCTGCTTCACATTTGCAGGCCATTAGACTCAACAGTCACAGAAAATTATGTGAATGCATGCAGAAATATGACAGGATTCAAACATGCATACACCACAATGTATGGTACGGGTTGTGCTCCCCTGGGGATGTGCGCCTTGGAAAGGTCTCAGGGCCAACAGGGCCAAATCTGGCCCCTAAGGTGACAATAATAAAGGTTGGAGGGGGGAGAAGGGTGTGTGAGGTGGAGGGATCCAACCATCGTGATTACAGGAGAACTGAATTCCCACAGGGGCCCTATATGTGAAGGGACGCAGGCTGAATGTAGGCCAACCATATGGATATGCTGTGATGATGAAAGACATTGCTGTGGAGGTACACAATGTGCATCCCTCAAGCTGAACAATGCATTTTTTTTCATCATTTACTACATAAAAGGCCAACGAGTTCATCTTCAATTCCACCACTGCTGCACTGTAACCATAGTGTGCGAGGGCTGCCAGGGCGCTCTGCCAGTACTGTATTGTATATCACCATATACAATACTGGAATGTTGGATGCAATCCAAACTGAGTCACAAGCTTCCTTTTCCTGGAAGAGATCACCTGCAGGAAAATAAATGTTTAAAGAACCTGAAAGGACGGGTTCACACTTTGTCAAGTCTGTCTGAAAATAATACTCACATGCTGATATGTGCCTTGAAATTGGTCAGTGTAATCTATGTTACCGTCTATACTGGCTGTGAAAAAAACCCTCCCAAAGCCATTTTAAAGAGGGAATTTTGCATAGATACTTATTGAGAATTATTGAATGGAGTTTTATCTTTCTGTATCTGAGAGTTCAAGAGGATCCAATCAGATACTAGATGTTTGACACTCTGCCAATATTGAGCTTAAAGGTCTTAAAATGTCTTAAAGTATACCAGCCTCTATTTGTTTTTAGCAGTATGCCATATCATAAACAGACTTTTTTTATGAGGATGCCTTAAATATAGATAGTGACAAAAGGTATGTTCTACAACTTTAAACAAACTATGTAATGGGTACGCTGCAATATCTTGTAACTTAACAGTCGGCATATAAGCTGATACTGATGGATCTGGGATGAGCTAAAATCAGCCAATAATTGCAACATGGCTGATGTATCAGTTGGGCTCTCATAGGAATTTGTAGCATTAGTGGAAAGAAAATGAGAAAAAAATACCTAATTTCATTTGTAAATAATTTTATTCAGAAATACAACCCGCAGTGAATGCCCATATGCAATATGCATGAAAAATAAATCCCATGTGGAGGTTACAGTGCATCATTGGCATCGCCTTGGATTTTAAGTAGCAGTATATCAGTGTGATATACTCAGTGGTTAAAAGGCCAGCCTCATATACAGTAGCTGGCCAGTATGTGAGCCATATGTGAATACCAGCACTGAATTCCTCCAAGTGTTGCGGTGAATGTGTGTCTTTTCCCCCCCCTGTCCCTCCCAAACTTTACAGTCTTTTCCACAGTAATCTATTTTGTTCCGCTCTGATTTTACTGTGCGTCTTACTTACTTTTCTTTCCCTACCCTCATCTCTCTGCCTTCTGTAATTAACTAGTTTATCTTCCTTACCCTTTCTTCTATCATTCTTTGTCAATAACTCAGTATTAGCAGATGCCCCTCCATCTCTCTCTCTTTCTCTCTCTCTCTCACACACACACACACACACACACTCTCTCTCTCTCTCTTTCTCATCTATCTTTGATGGGATCCTGGTATCTTGTATAGAATATGACTCTGGTCTGGTGCAGTGGGCCTGTACCAACAAAAAGGGGGTTGGCAAATCCTTTTGAAGCCATGCCAGTCTCTCTCTCTCTCTCTCTCTCACACACACACACACACACACACACCAAGGGAGCTTATAGAACTGCAGGAAAAAGGCCTGGAACTCATCCACCCACGGGCCCCTAACCCCCACCCTCTTTGCTTAGCACACATTGGGGGGTCATCACACTCACACATGCACACACTCCATCCCCTGCAGAAAAAAACAGCTTCTGTATTGTGTTTCCTAGTTATTCTTTTCAGCCAATCCGAGCTCTCGCAGTGAAGACAGGAGTGCTGTGATTTGGCAGAGCTTTCACCCTAACAAAGACATCTCTCCGGATCAAAGTGTTTGAGGGCTGACATGCAACACGCTTCAATCATGTTGAATCTTTGTTGTTTCATTTCATAATTAAAAAACAAGGAGATATTGTCATTTGAAGCCACTAAGGATGCCGATTATAGGCTTAGTTTGTTTAGGTTTTGAGATACAGTATCTGTCTCTGATATTTCTGTTGGTCTCACAATACAATCAAGGCCAAGAGAATTTCATTAGTGGTGACAATTCAAGACAATTTAATAGCAACATCTCTTAAAGTTAAATGTTAAATGAGAGCATTGATACCATTCCCATGGCTGAATACTACATACTGTATGAAGCAAATTGTTTTAGTCCGTTCAAAAACTGAAGTATAAAACAAGATTTTGTAACCTCCGCAAAGCCAAGGAAGCTGTTTCACCTGCCTCAAGTCTTTGTGCTAAGCTAATCGACTTCTAGCAAGTGAAAATATTTCCAAAGATGTCAATTTATTAAAATGTTTTTCATGACTGATAAACAAGAAAAGAAGGAATTACTTGGTGTAACCTCACATTTTGCCCTTACTTTCAGCAACAATGTTTGTGCTGAGTGAGCTCATTGTGTCCCTGCTGATGCCTTTGCCATTGTTTTGTTGTCTTTATAGTAGTGGTAGACATGCCCATGTCTCACACACAAACACTAACACTGGAGTGTGGAATCACCACAGCTGGCCAATTGGCATGTGGCTTGACCTCAACTATTGAAATGTCAAGGGTCACAGGTTGCCTTCCAACAGATGGACTCTGATCTGTGTGTGTGTGCGCGAGTGTCAAGGGTTGGTAGGGGCCGATTGTTTGCACATACTCACATGGTTTTAATGTGGCAAGAAACACAAGCTAGAGGAGGGGCGTGAGTCAGGAGCAGACCTGGCGTGTGCCGGGGTCAAGACAGGTCAGAGTTCAACAAAGCGGACGAGGCCAGTGACTCCACTGACTCTTTTTGCTTTCACAGCCTTTTATTGCCAAGCTGCCAGTGACCTGGCATTCATGGTGCAATCCCTAATGATTTGCCCTAGTCCTCTTGAAAATGAGCGAGGTAACTGCTAATAAAAAAAAAAATCAGGAAGTAAAGCTAAAGATTAAGTTTGATTACGTGGGGAAGGGATTATTCTCTCTCCCTATCAATCGCTTTGAATTGAGGCATTTACAGAGAGTACAGGGATGGAACAAATTGCCACCACTGCCACAAAATATTCCTATCCCGTTTAAACACTTGAGCAGAGTGTGAGAAAGAAAGAAAGGTTGAGAAAGAGTCACCAATGTGAGACAGAAGGAGGGATTTGGAGAGACAGCAGAGGGGTGACAGAGAGATAGGAGCCCATGGAAAAGGCCTTGTTTGCCAGCTGGGAGAGGCATGAGATCATTGCCCTGTGCTACTCTGCACCATTATCCCCCTAAACCCTTCACTCCTCGTCTCTGCCTCCTATTACCGCCCCCCCCCTCCCACACACACACACACACACACACACACATCTGACTGTTCTGTTTATTGATGACTAAAGCTTGCCGTTTCTTTCCGGATACACAGTCAACACTGGAGCTCTGGCACCTCGAGGCCTAATGGACTGATCTCGACTGTTTACAGCTGTGCCCTTTCTGGAATGACTCACAAAAGAAACAAAGACGTCTCTGTGTACAAGAGAGCTTTTCCTATTCTCATCAACAGGACCTACCAACGTGCACTGTACCTTTCTTGCACAGCTCTCTCTGTCTTTCCTCCTTCAAGAAGCTTGTCTTCTTCTCTCCGGGCTCCCTGTCTGCTCGTCCTCTCCCTGTCTCTGGACTGATTATCCCCGTCTTTTATTCTTTTATCTACAGGAGGTTCTTTACCCGGTCATCTATCACCACTTGGACCCACAGTAACTCTTACTTTCTTCGACTTTGTTTACTGTCTTCATTCTCCTGTTCTCTTCACCTAATTGTAATTCATGTGTCACTTGGAAGACAGGCTTACCAGGTAGTACAATTTTCTTTGGCTAGTTCCAAACATCCCTATAAGTAGCCTAGTACATACTGTAAATGCCGGAGTGACAGTGATTTCCTCTCATCTTCCCATCCCCCCAATCCATTCTTTCCTCACCCTTGAACCTTTCCCCTTTGTCCCAGTTATCCAACTCTCATCCTATGTACACGTATGTGTGTCCAGATATTTATTTCCATGCATACCTGAGGACATGAGTGCCTCTGTACGTTAACACTTGCCTGTTTGGCATCAGTTTTCCACTCTCTGTAGCTCTGAAGGCCTGTATGTGTTTGTTCAGGGTAAAACCCCGGCGCGAGCGCTGCGTCGGCGCTCACCGATTAGCCCGCCTGGGAACAACACCCCATCGGAATGTCTGGAATTATACACAACAAGGATTAGCTCATCTGTCTGTTGTCTCTGGCCTCTGTGTTCGTCACTTTTGCATTGGCTTAGAGACAGAGAGATGGACAGACAGCTAGAGACAAAGAAGGCAGCATGGTAGTGTTTACCTGAAGGCCTTAAGCCAAAACTGTGTGCAATTGCTTTTTTGTCTGAAAAAAATCCTGATTTTTTGTTCTTACTTTGTTTCTAATCATTTGAGGGAAAAGTCCACAAAAGTCTCCTGCTGGCACTGTACCTGGCATTTTTATCCCTGTGGGTAACCAGCCATGCTTAGACAGCATGACATCATGTTCAGATAGTTCCAGCAAATCACAATAGAGTTTAGTTTTAAACAATCTGCAATGCAGCTTCCATTTATGTATAACGCATTTTGAAAACGAAGGTGAATAGGAAGATTCTCACTGTCCTCAGCATATTGTTGGAGTCAGTTTCCAAATGTTCTAGTCATATGTAAAACCTGCAGCTGAATGTATTCAGTCTCCGAGAGGTAATCCAAAACGCATTCTGGGAATTATAGGAAACCAGTAAAACTAGAGCAAGATTAAGATCAGATAAAGGTCAACTACAGAACTCCATCACAATAGAACAGCACAAATTGGATTTTTTTTTATCTTCAGCATCATAGTTTGGCTGCCTTTAAGCCTCTTTACTGTATTGTAATTAGATTTCCTTTCATGTTAAATACAATACTTTAGAGTGGCTGCTACGCTCATTTACCTGTCCAAACAGTGTCGTTAGCCTGATTGTTTATTTTTTCAATGATTTGCACCATGAACAGAAACCATCCATGCCTTGTGTGTTGCAGATTTCTTTCATGTCAAGTCTTGGTGAACACCGTCATCTTGTGGCCACTGTAGGATATGTAGGGACAGAGACCTTATAGGACAGTAAGATTAGATTAGATTAGATTCAACTTTATTGTCATTACACAGGTACAAGTACAAGGCAATGAAATGCAGTTTGGGTCTAACCAGAAGTGCAATAGCAGTAAGTGCAGGATATACAATGGTTCCATGAGTGCAGGACATGGATATGTACTGAATGTGTATGGAAATGAATACTATTATTAACAGAATTTTACAGATTTTACAAATTTTACAGATTTGTCCTATGAATATAAAATATAGATAAAAAGTATTGTGAGCAAGATTTACAGCTGGATATGTGCTGAATATAATATACAGTTTTGGTATTACTATAAGTAGAGATTTTACAGATATGTACAATGAACATAATATGAGCAAGATTTACAGGTGAGTATGTACTATGAATATATATACAGGCAGTTATTATAGACAGAATTTTTACAGATAGATATAATAATTTAGGCTAAATGAGCAGTATAACAATGATTTAAGGTAGTACAAATAAAGTTTGGGCAGAAGCTATCCGAATTAAAGTGCAGTGGAAAGTAATTGCACATTACAGTTAAGGTGCGGTAATGCAGATGTATATGTAAACAACTGGTACTGTAAATAAACAGTCAGCAGTGCAAATTGAAATGTAAGTATTGCAAAAAGGTAAGTAGTGCAAAAAAAGATGCAGATAGTATTGCAAAAAGGTAAATAGTGCAAAAAAGATGCCGATATAGACAGTTGTTACTGTAGTAACAGTCAGCAGTGCAGGTGAACATTATAGTATTGCAGATAACAAAATGGAGGCAGGTGTGAGGAGGGAGAGGAGAGTCAATCAGTGTATGAAGGGGAGTGGGATTAATGAGGGTTAGAGTTCAATAAAGAGACAGCTCTAGGGAAAAAACTGTTCTTTAGTCTGCTGGTCCTGGACCGGAGGAACCTGAACCGCCTGCCGGAGGGCAAGAGAGAAAACAGTCTGTGGGCTGAGTCCTTAAGGATGCTGCGAGCTCGATGCAGACAACGTTTCCTCTGGATGTGCTCGATGGCGGGTAGTGTAGTCCCGGTGATGCGCCGCGCGGTTTTCACCACCCTCTGCAGTGCCTTGCGCTCTGCAACAGAACAGCTCCCATACCACACTGTTGCACAGTTGGTCAGGATGCTTTCTATTGCACAGCGAAACAAGTTCACCAGGATAGTCGGGGGAAAGCTGATTCTTCCTCAGTGTTCTCAAAAAGAAAAGGCGCTGGTGAGCCTTCTTGACCAGGCAGGAGGTGTTGGTTGACCAGGACATGTCCACCGAGATGTGGATCCCCAGAAACTTGTAACTGGAGACACGCTCAACAGCCATTCCATTGATGTGGGTGGTGTCGTGCGTGCCTCCTGACTCTTTTCTGAAGTCCACGATGAGCTCCTTGGTTTTGGTGGTGTTGAGGAGCTGGTTATTTTCAGTGCACCATGTGGCCAGGTGCTTGATCTCTTCCCTATAGGCAGTCTCATCGTTGTTGCTTTATGAGACCAATCACCGTAGTGTCGTCCGCAAACTTGATGATTGAATTAGATTCGTACACAGGCTTGCAGTCGGAGGTGAAGAGGGAGTAGAGAAACGGGCTTAGCACGCAGCCCTGTGGTACACCAGTGTTGAGTGTGATGGACGTGGAGCAGTTGGAGCCTGATCGAACATTCTGAGGTCTGTTGGTCAAGAAGTTCAAAATCCAGTTGCACGAGGAGGTGGTGATGCCCAGGCCTCCAAGTTTGGCTATTAGCTTAGCCGGGATGACAGTGTTGAATGCTGAGCTGAAGTCAACTAACAGCATGCGTGCATAAGTGTTCTTATTGTCCAGATGTGTGAGCACAGAGTGCAGTGCCATGGAAACTGCATCCTCTGTGCTCCTATTGCTACGGTAGGCAAACTGGTGTGAGTCCAATGTGGATGGTAGCGAGTCTTTTAGGTGTGCCAGGACCAGCCGCTCAAAGCACTTCATTACGATGGGTGTGAGTGCAACAGGGCGGTAGTCGTAACAAGTCTGACTTGACTTTAACAACATAACTCACAGGTTATTAAATCATATCTACAGCATATTATATCTGTCTTTCATAGTTTTACAAGTTCTTGTTTAATATATTTTGCTGCAACAAAACATCTCTTTAATATGGGTGAACGCCACAAACTGTAGTAACATTTCTTACAGCAATTATCAAGGGTTAAGTTTTTAGCGTACTGCAGCTGCTTTTTGCTTTAGTGCATGAAACTCATGCTTAGTCTTAGTCTTTTTATCTTGATAGACACACAATCACTGTTTTTTTAAGCCGCTAAACTGTGATCCCACACAATGGCTTGACCAGGTAGCGCAGGCCACAATGCAAGATGTTTAAAGCGGGGCCAGTCCATCACATAAAGAAAGCACGTCGCTTTAAAAGAACCAGCAACGGAAAATGCACTGCACAGTTGACACCTATGAGATTATTACTAGGAAAACAGACCGCCGTGCTATCGAAGAGAGTCCTAATACCAATCCCAAGATATTGATAGGCGAGACTATCTGACAAAATCTGGTGTCGGAGCACCATTACAGATCAGAGTAAAACTTGAAATAGATGAAAACATTAACGGTGACAGCGCACCAGCACATTGACAACATTATTTATATGTGCACATAGGCCTTATATACACAGAATACAAGTGTGTAGGTTTATTATTAATCAAAAAAAGAAGTTCTACTTACATGATAGGCCACAGTCGTCTAATGAAACCCTTCAGATCCAGCTGGCAGTTGTGGGCATTCTCGATCGATAGCATGGCAAGTCCAGATAAACACATCTGGCCCCTCAGGTAAGATTTAATAAAGTTCTCTAGGGACATGGAATGTCACCTCTCTGTGGGGGAAGGAACTTGTGCGGGAGGTGGAGTGCTACCAGTTAGTCCGGTTGGCCTCTGCCAGTGCTGCGCTTTGTCACCAATCCTGTTTGTAATATTTATGGACAGGATATCGAGGCGTAGTTGGGGTGGGGAGGGGTTGCAATTCGGTGGGCTGGGGATCTCATTGCTGCTTTTTGCAGATGATGTGGCCCTGAACGCATCGGTCTGCGACCTTCAGCACTCACTGAATCGGTTCGCAGCAGAGTGTGAAGCGGTTGGGATGAGGATCAGCACCTCTAAATCTGAGGCCATGGTTCTCAGCAGGAAACCGATGGAGTGCTTTCTTCAGGTAGGGAGTGAGTCCTTACCCCAAGTGAAGGAGTTTAAATACCTTGGGGTCTTGTTCGCAAGTGAGGGGACCATGAACCGTGAGGTTGGTCGAAGAATCGGAGCAGCGGATGCGCTATTACATTCCATTTATCGCACTGTTGGGACGAAAAGAGAGCTGAGCCAGAAGGCAAAGCTCTCGATCTACCGGTCAGTTTTCGTTCCTACCCTGCGTGCCTCCCTATGGAGGTGTTCCAGGCACGTCCAGATGGGAGGAGGCCTCAGGGAAGACCCAGGACTAGGTGGAGAGATTATATCTCCAACCTGGCCCGGGAACACCTTGGGATTCCCCAGTTGGAGCTGGTCAATGTGGCTCGGAAAGGGAAGCTGACCCACGACCCCATACCAGATAAGCGGATGAAGATGGATGGATGGTTTATTATTAATCAAATAATTAGTAAGTTGTATTCACACAATAGGCCACAGTCGTCTAATGAAACCCTTTAGATCCAGCTGGCAGGAAGTGGGCATTCTCGATCGATAGCATGGCGAGTCCAGATAAACACATATGCCCCATTAGGTAAGATTTGATAAAGTTCAGTTTGGAAAAGAATTGTTTGGAATTGTTGGAGCGCTGGTGCTAGCATTAGCATTAGCAGGATTTTATTTGGCTCTTGCTAAAATACTATTTTTGGAAGATTTGCTTTTCTGTGTATGTTTGTTCACTGTCACTCTCATTGGAACACAGAGCCATCGACGGTGCACTTTGACAAATATGAAAACATTAGCCTATTGGTGACAGCGCACCTTGACAAAAACATTATTGGTGACGGCGCACCTTGACAAATACCAAAACATTATTGGTGACGGCGCACCTTGACAAATACCAAAACATTATTGGTGACGGCGCACCTTGACAAATACCAAAACATTATTGGTGACAGCGCACCTTGACAAATACCAAAACATTATTGGTGATGGCTGACCTTGACAAATACCAAAACATTATTGGTGACGGCGCACCTTGACAAATACCAAAACATTATTGGTGACAGCGCACCTTGACAAATACCAAAACATTATTGGTGATAGGCTGACCTTGACAAATACCAAAACATTATTGGTGATGGCTGACCTTGACAAATACCAAAACATTATTGGTGACTTGACAAATACCAAAAACATTGTTGGTGACAGTGCACCTTGACAAAACCAAAACATTATTGGTGATGGCGACCTTGACAAATATCAAAACCGCACAATGAAATTATTCATGCACCTACAAAATGCATAGGCCTTAATGAAATTATTCATGTAAGTGCATAGGCCTTATTTACATAGAACACAAGTGGTTTATTGTTACTCAAAGACATAAGAAATAAGTTCTACTTACATAGGCCGCAGTATCTAATGAAACCCTCTAGATCCAGCTGGCAGGAAGGGTCTTTCGAGATCGATAGCATGGAAAGTGCAGATAAACATGTCTGTCCCAGAGCTCAAGCAAGATTTAATAAGGTTCAGTTTGGAAAGGAATCGCTTTGCACATGGTACAGTCACTGGAATTGTTGAGAAAAGCAGTGATGCGGTCAGATGGGGTGCTGGTGCTAGCATTAGCTCTAGCATTAGTCTTAAACTGAATATCTTTGGAAATTTTGTTATCTGTGCATGTTTGTTCACTGTCACTCTCACTGGAACAATTAAAGAGAACAGAGCAGTGACTTCTGTGTTCACTTATGGAACCTTTACCTTCAGAAAGGTGTCTTTGAGGCCTCTCTTCCTTATTGTGAAAATAAAACCTGATTTGATCTTAGTTTTTCATAATAAATATGAACAAAGTGCAAATATTGCCAGAAATAAATATCATTATATCTTACAAATGTCACACTAAAGGGAGCACTCAGGACTGATGCCCTATCTATGTACTTTGCAGTTGGTGTAATAAAACGTGTTTACTCACATGTCCTGAAGATGGCACTGTTTACCATGTACTTTAGTATTCTGTACACTGCCTTTTTATATATCATCACTGTAAATTATTAATACTTATTAGAAACTCAGTTAGTGAAGTTTGATTCTAAAGCATTATAAAATGTTTTAGCATCATGAACCTCATAACATAGCAAACATGGACTACATGTCCTCAAAATTTGCTCATCATTTTGGGTTTTTAATAAAATTGTTTTTCAATATTGATCAAATAGGAACATTTTCCTTATGTATTACATACAAACATTATTTTTTACATAAATTATGATTGCCTGCACAGTGCTTTTCCCATTTTGTGAGTTTTTTGTGAATCAAAATTGTTTTACAATGTAACAGCCAGTGATGCTCTCCCATGCTAAACTAAATAAATGAGATCAGCGTTGGAATTCAGTGCATCTGTGTGTATGTTGTCACATGATGCATGAACTAAACACTCAGAGGTTGAGCCATAAGTCGGGTCTATACAGAATGAAAAGCGGAATGAAAACCCCATGTAGCTCTTTCCAGACTGATAAAGAAAGATTATTGCTTTCATCAGTCAAAGGTTTCATCCAAAGCCTCAAAGAGAGGTTGGGTACCATCAGGGCAAAACCACCCACAGGTCCCTTGTCAGACTGCCAAGAACACACAATCACGTTCCATTTCATTTCACTCTGTGCAACAATGCTGTTGGAATTTGTTTTTCCTGTAACATTATTTTATTTGTGTCCGTGCAACCTTTTTCTCAGTGCTGTCGTTTGTTGTTTATTGTCCTCAGTCTTTCTTTCTTGCATTGCTTTCTTTCATATTTGCTGCTTTTTTCACTTTAAATTTTATTACTCTATTTGCGGTTTTCTTAATTTATATCACTTTCTTTCTTTCTTTCTTTCTTTCTTTCTTTCTTTCTTTCTTCCACTTTTACTTTTATTCTTGGATTTGTTGCTTTCTTTCTTTTACTTTTTCTTCTTACGAGCTGCTCAAGCCTTTCCTTCACCTCCCTGGTATTCCAGCCATGCAGACAGTTTAGGATTGCAGTCTGTAAATAGTAGTTACAGTTACCTATTTTCTGTTGTCAACAAATGAGGATTGCTTCTTTCACAGCATCCACAAGAATCCCCAGGTGCTACTTTGCTTTTCCTATTTTATGGGAAGATGGACTTTAGTATTTCTAAAATCCTATCCAATCTATATCCTATCTATAGTTGTGTTCGCTCTACAGTCTAATACTTGGACCTGAACCTGGAGTGTCTTTGAACAACCTGACCTACAGGGTTACACTGACACTGTGTTATGATACTTTAAGTTTTGCACAGACAACAGTTAATAAACACATTTGTATTTATCCAAACAAGCAGTCTTGGATGACAAGCGAAGTTCAGTCGCTCCTGAGAACCTGCAACTCTGCCTTCAGGTCAGGTGACAGGGCCCTGTACAGCTCAGAAAGAAAGGCATTAAAGGGGCGCAGGTGGCCTATAAAGAGGGTGAAGGAGCATCTGTCAAATAACCCACGACAAGTGCGGACTTGGATAAAAATACCTAACCAAGTACAACACCACTGTGACTGTGTCAACATTGTTTAGGCCTCGCAGAGGAATTTAACCATTTCATCTACAAGTCTTCCCTCATTCACTGCCACCACAGACTGCAACTCACCTACACTGTCCATCCAAGAACATCAAGTAAGCAGTGTGCTTAGGTCTGTAAACACAAGGAAAGCTGTGGGGCCTGACGGAGTAGCTGGCATAGTACTTGAACGTAAATTTAAATGGACGGTTCTTATATAGCGTTTTTCTAGTCTTAACGACTACTCAAAGTGCTTTTACATAGTACAGGAATCTTTCACACATTTATACACTGTGGCCGAGGCTGCCATACAAGGAGCATACAGAGTTAATCTACAGATGATGCTACTTCCAGAGCCCTCCACACTGCTCCCAGTCACCTGGAACATCTTAGAACCTCCTTTAGAATGCTTTTCATCGACTATAGTTTGGCCTTCAACACCATCATCCCCATCATCTAGTTGGCAAGAGAAAAAGCTGCAGAAGGTGGTACAGTCAGCAGAAAGGACAATCTTCTGACCCCAAACCTTTCTTGATGCCATTGCCAGCTCTTGTTGCCTCTCTAGATTTTAAAACATTATCCATGACCACCTCCACCCTGGACATCGGCTGCTCAGCCTGCTTCCTTCTGGGCAAAGGAACAAAAAACAGAAAAAGAAACAGAAAAAGTTTAATTCCATGGGCCATCAGAACACTCGACATACTGTACATCCAAACCATTAACTTGCCTTTATAGTCACTCACTATTTGCAATATACAGTCGGGTCCATAAATATTGGGACATCGACACAATTCTAATCTTTTTGGCTCTATGAACCACCGCAATGGATTTGAAATGAAACAACCATTAACTACAGACTTTCAGCTTTAATATGAGCATATTTACATCCAAATCAGGTGAACGGTGTAGGAATTACAACAGTTTGTATATGTGCCTCCCACTTTTTAATGGACCAAAAGTAATGGGACAATTGGCTGCTCAGCTGTTCCATGGCCAGGTGTGTGTTATTCCCTCATTATCCCATTTACAAGAAGCAGATAAAAGGTCTATTGTGCATTTCAAGCGTGCTATTTGCATTTGCTGTCAACTCTCAATATGAGATCCAAAGAGCTGTCACTATCAGTGAAGCAAGCCATCATTAGGCTGAAAAATGAAAACAAACCCATCAGAGAGATAGCAAAAACATTAGGTGTGGCCAAATCGACTGTTTGGAACATTCTTAAAAAGAAAGAACGCACCGGTGAGCTCAGCAATACCAAAAGACCTGGAAGACCACGGAAAACAACTGTGGTGGATGACCGAAGAATTCGTCCCTGGTGAAGAAACGGTTGGCCAGATCAAAAACATTCCCCCGGAGGAAGGTGTATGTGTGTCAAAGTCAACAATCAAGATAAGACTTCACCAGAGTGAATACAGAGGGTTCACCACAAGATGGACACCATTGTTGAGCCTCATAAACAGGAAGGCCAGATTAGAGATTGCCAAACAACATCTAAAAAAACCTTCACAGTTCTGGAACAACATCCTATGGACAGATGAGACAAAGATCAACTTGTACCAGAGTGATGGGAAGAGAAGAGGACAGTATGGAGAAGGAAATGAACTACTTAACTTACGTTGCTCTCTCTGATCATTCCTGTGTTTTCTTTAGCGGCACTATCTCTGTGCCCAAAAGTGTCCAAACAAAGATAACCAGAAAACGGTATATCACTGAAAACACTAGTGAAACATTTATTCAGCTTTTCTCCTCCACACCAGCCCTCTCTGGGCTCTCAGTCACTGAGCTTGTAGATAATTGTTTCAACTGTAAAATTACAAATGTTATTAATGCCATTGCTCCCACTAAGGTCAAAGTTGTCTCTGGTAAGAAAAGATCTCCATGGAGAAATGTCCTACTGGTGAGAACAGAAAAAAGAGAGTGTCGAAAAGTTGAATGAAGGTGGCAAAAAACAAACCTCCTGGTCCATTATAACACCTATAAAGAGAGACTTCGCATTTTCAATTTGGAACTGAGGAATACAAGGAGGTCCTTCTTCTCTGATATTATCTCTAGAAACAATAATAATTCACGTCCTTTGTTTGCTACTGTTGATAGGTTAACAAACCCTCCAGTACCAGTAGCATTTGAACTTTTATCTACCAAGGCCTGCAATGACTTTGCCTCCTTCTTCAAAGACAAAATTCACAAGACTAGACAAACAGTCAGTGCCTCCATATCAAGTACAGCATATGTGTTGTCACAGTGTTCAAGCAAAACTAGTTCCAATATGACAGAATTTCATACGATCAATCATAAAAACCTGGAGGACATTATACAACATCTGAAAACCTCCTTCTGTTGCCTTGTTATTCTACCAACGGGTGTTTTCAAAAGTGTTTCGAATTGTTTGGCTTCTGATCTTCTACAGATTGTGAACACGTCTCTTCTTTCAGGTATCTTTCCACAGGCCCTGAAAACTGCAGTAATCAAGCCAATCTTAAAAAAGAACTTTCTAGATCCGTCACTAATGAGCAACTATAGGCCGATATCAAACCTTCCGTTTTTAAGTAAAATCATTGAAAAAGCGTTTTTTTCAACAACTCAACCATTTCTTGTCACTAAGCAACAGTTTTGATACCTTTCAGTTGGGTTTCCGACCACACCACAGCACCGAGATGGCTCTTGTCAAAGTCTTTAATGACATATACCTTAACACAGATAATGGCCAAATTTCAGTCTTAGTATTACTTGATTTCAGTGCTGCATTTGACACGGTCGACCATGACATATTACTAGACCGATTGGAAAGCTGGGTTGTTCTTTCTGGCTCAGTACTAAACTGGTTTGATTCCTACCTACAGAATAGGGATTACTTTGTGTCAATAGGTAATTATACATCTGAGCATACAAATATGACGTGCGGAGTTCCCCAAGGCTCCATTCTGGGCCTCTTCTGTTTAACATCTACATGCTTCCACTGGCCCAGATTATGGAAAACAACAAAATAAGTTACCATAGTTATGCAGATGACACACAAATTTACATAACCTTATCGCCAGGGGACTATAGTCCAGTACAAAAACTGACTAAGTGCATTGAACAAATTAATTAATGGATGTGCCAGAACTTTCTTAAATTAAATGAAGGAAAAACTGAGGTGGTTGTTTTTGGAGCAAAAGAGGAGCGATTAAAAGTCTGCGCTCAGCTTCAAACAACAATGTTAAAAACAACAGACAAAGCCAGAAATCTTGGTGTAGTCATGGACTCTGACCATAATTTTAACAGCCACATTAAGACAATTACAAAGTCAGCCTTTTATCACCTTAAGAATATATCAAGGGTTAAAGGACTTATGTGTCAGCAGGATTTGGAAAAAATCCTAGAAGAAGATCCTAGACTTGACTACTGTAACGGGGTCTTTACAGGTCTCCCTAAAAAATCAATCAGACAACTGCAGCTGATTCAGAACGCTGCTGCTCGAGTCCTCACTAAGACCAAGAAACTGGATCACATAACTCTGGTCCTGAAGTCCTTACACTGGCTTCCTGTGTCTCAAAGAATTGATTTCAAAGTGCTTTTGCGAGTTTATAAATCACTAAATGGTATAGGGCCAAAATACATTTCTGATGTGCTACTACGCTATGACCCCCCCCCCCAGACCTCTCAGGTCATCTGGGACAGGTCTGCTTTCTGTCCCCAGAGTCAGAACTAAACAGGGGGAAGCAATGTTCAGTTTCTATGCTCCTCATATCTGGAACAAACTCCCAGAAAACTGCAGATCCGCTGCTACTCTCAGTTCTTTTAAATCAAGGCTGAAGACCTTTCTTTTTGATGTTGCCTTTCTTTAAATTATGTTAATTTCTTAAATTTTTTATTTCTTATGCTGCACTGTAACTTTTATTCTTGTGTTTTATCGGTTTAACTGATTTTGTGTAAAGCACTTTGAATTGCCCTGTTGCTGAAATGTACTATACAAATAAAGCTGCCTTGCCTTGCCTTACTTATGATCCAAAGCATACCACCTCAAAAGTGAAGCATGGTGATGATAGTGTCATGGCGTGGCCGTGTATGGCTGCCAGTGGAACTTCTTCTCTTGTATTTATTGATGGTGTCACAGCTGACAAAAGCAGGATATGTTCTGAAGTGTTTTGCACAATATTATCTGCTCATATTCAGCCAAATGCTTCAGAACTCATTCACAGGGAAAGAAGTGGAATTTTATGCAATGGCCAAGTCAATCACCTGACCTGAATCCGATTGAGCATGCATTTCACTTGCTGAAGACAAAACTGAAAGGAAAATGCCCCAAGAACAAGCAGGAACTGAAGACACTTGCAGTAGAGGCCTGGCTGAAACCCAGCATCTGGTGATGTCTATGCATTCCAGACTTCAGGCTGTAATTGACTGCAAAGGATTTGTAACCAAGTATTAAAAAGTGAAAGTTTGATTTATGATGTTAATCTGTCCCATTACTTTTGGTCCCTTAAAAAATGGGAGGCACATATACTGTTGTAATTCCTACACTGTTTACCTGATTTGGATATAAGTATCCTCAAATTAAAGCTGAACGTCTGCAGTTAAAGCACATCTTGTTTGTTTCATTTCATTCAGAGCCAAAAGATTAGAATTGTGTCAATGTCCCAATATTTATGGACCTGACTGTATTTTCCTGCCCGTCCTGTTTTTATGTATTAAATTAAAGTTAAAGTTTTTAGCTATTTAATGTCTATGTTGTTATCTCTAATGCACCTTCAGTTGTGGCACTCAAAATGTTATGTTATGGGTCTCAAGAAATAGGTTTATCTTATCTTATCTTGAACTGCAAAACTATGAGGTTGAAGTCTTTCACCTTTAGTTTAAAGGTGTAAACAGTGTATTCATTTTGATCAAATTAACAGTGAGATTTGCTCTGCAAGTCCATCTGGCCAATAGCCCATTCAAGCCCATTTACGATTTTTTTTCAAAATCGAGGCACCCATAACAACTGTTGAGGCGGGCTTCACATCTCCTTCATCGTTCTGATTGGTTTTAGGTCTATTCAATTTGCACCCAGAGGCATTTGAGCGGTGTCCGTTGGAAATGGGCTGTGAATTAACCTTCCCCAGACCCACTCTCAGTTACAACTAAGAAGGGTCTGGTGTAAACAAGGCTGTCAAATATCCTAATTCAATGCGTTAGGCAACACAAATTCTAATGAGGTAGAAGTGGCAGTTGAAATGTGGGCAAAACTGCATGAATGTGATATCATGTGTCCTAACTGGAAACATTGTGTCAACTTACCCTTTCAGCTAGAGCGTTAGCATTAATTATATTTTCACGTTGAGGATCCTTTTGGGGTTAAAGCACCACCTGATATCTTTTTGTGGATTTTGTGCTAAGTCACTATGAATTAAAATAATGACTCAACTTACCTTCAAATTGAATTAGTTCCTCAACATGACTGAGATAAAGTGAGGTGTAACGCTAGGCAAAGGTCACTCATTCTTTCTAGCTTGTGGACATGTTTTATGATGATTCATAGAAGATTAAATTCCTTTATACTATGAGGAAGCTTTCCCTGTGTATGCAGCTTTCGGGAAAAGGCAAGGTGAACACATCGTCTCTTGTACTATGTTGTATGTCCTGAAAGGATAGAAATAGACACTGCTTTTCACTTTTCAACTTCCCATGAGGTGATTAAATGCGTCATTTCAAAGAGGACATTATTTTCTTCCTTTGTTTTGCTGACTCATCTTGTTTTACATTCATGCTTACTTTGCATTCAAAACCAATCTAACAAGGAAATGTTTACCAGCACACAGGACCGAAAGACCCATTTAGAGTTTTACAGTAACAGGTTCCTTGTGTATGAATTTCGGATCACAGAGTGGATGGTTTATTACTTGCACACATGCATGCCTTCTGAGTAGTGTCGGCACATAGAGGCCACTGTTCTCTTACTGGTACAATGTCTTGTTTTGAGCAACTTAATTTGCATATGTAAACTAAGCGGAAATGGATACCGTACACAGAAAGATGTTTGTAGCACAGTTAAGTGATAGAGGAAGAGATGTAAGAGTGTTTGTCAAGGCGACCATGGGAAATCAAACTAAAGCATTGGACGGTCATCATTAGGAACGAATGAGCCATGACTTTAATTGGTGTCTGATCAGTATTCCTAATATAAAATTCTACTGAAGCCCAGGACTCGTGTAGGCTGGTGATCTAACAGTGGGCCTGACATGAGGACTTGCTTGCTTGTAGTTTACTTTGCATTGATTATCTGTTTGGATGTAATGAGAGCCAATATATGATAAGTTATAAACTGAGGGGAATCTTTACAATTTAAAGAAATGAAGACAACTGAGCTAAAAACACTAATTAATGTACTTACTGGGTTCATCTCAAACCTAAACCTGCTGCTGGACAAAAGAGCGGTGAAAGCAATGAAAGTGAAGCAAAAATTTTAAAAAAATTGGTGAACATAATGTGTGGGTACATCAGTACGAGCGACACATTTCACTTTACTCCTAGTCATTTAATGCATTGGTAAAATAAAATAACATGAGAACAGCAGCTATAACAACATGTGTTGTTACCACAGTTTCATTCAATATAATTGAGGGTCAGCATCAGTTCTGGCAGGCCAAGTAGTCAAGACGCTGCTAACTGCTATTGGCCAAAAACACGGTTGCAGCAGCTGAGCTGCATCAGCTGATATGCATCCGCACATCAGCTGGTCAACTTCCCTTGCTGCTAAATGGCTACTTAAAGCTGCTTTAATTTGCTCATTCTGCTTGCTGCTTTGTTTTGCGCCACTGACTGCTGCTGCTTTAGTTGCTCCTAAATGCTTGCTGCTGCCTTGATATAACCCATCTCCTCCTCAGCTCCACCTTGTCGTGTATAACATGGCACACACTTCTATGTCATCGATGCTGCTGTGTTCAAATGGGGAAATAGTCTAGCTCTCCCAGTTGTAAACTGTGTCCCCTAATGCTGCTGCTGTCCAGGGGACTCCTCTGAACAGAGCCCTACCACCAAACTGAAAATGTATTAAATAAAATTTTAAAAAGTATTTTTGTTGTCTGTGTTGTTCTTGACTTAATGGGCCAGACAGAAATGTGCTCATTGTCACTCAGATCATTCCAAGCAGTGACACCTAGGCTGTGGAATGTCTGGCCTCCCTTTCTAAGACTCTGCTATTTAAGCAGGCTTTTAGTGAGTCAAGTTTTTTTTCATGGTTGTTTGTTATGTTTTCTATTTATATGAAAATGTTCTTATGCATTGTATTTTAATTTGTTGTATTGTATTACATTTATTGTGAAGCACTTTGCGATTTTTATCTGTGTAATGTTCTATACAAATAAACATTACTCATTTACTTGATTTGAGATGTGTTATGAGCTTCCATAAATAAAAAAAATAAATAAAAAATGTTTGTTTTTTTCTCATAGTTATTATAATGGTTCATGGGGACTTATATACAGCAGAATTATGTGAATTTAAGAAACGTGCAAAAGTATTAACACTCCTGTTGTCCTTGGGTCAAATTTGACGCCTTTAAAAAATTTCTATATCTGAAATATGAGTTTCTTTTTAACCAAATTAACACAAAAAATGGATTGGAGTCCTTACAACGCTTTTTGCAAATACAATTGATCACTTTCATTCCTGATAAAACTCATCTGTACGTTCCTCTGATCTTAATTATTAGTCAAAATAATTCATAATTTCTGCTTTTTTAACTCAAATATTAGGTATAATTCTATATAAATGAGGGTTATTGACCACGAATTCCAAAAAGTAGTGTAAAACTAGTGGTAGTAAGGTGGTGTTAGTGAAAACTTTTGAAAAAAAAAGTTTGAAAAAGGGATGAAAATGTCAAATTTTTGTCAGTTTTTGACCCGGGAGGACAACACAAGCATTAAGGAAGTGGAGTACTTAAAAGGAAACAGAACATCAGTACTGGCTTGTTGGAACAAATGTGGGAGCCCCAGAGAAAACCGGTTTCTTGAACCTGTGTATAAACACCAGAGGAAACCTGTTGGCTATGGGAATAGGGTGTGGAAAAGATCAAACAAACACCTTGCAATTCAGTACAACACAATAAATACCGGTTTGTGCTCTTAGTGTAAAGGGTCAGATGTGGTCATTCCTGTTTACTGTATGATTTCCAATTATATTATGTGACACTGTGAGTGATGTGCCACATTTAAGGCTGCGAGTGTTGTTTGCTACTAAGACAATTAGCTAAGATTTAAAATTTATGGACAAAAGTTCATTATGAAAAAACTAAATAAAATTTAAATAAGAAAAATGAAAATAAATTAGCAGGTTTTCTTTCATGTTTTACATTTTTTTATTGAAAATATAAATTTAAAGTAAGACGGAAACTGGCCGTTTAGCTGCAAGTTACATCAACATTTTAATAAAAAAAAATAGACAACATACACATTAACTCTCAACACAAACGGAACACATAAAAAACAGCCAATAACTATAACAAGCATACTAAAGAGCAGAAATACAGCGACATATACTTTATAACATTTAAAATATCTGTCCCAACATTGTACACGGCATTCAACAGAGAACTCTTATGGTTTGTGTAACAACTTTACAGTTTTATACTGCACATTACATGTAATGCTTTTGACCGGAGCACCGTTATTTGGTCAGTCAGAAATTAGGTTGGCCTTCTCGGTGTTCCCACACTGTGGTAAATCAGGTATGAGTACCCCTCCGTGGAGAACAGGTTGAGTTTGTAATACAGAGACCACACAGTCTGGAGCTGTCAAAACAAAAGATTAGTTTCAACATTGAGGTATTTAAAATGCACATGCTATGCAGTCACCAAAATTGTAGTCTCGCATTGTCAGACCTTCCTCTACAGCACTGTGGAGGAGGGTCTGGCTAGTCCACACAGCATTCCGGGATGGAAGAAAAACGTGCTCTGGTTTATTGGCATTTCTTTAAACCAATCACAATTGTCTTGGGCTGCACTAAGCACCAGCCAGAGCAATGGTGCCTCTGCAAAATAGCCTCGGGAAGGAACTTGTTTTGGTGGAACATGTTCAAAGGTTGTTTTAGTCGTGCAACAGAAAGCTCAGATTGGACAGATATCCCTGCAGAGATATGAGGAGCAGTTAACCATAGTCCTCAGAAATCCACCGGAATGCCAACACAAAGAAAGCTGAAAGTAACGGACATCCGGCTTAAATGAGGGACATCCAGCACAATTTCAAAACCTTATTAATATAGACTACCAAAATTGTGATAATCTTACCTGTTTGCTTTACAGAGATACATCCTCCATTTTTTTTTTGTTTCCTCCTCTGATACACTAAAGTAAAATACAGTGGGAATCAGCAACAAAGTCTGTCAGTTTGAAGGATGGCCAAAATAATGTTGGCATGCTTCCATAACAATATGTCAACAGAGAAGACAACACAGCAGGTAAGCTTAATGATGTCATTTTCTACATACCGGTTAACAGTACGTGGAGCAGCAGAGTGTTTATGATGATGCCAGAGAGGCAAACACCAGCAGGTACAACGACCCAAGATAAGTCCCAATAGGCTTGACTGGAGGGGACAACTCTGGGGATCAATGATTGATCTGTGAAGAGAATTAATTTAAATTAAATTAGTTAGCTTTTAAAGTACTGGTAAATGGATTTTATTCACCTTTAGACTGAGCCAGACTTGCTGTTTCCCCTTGTTCCCAATCTCTATGTTAAGCTAAGCTAATTGGCTACTTGCTCTAGCTTCACATTTAACATTTTGATGACAAAACAATTCTCTGTGTTTATCAGACTTTTAAAAAATGATACAACCAATATACATTCTCCTCCCTAAAGTTTATCAATGTTTTTAGTTCTCAATTACGCACAAAGAAATTGGAGTTCAATGCATCGATGACAGTCTTCTTCACTTTCTGCGGCGGAGCACTTATGTTTATGCATAAGGGTTTTATCCACCATTGATCACAGAAATAAAGAGGATTATACAATGCTGGTTTCAGAGAATCCTTTTATTTTTCAAACTGATGCCAAGAAACCACTTAGGGCGACTTCCGAGTCACATGTTTTTGTGATTTACCCTATTAGAGACCACATTTAAAAAAAAAGAAAGTAATGGAAACCATTTGCACTTCAAACTGATGCGCCTCAGGTTGTGACTATTTAAGTGGAAGGAAAGGAAAAAAGAGATAGACCTCACAGGATGGAACAGTTTTTAAGGAGCAGTAAAACCATACTTACTAGATTGCTCAAGACAGTGAATAACCATGGCAGAAAACTTCACATCGAGCCTCTTCACCTATACAGATACAAAATGTGTATTTAAAGGCATTGCATGTCTAAATTTAAGGGAGCATGCACATAGTGAAAAGATCTATTAAGGACACAAACATACCTGGAGACAAGAGTATAGTTCCCCTGTCAAGTTTAAGCCAACAGCTTTGTGTTTTGTCTAAGAAAGAGACAAAAAGAAACAACATACGCTTAGAAGCTTAACTGGGCCGGTGTTATGGAAGTTGTCATGATTTCTACTTTGCTGTTACTGTGTTATCAGCAATGCTACTGTTTACTAGTCATTCAGATATGATTGTTTGATAAAGTATTACAGTGTTATTTTAACAACAAAGACATACGGTATCTAAGCGACTTCCTGCAACAACTACCAGAAAACCTGTTTTTTTTTTACAGATACCCTTTAATGATAGGTGTAATTAGCTTTAATTGCTTTGTTGAGTACACAGAGTGGTTAGAAGATACACCACCGTAGAGAAAACATCTTGCTTCGCAGCAATAAAAAGGAAATATATATAACTGCACAAGACATGGCGATGTAATTATTGCAAGCACATTGTTACAGCTTATTCATATAACTAATGCAGATGTTTTTCATACAGTGCACAAACGGTCAATGACATGTTTGATAAGTATGAATATACACTACTTTGTGTTATGTGATACCTACCACATGCATGGTGTGTGTGTCACACACAGTAGAGCCTTTGGACTTTGCACACAGCCCCACAGAAAACGTTGCAGTGACCTGTGACAACATCTGGATGTCTTCCTGACCTTGTTGTCTCGTCACAATCATCTCCCATGCTGGAAATTGTTGCACAACTATATTATATTGACAAATTCTACAACACCACTTTACATGATGTCTGTCTATAATCAGAAGATATTTGTAATAGGATTATGACAATAAATAGTACCTTGGAATCTGACATTAACAAAGGGACACTTGATCCAGGACTGAGAGCCTGCAGTGAACTGAAGAACATAGTACAATTATATTTTGTTGCGTTCTTCATCCAACATTTATATGAAACTCATAAACATTACCTCTTAGTTCTAAGAAAGGAATCTATGTGAAAATGTGCATCCGAGAGCCTATAAAACCCATTTTATGCAATATATACAGGCCTATGGTTCCAATAAACCTGCTAAACCACTGTTGTAAATCAATACTCAAAGTATTAACAAACTGCAGATAACAATAGTCGCATTACTTCTGCTTTGTGTTTAGGTTACTAGTTAACTCTCACTGTTGAATTTATCTAGAAAGGAAGACTATTTGAACACAATGTTCCCTTTTCTTGTGTCTTTTTTTTTTACTGTGGTTACCATAGTAACATTGCTGGCTGTAAACGCATGATAATACACTGTGGGCTGTCCTTATATAGAAATAAACTAGCGTAGCAGATAAAATGCTACTAGCATTATTCCCAAACCGAGGCATTTGATTGTTTTTTATCCAATGTACTGTATATTCCATTTTCTAGCTTGGTCACTTTGTAGCTTATGTTAGCTAACTGGCTAACCAGTATCTGGCTTCCTATTACAAACAGCTAGACTGGCTATGTCCAAAATTTGCCTAACATCACCTCTAAAGCTTGCAACCAGATAGACTTAATGAAGTTAATGTAGGCTACCCAGCCAAGAAATAGTCTGGCACAAAAATCCCAATAAAATTGCAGCATGCAATTTGTCCTTTGGTTTGATTTAAATAAGTTATGACATGTTAATTAGTAAGCTTTTGAGGTTCTAGTAGGTTAATTTTGTTACCCTTTGACAGAAGTAGGCAAGCTATTTTTATTTGAGCAGAGCTAAGTTAACCAGTTGCTTGCTGTAGCTTTATATTTAAGGTAAGAACAAACATGAGAGTCATATTAATCTTCTCATCCTACTCTAAGCAAGAAATAAGTGTATTTCCCAACAAATTTAAATATTCCTTAAACCTAAAGTTATTTGAGCTGAACCCAAGTTCTGATATGCTGCCTTCATAAAAACAACATTTGCACAGTTGCCACAGCAGGTGGAAAGGTCATCTTATTGTAATAAGACATGATAGTGTCCACATTTGACTCCTAGTCATATATTGTGGTAACAATATCATGATTTATGTCAACCCAATTGTTTCTCTACAGTGAAACTCCTGAAGTGCCAAGGTAAAAAGAACTTTACCTTCATGCACAGCTGAGGGTGTGGATCCACTTTAGAAAATGATATCTGAAAAGCAAAGATTGATGAAATAGTTATTAATAAAAAACACAAAGCAACACTTTAAGTATTTAGTTTAGGTCAGACTGACTAGACTCTATAAGGTTTTGTTTGGGTTTAGACTTAGTTTATTTATAGGTAAGCTGGATTTTGCTTACTGGCTATTTAGAGAATTCCCTTCTCAAGTGACATGGCCTCATGTGTTATCCAATGACGATCTCTAATCAATTTCAGTTGTTCTAAACAATTTCAGTTCCTTTTAAGGATTAACACGTGCGCAGGCTCTCCCTTTGTTGTTGCAACTGCACTGTTTGAAGCAAGTGTTAGGATAAGCTTTACTGTATATGGGCCTAAATCAACATTTACATGAGCTTACGCAAGATGCTCCAATGTAAACAAATGATCTTTGACATCTTACCATGTGTACAAGATGAAACATATACATAACATACATATTAAAAAATGTTTCTCTGTATAAAGTGTGCTTAGTCATTGAGTGAGACATCGCCCAAATGAGTTTGTACTTTACTTATCACGTAAACACCACCTTTAAGTGATTATTGACCAGAAACCTAGCAAGGGAAACACAACTGCGGTTTCAATATTGTTGTGTGTACCTTTTCTCTGCTGACATTCTGTGAGGCATGAGGAAAATCCACACAGACGCCGTCCTCTCTTTTCTGACACAACACAACCACAGCAGTCACTGGACAGGCAGGCTTCCATGATAGAGTCTCCTCCAGTGGGTCAAAGTTAATGCCAGACCACAGGTCCTCAAGACCTGCGAGCAACAGCGGTCACAATCTTTTATAAATCATATGGTATTAGTTCTGAAAAACTACAGCACACGCTTGGTTTACTTTTCGTGACTAAAAACAATCAAGGAACTCACGGTCTTTGAAGGGGCAGACCTGAACTCTTGGAGCATCCATCACAGTTGACCATCCCTTTAAAAGGAATTTATTTGCAAAGTTAAATCCCTTTTCTTAGAAGTGATTGTAGAAACAGATAATAAGTGCTCCTAACCAGAAGTGTTGGCAGAAGTTTTACCTCAATGCAGAGGCAGGGCAAAGGTCGGGAGTATGGGAGGGTGGCACTCTTTACGGGTCCCCCCTTCTTTATCTGGAAGGTAAACAAAGCTTTATGACAGTAATCCATCTTTCTTTGGCATGCATGTTTGTGAGCATGGGTTTGTGTTTGACGATTCTTGGGGATTCCTGAGTCAAATGAAGCCACATTCCTTTCACTGATAGATTCTGTGAGAGTTCACAAGAGGTAACTGAGCATCCCTACTAAGACTGTTCTTTGATAAAGTGGTGAATACATATATATATATATATATATAGCAACACAAAAAGTAATTCTGATTCTCAATTTCCAACAAACTGAGGGACTAACCAGTGTGTTGGCCCCTGTGCCAACGCAGATGAAATCCTTATGGCACAGACGGAGGTGGTAGTCGTGATCTTCCAGCATGTTTGACACAGTGACATTCAGCTCCTTCCTCTCTGGGTTTACATCATATGATAGCCTTCCAGCTGAATGAGATAGAGATCAATGTTAGTGAGAGATTTTCATCTTGGTCATAGGTACAAGTGAGTGTTATGTTTCGGGTGTTTTATCTTGTCTTATTGTGGTAGTCTGTTTTCCTGTCTTAATTTCTTAGCTTGGTTTTCTGTCATGTCTTGTGATTGTGTTATTTTTGGTCTTGTCTTGTATATGTTCTGTTTCATTGTGATAGTCTTGTTTTCTGTGCCGGTTTGTTCAGTTTTACTTCCTGCCTTAGTTTTCCTGCCCTGTCTGATGTCTTTCACCCGTTTCCCAGCCTGTGTGTCACCTGCCTAATGTAACCTCATTACCCTCTGTATCAAGTCTTTGTGTTCCTCTTGTCTGTTGTCAGATTATTGTTTTCCTGTTATGGTGTTCCATGTCACAGTGTGTGTTGTCAACCTTGTTGTTTGTATTCTGGTTAGTGCATTTTTTTTGGAATTCTGCCAGTTTCCGTATTTTGAAGTTCTTGTTGTGCTTTTTGCCTGCTGGATTGTTGGACTCCTTGTTTGTATGAACTCTGCGTTCTAATAAATCCTCAACTCAAACTTTCTTTTGCCTTGCCTGTCTGCCTGCTCTCTGCGTTTGGGTCCTCTAATCCCCTGCATCCCAACAGTGAGGGCCAACATTAGGTTCCCAGCCTGAGTGTTGGTACCAGCTAGGGGCAACAACATAAATCTGAGGGGTCAGAAAAACAAATCTTTCTGGCTTATGTTCAATCTTTACTTTTTTCTTGTTAAATACTGGATAGTGTTACTTCTTCAGGCCTCTAGAATGAATTCAAACAAAACAATCTCAGAGGAGAAAGTCACGCTTTGATTTAACTGCTTCGGGCTAACTGACACATGCGACCTACAAGACCTACTAGATTTTGTTTTCTTTAAAAAGCTTAATGGGCAAAAAGGTTGCAGGCCACTGGTTTATAATACTGTACATTAGACAAAATGATGCATTTCCTCAATGGTTTAATAAACAAATATGTACTCACTGATGCATTCTGGGACATGACTTTGCAAATCTTCATTGGTGCATTCTGTGGACAAATGTAAAAAGGACTACTAATTGCCATGGGGATTTCAATCAAATACAAGGACATTTTTGGGAGCTTACACAACACCAATTATTGACTTAATTTATTTACAATGTAATACAATCCATCTTCAGCTGCTTGTTTTTCTATGTTAACACTTGTCCTCCCATGAGTGTGTGTTTGCATTATTATGCAAATATGGCACATAGTCTTACCTGGAGCGTCATAAGTTCCTTTCCAGGTCACATCACAGTAGTTCGGCACAGTTTTCACTATCACTTGCACATATTGGCTTGGAGAAATGTTGGTGCAATCATTCTCAACTATTACCTTCAGGAAAAGGGCAAATAAAACCACGCACTGTCACACTTCTGCCGTTTAGAAATGTCATTGTGGAAACTGTACTGTATGTGTATCAACCTACAAAAAAGTGACTTTTGTTGTTAAATTAGAGCCTGTCCTAGTCTGGGTTTTGAGAGTTTAGAGTTTAAATAGGATCTATAAAAATGCACCAAATATCAGAATAATTGCCTTTTTAAACTAGAAGTCATTACTTATCTGTCATCTGACATTTTTCTGTCTTTATATGGAAAAATCGAGTACTTAAGAATTTGAAAGCCAACTCACAGATGTTACAAAAAATATCTTGATTAATGTTTTGGCAATGTCATTTTATCTTTTTTTTTTAAAGTATACGCTAACAGAAAGGTTTACAGTACCTGCATTCCAGACATTCTTTCTCTTGATGCTCTTTTGAAGGTGAACATTTGGCAGTTGACCATCATCCCTGCGGTGGCGGTGCAGATGGACACACCATGTATGGACTCTGGAGAGAAAAATATATTAAAGTCAGAAGCCAGAAGGTGGGTTGAAGAAACAGTGGTCAAATACAAACACATTGTCACTCTTAACCAGCTAGTTAATCATTCGTGCCTTTCAGTGTGACTCAGCCTGACTTTGATGTCATACAGGAAGGAAAAGTATGTGTCACATTATATTGCCTGAGTGGACTAAAGTATCAATCAGGATCAAAGGGATTTCCCCATTTCAGCCCAGGCAATAAGGAAATCCATAGACATTAGTATACTGTGCTGCAAATATCTACCAGCATGTGAGTTTTGGCCCACACCTCATCAGATTAAGTGCAAAATCGGGAACAGAAAACGGCAATTGATACAGCCATGACGCAGAAGCAGAAGTTTCATGGAATTATCAGTCATCATGCAAATGAGTTAGTTTAGTAAATGAGACTTCCTTCACTGGTTGTCATTGGTCATTTTCCCCAACACATGTAAATGTGTCATCAGTGATGACCATCTCTGACATTGACTCGTCCCACATTGGCTTGACCAAACCCAAAAAGTTGCATTTAAAACTTACTCATTATGACAAAGTCAAATAAATTGAGTTACACCTTCTGTCGGTGTGAGGGTAAGTTATGAAGAACATACTAGAATTCTAGAAATTAAAGACAGTGTGAACAGCAGGCAGTCACGGATAGTAACATATAAATACTGCAGGCTAGGGGCCCCATTACTGATTAGACCCTATTCCTACAACAGTCACCTGCATCACTGTATCTGTAATGGGGTAATGTAAGGTGTTTTTAGGTGAAACAAATTCAGTTTTTAAGGTGGCTTTTACATCTTTAAAGTCATGCTGATGACATTTGTTTGTAGAAAAATGGTTGCATTACTTAGTATTGCTCTGTCAAAGATTGACATTTAAACAAGTCCAATTCTACAGCACACTGTGGTTTAAAAGGTAGCCAGTCTATAGTTTGGATGTATTTACTGTCCATTGACAATTAACTTTGCAAAACTCAGCTGATCACTGGCTAATCAATGGCTAACCTTAGAATGTCTCCTCTTACGGTGCAGGCTAAACACGTATTATAAGAATCTGGTGGGATGTAGTTCACATTTTAAGGTAAAACAGTGCAATAGCTTCAGTAACTTCATACATGTTCCTGCTAAACTCAATTAGTCACATAGGAATGTCTCAATCAGTTGTTTCAAAAACCACTTGCTTATGTGGTAACTGTTCATTACAGAACATTTCAAAATGTTCACTGTGGAAGAAAGGTCAACTATATGGACAACTTAGTGGCAATCAAATGGTTTTTCTATGTAAAAGCATTTTACAAATATAGTGTCGTAACATTTACATACCAGTAAGTTGTAATGTGGTTTTGATTCTGAGGCGTAAGGAGCACTTCTGCCTCCCTTCACAACTCATGACTGTGGAGAGGCTGATGTTGTGGAACACGGAGGACGGGTTGAGACCTTCAGCAGGGTCCTGACACGGAGGAGGAAACCAATCTACACGGGACAGGGACAGAGAATAAATACGTGTCACACATCATCTTTCAGGGCCCATACCGACACATACTTGATTAGTTAGAAAATACTGATGCAATCATGTTGTCCTGTCACAGAACAGTAAATCATACTAACATTTTTATTATGTTCTGGTTGAGTATTTCTCCTGTCACAATTCCAGTAAAGTGTCACATTGTGTGTATGCTTCCACGGAAAGAGACTGGCATGTCAAATCAAGCATAAACTGTGCTTTCCAAATGTGAAAAAATCTATTAGCCATGTGTTTTGTCTTTCTCTATTCTTTTTTCAGAAGAGCAAAGAACAGCATTTCCTCCATCATGGTCTGTCATTTACATAACATATCACATGCAACATCAAGATACTTCTTTAGATCTTTAAATACACACGTTCTGGGTGTGTTCTGCTCAGTTTGGTGACTGTCAGTTGTGCATTGCATGGCAGAGTTAAAATAATATATCAGGTTATTATTTTAATTGCATGTACTTCAACTTTGTGTCCCCAAAGGGCAATTAGGGGTGCAGCAAGTATAAACACATACAAGACACATAAAACCACAATCTATAATAACCCAAGTTCTACACACAGTCCAACTGGAATACAACCGTAACAGTACAAGGACAACAACATCAGCATCCATTACATTATATCACGAACCCCTTTTATCAACCTTATTGACATCCTCAACACATAGTCAACAGACTAGAATATATAACCAACCAAGGAATAAAGAAAGAAAGAAAAGAAAGAGGACAAAATGAGGTAGCCAAGAGATCAAAGAAGACTCCTACGGCAAAGGCTGCAGGTACAAAGGAGTACTTGTTCCTGTAACTCCTTACAGATAGATATCTTAGACGAGAGCCAGGCAACAAGGACTGAAATTCAGGGAATAAGGGGTGAGAACTGTTGGAGTGAATGAAATTAGCTTTCCTGACTATCTGTCCATGGAACAGGTCTAATGTGCACTGTTGGACACCCACTATATTGTGGCTCATCTGCACAACTCTGTTTAGTACAGTTTTGGACTTGATGTTAAGATTTCCAAACCAACAGAAAAGGGAGAAGGTCAGGACAGATTTAAGATCGGAATCATGAGGGACGTGTTAACATGAAACTTGGACAGATTCATCAGGCAATACGGGCGCTGCTGGCCTTTTTCATACCATATGAGAGGTGAGGCACTCTTCAGATTGATTTTCAACAATGGTTTGTGTTTCAACAAGTTTTATAGGCTTTTTCAACACTGCCTTAAAGGAAACTCTGAACGCTGAAGGAAATTCCATAGGCAACGTCACTAATTTGTATTTATTTACTTTATTGTGCAGAATCATGTCCTGTTTGCATGCATGAGTGCAGATGTGATGTAGCTGCAGTGCATGTCTATACTCACTGTCTGGCTTGGTTTTGCAGTGAAGACCCTGCAAGGAGAGAGAGAGAAAGAGAGAGAGAGAAAGTAAAACACAGTGCTACTCTTCTCTGTGAATCCTTTTGAATAAGTAGTTTACATTAATAAAGTCATTCATAACAAAGTGAACAAAGATAACAGCTCTCTAGATTGGGGGATTCCCGCACAACCAGGAGCTTTTTACATCCTCATTGCTCCTTTTGGTAAAACACTACCTGTTTGTCTTTTTGCTGCAGTTTCTCATCATCCAACACAGCCAAGCGTGTAGGCTAAACCTATTTATGAATAAATTACTCAACTTGTCTTTAATGTTTCCAGCTGCAACAAGAGCCCGCGCCAACCTTATATGATTTTAACTTGCAGACAGCATTCACACAGAGTGCATCACCAGGGTCATCACGTGCACTTTGCTTAGGCTCACTTCCAAAACTTTGTAGAATGCGGCCTTGTGTATTTATCAGACAGGAAATATGCCCTGTGTTCATGCACTAGTGGTGACTGACAACATGTATGAAGTGACTTCAGGGCTTTTTTAAATGTGGTAAATACTCCAATTGTTCTTTATATAGGAGGTATTGTAAACATGCAACACAGAGACAAAAGAGTTTATGAGTCTGAAAGAGGAGTAATGCTACGGTAGAAAGGTGAGTGTGTTATCTAATCACTCTCCACCAAAGTACATTTACAGCTGGTTTGATTTCCTTCTTAGTCTTGAGTAAATGGTAAGTTGAGTAATACTGTATAGGATTTGAAGACAAATACTATAGCCCTCTTTAAATATGCCTGCTCCCCTTTGCATTATATATCCTCATACAAATGGGTAAGTCACACAGGAAGAGGTATGTGTCATGCATTGGCTCACTAGAGCCCTTTCCCCCAAAAGAGAGCTCAGTTGTTACTTGTAGAATAAGTTGTAGCTATACAGGTGGTGGTGGTGGTAGTAGTAGCAGATAACTTATGATAGACATAACATTTCTTTTAACTGTTGGAAACTATACAATGAGCAGTAGTATTATTGTATACTATCAGTACCATCATCAGCAGTAATATGAGGTAATGATAGGACACAACTAAATTTACAGGGGCAATCTGTTTGTATCTTGGTTTGTTTTTAATGTTGCAAAGGATGTCATTTTACCTTAGAACACCTGGTACCACATTTCTCTATCCTCTCCAGTCTTGAGTTTTGTCTTGCAGCTCCATTCAGACCCAAACAACAATGAAACATCAGCAAGGCTGCCCACACGATCATTTTCACCAGAATCAGGCACCAAAACTTAGACTTCTTCTTCCTCTTGCTGGGTCCTGCAATCAGTTACTTTTGCTGCTTCTTCTTCTTTTATATTGCTATTTGTTTTGTTTTTTCCAGGCCGAGGGGATGAGTGGCAGGTTCAGATGAGGATTGGCCTGATGTGACAGGTAGTTGGATGGTGAGGAGACTCTCCTGTTTATGTTGTCTTGAGTGTGATGATATCCAGTGAGGTAGTGCACTGGGGCAGAGCCAAGCACACTGAGTGAAACACAGGCTGGTGAAAAGAGTGGATTTAAATATTCCTCAGAGGAGGCGGGCCAAAAGCATTTCTCCTTTTTACTCTTCAGCAACATACAAGTCACACTACACATCCTCATTTTTTCTATGTGTATTGCATTTATTGTTTTTGTTTGTTACTTATGACACACTTCAAACAAACAACGCTGATTGGAAATGGGAATCCCTGCCACTGCGCCACACACACACACACACACACACACACACACACACACACACACACACACACACACACACACACACACACACACACACACACACACAACTATTGCTTCAATTCAAATTATAAAATTCCGGTGCATCCTTCCCTGAAAGAACACATTTTTTAATTTCTGGGAAATACAACAATCCCATGTGATGACAGAGATATGGTGGCTGAAACTTGATCCATGGATGACTTTCATTATGTTGTATTCACCCTGTTTGACTTTTTTGAAAGCCACAGGACAAGAAGGTACGTTTGATGAAATGGAGTTTCGGGAAGAGCTTTTGGGAAAGGGTAGTTAATGAGCTGGTTATGTTTCTGTAAAACAAAAATACTTTTACCCGAGCCGTAAGTTAGCGATAACAGTGGCCCCTGACATTTAACTCCCCCACAAAGAAAACTTCCTCTTGACATTTTGCTATAACTGCACACATGCCCTAACATGGGCAACAAACTGTGGCGTTTCACGAGTTTGCACATGTTTCTTTTAAAGAATAATTTCTTTAACTTTCCATCACTGATTGTTTTGGGGTGCTTTTTAGGAGCATCTGTGAACACAATTGACATATAGCAATTTATTAGCAAACCATTTCTTATTTAAACAACCAGCTGATACAGATAAGCAACATTAGCCTTTATGTTGTGTTTCTGGCCAACTGACAAAGTCAAATATTTGCTCTGCTTTAGCTTTTAACCTGAGTGACCTAACCTAAATCCTGAGGGAAGAATCTGGCTCTTTAGCAGGTATTAGCTCTACTATGTTTACCAGCTTGTGACTCACTGTGTCTGTCTGCTGTTTGGTGCAGAGTAGGTAGTGTACAGCGGGGGGGTTTCTGTTAAAAACAGCATCTGGCTTTGGCCAAAACAACACAATGAGAGCAGTGAGAGAAAACCCAAACCCTTTAACCATTATACAATCATTTGACTTGTTTTTGTGCAACAGGTCAATGTGCTTTAAGTCAATCATCCAGTGTCTTAATGTTTTGTTTGCCTTTTTATAGTGTGCACCACCTCTTTCTATTACTAAAGCACATCAAGCAACAGCCCTCACACTACAGAATTTCCTATCTTTATTCCATAGAACTACTTGTCCTGCCAGAAGCCGAATGTTACAAAGAAAAAAACAAAAACAACTAAAAGGAATGTCTTGAGGCAATGTAGGAATTTTCTAATCCCTTGATGCTGGGAATGACAGGGAAGAAAAGCCCTTCTAATATAATCTCAGGTTATTAGAATGTCTGGAGGGCATTGGATTGATTACAACACATGAGTCAACAAAGGTATCGATATGCATTATAAAAGTCTGTGTGGCATTTCCAAACAGCAACCATGCAGTAACAATGAAGCACAAAACACTTCACTTGTGTTTATTGTCAGACACTGCACTTCTTTGAAATGCTGTGTTGTGCAATAACATCAAAGCAAGACCATTAAAGAGTTCAGGCAATGGGACAAGTGAGATGATCTTTATCATGCACAATTTTATCTTTACATGAACATGATTTAAATGCAAACACATGATCCAGCTATGTTCCTATTGTTGTTCTTAACCCTTAGAAAAAAGACATGCCTGACTTAAATACGACCAATTACGTAGATAAAACAAGACACAAACAATGTCAGAGAGTTGTCAATAAAGAATCAATTGGTTCCTCAATAAAAAGTCGAAGAATATTGATATGACAGACCTGGAGCTATTGATATAAGACCTATTTATGGTAGTATTTCTTGTTATTATTTCACAGAATAGCACTATAACACAGTATAGCTTAAAGGATTTCCTGAAAGAACACTGTAACAAAAATCACTTTGGTACCTTGCATAGTCATTGAGTTATCAGGTTACACACCTGTTGTGTAATGGCTCTATCTACTGGGATTGAGTGAGTATTACAACACTCAGTGTTTCCCCCACAGTCATGACATTTGCTATGGGTGTATGACAAAGTTATAAATGTTAGTAATTCATTAATAATTAGTCATTGTTTTTTATGTATAGTGAGTCATCAAGGATGCGATCACAACTTTCGGTAATTCAGACTAAAGGAGTTCTCATTTTATAGCTGGATTAGTCATCAAGTCTGGTTGTTTTGTAAATCATTAATAACGTGCCTTCCTCCACTGTGATGATCTGTCATGTTTGTGGGAGTAAAGGTTAATAAGTTGTGCAGCTTTTTTCCCAATATATAAGTGGTCATATATATATATATATATATATATATATATATATATATATATATATATATATATATATATATATATAAACTATGCTGGAGAACACTATGTACAGACATATATTTTATTAACAGATAATAAAAATCTGTTTATTAACAGATAATAAAAAAATAACCCTATAAGTCCATCCATCTATCTTCGACCGCTTATCCGGTATCGGGTTGCGGGGGCAGCAGCTCCAGTAGGGGACCCCAAACTTCCCTTTCCCGAGCCACATCAACCAGCTCCGACTGGGGGATCCCGAGGTGTTCCCAGGCCAGGTTGGAGATATAATCTCTCCACCTTCTCCTGGGTCTTCCCCGAGGCCTCCTCCCAGCTAGACGTGCCTGGAACACCTCCCTAGGGAGGCGCCCAGGAGGCATCCTTACCAGATGCCCAAACCACCTCAACTGGCTCCTTTCGACGCGAAGTAGCAGCGGCTCTACTCCCAGCTCCTCTCGGATGACTGTGCTTCTCACCCTATCTCTAAGGGAGACGCCAGCCACCATCCTGAGGAAACCCATTTCAGGCACTTGTACCCTGGATCTCGTTCTTTCGGTCATGACCCAGCCTTCATTACCATAGGTGAAGGGTAGGAACGAAAAATGCCCGGTAGATCGAAAGCTTTGCCTTTTGGCTCAGCTCCCTTTTCGTCACAACGGTGCGATAAACAGAATGTAATACCGCACCCGCTGCTCCTATTCTCCGACCAATCTCACGCTCCATGGTCCCCTCACTCGCGAACAAGACCCCAAGGTATTTACTTCACTTGGGGTAAGGACTCACTCCCTACCTGAAAAAAGCACTCCATCGGTTTCCTGCTGAGAACCATGGCCTCAGATTTAGAGGTGCTGATCTTCATCCCAGCCGCTTCACACTCGGCTGCAAACCGATCCAGTGAGTGCTGAAGGTCACAGGCTGATGACGCCATCAGGACCACATCATCTGCAAAAAGCAGCGATGAGATCGTGAGCCTACCGAACTGCAACCCCTCCCTGCCCCGACTACGCCTCCATATCCTGTCCATAAATATTATAAACAGGATTGGTGACAAAGCACAGCCCTGGCGGAGGCCAACCCTCACCTGGAACGAGTCCGACTTACTGCCGAGAACCCGGACACAGCTCTCGCTTTGGTCATACAGAGATTGGATGGCCCTGAGAAGGGACCCCCTCACCCCATACCCCCGCAGCACCTCCCACAGTTTCTCCCGGGGGACCCGGTCATACGCCTTCTCCAGATCCACAAAACACATGTAGACTGGTTGGGTAGACTTTACCAGGGAGGCTGAGAAGTGTGATACCGCTATAATTGGCACACACCCTCTGGTCCCCCTTTTTGAAGAGGGGAACCACCACCCCAGTCTGCCACTCCTTAGGCACTGTCCCAGACTTCCATGCAATGTTAAAGAGGCGTTTCAACCAAGACAGCCCCTCCACACCCAGAGCTTTCAGCATTTCTGGACGGATCTCATCAATCCCTGGGGCTTTGCTGCTGTAAAGTTGTTTGACTACCTCAGCGACCTCCACCAGGGAAATTGACAAAAATCCCCCATCATCCTCCAGCTCTGCCTCCACCACAGAGAACGTGTCAGCTGGATTTAGGAGTTCTAGGAGCTCCTTCCACCGCTCTATTACCTCCCCAGTTGAGGTCAACAACGTCCCATCCTTACTGTATACAGCTTGGATGATTCCCCGCTTCCCCCTCCTGAGGTGGCGAACGGCTTTCCAGAAGCACCTTGGTGCCGACCAAAAGTCCTTCTCCGTGTCTTCTCCGAACTTCTCCCACACCCGCTGCTTTGCCTCTGTCACGGCAGAGTCTGCAACCCTTCGGGCCCGTCGGTACCTTGCAACTGCCTCCAGAGTCCTTCTTTAGTCAGACAGCTTCCCTGACCACCGGTGTCCACCAGGGTGTTTGTGGGTTACCATACCCTTGAGGCACCTAAGACCCTTAGACCACAGCTCCCCGCCGCAGCTTCGGCAATGGGTGAAACTTTGAACATTGTCCACTCGGGTTCAATGCCCCCAGCCTCAGCAGGGACGCACGAAAAGCTCCGCAGGAGGTGTGAGTTGAAAGTCCGTCGGACAGGGGCCTCCTCCAGACGTTCCCAATGTACCCGCACTACGCGTTTGGGCTTACCAGGTCTGTCCAGAGTCCTCCCCCATCCCCTGACCCACCTCACCACCAGATGGTGATCAGTTGACAGCTTCGCCCCTCTCTTCACCCGAGTGTCCAAAACATACGGCCTCAGATCAAATGAAACAATTATAAAATCGATCATTGAGCTTCGACCTAGGGTGCTCTGGTACCACGTACACTTATGAGCATCCCTATGTTCGGACATGGTGTTTGTTATGGACAATCCATGACTAGCACAGAAGTCCAACAACAGACAACCACTCTGCTTCAGATCAGGGAGGCCGTTCCTCCCAATCACGGCTCTCCAAGTATCTCCATCATTGCCCACGTGTGCGTTGAAGTCCCCCAGCAGAACTATGGAGTCCCCTACTGAAGCCCCGTACAGGACCCACACAAGGTCTCCAAGAAGGCTGAATACTCCGAACTCTTGTTTGGTGCATATGCACAAACAACTGTCAGAGTATTCCCCCCCATCACCCGCGGGCGTAAGGAGGAGACCCTCTCGTCCACTGGGGTAAACTCCAACGCAGCGGCGCTCAGCCAGGGGCTTGTGAGTATCCCCACACCCGCCCGGAGCCTCACACCCTGGGCAACTCCGGAGTAGGACAGAGTCCAACCCCTATCCAGGAGTATGGTTCCAGAACCGAGACTTGCGTAGAGGTAAGCCCCACAAGATCCAACTGGTAGCGCTACACCTCCCACACAAGTTCCGGCTCCTTCCCCCACAGAGAGGTGACGTTCCACGTCCCCAGAGCCAGCCTCTGCCGCCCGGGTTTGGTCCATCGAGGCCATGTGGCAGCGCACCCGACCCCAGCGGTTCCTCCCACAGGTGGTGGGCCCATGGGATGGAGATAAGGGTGCCACGTAGCTTCTTTGGGCTGTGCCCGACCGGGCTCCGTGGCAAACCCAGCCACCAGGCGCTCACTGACGAGCCCTCCGTCTGGGCCTGGCTCCAGACGGGGGCCCCGGGCTTCCACCATATTCCAATTTAGGAAATACAAAATCGTTTCCTAGGTATTATTTTTGCCTTTAACGTGAAACAAAACAAAAGAGTAATACTTATTAATAATAATAATAATAGGAAGAAGAATTGTAATATGCTTATAATATGTGTATTAATGATTACTAATAATAATAATAATATAATAATAATAAGAATAATAAGAATAATAATAACACAGAAAAGTAACATTTTATAAAACTAATTATTTCCATTGACAAATTGAAATGTCTCCTCTTACCAATAGTGTCCTTCAGCTGCTTATTTGGGACAGCCTAGCCTTTATAAAGTACTTTGGAATAGGCTACAGAAGACGCCCTTGGGTGGTTCCCTAAATTTCCTCCACAGGGACTTAAAAAAAAAGAAAAACTCCTTTTCCTTTTGATCATCAAAATAATTCCTGACATAGCCTCTGCCAACCGTCATGTAAGTGTGGTATCAAGTGTTGCATTGTAATATAATATTTATTTTGTTTATGACAATAATGTACAATCCAGGGGCAGGGTTTCTACATAGACTGTTAATATTAATAATATACAGTCTATGGGTTTCTATAGCTGGTATAAAGGCTTATCTTTAACCTGCTGTCAGACGCTGTAAGCTCCTCATCCTGACCACAGCACTCACTGTGAGAATGATCAATCTTTGCTGCTCCTACACTGCAAAAAATATCAGTCTCATTTACTGTAGTCCATATGCGTAGTTTACAGGGGGGATGGGGGATCAAAACTGGCCAGTGCAACCCACCCCAAACATTAATTTCCTTTACACAAATAAAGATATTTTCAACATAAATTGATGCAGACAAATTCACCAGAATGATGAAAATGAAGTGTGTGACGCTCAAAATTTCAATTTTGCTCAATAATGAAGAGCTCACCCCCCCCATGCTGAACCCAAATTTTTACACCCTTGCGGTAGCCTACTGAGTGTTGAAACCTTATTTTACATTGATGAGTTAAATGTGTTATCATAATGTATGTAACGTTAGTTATTGTTAGCGTTAACTATTAACTTGTCGTTATTACATACAAGTTATTTGGGGCGTGGATGGAGTATAACAACTCAATAAGAAAACGTCATCTCAACATCATATCCCTCCGCCAACCTAACTGGTACTAAATTACAGGCAGGGTAACAAGTTAAATAGCCACAGAATACACTATGAAGCTACAGTTAATGGAAATTTCAGTAACCCTAAAAAAGGTAATTTGTTAACTAAATATTAAAATAATAAATCTCATCTTACAATGTATAGCCTACTTGTTTCCAGTATAGTAGAGTAGCCTGCTGTTTTCACAATAAAGCTATCTTAAAATAATGACTCTTCGCCACTGTTGCAGTTGATCCCTGAAAATCTCGAAGGTCACATCACTGGGCATAGGCTATTATAATTTTTATGCTTTTAAAATTTAATAACTCCATATAAACCTGGAGTCTATACGGAATTAACACTTTTTGCAGTGTGCATCCATGGTTGCATCACATGACCCGTTAATCTTCACTGTATTTCCGCGTTCACGACGGCCGAGCTGTTATCAATGACTCTCCGTGGGTGTGCAGGGTTTTACCTAATGCATAGCTGTCTACATCTTCCTCTCCTCCGGCCGCTGTCTCCGCGCTGAATGAGTGAAGCTGGGATCATCTGAGGTACTCCTCTTCCTCCTCGTCCTCCTCCTCTTCCGTCTCCTCCGTCTCCTTCTCCATCGAGCCTGTCGTCGACCCGCGCGGCCGAGCTGGGGGGGAATCCAGGAAAAGGCAGCCGCGGCACCTCGCACCGGCCGACGGACACTCCGCCGCGACGCGCCACAAACATGCTCACCCGGGTCAAGTCCGCAGTGGCCGGGTTCATGGGCGGTATCATGTCCGGGGGCAACTCCGGCGGAGTGGGCAACACTGGTTCCGAGCTGCCGCTGAAATTCCCATATATGAGACCCGAGTTCCTGGGACTGTCCCTGGATGAGATCGAGTGCTCCGCGGACCACATAGCTCGGCCCATCCTTATCTTGAAGGAAACAAGGAGATTACCGTGGGCCACCGGCTACGCTGAGTAAGTAACGGCAGCTGCCAGGTGGCATCACAGTAGGCATGCAATGTAAAGCATCAGCGTTTAGTCTTGAGGCCCAAGTGCTTGCAGTTGTCCATCAGAACAGTTCATCTCACTGATTCGCTCCTAAAGCAGGCAGGTAGACCTACACACCCCCTACACACTCTTAGGTCTTAGGACTTGCACCTGTTGTGCCTGACATCCATCTCCAATGTGACTGTGGATCCATGCAGCATCCTTTTGTTCCCCAAGCTTTGTGTCATATTTACATTGAGATGGATGAGAGCTTTCATCCAACTGATCACACCACCCAGAGAGCTCAAGCTGGTATTCACGTGCAAGAGGATGATGCACTCTCTACTGTACCAGCAGCATCTGGTTATTAGTCTACAACTGTGTTCTATTTATGGCTATAGCTGAGTGTCAGTGTGTGATTGCATGGCAATATCCTCTAGATAGCCTATACTGTAGACTGCTGACTCTTCTTTAATGCACTCAAGTAAAGAGTTAGTTGCTGCATGCTGTAGTATAGCAGAGGACCAACAGTTCAGGAAAGCCTTGTTAGTGTGAGGTAGGCGGTGGTTTATTAATAGCCAAATCCATACAGTACATGGTTGTATTTCAAGTGAACTCCCCTTAATATCTGCACAAGGTGTTAGCTGTAACTAAACATTCATTCATACCGCTGTTGACTTATGATTATTAATGTTACTGGGTGTAGCCTGGGGTGCCACATAACAAGGAAAAATAAGGAACTAATTGCTACTCAACCAGTTATCACATAGCTCTAGAATGACAAAGAAGTAAAAATAGGGTGCCATCTTAGATCTTTAATTATAATTGCTCCTAGATATCTGTGAATCTATTACTGCTTTCCTTCAACAATAATAGTTCTTCCATTAAGTCAAGATCTTCTGATCAGTTAATTAGGAAACAAGTTTGTTCTCATTCTGAATTCTAAGGGTGTTCCTCAAAGTCATTTATTATTTTAAATATCCAGTCCTTTCTTCTCTTCTCTCACACTGGATAATAATAATAACAATAATAATGTTGTTAGTAATGTAATTCTGTAACTTTTTATCTGGTCTTTGGTTACAGCTTACTTCGTTTTTCTTTCATTTTCTATCTTTATAACACACACGCACACACACACACACACACACACACACACACACACACACACACACACACACACACACACACACACAGAGATGGCATGAAGTGTCTCTTTGGGACCGGTGTCGTTAATAAGGTCAGCTCATACCAGCATTCATCTGTAATTAAAGCCTCCTTTGCTGTTACTACAGCAGCCGTTTTGGCTCTCACCTCTCCTACACCTCCCACTTTGTCTCTCATACTCTCTTCTCTTTTCTGCTCACAACATGAACAGCAGACATCAGGAATTGAGGAATTAAATCTTTTGGTGTCATGCTCATAATTGACTGTTGAGCAGACACCTTCCTGATGTGATCCCATTTTGCTGTGCTCATTTTGTATCTCTTTTATTCAGGTGGTAATGCAATCCTGACCAAAACCCTCAAACCCTCAAGAAAAAGTGCTAAATTTTGACTTTTTGAGCAACTGTTTTAAGTATTGCAGCTCTTTTGCTGTTAGTGTTCCTTTGATTATGTCAAACAGAGGCAAAGCTATAAAACATTGTACTTCACCAAATAATGATCTCATCCTTGGGGCCAATGTCTGACCCAGAATCTGTTGCCAAGGGTAAAGAAACAAAGAGGGCATTAGATGTCTGACAATGGAGGGGGAAATTAGGTTCTGTTCCTAATGGGAGAAAAGCTATTTGTTCCCAATGAAACAAAATTGGCAGGGAAATGAAATGACTCATCCTGCAAATTGTGAAATAAAGACAAATTAGATGCAAGAGCATTTTTATTCACACACACACAAACACACACACACACACACACACAATGGCAACAGCTGCACCCACCATGAAATAGAGTAGCACAGAATGATCCATTATTGATTGCACTCATTCAACACATTGTAGTCAAGAGGCATGAGGACTGTAAGTATTTTAAGGTTTAAGAGTTCATAGAAACATCTATTTTTTAAATACACAATAATGTACAACTTGCAGGACATGATCACATACACACACAGACACTCACAAACACACACACATACTTAGGTAATCAGATTACTGTTTGTTGACAGCAGATTCGATGAAGCTGACTTCCTGGAATTGTTTATCATGAGCTCAAAAGTACTGACTACTTTGTCAGAGTGTGTTATAAGAACTCAAGAGGTATGTTCTACTATAATTACGGGTGCATTATGTATTATGTTTTAAAGCAGAGCTGTGTAATCATAGTGAGGACCCGCCCTCTGGACATGATGACTTTTATACCATGCATGCATGGTGAATGACCCATTCTGACCAAAGTAGTGCCAGTTTTAGCTTAGGTGTTCCCTTGATACCACAAGACTTAACATGGCAACTGGTTCACACTTTATGGGAGTTGTTAGCACAGTTATAACAAATACCAAGTTGACTGTAGCAGTGTTTTCTTGACTATTGCTGCCATATCTAGAGGATAATAAGATTTTGTGTTCCTACAATCCAGCAGAGCCAAATTAACCATGTTTCAATGGAGCATTTTAATAGTCTGAATGTAGTTTAAAAAGACTCACGAGGAGGCCAATTATTTGCATCCTGTGAATAATAAAAGTCTTGTGTTGAATCAGAGAAAAATTCCATTTACATAAAAAAAAAACTAAAAGGGGCTGGTTGGTAACAGGATTTCCAAAGTACAAAGTCTTTGGATATTAGACTCCATCGTAACAATAGGTTTTAAAGTTGTAGCGAAACCCAGACATATGCCCCGATGGAGTCTAGACACTGGTGGTGGTGAAGAAGGATCACAGTGATAAAACCAAAAGTGCCAAGGGGGCGGTCAGCTGATGAAGACCCTGGGTGTAATGGGTGAGATGACCGGTGTTTGAAGGGGAGGAGGTGGGTCCCACTCTAGTCCTGACATGACAACTGACAACCGCAGAGGAGAAACCAGATTTAAAACAGGGATGTCATGCTGTGATTGGCTTGTGAAATACATGCTGATTCTGATTGGTTTAACTGAAAAGTGAATGTATGGATATATCTGATGGTTACTAAAAAGTGAATGCATAGAAACAGTTGATCAACTAGGAGTGATGTGAAAATATTATTGGAGTCTTCCTTTAAGAATACCCCACCCATTGTCAAATACTCCATCAGTTACACAATCCAATTCCATCAACATCCATCATTCGCTGAGCTCCATCAAAGCCAAATGGCCAAACAAATTAACACGTGTTAAAAATAGAAAGTCCTTTATTTATTTGGTATCCTACCATTTATGTACTACATGGTCTGCAATGGAAATGGACTGCTTCACAAAGCTTTCAAGACAAAACATCTCTCTTTCTCTCACTCCCTTTGTTTTTCTCTCAAATTCAATAATTCTTTACATGGGCATTAGCCATTGTTACAAAAGCAATTAAAACACAAAAATAACAATTTTAAGTGGAACAGCAAAAGGCAAGTATAAAATCCAGATATGCTTAAGTGCATACATATTTGCATATTTATATAAACAAAAGCAGAATTGCCACTTTTGCTAAGTATCTCTACATGAGCCTGTTCCTGTCTTTTTCGTTCTATCTGCATTTAAGACAAAGAATCAGATGTTGATGCTGCCTAGCAGAAAACATCCACAGTCTGTGTCTATAAATAGGCATGCCAATTTCTTACACACACACACACACACACACACACACACACACACACATTCACAACACCCTCCAGAGACGTCTGTAAAACTGGCCAGTGGCCTCATTGGAGCTGCCTCCACAATCTTTATTTTCTTACTTTTTATTGGTAGCCCAATTACATTAGCTATCACAAGCTATAATGAAAACACTTTCATACTTTGTTGGTGTCTAGCCAAATATTTGGAGTATTTGACAATAGGTGGGGTATGTGTGTGTGTGTGTGTGGACCAACTCAATATATTTCAAATCCTTGCCATGGCCTTGCTCATATTTATAGCTCAGGTAGCTTATTAAAAAAAGAAGCAAGGCAGTAATTTAAAAATAATTGTTGTCAAATGCAGAAATGTGAAAAATCATATAAAAACTTTTATGCACACCACACATTTATTGCGTGACTGTCCTTTACTGTATCATTACTGGGTTTCATCTCCTGATGAAGATGAAGGCAACACACACACACACACACACACACACACACACACACACACACACACACACACTGGGTTTTGGGCATGTATGTAGTCGCACACAAACAAAGACTTCTAATTCTCCCAGAAGTGACTGTGCTGATGCATCAGGACACTCCTGGCAGAGCAGATACCACAAACAAAGCTCTCGTGTTTGATCTTCATCAGGAACATGTACCATACAAAGCCAGCTGCTTCACTGTGTGTACAGATAGAAACCTCAGGCTGTGGCTCTGACTAATTGTTGGGATCCTGCAGTGAGCCATAATTACCATGAAAGACCGCAGTACCGTTTTGTCCAACAAAATCAGGTGTTGGCTTTCACTCAACCGGACCACAGCTGTCAGACTGGGATACCACAGCAAATGGTGCATCTGTTGCTTGTTGCAACATTTTATCTAGATAAAACAGAATGACAAAAGTATGTCACCAAATGTGATTTTTATATAAAGACATATGAGTGGCTGACAAACCGTCAAAGCCTACAATATGAGTGTGAACCTGTATACATCTTGCCTTTGTTTCAGGGTGATTAATGCAGGTAAGAGTGCACTGAATGAGGACCAGGCCTGCTGCGAGGTGGTTGTAGCGAGAAGGAGGCCAATGAGCTACTGCCCTCCCTCCACACCCACCAAGACCCCCACGGCAAAGAGACGCAATTCCCTGCCCAATGGAGAGGGCCTGGGGCTCCGTGTGGACCACAACAAGTTTGGAGAGGTAAGAAGAACCAGAACTATTGACTCCATTGAATGTGTGAGTATAGTATATGCACAAAGGGTATACAGTGTACATTTATTTTTTAAGCAATATTGATACTGAGTGGATTATCCTGGTTTAATAAATTAAACTAAAATAGTGTAAAATGAGTTAACCCAGCCATAGCTGACAGTGTAATTAAGAAGGTAAAAATGAAAAAATGCATAAATTATTAACTGGTGACATAATGGTAACATGAATTGTTTTGCACTTTAATTCCGATGCTCATGTAAGTCAGTACCACCTCCACTAATTGGCCACAAAACTGCATATCTGTTCTCTTAGAGGAAGCTCTTGAGACAAACAATTATAATGTCAAGTTCAAAAATCCCAGAAGTTTGCGTCCAAATGGATTTGTTTCCAGGGTTACACCCACTGCACTGTGTGGGAATGCTTGCACAGAAGCCTGTTAGGGAATGTGGTGTAATTCATATTTTTTCATGTTCAGGTACAGTTTTAATGGGGCAGGGTGTACAGCAACATTATTTGACAAAGAAAGTCTATTTAAGCTCAGGTAGTACAAAGCAGAGTGTGTGATGACACAGACATGATAGAGGTGGCCTCTCTGCAGCTCCCAAACACTTTGAGTCACACAGGATGAGTCACAATGTTTTCTCCTGGGCCTCTCCTTCCCTCACACATACTACAAGCCCACCCAGCAGCATTAGTCATTAAGAATTACATTTTATTTCTTTTTCAGATGTAAAATTATGTTTTAAAAATTACATTATTTCAGTCAGAGTGTGGTATGTATGATGAGTTGAAGGAGGACTTTTGCCTACTTTTGTCAGATTTAGATCAATTATTTGCATCAATACTTAAGTTTCTTTATGAGCACAAAGATGAATTTAAAATACAATTTCTTATTACGTCAAAATGAAAAAGGGCGGTAAGATAATTTTTGTCTCGACAGCTTGATTTTTAGTCACATATTTATCCAAAGAGGTGACCTATGACCCAGCTGTGTTTCCCATCAACGCCCTGCTTTCATTGGAATACAGTCCATCACTGCCAAGTACTGACGGGTTGTTTTAGTTCACAGCATGGGAGAAATGTTCCTGCCTGAATTATGTAGATTTCCACTGAGGTATGAGGTACAATTCCAGTGAAATTGTATTCCATCAGCCCCTTCAACTAGTGCATGATTCATCATGAAGTAAAATGTGTCTGCACAGGATGCTCAGCAGAGAAGTTGCACTTGGTGTTTAATTCATCCATGCTTGCCGCGGTGTCTGATCTGATGTAGAGATGGAGATGGACACAGAGATGGTCTTGCTTGTCCACGTAGTCAGGATGGTAGTCATAGGTCGTAGCTGATAACCATCTTCACCTTTTCCCTCGGTCTTTACTATGATTTTGACATTTAAAAACCTTGAAAGGCCAGGCTGGAAGAGTCAGCAGGCTTGATCCTGATGAGCGACTCAAAGTCATGAGATGGCCGCAGGGATCGTCTTGCTAGCTCAAGCAAATCTTCTCCATCTTTTCCTCTGTCTTTACTCTGATGTTTCCATTTGAAAACTTGACTGAGATGTCTGAAGCTATCAGAGTCAGCAGGAGACTTAGAGCAAGTTGATTTCCCGATCCTGATGAGCCTCTTAGCCACATGACATCACTGTCCACGTCAACCACATAAAGCACAACTTATATTTATTTTGAAAATAGAAAATTCAGCACTAATTTTGCAGAGCTGACAATGAGGCAACTGGAGAGGTCTCTACATGCGCCTTCTAGAACATAACATTTGGTACAATGGCTCCACCAGATTGTAAAGTGGTCATTATAGCAAGTAGCAACAGTTCATTAGTCATAATAGAAATTACTTTTTTCAGTTGGAAAATATCTTACATCTGGGTGTGGTTTAAGTTTAGACAGATGTTTCTGGACAGCCACAACATTTTATTTTATGTATAAAGGAGTCTGTAGTTTTTCCGCAGCACACTCCAGACTCCATTTATAAAACATTGTTTATGGGTATTAAGCCCTACTGGTGAATGTGACTTTATAATAAGAGATGAGTCTAAATGCTGATCTTCTTCTAGAGCCTCTTTGTGGAAAGTCTGATCTGGCAGCGACAGACAGACATTGGATGGGATACTGATTAGTGGGTTTGAAGATATGCATTAGAGTTAAAAACAGTTAAATCCCTTTAACGTTTTAATCAGGATTGTGTGGTTGAATGTGTAATTTTCTGTGCTACTGCATGCTGTTGCCACTTGCTATTAAATCAATATGCATGATGTATGTGTCTGCAGGACAGTGAAGGACTGGTGTTCCACTACTGGGCCTTGTTCGATGGCCACGCTGGCTCAGGTGCAGCAGTTGTCGCCTCCCGCCTACTGCAGCACCACATCGCCTGCCAGCTCCAGGCCGTCATCGAGATCCTACGTAACGTTGCTTCTTTGCCACCGACCGTCCTGGGCGAGGAGCCCGACAACAACCCCTACCTCCAGGGAAACACCCCAGGCCCTCACCGAGCCCTGACCCGGGCCGCTTCTCTTCGCGGGGCCTCAGGTGCACCAGGTTCCCCGAGCAACACCCCGCCTCCGCCACGCTTCTTTACTGAGAAGAAGATCCAGCATGAGAGCCTGGTGATAGGTGCCATAGAGAACGCCTTCAAAGAGATGGTGAGAGACCGGAGCAGCAAGGCCACGATGAATTTAGGCCCACTCCTCCTGATCGGCCATGCAAGCTTTCACACTCACCCAAACTCTGTCATGCATCATTAACATTGTATGATTTGGGCTGAGAGTCTTATGTAGAGAAATTTAAAGTAAGGTTGCAAACAATTTTTCATTATTTTCTTTTGGGGATCAGTTGTCTGACCTCTCAGTTACAGACCTGCCTTGTCATCATCCCATTATCAGCATCTTCAGAGCCTGCACTAGTTCCGCTTTCTCCTAAATCTGGAGTTCCACACTTCGATAATATTATATCAATATAATAATCAATATGCTACACCTTAAGTTATTTAGGCTGCTATGACATGTCACATGTTTTGTAAATTATTTACTACCTGAAAGTTGTAATGTGAATCTACACACAGATATCTGCATCAGATATGATGATCATTTACTCTTTTAAATCATTTTTTAAGCAAAGATAGCAAAAGAAAAATATGTGGTTCCAGCTTCTCAAATGTAAATTTGTTAAATCTTGCTGATAGTTAGTTGAATATTGTTGGGTTAGAATTCAAACAAGACATTTGAATATGTCATCCTGGGCGATTAATCAAGAAAAATAATTACAGATTATCGGGATCATGGACAGTTGATTCATAAGAAGAAATGTGTTTCTCTGTAGCCGATGAGATACATCTGATTATACTCCCGATCAGTTGATATGTGTTAGATAATAATATATAAATATATGAAATATAATATCTTGAAATCAAGTGATTCCCACAATCATTTCACAAGATTCACAAATCCTTACATTTGCTTCTAAATGTTTTTTATTGAGCTTATTGTACATATAAGCTTATAGATTATTGTACAGACAGTAACCTAGTCAAGTCAATGCTCTTTAAGAAAGTTGAAAGTATAATTACAATCATTAATCTGTATATAAAATATTTGGTATGGAAAAACAGAATTAAAGCAAACAGAGCAAACCAAAATAAAAAATTATTCAATTTTTCACTAGTACAGATGCACATACATTAAACACAGGCCTGAATTACACATGTAGTAAGTGAAGGAGCCAAGACAATGCAAATAAGCACAGATTAAAAAAAAGAGCTGGTAGCAAATGCTAAATTAGATTTCACTGTCATAATATGCTATACACACACTGATATTCTGACCAGAGGGCAAAAAGGCACACATATATTTACCAACACACCCTAAATTGAATTTTCCGACCAAAATCTTTAGCATCTCTATTTACAGTGTATTTTGACATCTGGCTTATGAAATGATGGCTCCAGGCCAAATCCTACTTAACCAAACACTAGCATTAGACTGCAGATTGCTGTTGCTCCAGTTCAAAGGCAGCATCTGACTAAAAGTGTCTCAAGTCATGTATTGTTTTTATTAAAGATACTTAGCTGAAATTCTGTGCTATTGAAGAAACAGCTAGAGGTCATTGTACTTTTTTATGTTACTAAATGAATCCCAACCTTTTAAATTTCCTTCCACTGTTTTGTTTTGTATGATTTAAAATTGCTTTGAGAAGAGAATGTCTGTAGAAACCAAAGTCTATGCAGTATTACCACTAGATGGCAATGGAAAACAGTCTACACTGTTTGAGCTGCGGTACCCAGATTGGCGCCACCCGCCACCCTCATGTAAAAAGAAAGCACTCTTCCACTTGATTTGACATTCTTTGTGGCGATTATCACTGCATCAGAGAGTTCTGTTTGCAGGGTTTCAGAAAGCAGAACGATGCATGTGGTTATATCCCTGTTGTAGATGGTGAATTGCAGAATTACAAGTAACAAATACATAGTAAGCATGGAATTGAGGGGTTAAAAACGCACTCCGAGTGTGTGCATGTACGATAAGTATAAAGCCTTTTAAACCTTGACATGCGAAGGTAACATGCAAGCCCTCTCACATTTCACTGTCGACATTATACATGCACAAACAATTCTTGTTTACAGACATGTGGACAACAAGAGGTTTAGGTTAAACCGATTAATAGTCTGCAACGATGCCCGCACATCATCCGATTTTTTTCTCAATCTTGCTTCTTGCTCGCTTTTTGATTATTTCTCCCTGCATCTCTATCTTCATATTTATGATTGAATAGAATAAGGCAGTGACTATGTATTTAAGCCTTCCCTGTGCCTGTGTGGGCTGCTTGCAGTGTGGATTTTTGACTTTTACTGTTGCATGTGGGTGGATTGTGGGAGGTTTTTAAAGCTTTTTTTCTATTGTGCTTCTTAAGTGAGGCTTCATTAAAGATTGACAACCGTCTCTCCCTTTCCCAGGATGCCCAGATTGAGAAGGAGAAGCAAGTCTATAATATCACAGGAGGGTGTACAGCTCTCACTGTGGTTTACCTGCTAGGAAAACTATACGTTGCGAATGCAGGTGATAGCAGGTGTGTATACCTATCATCTGTCCACTAAATGAAAGAGTATGTAAAGCAGGCGGAAATAATCACACCGCAGTAGACATAAAAACATATGATGTCAGTACATTGTGACACCTTCCTCACTGTTTTGGACACTGTCCTGGCCAACCTCAGCAGGAAATTGGCTGACATTGGAGGGTAGTCAGCTTTCCATGCTTTAAAAGCTGGTCTAGTGCCCTGTCTCTTTCTTTCTACAGCTCATTTTCTTTTGCTGTTACATCTTAAAAATATAAATTGTGTTGTAAAGGTCCCATATTATGCTCATTTTCAGGTTTGTACTTTTTTTTTGGGTTTCTACTATAACGTGTACATGCTTTAAAAAAAAGTGTCTGTACACTCTGTTTTAGCGCCTGTGTCTTTAGGCACCCCCCCACCCCGCGTAAAAAAATACCAGTCTGCTCTGATTGGACAGCATTTCCGGGTCTTCTGCATCTGCGCTCTCTAGTCTTTGCACCGCCGTTGCAGCCAGGGAATGATTGTAACAGCACTGTAGCAGCACCTTCTACCTATATAGTATAGTTGTGACATCATAACCGTATGGAAGTCCTGGCCGCTCATTTAAAGACACCGTTTCTGAATACAGCTTTGTGCATTTTCCATGAATTTGTTTTGATTCTTTGACAGTATTTATATATCACCTCAATCTGCCTTATAATCAAATGGAAATCTCACTTTTTAAAATCTGGGACCTTTTAAGTAAATCTCTTGTATGGACTCCCTCCTTGTCACACTCCCTGAGCCAGTTTGTGACAACACGCCAAGGCAGAGACATTCTTTTCAGTGCAAAGGTTGCATGTACATTACTTGTCCAACTTTTGTGTCGCTGCAGGGCTATCCTTATTAGAAACAATGACATCATTCCCATGTCGACAGAGTTCACACCAGAATCAGAACGACAGCGACTCCAATTCCTGGTAAGAAAACACATTACCATTCATTTTGATATAGAAATACAAAGAGTGTTTATGTGTCTTCTCTTAAAAAGGGTAGGGCTGTACAACACATAGTCTTTATTGTCTTTAGTATGAAGTGTGTTCTGAATCTTGACAAATATATGTAATAAGTTTAGTCACACAAAGCCAGGTACGTTTATTTAGTTGCCCAGAGGATCAGTGCTTACTGTTAGCCGCAGTGTCCCACCATGTCTTCACACAATAAGCAACACAATCAGCAAGGCATCTGAAGTCCATCAATTTCAATTTCCTAGAGCTGTGCAACAGGGAAAATCAACAGCTGGCCATGATTGACCTTTTTTATAGTCAGTGGTAATAAGCAGTGACGCTTCCAGGTTTGCTTTTCATTTCATAAATACATTACAAAGATGACGTTTGGATAAACTCTCTTGTTTCCTCTTTAGTTGAAAGCAAAGTTCACTACCAACTGCCTTTGTTCTGCCTATATTTCCTACACAGATATCTATGTACAGTATCATATATTAAGAAAAAGTGGGAACCATTGGCATGGCTGTTATTATCACTGATCTATTAGTATATATGTTTGCAAGTAAATAATAAGACATTTTGCAAACAGCAATGCCAGAGAGGTGAGTTAATTTAAGACTTTCTCCGTTAAATATTTTTTCCACTAGAGAGCAATAACAAGTTCATTTTTCAACTGTAAAATATCCTGCTCAGTACAATTCTTTAATAACCAAATTTAAGGCACATTTAAGGCATTTTTAATGTTAAAAAAGGAAGGTATGGGCTCCATCCCTCAATCCAATCCAATGTCAATCACAACAGCCTTAGCCACAATTGGTCAAAATTGTTTTACTCTACAGTCTATAATCAGGCTTGAAGTGATGGAGAAACCAGATTGCAAATCAGCGACATATTTAGCCGCTTGACTGACTTGAAGACCATCATTGTATTCTCCAGGGTTTCATGCAGCCTCACCTGTTAGGAAATGAGTTCACGCACCTGGAATTTCCTCGGAGAGTTCAGAGGAAGGAGGTAGGCAAGAGGATGCTCTACAGAGATTTCACCATGAATGGATGGTAAGTCTTCCTCCATCTTTTTTATTATCTCTTTTACATACTATTTCCACTAAGTAGACAAAGCACTTCAATATAGCAGACCTCCAAATGAGTACTTAAGATGAATGTTGGCTGTCAAATTATGATGTCAAATGAAAACTGCTAATTTTGGGGGATGGCAAACATTCCTCTCCAGCTGCGTCCACCTTAAATGAAACCACAATCTGAAAAAGAATTTCATTAGTTGATCGTGCTGTGGTCTCAATCTTTGCTTTTCTCGTTGCCTTTCCCTCTTTTATTGCTGCTTTCTATACAGCAAGAGCTGGAGAGACCAGCAGAGAGCTAATGAGGGAGCTCCCTGAGCCTAACTTGATATGATATAATGATACAGCAGAGATGGCCCAATATGTGCAGTGTTCTAGCAAAAGCTAGCAAAGCAACCTGCTGTTTGAGCATGGCGTCAGTGTAAGCCAGTAATGAGATTTTTGCTTTTACTGCTACACTCACTCACTCACTGATGCATACTGTAGAGCCACATACAGTACTGTGTTTATTGTGATGATTATTTCACAATAAAACAACCCATCAGGAGCAGAAATGTGCCAGTCATGATGTGCCCCTTTGTTGCTTATCCTCACATCCAAGCAAGGAAGAATTTTAGAGTCATTTTTCAAATATTGCCCATATCTCAAAAGGACAGGGTGTTGTTATAAAATTTTCAATCAGCCTGGGTCACAAACCAAGGCAGCTGGAGAAACATTTTGAGGGATTTGAGAAAGCCAAAAGATGCATAATGACTCAGCTTATGGCTACTGTGGCTTCTGAGGCAGCTACTTCTGAGGTGCCCCTGAGCAAGGCAGTATTCATATTGAGCTTCTCGAGAGAACTGCCCATCGAAATTTCTCAGAGCCCAAGGTGATGTCTTTGAATGGCTTGTTTTGTCCAACAATCAGTCTGAACCCCAAAGATGTTTACAGATGGAGCAAACCCTGGTCAGATGTGAAGCCATTTGAAGTTGTTAATATTCTCCACCAACTGCTGACGCCAACTCTAATCTAGCTAGTTTAAGTACATCAGCGTCAGCCGTGGAGTCTTTCGGTTGGACATCAAAGCTCCATTTCTAACTGTATTTTCAAATCTTCTGCTTCCATTTGTGCACTTCTGAACTCATTTTTGTGTTTTGTTTGCTTGTGTGTTCCAAGATTCCCTCCCACACATTCTCTTGCTAAAATTTTCACTGGCAAAAACTTATTGCAATCTAGAGAGACGCCAAAATGAGACACAGAATCAAAATCTACAAGGATAGTAGTGGCTTTTTTTCCCGCCTACAATATGTTTGTTAACAGTGGTTGAGCAAGAACAAAAAAGCAAATTTATATTTGTTGATTGCAAAACTCAAATATGAGACCTTTTCAATTCAAAAAGCGTTTTCACACCAACAGCCTTTAGTTGAATCAAACTAGAGTTTGTTTGCCCCGCTGGTGTGGTTCGTTTGGGCAGGTGAGAACGCGGCAATTGAACTCTAGTGAGCCCTAAAAGCGGACCAAACAAGCGTACCGAGACCTGCTTGAAGAGGTGGTCTCAGTACACTGTCAATCAAACACTGGAGTGGTTTGTTTGTGGTGAGAACGTGATCCGTACTCGAACCGCACCAACTATACATCCTCCACCTGTCTGAGCTAATGTCTCCTGTAGTCAGGTATGTTTAGCGATCTGCGATGCAGCCGAGCATCAAACTGGAGTAGCTTGCAGCGTTTCTATCACAGAAATAGACTGCGGTCAAGCTCGCCATCTGTCACTCTTATCTCCGTAGTCAAACAAGCATTCGCTAAAACGGCAAACAGACGCCAGCAGAGCAGAGCGAAGTCTCGGTGACCAGAGCAATGGCAAAACAATGTCTGATAATTTTAATGAAATGAGCTGGTTTGACCACTAGACCAGAACACAGGACTTTTTTTCTGTCCATTTAATTTCTTGTTCCCGCCCCCAGACATATCTGACCAATAAGCGGGCTGGACATTTTTGCCTGATTTGTAATGATGCAATTTGGTACGCTTAGATTTTTCCCAGTGTGAAACCAAACCAAACTGACCAAAGGCAAATCGCTCCAAGGTTACTAACTCACCAACTGATTCAGACCAAAGCAAACAAACTACAGGTGTGAAAATGCCCTAAATCACTGGAGTGCACATGCACCTTTAAATATGTAAGACATCTTAGCTACAAAGCGTCAGTCCCATGGCAGTTAGTGCCTTGCTCAAAGACCTGCTGGCAGAGGCTGTTGGTTATGTTACATTAGGATGGTTAAGGATAGACCTGATGAAGAGGCTGTAGAACAGTCAAGCTCCCAGGGCCAATATGACACGCGGAAATTGTTAAAGATATTATAATAAAGAAACCTCAAAATTCTCCTTTTGCTCTTCTCAATACACCTACAGTATGTTTTTCTTCCTAAAGGTACTATGTGGAAATTTCTGAAAATCCTTGTTATTAATGACACTGGTGGCCGGCAGCCAACAACCTGTTTCTTGCATACTCTCTTACACTGTGTAGATGCAAGCGAGCATCCTGGGCATTAGCCAAACAGTGACATGAAACACATAAGACTGAACTTTGTACTGTTTCATCATTTATTGTTGGCTTAAATCAAAACCCTTTGTCATAATACATAACTTAGTAAATGGATCACGTAAGCTTGTAAAGTAATTTGGCAAGCTAGCCAACTAACATCCATTATATACTACCAGATTTTGCTAGTGAGGATGTTAGCAACCAAGCAAACTAAGGTTAGCCAACTAGCTGTAACTTAGCTATGCTGCATGGATCTGACGTAATATCACAAAGCTAGCCAATTAACTAGCCAGATCAGTCACAGGAGTCTGGATGAAATAGCTGACCCTGTCCACTTAACACTATTTTACTATGTTAGCTAGCAAGCAATTTGACCACGTTGGCAGGCAAGCTAACTAATTGTTGTTGACTTGTGGAGCTGAAGAGAGGCAAGGCACTTTCACGAGTGCGCATAAATGTCACATTCTTTGGAGTGAAATCTGTCCACAGGTTGTCATAGGCAACAGAGAAAGGTTGCAAAAGTTAATTAAGTTCCGTTACAATCCAGTCACACATTGGCAATACAAAGCAATTAATACATGTATATTGCTTCACAAAAGTTAAGTTTAAGTGTGTTTATTTTTTCTGTGTGACTATGTGTTAGACAGAAAGAAGAACAATTCATTCACTGTCTTGGTCTGTTTTTCCTTTTCCTTCCTCAAACACAGGGCATACAAGACCGTCAACGATGAAGATCTCAAGTTTCCACTGATATATGGGGAAGGGAAAAAGGTAAGGGTGCGTGCGTGTCTACTCCAAGTTCTGTAAATCGACTCTGAAATTTAGAACTGCAGAGAAAAATCACTCACTCAGAACGTTGTCTATCTGCCACCCAGAAAGTGGGCGAACACTTGGTCTCTGATGTGCGAGTACCACACTGTGCGTGTGTGTATCAGTGTATACCCTCACTAGAAGAGAGAGAGAGGATACCGTCCATCTGTTTCACTCCAGTAGCTACATCTGACACACACACACACACACACACACACACACACACACACACACACACACACACACACACACACACACATTCAGACAGACACACCCCACTCGGGAGATGACAGTCTCTTTGAGAAGTGAAGTTAATCCCCACTGGGACAGCAGGGGCTGAAATGAGAAGAAGAAAACCTCCACACTCCACCAAAATAAATTGCGCAAAACGCTTCAAATTTTCAGTCATGTCAGTTTGTTTCATGTTTTCAATCAATTCTGTTTGATGCAAAGAGAGACATGACGGACAAAAGCATCTGACAACCACACAGCACCAGTGTTGTCTGATGAAAAGCTGTTGAATTCAAAGAATGTACAAAAACAAGTTTTTGCACAGGGATAAAAGAGAAGAATATTGAAAATGATTTTGATAATTAATGGATTGGAAAGGAATAGAAAAATAAATGTCAACACTCTACAGACCGCTGAACAGTTTCACATATTGTGATATTTGTTTGTTTAATGTAAACATTTACATGTAATACACCAAAATAAAAAACTAGTTTGCAACACACTGGACCGTGAGCAATTACCAGCTCCACCACCGGCCGCATATCTTTCAAATTCATCAGGGTAAAAAACTGCAATCTTGGTTATCGTCCGACTGTCTACAGGTAATAATGGCTAACTGACAAACACCAGAATTTCTGGCAAAAATACTGTGTATAAAATGAATAAGCATTAAGAAATCTAAAGTAAACCAGTCTTTGTTTTACAGGCACGAGTGTTGGCCACCATTGGGGTGACCCGTGGGCTTGGTGACCATGACCTCAAAGTTCATGACTCCAACATCTACATCAAACCGTTCCTTTCCTGTTGCCCTGAGGTAAGAGCCAACACTGCAAATAGTCAAAGTCATGCTGACACAAATATGCTTAAAGTCCAACTCCATTTTTTGTGTGTCTGCTACAGCATTCAGAGCTGCTCTGTAAATCACATGTCCTGTGTATGGAGAAATGTATATTTGTATGGTATGGTTTCAGGATTGCATCTCCTAGTTTTGCACTGCATGTGTCTACGTACTGTAGATGTAGATGCATTACCGTTAGCGTTCTATCATAGGCAGAACGGACAGTTACACTGACCCAGCCAGCAGCCTGCTACACAACACAAGAGCAACAGAACAACAACCTACATTATCGTTGCTGATAAAGTCTCCTGTTCATCTTACTTACAAACATGATCTCCCATCTCACTTTCTGCACTTGTTAAACAGGCCACCAAACTAAAGTACACCGCTGATGTCAGCTTTCAGGCTAATTATCTAATGATAGCCAGCTGCAGCTAATTAAACAGCATGTTAGTCTACATGTAAGTGTCACTTTGGGTCCAGTTGGACTCTCATGGTCCTTACTTTTATATACCACTAACCAGGGATGGATGCAATGAATTACATTTGCTCTCGTCACTATACAAAGTTTTTATGTACTTTTGGGGGTATCTTTTACTTGACTGTGTCATACTCTACCTACCACTTCACCTCCTGGGCACTGCCAGGTTCTCTTGATCAAGGCACTGTACCCCCCCACCCCCCACACACTCAGAGTGCTAATCCAGCCCTGGCAGGCCAATCACTCTGACATCTCTCCATTAGTGTATGAATAGGTCCTGAGCATGTGTGTGTATTTCAGGTCTGTGTGTAGTGATTACTAACAAAACAGAGTGTAAATTGTAATTTCCCCACTGGGGATAATATTATTATTATTATTAACAAAGATAATTGCAGGGTTCCTTTTTTTTGCCAATATTGGCAATATTTCAGAAGGATTTCTCAAAACACTCGTTTGGACGGTCACAGTCCTCTGTCCCAACAAGAACTGAAATCACTACCGCTACATGTAAACGTGTGAAATGCAGTAGTAGGGCTAAGTAGTAGTGACAAAGGGTGTATTGGGGTTGGCCCTATGCTATCATTTGCTTGGGTGCAACACCGGCCCTCTGACAACATGCCAGCTGCTGTCAATCAAACACTGACACGCCCATCCAGTCGGTTGTTATGAAAAGAAGCATTTCTAATATTTTCAACTACAAAAAAAAGTCATTTTTGGTGACTAGTAAAACTAGCGGTGCACGAGGGTGACTCAATACAGTCCTGCCAATGGGTTCACACAAAGACAATTATCTACAGGTGGTTTTAACACACCAAGAAACGTTTGTCAACAAAGACAGTAAGGAAGAATTCCATCCAGTAAACAGTTATAGCTTTTGGCAGCGGGTTAAAAGTTCCTGTACCTTTGGCAGAACATAATGTCCTTTCTTTGTCAAAAGCACATAAAGCAACACAGTAGATATCAGCTTCTGTCTGTGGTTGGCCTCTGTTTCATGTTAGGATTTATCTGCGTTTGGTCTTTTGTTCCAGGTCAGCATCTATCTTCTTAAACCCATTAACCCTGATCAGATGTTGCAGGTGATTCTTTCCCCCATTCATACTAGTTCTTCTCAGCCCCATTCCTGACCTTGTTTTGTCTCATGAATTATTATGTCCTATATAAAAGCATCAGTCAGTTACACTCCATCTACCCCTATCATATCTGCATCTGTCTGAACAAGGTCCTCTGCTGCAGGAGAACTCAAGCTCACCTATCTGACTGTCTGGCGCTGGTTTCAAAGCTCTTTCATCTCCTGATGTAGTTTGTCTTGACACAGTTTTACATTTTCCCTCCCAAAGCTCTCTGCTTGATCTTTAATTCATTAATACCCAAGTTCATACCAGGTTCACATCCTCCTTCTCCTCTCAGCAGTCTGTGTCTCTTTCTTTCTCTCTCCCAAACAGGACTGTCACCCTTAAGAAACTTGAGCTACTTTAGCTGAGTGTACTTGATCTTGCCAGCCACTTAAAGAAACTTTTCACTTTGATATAACTTTATAAGTCTGAGTTCTGATGTCATTGTTTTGGTTTCTGATCTGATAACTACCAATGTGTGATGCTACCAGACCAGTTGTTGTCAAGGAAGTCAAATTAATGTGGTTCACAAAGGGTTGAGCTGCGCCTTAAAAAAACATTTGTTTGTCTTCTTCTTAGGCGCAGTAGTCAGGGGAATAGTATAATGCAGCAAGGGAGGACTCGCACAGAGAGAAGAAAAAAAATGATTCAGACTAGAGTCTGGATTTTAAATTTATATGTCTTACACATTACAGAGCTGTACAGACTGTGAAAACCTGTGCAAAGGGGTAAATGATTCAGTGGATGTTGGACCTTCCGCAGTGTAAGATGACCTTATGTGTGGCTTCCTGTACAGGTGTACCTTGTCAATCATCTAGGGCTTGATTGAACACACCAGAACAATAATGGAATTGGCACACTTTCATACACATACTTATATGTATACATACAAATGGATGGGAAGCCCTGTAATATAGTAATAGAAACATTTGAAATCCAGAGTCTTTTTAATATCTTTTTTGTTCTGTGTGTGAGTCCCCTCTTGCTGCACTAAGGAAGTAAATTAAGGCATAATGTGTACCAAAGTAATTTGTTTGTACTTTTTTAATCAAACCCTTCCTGTGTTGTGGTTTGGCATTCAGGTTAAGGTATATAACCTGCAGCAGTATGAACATGGGGCTGATGATGTTCTAGTAATGGGAACCGACGGTCTCTGGGATGTTCTCTCCAACCAGGAAGTAGCCGAAGCCGTCACTACATTCCTAGCCAACTGTGACCCCGATGACTTACACAGGTTGGCAGCTTGATTTCTTTTTCTGTCTTTCCTTCTTTTTAATTACAAGTTTGCTGCTTTTTAATACAATCAATCTGCAATTAAAGTTAAAAAGAGTCTCAAAAGGGCAGATGAGGTCCAATATCTTTTCCTTTTTGTAAAAACACGTATCAGAACACGATTTGTCATTAACAATGGCCGCTGTGTAAAATGTATCTAAAGCCCAAACTGCCTTGACAAAGCTGTCTGTTTGGAAACATAATGGCCTTGTCCCAGAGTTTAGACGTCTAGCTATATGAAAAGCTTAACAAAGCAAAGTAAAAAAAAAAAAAATGTACATGAAGAAACTAATGTCAACATGGACAAAATCATGACAGTACTAATTTGGTTTTTTGATGATGACCTTGCCAAAGTAACAACACAACATCTAGAAAGTTTTGTTTTCACAATGATTCAATGTAGGTTTATTATATTATTGCAATATGAAAATCAACACTGACTCTTAATTTAATATACTGTATGGATGGAAGAAATAAAAATGTATCCAAAATGTTTTACTTCTTAAAAATGATAACTTTTATTATTGTGCAATGTAAGAAGGACTTTAAATGTTTTGCCAGTCAAATTAACTTTAATGAGGGCATATCGAAACATTTCACTGTGGGATCCCCCTTCCAAAAAAAAGTTTCAGACTCAGGATTTTTTTTTTCACTTTAAGCCCTACATACTGTGGATTCGAGGCTTTTGTGTTGTTTGTCCAGGTATACAATGGCAGCACAAGACCTGGTGATGCGAGCGCGTGGCGTGCTGAGGGACAGAGGCTGGAGGATCACCAATGAGCGCCTGGGCTCCGGCGATGACATCTCGGCCTTCATCATACCGCTGATGTACGGCAACCGTCAGCCCTGAAGAGCCCCACGGAGATGTTGCAGTTCAAGGAGCTGGAGGGCATGTAGGCTCTTAAACCAACAGGATTGATTTGGACTGAGAATCCCCCTTCAGTTTCCTCAGTGCCATTTGCACATTTGTTTTTCTTCCTTAGACCAATGATATACCACTACGTTTGGATATTTAGAGTTGTCGGTGGTTCATATCTCCAAAGGAGTCCAGGTTGGCTGCTCGGGAAGCAGTACACTCAGCTCTGCTTTGTTAGTTTATTTTTTTTTAATGCCTCAAATGTCTTAAAAACATGAAAATGTAGACACATTGTTATTTGATGAGTTTGTGTCATGAATCAAAATTGTCAGAAATAATTTGGCCAGTTTAAACTGAACTTCTGCAGAGATGTGAAAGCTGAAATAGACAAATTCTCTTACAAAGTAGAGAAAATACCGTATCTCTTGCAGTACTGTACATGGCCCATTTTTTTCACTATCTTTTAGTCCTCCCGTCTTCTATAATGTACAGTCGACTTGTTTATAAAAAACAAAAATTCCTTTGTCTCGACCATGGACGAGCTGACTGGTCAGCTGCGTTTTGTGTTTCACCACAGTGTGGCTGTGGAGGATTCACTTGCTGGAGAACTGCTTCCAGATGCTTTTCAGATCACAGACTGATTGCAGCGATGAGATTTTGGCTCAAAACCATGTTGCTGTTCCCATTCTGAGCATCTTGTTGTCATTTCGAAGACTTTCAGTATGTAACAGCCCTGGAAATCTTTTGTCTCATGGAAATTTGGGAGAGGGTTTCACTGTTTCACATGCAATCAGTTATGTTTTTAAGAATGTGAATGAAGAAGAAAAGAGTCAAGGACCTAGGGCTGGGCAATATAGAGAAAATCAAATATCACAATATTCTTGACCAAATATCTTGATGTCGATATTGCGATCATATTGTATGGTTGGCTATTGGTGCTTTAACAAAATGTTATTTACACAATGATATTTTTGATAAATATTCTCCAGAGATGATAATGACTAAATAGGTAGTTTTAACAGACAGTTATGGTAAATAATAGAACAGCTAGAACAGTCTGGTAAGTTTAGAAAAAGGTATCTCTTACTGTAATGCCAGGTAAAGACAACATATTACAATATATCCAAAATCTAAGACAATATCTTTTCTCATATCGCAATACCAATGCAACATCGTATATTGCCCAGCCCTACAAGGACATGAAGTTGACCGTCTCACAGTAGCAAGGCAAATTAGTTTTACTGTAAAGTGAAAGCTCTTAGTTTGATCTGGTTTATTATTAAAAAAAGTTAAAAATGAAAATTGGCATTATTTAACATCAGAAAAAGATGTTCAGTCAGTAAGTCATTTAATCAGATATGGAGTATTAACACTTAAAATCAATCTGTTATTTATTTAATTACTTTGTTTAGTTGGTGATTAGTCTCGCATTGCCAGACCTTCCTCTACAGCGCTGTGGAGGAGGGTCTGGCAAGTCCACACAGCATTCCCAGGATGGGCAAAACACATGCTCTGGTTTATTGGCATTTCTATAAACCAATCACAATGATCTTGGGCGGCACTAAACACTAGACAGAACAATGGGGCCTCTGCAAAATAGCGTTGAGAAGGAACTTGTTTTGGTGGAACGTTCAGAGGTTGTTTTAGTCGTGCAGCCGAAAACTCTGATTGGACAGATAGTCTAGCTAGCTTTCTGGATTTACCCTGCAGAGATCTGAGGAGCAGTTAACCATAGTCCTCATAAATCCACCAGAGTTTAAAATGTCAACACAAAGAAAGCCCGTGGCAACGGACATCCGGCCTAAATGAGTGAAATCTGGATGGCTTTCCATTGGTAACGGAGCAATCCCAGAAGTGGAACGTCGGATATAGACTAGTTGGTGATTAACATTTGTGGTTATTAGAGCCCGACCGATATGAATATTTGGTTATTTAAAAATCCGATATGCCGATGTATCGGCCAATATATATGCAAAAAAAATAATTACGTTACAAAACAAACAGATTTCCCGAGCATTAGTGCATTTGTAGTTATTTATGAGTTCTTACTAAATTAATAATAATTTGTTTTATTGTCACAACAGAACAGAGGAACATCAAAATACATTAAAGGTCTGATAAATAAAATGTATAAAAAATACTAACTTAAGATATCAAACTTAAAGTCCTTTGAACAAAAACACATTAATAAAAAAATAATCAGTGTCGCCAACAGGGACGTTGTAGAGCGCCCTCTGGTGGACAAACTATGCAACGGCAACATTCATAACATGGTTGACCGTTCATTTTTATTATTGAAATATTCATTCATCAGAATCATTTAGTTGTCATTATAAATGATTCTGATGAATTTTTATTATTTATATTTTTTTTATCGGCCATTATAGATGCCGATACAGATAGATCAGGAAATGTCTAATATCGGTCGGGCTCTAGTGGTTATGATGTTTCAACTTGGCTGGTTGTTTCGCGAACGTGAAATGTTCATGCTTGAACATTTAGGGAAATATACATATTTGCTTTTTTTGAGTTAGATGAGAACATTGATACCATTCTCTGAGGGTGTGAGGGTATCAATGTTCTTATGTAACTCTCAGCAAGAAAGCGAATATGCTTGTTTCCCAAAATGTCAACCAGTTCTTTTTTTAAGTCAATATGTACACTGTACACTGTACACTGTGTGGATATTTAGTTTTTCAAGAAATCCCTTCCACACTATGCTAAATGCCTCAGTTTTAACAAAAATGAAAGGACAACTTCTAAACATTAGATTATGACTTTTGATCGCACTTTAAGCCACATCATTTAACCAAGCAGCTATGATATATGAAATGATGAAGTTTCAAATATTCCCTGTAGCAGGGAGGATTAAATTCAATTTTTAATTCTAATTTTAAAAAACAAAAGCATGCTATACAATCAAAGTCAATCAGAACAAATGTCTGACACAAAGAAACTGAAAGTTTTCTTTTGCTTTAACATGTTTTGTAAGTTTCATAAGCTTTGGATACATTTGTCTTTTGAGGGACAAGTTTGGGAGTAACACTATCCTGAGTTTGGATGTAGTAATTTATTGTGGTTCATTGCATGCAGTAGCATATTGTACGCCCGGGAATATGAGCAACGGTGCAATTTAGTATATTGATTGAATTTGTATTTCTGTAATGTATCAAAGTGGTTAGTTAGTTTGTGAATGTGCACACACCATGCATTATTTCTAAGGTTGTGGTTCCGTTAGAGTTCTTAGCATCCTGAACATTTAGCATAAGAGCTAAGGGTATGATTTGTTGTGAAGGAAGGGAATTAAACGCTAATGCTAATGGCAAGACACACAACCACATATTGTTTTGCACTTGGACTTGAGATAGAAAAGCGATCATAGAGTTCTGCTTGTCTGCAAACAGTGTCACAGCCTCAGAAATGGATGTGCATGATTTTTTTTCATCCCTACATTATTATTCTGCATTCATACAGGCTCCACTCCTCAGCCAGCCACACTGGGTTGAGATGCAGCGGATAAGAAGGGGAAGTAGAAACTTCAGAGAATCAATTAAAAAAAGCTCATTTTTTAAAGATTTGATCCCAGGCTGAAAAAACAAATTATTGACCACGTACAATTAAAACCAACTGCATGTTTTATGTTCTTGACTGACAAAATAAACAGTGATAGTTTAGTTTTATGATGTTTCTGTTACATTAATAGTAGATATGTAGAGTTTTGGAGTTGTGCTCGTTTAGTTTAGGCCTGACTGTAAATGTCTTCTTATTTCATAAGGAGATTTTGACTGACTGAACCCAAAGAAATTAATTTGGAAGTTGTGCAGTACCAGGAGGAGGAAGTCATTGTTAAAGGAATAGTTTGAGATTTTGAGACACATACTACCTTACTTTCTGGCAAAGCACATTTCCTGAAATGTCAATCTTTTGTTTTACATCACATGATATGTGCCATTGTGTAGCATGTGCTATTTATCATCTTAGCTTTGACTTTTTTGCAGTTGACAGTTATTGACATTCCTCCAAGCAGCAGTCATTTACATTTGCATGAAGTTCATATAGTGCACTTTTCCTCCTGTACATTCCATGATTTTTTTTTTTATTCTGTATTGTAATATAATAATTTGCTGTGCATCTGTAATTCCATCATATAAGCTATTTGACAGTTACCAAGTTATTGTTATTGTAATTTAACAAATAGCTATTCATCTTTTTCTTTGTTGAGTCTAATCTGTCCTGACGCAACCTAAGCATTGTCTTAGCATGCGTCCCAGTTCATCAGAGCGGTTCCAATCATCCAGACTTAATCCGACATAGAGAGTGAATGTTTTGAACTGTAAACATGTTAAGACAACGTCTGAATGGGAGGGCATCAGAATATGTGTTGAATGTTCATCCTTATACCCATCATTAAGCCTTTTTCTCTTAGATGAATGTCAAAGAATGAATATATGATTTATTTTTGTCATCCTACCGTACCACCCAACTGCTGCACATCAACTCAGGTTCAATTATCATGTGTAGTTAAAGTTGACAAGCTGTTAAAAGTGATTTTCTTAAGGTGGGGAGTCCTCCAGGGTGGTTCATTAGTTCCACTGCATTTGTAAATACATGAGAGAGGGAGCTCTTGAAAGTTTACCTTGTCCTTTCAGCCCAACTGTAGGTTTCCCTTTTTGAAGTTGCTGTATTGTAAAAGTAGTCAATGCTGTTGTTTTTTCTACCTTTAGACTATAAGGTTCGTAATGGGAAAATGAGAAGAGCACCTGGGTGTTTTTTTCTGTAGCAGAGGAAGACTGAAGTCCAGTGGGGAACCATTTTAAAGTGACCATTGTGCTACCCTCAACTTCTCCGTTTGTGAATGTGAAATGTACATTTTGTATGACAAAAATATAACTTATAAAGTCAAAAAGAAATATTTTTATTGTTTCCTTGTGCAACTCTGACTTTGGAGGGGAAAAAAGCAATGTTTGCCTGCAGTGTTTATTTTCCAGAACTGAAATCAAAAAATAAATAAATGTTAAAGTAGAAGTAGTTTGTGTCATTAACCCCCTGGGGCTGATAATGTCGTATAAGACATCCAAATATGCCTTTCATGTCATATATCTGTTGATCAATTCAAGCTAGCATTGGTCCAATTGTGTATCATGAAAGCTAACATCTGGACCTTGCAAGCGAGGGCTTCTGCGTGATCCTAGACCTTCCAGAAGCTTTTTTAATATAGCCTGGAACTGCAGTGTCATTTCACAGACTTTGCATAATAAATCCAGTATGATAAATCCACAACTTAATGGTCATTTATTCATATTTTGGTATAAGATATATGAGTATAGTTTTACTGTCAGGCCATCTTGACTCTCAGAATGTTGTGTTTTGTGTGTTGTCCAATCCAAGGCTGACTACCTGACTATCGTCTTCTTCTTTGGTGTTTTTCGGCAGCCGGTATCTGCAATGTTGCACATCCTGACTGTTACTTCCACTGCTACATATACTAAAAAATGGAAATCAAAATAACATAGCAGCATTAAACTCAGAGGGTTAAAAGGGGGTTGGGGGTAGAGGGGAGCTAATCAAAATTGTAGCTATTTCTGTTCCCTCATTTCTCACTGGGGGAAAACTAACAGACAGGGTCAACGGGCCTCCAAAAGACTGGTTACACTTTGTGAGCAGACAGCAGAGGGATTAATTAGAGGAACTACAGAGTGCTCACTAAAACCACCAAATCATTGTACAAGACATACCAAGGGTCGATGTTTACAGTATAATGTGGACCTACTAAATGTGCAAAATAATACCGACGCAATTCTAAATAATGATGTAAAGCCGGGTAAAAGCCATTAACCCAAATAGATTTTCTGTATGTATCTGCAATAATCATGGAAGAAATGCAAAAAGAAGCAAATGAATGTGCCCATTACTACTAACTGGTACAACTGAAATCAGTAGGTTTATTTACTACTAAGGCCACCTGAAAGGTTAATAACATTTCTGGAGTGATTTTATATAAAAGCATGTGCCTCCTAAGTGACGATGACTGGCGTGAGGAGGGAGGCTGGACATTATTTTAGGAAATATTGCTACACCCACCCACATTATGTTAGTAATATAACACTATTGTTTGCCCTAAAAGTGCACTTTAAGATGGTGTAGGTTAAGGAAGTAATAAACTAACTAACCCTAACCCAATTAGCAATTAACATAATTATGATACATTCAATAATAATGCATCCTTTTTACATAATATTGCCCCCATTGTTTTTGATTTTGAAGAGCTGTCACTGTCACTTTATTGGACTCACTTCGTTTTTTTTGACACAGTTTGCTGCTTTCTGTTACGATGCATTATAAAGTAAAGCTGTGAGCTCTCCGGAAGGGTCAATCACTTACCAACCACCTAAGATACCCAATAAAAATAAGTAATTTTCGTACAGTCCCTATATTATATATTATATTTTATACTAGCCCAAAGGTGAATTCCAGTGCATTGGATAGCATTTACATGTTAAGTCTCTAAATTCCAAAAAACTATCTAGATAAGAATTCAATTCAGTTCCTTTGACTTCTGGATACACATCCTGACTTTCGTTGGCTAATAAATTATGAATTAGAGACAAGAAACACAGCCGCACGTGGTACATACCATTAAAATCACTTTATTTTATGTAGTAGCACATATGTTAGCTTTACACGGGTTCCATTCGAACATATCTGTCCAAGTTCTGATCATTTACGCACAACACTGGAGAGGTAATTATTTGGATGGTATATCCATCTCGGTTTATTGTATTCTGTTTACCAACTACACCGTGAGCTCAGTCATTCAGTTGGATCCGTTTGTCTCTTCTGACGCAAGTCACCAGCGCCAGCAAGGCAGTAGATTGCGCAGTCATCTCCACATAGGGGTAATATGACAACCCGACCAACAGCACAAACTACTACCTCAACCAGCGCTTGGCCCCCGGTTCTCTTTGCCTTTTCTTTTGTCTTCATCACTCCTCCGTTCAGTCAGTGTCACTGTGCGTAAAAGCGCACGGCAAAAATGGCGTGCGCGCAAAACGTGGCCGCAATAAAGCGAGGCAAAAAACCCCACCCAAAGACAGAAAAGAAAAAAACACCTCCTGTACCTTTCCCATATTTTCTGCACCCGCTGCTCTCCTCAGATGACCTCGGTGGAAAAGGCATATATGGCAGACAGGACGGCGGGGCTGTCCGTGGATTTTCTGAGCGGCACGCAGCCGACATACGTCGCTTTACCACACTACAATAAAGGCATGTGGTATAAATGTTGTTTTTAAATAATGAAATTAAAATGTAGTCCGCATAACATGAATGAGCCTAACGAAAAACACAATTTATGATCGGCACTATATTAGTCTCTAAACATCAAAAACATCACACTACGCTTAACACATCATAATAGCTATCAATTTTAACAAAGTGAAAAAAAAGGATTTTAAGTGTAAAAACAATGGTAATACAGTTTGTTGTTGTAAGGAGATTATCAAAAAAAGTCACAATAAGCTCCAAATAAATATTACCGGGATTTTGTTGGATGTGGAAAGAAATTCCACCTCATCATCCAGTCGTTCACCTTGCAGCTGAACTGCAGCAGATTGTTTTATAATCTATTGTTGTCTGTGTGTGTCCCTGCGTCGTGCAGGGAAGTTGTCCTGCTATCAAACCCACTCGGTTCAAAAGACCTGTACAAATCCACATCCCGAGTAAAGCACGATTTTCCATTGCCCATCTTTCCGCAAATGCCGCATGTCAGCTACGTGTGGAAAATGAGTGGATTTGGAGGAGCGGCGTGGATAAAAATTCGCGGGGAACGTCAGTACGGGTGTAGGCACGACCGGAGATTAGAGAAAACGAAGAGGTCTCACTCTGACGGGTTTTTCAAACACAAACAGCTGTAGTCAGAGTGCGCCATCGGCTGGATGCATTCCAAAGAGCACACGTCTTCAACATATTTCATCGTGGACTTTATCATGATGAAGCAGCGAATCAATGCAAGAGATACAAAAATGTATATTTGTCACTATACATTACCTATGTACTAATTAGCTTGTTGATGTCAAACTAGTTATTTTCACTGGTAAACTCAACTTTTATTCGTCTTTCCACAGTGCCAAAGCTCTTTTTCTGGAACAGAGGAAATTGGTTGGAAAATAGTTAAATTGTACTGTATGTGTAATTAAAATCATAAAAGAATACCTGTAAAATTATTGGCAGCCTAACTCTGACCAGTTTTAACATGTTATATATAACAATTATATATAATAATATACAACATGTATAACAACATATACTTTTCACTGAAATAGCTTATTTTTCACCAGCTGATCAATGGTGTCTGATAAATGAAATCATGTTCAAACAGCAGTAATATGTGGCTTATATATTTCTAAAAAAAAATGTAGATATAGACAGATACATCGATATGAAAATGTTCTGCAATGTCAACAATTGTTTGTTATGGAAGATAACACCAATTAAGCTTTCATTGTATTTATTGTTTCAATTACGCTTTTAGTATATACAGGTGTTTAAATAATGTTAATATATATTACTTTTTCATTCATTGCATTTTTCCCTGCTCCACATCAGCATTTAGGTTTGGGCATTTTCTTTGACTGAGAGTAAATTTGGTTTCGGTTTTCTGAACGCGAGTGACCCCCCCCTCCCCCTCCCCCTCTGCTGCCAGCCGCTCGTTCTTCTCCTCCTTCCTATTGGTCAGAAGGATGAGCCGCAGAGAACCCGTCAGAGCCGGAGAGAACACGGTGTTCCCCCTCATAGATACACACTGAGAGGAGAGTGCAGATAATAATGATGGAAGGCTTATATTTATTTCCTACAAAAACGAAAATGAACAACCCAGACATGATTCAGAGAACTTCTTTATAAGGAGACGTAGGGATTCTTACTTCCTGCTGTGACCAAGATGTGCTTTGTATTTAAAAAAAATAAAGTATCTGTTTTAGTCTTTCCCTAAAATTATTAGGAAAGTCAAAAATGCACAGTATAACATTGCAGGGCCATTGATGTGAATGTAGAAAAAAGAATAATTTGTAATAATTTATAAGAATAATTTATACTATTTATTAATCCCCAGTGAGGAAATTACAATTTACACTCTATGTACACACACACACACACACATACACAGAGGCGCTGCAGTGCACAGTGAAGAAAACCAGGGGAGGACCCATAGGAAGCTTTACACAACTTTATTGAAGATTGTGTATAAATACACATGCACATTTCAAATGTAAACCCAAGTGAACTCAAGTGCAGCCAAACCTGGAAACCCCGTTATGTCGTCATGCAAGGATGTCTGGATTATCTTTACAAAAAAATGTCCCAAAACAACAGAACCATCCTTTTTTTAAATATTCCCTTCCTGACAAGAGCACAGGCAAGACTTTGCAAACTAGTGTGTACGTGTGGACTCAAACCACCACCCCCCCTTGTCAAGGTTTTAAATATATTGTTTGTTTATTATTAAATGCTTACATATAAATAAATAAACTTTATCAAATGTGCACTCACAGAGTGAACTCTTATGTACAGTATTGTATAAGCCTATAGTAGCAATCACATCTCACTTAGTCAGGACGGGGGGTGAGTTGCCCAAAAAGCAAGGCAGCGCCGAGGCAATGGAGCCAACTGAAGTCAAAGCACAGAGATGCTCATAAAGGCATGGCAACGCATCTAATATTCTGAGGCAACGACAGGTACGCTTATGTTGTTTACAATGGAAGAACAGGTAGAAAAAGTAAACATAACACTCCACCATGGAGAATAGTTTTATCATGAGTTACACCGATGGAGGAATATCCTGCAACAATCTGCCACAAAATATTTTCACTGCATCATGATTCCAAAAGCTGTATGGCCTTTTAGGCAGACTCACCCCACAGTTTTCAGTTTAGTCCCCCTCCCTCCCTCCCTCCCTCCCTTCCCGCCTCCCCATCCTCAAAGCTCCGGACCACAATGATGCATTTTGTCCCTCTCTGGAAAGGGATGCATTGAGCAGTACCCATGAATTCATACAACTGTTACCAAAGGCCAAGAACCCTTTACCATCACATTCAACCAAATCAAGAAAGGTAGCCATGAAAAAATAAATAAAAATAAGGTATCAGCCACATACATCTGGTCAGTGCTCATTCCATTCAGCGTACATTCCGGCCCTCTTGTGGGTTTAAAGAAACAGTTCGAGATGACGTGGCTGCAAATAATACGGACATTCGTGTACTAGTGTTGGTGCATGAAGGGGCGAGAGAAAGACGGTGTGATGGTGATGTGCAAAGAAAAGGCGACCGGTCTGAGATCAAGAGTTAAGGCCAAAGTGATCCCAACAAGAGATGACCCATCCGATGTCAGTAAAATCACCGATGTTCCTAATCTCAAAGTGCCTCGAATATGAAGAGGGAAGAGGGGAAAGAGCGAGCGAGAGAGTGAGAGAGAGAGAAAGCAGAGAAAAAGCACTACCTATGAATAACTTAAAGAGGGAAAGTTGAAGAGGAGATTTGTGGCGTAGGATCTAAGAGTCAGCCAGCTAACTTTTAAACAGATATTTGTTGCAATCCCTGCTCATTTTGTTGAGTCGATTAAGTCAGAGTGAAACAGCTTTTAGTATTTCATTTTTGCAAATAAAATGTGCAAAAGTTGAGTTATTTTGCTAAGTTAGCTGGATAACTTCTTAATCCTGCTTTACTTTAAGTGTTAGGACATATAATTCATCAACAGAGAAGAGACCAGAGAGGGACAACAACAGCAGGACCTTGAATCGCTAAGGTTCATGCCGATACACTAATACATCGGTCTAAAAATGCAAGATCACAGCAGTAGCAGCAGCAGCAGTACGAAGCTAGGACAGTTTGGCTGTACGACACTTTATAAATCCAATTATGAGCATCACTTCGCTATGTTAAGTCTAGACTGTACACATGTCTCTTAATAAAAGGCAGCTTCTTAAGCTTTTTACGTGAGAAAAGCCGTCTGAGAGACGTTATTGTTAAATAATTGCAGTATGTCTGGCAATAATACATTAAAAAAAAAAGGTGGAGGGTTGGTGATTGTGCAAGTTCAAAATGTTTCAGCGCATCATGAAAACCTGATATAATTCAGTGTCTAAAATATTTACAAGGTCTAAATGATAATAAAACGATATGCCAACAATGCATTGCTTTCAAAAATATATATAAAAGAAGAAAAAAAAATCCAAGGAACACACAAAGCCGAGGGCGATTAAGAGCGCTACACCGCAGAACTGTGAAGCCTCTAACCCCGTCCCACATTCATCCACTCTTAGCAGAGAGCAGATGAGCAAATCCTAAACGAATGAACGTGGCGACGCACACATACCTTACACACACACAGACACGCACACACAGTGATCCAACCACAGAGGAGGGCCCTGATTTCTCAGAATTGCGTACCACGACAGCTCCCTGACCTAACAGCCGCGGCCCCCGCAGCGGCTCAGCCTGTGGAGCGGCTGAGTCCGAGCCACTGGTTGGGACTGGTGGCGCCCGCTGCCATGCTGTGTGTCCATATGGCTTTGGATGGAAAGATCCTAGTCTCTCTCTCCGTTTATTTATGTCCTCGTTTTGCCTCAGTTGGTTTTCATGGTGACGTCTCGATTGGGCGCCTGCTCCTCTTCCTCCTCTTCATCTCCCTGCTCGTTGTCGTTCTTCCTGCGCCGGTTCTCGTTCAGGTCCTCCTCGTCACTCTGAGCTGCGGCGGAGCTGGAGGCGATGGCGGCACCGGCACCGGCGGCGGACGAGCCCTGAGCAGACGAGGCGGTCTGTCTCTCCGGTCTCTCCTGGCCGTCATTCTCCTCATCTTCTCCTTCCTCCTCATCGTCCTCCTCCTCTTCCTCTTCCTCGTGGTCGAGAGCGAAGTAGCCGGTGCCCTTCACCGTGTCCTGGCGCTGGTAGAAAAGCACGTAGCCTGCTTTGGACTGAAAGAAAGACAGGCGAGTGCCCTTTTATCCTCAACAGCTTTCTTATTGTCATGTCATGGTCATGTCCACACAGACAAACCTCCCAATGAATGAACCCATTAAAGATTTCCTTAAGGAGTCTATGGACTCGATCAGCAGTAGGTCTAAGTCATTTAAAAAGATGTAGCTGTGATTGTGCTGTGTGAACCTGACAAACTGATGTACTGTCTGTCCAGTGGAATCGTCAGTGGGTAGTAAGGTGTAAAAGGCACCTACGAACTTTCTCAACCCCCCCGCCCCCTCCACCCCGTCAACACATCTTAATGAGGCTTCACGTTGTTTGTCTCTCTTGACTGAATCACTGAGTTGTTTATATGTGCCAATTACCATAACAGTAACGGCACCAAAATACCCGCAACCCCAGAAAAAAAGAGCCCTCAGATCCTTATTAGTGCTCTCACTGGAAGCATCAGCACTGTTGAATTTCTTTGAGAGATCAGCAACGTAATAATTAATCACAATCGGTGACAACTTAAGAAGTACATTACTTTGATGAAATAGTTTGTGTCCAGCAAAACTGCCTTTGATGAATATATAGTCAGTATGTACTGTTGCCTGGCTTTCGCCAATGAGGACACTCACCACTATTTGATCTTCGTTGGCAGGAGACACGCTGCTGTCGTCATAGTTGTACCACTTTCCGTCGTCTTTGTTCTTGGCATAAGCCGTATCTGAGAAGGCCGACATTAATAAGAATTTAGTATTACACAGGTTTTCTCTCTGTACTCGTACTGTTTCTTTAATAAAACTCTTTGCTAAGTGAACTGTGTCTGCCATGTGCCTGGAGCTCCTGCATTTTCAATTCCAAAATTCTATTATACAACATTTTATAATTTTATAAGATACATTTCTTGGCATTTTGTTACAGAGCCCACGACACACACAAAGTATGGATATCAGCACAACTGATGTGGAATAATCTGTGCAAATAAAAAGATACTAGATAACAGCTGTGCACTGTTACTGAGAGTAACCCCGATTTTCCACTGGGCATGTCTTTGCTGTGTTCCGGTTTTGTTCGGTCCTCTGACATACTACATTGGAAGCATCTCAGAAGCGCGTGTCTTGCTGCCCGATTCCCAGATTTTATTGTCTTGTTATGGTCTCTACTAGTACTTTACAGAACAATCACATGTTTATTAAGCTAGTATCTACCTTCCACTCCAAGCAATCTGTTTTTCCACCAAGATGAATCTCTTGTTGTGGTATTGTAAATGAGATGTACACAATATTGGGAGGTGTGTTTTAGTAAATTGACTGAATACTTTTGCTGTCTCACTTCCTGCCCGGCTGTCCGAACGCCCCACAGCTGGTGTGATAATAGATCTGGCGGGTATCTTTAGCGGAGCAGTGGAAAATAGAGGTGAGAGTAACAAGTGCACACTCATGTAGAATATTCAAAAAGCTGTACCATAACACAAGCATAGGGTTGCTGATAATTATAGCAGAATGACAATGCAAACTCAACAGAAATCAAGGCAAGAAGCCCTTACAGCAAACTTAAATAATGCAGCGCTGCATATCTCAGCTGGAATGCCTGCGGTGAGTGATAAAAAGCTCTGTTTGACAAGGAATAACAACAATCACAATGTTGTTTACTTCAAGCTTGTTAGCCTGCTGCAATCAATGAGTTTCAGGCATATGATGAATACTATATTGGCGCAGCATGTTTCTTAAGTGTCTGTGCATAATGGAACACAAAGCTATGATAGGAAAGGGAAGATGAAGTGTGGTGAATCTTACAGTGGCCTCCACCCATCCCGCCATAGTGGTTGGACACAGCAATGAGGTCATAGCGACAGGGCCCAGCATTGGGGTTGATTAGGAACTCGGACATGTCCAGGTCTCTGCAAGAAACACATCACATAGTGTAATGTAAGTCAGCATAGGACATGTAAGAACACACTGTGGAGGCAGACAAATCATCAGGTTTGAAACCCTTCAAATGGAGACTATTTTATTGAAGGAAATCATAAGATGCGTTTGTAATTACATCCTTAATGTACAAGAGAGTATTCATCCATATGCTGTGGGTATGCTTATACTGTAAGTGGGTGAAGTAAAAACAATGGATAAATCACTGAAAATGCAGTGTAGCAGCGTTCTGCTGCAGTGACTTATTATCGTGTGTGTGTGTGTGTTCATATTTAACTACATTCATGGGGTCCAAAAACCGGGAATACAGTATACTTGTGAAGTCCAGAAAGCTTTGTGGGGCCAAACTGCTGGACTTTAAAGGGCTATTTGAGGGTTAAGACTTGGTTTTAAGATTGGGGTTAGAATTAGGTTAGGGTGAGGGTTAAGGTTAGGAATTTAGTTGTGATGGTTAAAGTTAGGGCAAGGAGCTAGGGAATGCATTATGTCAATGCCGGGTCCCACAAAGATAGCGAGACGCACTGTGTGTGTGTGTGTGTGTGTGTGTGTGTGTGTGTGTGTGTGTGTGTATACCTGAGAGGGAAATCAACAAGGGAGTCCAGTTTATCCCTCATATAACGACTGTAGGAGAAGCGTTTCAGATGGACCACCAGCACCGGCGGCAGACACCACAGGTCCAGCTTCTTAGTGGCCTGTTGGTGCTGCTTACAGTTTGGACAGTACCTATGAGACAGAATGCACAATGCATGTAAGCAAATGCTGGGGACCTCGCGTGTTGCAGCATTCGGCTGATAGGTGGTGTCACCCTGCTTGAAACTTGTTTCAATTGTGCTGCGTTTCTTACCATGGGTCCTCTGCTCCCAGTTTTTCCTTTGTAGTAAAAAGTTCAATACAGTCCTTTAGCTTGAAGAAAGCCTTCTTCTGAGGCTTGTACTCCATGCTCTCATGCTTGTCAAAGTCCTGCACATTAGACACAATAGAAAACGGACGGGATTAAGTGGCAGGTAAAGAAAAACATCTTATTTCTCCGTATAGTCCTTTGCATAAAGGTGTTAAGACACCTATAACAGCAATCTGAGCCCATCAGCGGCAACCAAAAGCACTTTTAAAGGACGTACATTGACAGTAAGTAATTGCCCTATAAGATTACATTGTAGCCGTTTGGCCGCTGCTGGCTGCAGCGCTCTTGCTCAATACTGGACCAGTTTTAAAAAATGTTGTTGCCATTAGTCAGACACTAAAACATGGGAAAGACGGTCCAGGTTAAAAATACCAAAGATCCCCTTAAAGATAAAAAAAAAAAAAAAATTACAGAACAGATTTAGTGCATGGGTGGAGAGTAAATATTTAGTTATTAAAATGATGTTATTAAAATCTATGAGGCAGAACAGAGAACAGTGCAGCATAATCATTTCAGACACAAACAGCTTATTTATCACATCTGGTACTAAGCAAGATGGGGGTTTAACACTTTTAAGGATGCAATGGCTGCTGGATCTGTGACCTTTTGATTACAAAACCAGTCATGCTTGTTACCAGACTTCCTGCTGCTCATGTCTGGGTCACATTGCCATATTTTCTAACATGATGGCAGACTGCACTTGTTCTACACTGCACGGTACGCATGCTAAAAAGAGCACCAGCTGCTAAACACTGTAAAGTTGGATATCGGTATCAGAGAACGTCTTCCGATATTGGCTTTACCTCGACAACGGTCTCATCAAAGTACTTCTTCTTGATCTCCGGCTCCCAGTCCAAGGAGAGATAAGAGCGGTCTGTTAAAATTAAAATAAAATGTAGATACACAAGTCTTATGAGTCATCATTCAATTTTCCCTATCATCATCAATCAGACTGTTATTTCATCCATACATCTACAGGGTCATTTATTTTGGTGCTTAAAACATGATTAATTTTCTGTGGCAAGATGATAAATGCAAAATAAGATATCCACCATTTGAAAAATGTGAATACCCAGTTCCAATAACACTTGATAAATAACAATTTAATGATCAGCTACTAGATGATGAGTCTGAAGATATTTTTCTTGAAGATATTTTCTTGAGGATATTATGTGAGGATATGTTCTCTTCCCAAAATGGATTCTTCATTTATTCCCTGCTTTACTCCGGTTCCTACCACTGAGTCGGAGGTGTCCCTCGTCAAAGCGGATCTGCCTGGTGTCCTCCTTGATGAGGGTAAAGTCTGTTTTTCCCATGTTATTAAACTGGAATGTAAAAAGTCTCTTTCTGTTCTGTCCGGCCGTCTGCTGGCCTTTGGTGGAGTTCTGTGGACCAACCACACCGTTCTCCAGTTCGTTGTCCACAGAGTCCTCTGACTGGCTGTTGTCGTTCTCAGAGGGCAGCTCCTGATCCTGACTGGACTCGTCGTCCTGCTCATCAGTCTCCATCTCACCTGATGAAGGACAAAAAACATTTTAAAAGCACCTTGGCTGCCTCTAAAGAATAATGACTTTAAATAGCAAAGGGCTTAAATACAGTAAGACATTTGAAAATGTCAAAACTTTTACAGGTAAAGTATCTGATTGTAACTTGTTTGAGTTTGTGGGTGTTTGTGAACTCACTCGGCGACCCCTCCTCCAAAAGTCCATTAGTGGCGTTACCATTGACAGTGTGTGGTTTGGATGGCGGTGTCTCTTCACAATCCTCTTCATCCTCCTCTACTGAAGATCGCACAAACCGGCTGCAAACACAAAACCACTTTTATTCACAGCAACTTTAATTTAAAAAAAAAAAAAAAATGTTTTACTTTTTCACAAGCTAAATTACTTCTTCTACAGTTTGTCTAATTGCTTCTTGATTGCCTGCCAAAGTGGCTTGTAGACAAGACAGATTTATCAGCTGACATCAAAAGGTGACCAGCATTATGTGTGAATCTTCAATAATGGCTATCCGATCAAACACAGAGGACAAATGAACATACCAGAGGCGCAAGAGCAGCATGTTGTAGAGTTTGTCTTCACTGAGGGTTCTCGGGACAGCGAGGAGGAAGGGCTGTCCGAACAGAGGCGTGCTGGTGTGGTTGTAGCCCGACTGTTTGTACTTCTCCCTAAGGTGAACTGGGATCACTACATGGTCTGTGTCCTCCACCCGGTTCACTGCCAGCTCAAATCTGCAGAAAAAAGGGAGGTTAGTTTTGAAGTCACACTGAATATGCTACATGTTAGCAGCAAGTGTTCATTTAGCTGACGCTTTTATCCAAAGCTACTTCCATTAAGCACATTCAACCATGAAAAAACTAACTCGGAACAGCAAGAAACACATTAGCTTCAAATAAGCCAATAGATATGTATCCAGGAAGGCATCAAACGATAAATTAAGCTGTTTAGTAAGACTAGGCTAAAATCATTGTTTGTTTGTTTTTAATGTGGGAAACAAAGGCCAGACACTTAAATTTAGTCAGAATTTAGATGCTGTTTCAAACTTTAGATAACAGAGTTTGACACTCACACATAGATATCGTCTCTCTCCATGATGCTGCTGAGGTTCTCGTTAGTGGCGAAGATCCGATGGAAACGGTGGTTGTAGATGTCGGTTACAATCATCTAGGGGAAACAAGAAATGTAGTCAGAAGACTCTTGGGAAATGTAGGCAAAATAAACGCATATATGAACTAATTCCTAATGCTATTTAGTATTAGCAGACTTCAACAGTTTTCAACAGATCGGAAACAGAAAAGGATACAAGCTCTTTCCCCACTAGCTGCTGAAGCTGGGTGGGCAGGGACAGTTTTAAAGGGAATAGAGCATTTTGGTCTGTGATGTCTGAGGAGATTATCACTGCCCAGTGCAGAGCTGACTGTGATGTTTATACCTTCTCAGCAGGCACCCCAGACAGGTTGGAGAGGGAGGTACACAGGTCAGAGATGTAGCCCACCTTCGGCACGGTCAGCTTGTACTGAAACGGAAACACATCACGTGAAATCATAATGGCAGAGTAGGACACTTGGTAATGTTCAGGTGCATTGCTTGTTACCTGTGTGGGTTTGGCCAGAGGGTCCAGTCTGACCAGATAGACCTCCAGTGTCCGCTCCTTCTTCATGGGCAGGGGCAGGGTCAAGTAGCAGAAAGGATCAAAAGTCACAGAGACCTTGGCACACACAGGACACACCAGGGTGGACTTGAAAAGGCCGTGGAAGATGTCCACAATGATGGAGTCGTTTCTCTTGATGTGGTTCTCCCACGCCTCCTCCGCCACCACCTGAGATAAACGGCATAAGACAAAAAAAAAAAAAAATCTATATAAAACACAAATCTCAATAAAGAACTTTAAAAAAGGAGATGCACTAATTGAGGATTGCATTCTCTAGGACAGAATAATTGATTGAACAATTTTCTAATTAACCTAATCTTATAAAAATATATATACATCACTTATTTGTCATGATTTTTTTTGTTTTAATTTTTTGGCCAGCTTTATACACTTTAAGATCTGGAGACAATTTAACACATTTTCAGAGCCATTAGTATTTCACCTTATCAGGCCTGCCGTTAGCGTCCTTCAGCTGGATGTAGGGCTTCTTCCTGATGCGGTTCAAGTCTTCGTGAAGGCCGTCCAGGAGAAAGGCCAGCAGTTCATGAGAGTCCTGCTGTTGGTAACCCGAGAACTGTGGGGCGAAGCGGCCCACCTGTGTCTGGAGGACAGAAAAAACATGAAAAGAAATGACATGGGGAAAGGCGCAAAAACACAAGAACTAGTATACTTTCTGCCAATTATTAGAAATTGATCAAATGAATGTTAGTCTGTTCTTAGACAAATGTAACATACTTGTTCTTTCTTGGCCATCGGTTTTAGTGTTTAAGACTTCATCACCATCGATTTAGCCCCCACAGTTCTATGCAAGCCTGCACCCAAACTATCAATATCAACATGGCCGTTTTCAAATTGTTAAATCTATTATTCATCTATTAGTTTTCAAAACTGGTGCTAACTGCACTTTAAAACCCTTCACTCACCAGGCTTTTACACTGGTGTGTTAGGCCATTCAGTGGTCTGCTCCTTTCCTACTTGTGCGTTTGTATCTTTCAGAGCAGTTATGATAGTAGGGTTTATACTCCAAAGACATACATTTGTTTGCTGCTCCAACTGCCTTACTGTGGGTGACACAATGATAGCACTTTTACAGACCCTTCTTTCCAAAAATGTATAAGCAGTGCACTGTTTTGGTCGTGAACCCAACATATAAAACAGCTTAAAAGAATCTCACAATTTTTCAGACTAAAGTTTTTTCCAGGTAGTCACCTTGAAAGGCCTTGGGGTGACGTAGCTGAATTTGCCCGACCACAGCTGCTTGATAAGCTCGGCGTAGACTCTGGCAATCTCCCCCTTCATGCCCAGCGGGTTGTCCTCATTCAGCTCCTCTGTGAACTTGTCTTTGAGGAAGTACTCCGTCAGTGGAGGGATATTGCTTAAACACTGAGGGGGCGCAAAAGCAGGAGAGGACAATAATCAGCAGAGGAGAGATTTAGGCTCTTCACAAAAATCTGCATTTTGAACCTCCAATGTCTCTTTTTAAACTAAATTAAATATTACAAAAATTTAGAAAAATGAGTTGAGTGTTTGGCCACCACAAGCCTTCAGAACCCTGTCAATACCCCTTGCCATGTATTCATTAATATGTAAAGACATAAATTCTTCTCGACTCGGGAAGTTGAGAAAACAATAGAATAACTTTCCATACTTTCCCTGACTGTGTTGAGTTCCCTGAAAGCATGCTGTTACCTGCACAGCAGAGTTCATGAAGCATGTGTTGCCCAGGTTGGAGAGTCCACATAGGCCTGAGCGCTCACTTTGCCTGCTCTGGTCTGAGTAGTCATAGCTGTTGCTGTAGGGGTGGTAGGACGGTAGACCGTAGCTCGAATTCTTCACGCTGTGCAATAAACATACAAAATCACAAACAGACTGGTTATAAAGAGTTGGATAGCGTTTGCCAAAATGATACAAGCTACAAAATAAAAAAAATATTGTACACAAAACATACATAATACATAAAACTATCTATGTTAGGTTACACAGTAAACAGTAATAAACAGCTTCAACTTCTACAATTTCCTCTTCAACCAAAGAACAACCTACTACTCAAACATATGAGCCCCCCTGAAAAAGACAATCCCTAGACAATCAGAGAGAGTTTAAAGCTAGGCATCTCCAAATGCAGCAATTAGCAGACCTCTGGGAAGGCTGAAAGGCAGTGTTGGTCATTTCTGGCTCCCACTGGTCAAGGGAGACAGCTGTGATAGCGGTGGAGGCACTGGCCTCGCAGTTCAGCACACGGTGGTCCACCCTCCTGCTGTCCAGCTCCACCGCCTCAGGCCTCAGGCACCACCAGCAACACAGGAGCATGGCATCTCAGCCCTGCCCCGGCCCATGCCGGCCCGCATGTCCGCACAAAACTGAACGAGCAGCAGCCTGGATGGCGTTCAGATGGGGTTCGGTTTGGGTCCGGCGCATGCAAAGTCAGTATTTTAGGTAGGTCCAGCTCCAGTCTCCACGGTTGAGTCCTAATATTAACTTGGCTCAACCCAGTGCAGCTCCAGTACCTTGTTTGGATATAGTCCAAAACCAAGTCCAGCCAGGTCAACAATCAAACCCCAGAACACTTTAACACACAAACACACACTCTTCCTCTTCTTTTAAAGCTAACTAAAGAGCTCCCCTCCTCTCTTCTCCACCCTTCTTCTTTTCCGAGCTTGATCGCCTGTCATCTTGTTACCCTCTTTGCCTCAGATCCCTTTCCCCTGTCCTGTCCTGCGCTGTTCTGTCCTGTCCTCTGGTGTTCTGCTCCTCCCTCCGGCCTGCCTGCTGCTCTCTGCTGCTCTACGGCTACCAGCAGATATTTATAGCAGCATCGGCAGCAGCAAGGATGCTCAAGACTACTGCTACTGAAGCTAGAGGTGCACAGAGAGAGCGAGAGGGAGGGAGAGAGAGGCAGAGAGAATAGCGGGGAGGGGCGAACAGTAGAGGAAGGTTGGGGGGGTGACACAAGAGAAATAAGATGAGGATGGAGGGAGCAGCTGATCCACCGCATCCAGCTGAGGCTGCAGTATCTCTCTCTCTCCGTCTCGCTCTCTATCTCTCTCTCTCTCTCATACACACATTAACTCATGCCGACACATCATTTATCGACTTTTCTTACACTCTTGCACACATTACATTAGACACTAACACATAAATTGTGCTCTCGTTTCTCCCCCCCGTTGAGTTACACCCCATGACATTGTTAGCACCCTTCAAACACACTTTGACACTCCCTTTCTCAACCTCTTTAATATGCCTGTCTGTATGAGAGCTTTTAAAGGGGAGGGTCTAAAAAAAAATACATGAAAGAAAGGGCTAGTTTCATCATAGGGGCTGGTATGCGGGTGTGTGAAGGCAGGCAATGAGGGGAGCAGGAGCAGATGAAATGTATTCTGAAGGTCACTTAGACTGCAGAATGTGTGCATTGCAATACGCTTAGGGGAGAGGAGAGGTAAAGAAACCAAGAGACCCAAGGAGAGAGAAACTGGGGACTCCGCCTCGTAAGACGATGAAACTTATGCTGTTACAGAGCATCGCTACTAAGGCTAAACCGACCAGGCCCAAACCGCAAAATCAAAAAGGCGTGTTATGTAATGTGGGAACGCTTTATATGAGAAAGAAGAGGGCCCATGCATAATTCAGAGGAAACGACAGCTCTGGCACTCCAGTGAATCAGGGACAGGAGAGCTGCTGGGAGTGAAGATCCAATTTCCCGAAGTCACCCACTCTGTGCAGAGAAAGATGCCACTGCTATCAAACAATATAAAGCAGAGCTGTAACTCGATATTGTGTATACTTTCAAATTGAAGTACAGGGCTACTGAAAAATAAGAGATATTCTTTTTATTCAGTGGGTGTAGGAAGGACAGGCTCAGTTCTCTTCAACACCCTCCTATATCAATATTGATTTTTCAGGGTGGCCTAGCTTGTGGCTATTATATCTACATTCCTACAGTATCAAATGCAGAGTGTTTATCTAAGACGCACAAACAAGGACACACTTCAGCATGCAGTAAATCACACACGAGGTGAAAGGAGGGGACAGTAAAGTCTACTACAGAGCGGAGGCAAAAGCTCCACCCACAGTCAAGCAGTGCTCTCTAGCAGAGGGCTGACAGAGCCTCTAGGGCCCAGTGCTTTAGCAACAAACCTTACGCTAGGCAACAGGAACATTTTCAGGAAACAGAAACTGAAAGTTGAAAAGAAAGTGAGCTGTAATGCATTCTGTCATAACAAGAAATCCAGACTGGTTGATATTTGAGATGTTTCTGTGATTTGACCACATACTTGCTTCACCTCTGCCTCGTATGTTAAGATGGTAAAGAACGGCAAAGCTTAATAAAATGTAGTCTTGTGCCTGAGCTGCATGATTAATCATATACTGTGATATTCTTTTTTAACTACCATTACACACAGTTACAGAGCAGAATAACTCAGGGAGTCCAAAGTTGGAAAAGCAAGCTTTAACGAACCAATGAATGTGCAACTAGTGTCATGAAACTAAAATGAGAGTAAAAATGGAAGGCTCTGAAAACAGTTTGAACTACTAAAGGACATGTTGGTTTTTGAGATGTTGAACAGTTGCAAGGATTCTGTGCCAAGTACAGCCAATAAGAGTGTTCTGATCCAGTTTGAGTAACAGATCCATGAGTTTGAAGGCTTAATCAAATGCCAACACGGGTTCACAAAACAGGATTTTGCAACTCTGAAAAGTTTCTATGGCAACAATAACTTTATCATTCATTGCAGCAGTCGCGAGGTAAACGGTAGAAACATGCCGTTTGTGTAACATACTGTAGTTATCTACCAGAAATGTTTGCTTGCACATACGTGATTGGCCACCACTGCACCTTGTAGGAGGATGTATTGAACCAGGTTTATTTCCAAGTTTTTACCAAGTTTATTTCCGGACGTCCCTGCATTTCTTTTGCCGTTGCCCTCTGCGTTGAAAATGAGAGGGACAGTGTTTTTTCTCCCAAGACTAAAGTCGGTCTAAACCCTGAGAAGGACAGGGGCGGCAGAGAAATCTTACATATGTCATCTTTTTTCTTTTTTTTTAGCAAAGGGCAAAGTTGAAAAATGGATCAGACCAGGTTAAGTTAAAAAAAAGCCTTTTAATTTAAATATGAAAACAATTTAATTCATTAAAGTAGATTATGGATATACCTTGGTGTTAAAACAAATGGGCACAAAGTGTGTAAGGCTGGTTACTCAGCCCCAAATATATTGCTTATATTATAAGACAGTAAGGGTGAAGTCAAGACCTTGTAGCACACATTACTGGGTAAAAAAAAAAAAAAAATCACGTTAACCATAATCATGCAGCCATAGCCAGCCAAATCTATCAATTAGTAAGGTAGAAAATCAGATGCAAACTATCAACTAGCATCATTAAATGCTGAGTAAGGCACCCAGAGGCACGGGCAACCCATTAATAGAGAGCACTGCTGTCTGGAGAAACTCCAAAAAAGATCAATCCCTCGTAAACCCCTTCCCCCTGCCTGCTATCAGCTTTTACAGCTGAATCTGCATCATCACAAGATAGCTTTAAGACCCAAACCACAGGCAGAGATAGACCTGTACAAAAACAAAGTTGGACAAACTTCATACTTGGATACTTTTAGATCATTTACCATGACTGAATTAGGACTGAGTGCAAATTGAGCAGAAGAGAGCTGAGAAAAAATCCAAATAGATGAAGTGACTTCATGAAGTCATTTCTGCAGGAATTTCTGGAATTATTTCTGCAGGAAGCCAATTCGATCAGAAATTTTAGCGAGGTTAATGTGAACAGTTTGTGCTGAGCAATACTCCAGACTCCATCTCTGTCTGTTGGCAATCCAAACCCACCCCCTCAGCTATTCAACCCACTACTAAGCCTTACTTCCTGCTGTTGAAGCTGCTGTTATGATTGTTTGTGAGAGATGAAGGCGAGATCTTTGGCAAAGCAGACAGATTGGAAGCACCAGATGACCTTCAAAAGATAAAGAATAGATCATGAGTTAGAGTAGAGAAAATAAGGAGCTGTTCCAGAAAGGTGCGCGAGTGTCATTCAAATAAAACTGAGATGAATTCAAACAAGTAGGAGGTATATGTGAGCAACAAAAGGGCAAGCAAAAGAGTTACTGTGGCAGTCCTAAAGAGGGGAATATTTTTGAAGATGAGGTGCTGTAGTGACATAGCAGGGAAACTTCATAAAAATAAAAAAAAGGTTACACAATAAATATAAATATGCAATTTACAAAGAGGTGGCTTTCCAGACAACAACTTGTTTATTTCCCCTTCAAATTGACCAAGTAAGAAAAAAAATCCTTAGCAATTCAATAATACACTGCCTATATGTAATCTTCTTGTAAATCAACAGTAGGGTTTGGATACAGCGTGTAAATTCAATTTTTGTGGTAACGTTTTCCTTTAGTCAACAAAGAAATATAAGCCAGGTGATGTGCTGTTCACTCACTTGGGTGCCGTGGAGCCTCGGGGCCATGAGCCATCCTCACTCTTCTGCTCTATTACGAGAACCTGTGGGAGATGGCAGAGAGAAAATTGGGCTCCATCTGCTTACACTAGTTTAAAGACACCAAACGTGTAACTATTTGCATCCCATACTATGTTCTACTGAAATTGAAGATGCTTTAGGCACTGAGCAAAAACAAGTTGTGTTTATTTGCAATCATCGTAAGTTGGATGAATTACCTTTTTTCCCCCCCCTTTCTTTTTTTTTTTTACTACAATTAATGGGTTATTGAGATATTCAGAACAAAAGTGGTACACGTTTTAAATAAATAGACACAGAGGAACAGATGTGTTTTTCCATTGATTTCTTAAGAGCTACAAGTAGAACAACCTGTTACTGCTATGTCTAAAGGGGGGAAGAAAGGGAGCTGGATGGATCTATTCCACTGTTTCACAAAGGGACGACTTGTCGGAGGCTAAACAATACTCAAACAGCTGCTGGTGAACGGGACAGTCTCGCGATCTAAAGCCTGCCGGCTCATTGTGGCCAGGTGTCTCAATTAATCTAGGCTTGTATAGAGACTGTGTCTGCTCTAGTCCACTGCCAGGATATGTGTGCACAATTTAAACAGCTTACAAAAAGAGGTGTGCGTGGCAGCTGATAAGCATGGGTTTCAAAGTTGTAACCATGCAATTACAGGACGGTCTTACCACATTGAGTTAACATAACTTCAGCTTGTCAGACATACTAGATATAAATATATAGATATATAAATCTGATTCTGCTTTGCCATTTTCCATCCCCATAGATTTGATATGCCCAGTGTTTACCCACAAAAGAAATTAGGTAGTTAGTAGACACAATGATGAAAATATAAGGACAAGAGAACCATGTACAGAACATCGAAAGAAGAAACTAGTCACAGTACCACGTATGGCCTTTAAATTATATCATAGAGAAATAAAGAAAGAATTGAGCACAAAAAAGAAAGTTATTCAAGAACGTGGCACTGACATCAGATAGACTGCCCTCTGGTCATGATAACCTGTTTAATACAGATTCAAACAAAGCACAAAAATAGGGGTTTTCTGAAGATCCACTCTGCTGTGCCCTAAAAGGGTTCACTGGCAGAGAGCACAAATAAGGAAAACCTATGTGTAAAACAATTGAAACTAGAGCATATTTCACTGAGCTCAGGAATAATAACTGTCTACACAGCAAGCCATATTTGGACAGCTCTATGCCAATTTGGTCAAAAAGATTTTTTGTTTCTTTTGGCGGACTCCTAGAAAAGAACCCTGCAGAGCTATTCAAACTGTTACATAAGGGATACAAACTAGAAAAGTCCCTACCTGTCCTTGGTAGAGGCCGGCGTCTTGAATGGTGCTGTCAGGTTTGTTGAGAGGCTCAAAGGTGTTGCTCATGTATCTGTTCCACAGCCTGGTCTCCTTCTCATCAGGGATGCTGAACAGCTTCCTCATCTCCTTCTCAATCATGTCTGCATCAAAACATGAATATTATCCACAAAAAAGACTGACTATTGTTCAACCACAAAGGGGGAACTTTTGATTTATTACCCTTAAATAACTTAGTGTGGTTATCAGTGGGGAAGAGCAAAATAACAATAGCAAATAAGATCTTTCTTCATCAAAAGTCCACATTTGTTCAGACATTATGGAATTATTAAAGTATAATTATTACTTTTGTGCGTGTGTAAGAAACAGTGAGCCTGCGCATGGCTAAGCCTACACATCCTCTATAATTCATGAACAAAATCAAAATAGTTGTTAACTAAAGTTTTAAAAGTTGCTTTAATCAAACACAAGTGTAAATGTAAAGGAGAGGAAATCCAAGTATGAAACATGAAATATGACTGAATGCAAAAAAAACTTGGAACTCCTGGGAGGCCCCTTAAGTATGACCAGCAGTGTAAATAGACACTTATTCCAGACTCAGGCCTACCTATTGTGTCAGCTTTACTGAAGCGTCTGGTGATCACATTGTCCATGTTGCTGTCTTCACAGAGCTTCAACTCCGTCAGGTACACCTCCACCTTGCAGTGCTTCACAAACATACCCTGTTCTACCACCTGTGGAAGAAGAAAAAAAACACAGTGAAATTATTAACCATCCACATTATCTAAATGAAACCATGATTAGTCAAATACATTTCATGTGTGCCGAACTCAATTCAAATAATACATCTCAAATACTATATAGATTAAGGATGTTCAGAAATTGTATCAACACATGACATTCTTACCACGCCAAAGTGGCTCTTATGAGAAAAATGAGTACTAGTATGAAAAAACATACTAGTACTCTTTAGGATCATTTCAAATATTTTCAACAGGTTTTTTTATATTCATTTTGTGCTACAGCTGGACTACATTAGCTGACTGCAGCAAGTAAAGGCGTGGGTCTTGACAAGGTACATGACAAGCCAAAATACAAGATAAAAACTGCGGTGTTACTAACAGGAATTAGTAAGCTTGCTATCGTATGTAGTAATCAAAGTCCAGGGTACAACTCTTACATTACCTCTCTATAATTATTTATTTTTGGTCTTAAACAATGAAAAATGTCTGGTAAATTAGTGGTTCTGTTTGTCAACGTACAGTCTGCTGGCCTGGTTGCCACACTCACACACTCCGATAGGAGTCAGAGTGCTTAAATTAGCAGCACCTCGTGGAAACAGCTGAGGGGTCCCAGTATATTTATCTCACACACACACACACACACACACACACGCACGCACGCACGCACGTCCCTGAGAACTGCAATAGTCATACACGGCTCAGATACTCCCCCCCTCCCTATCCATACCCCGGTAGGCCCATCCTACCCCTCAACACAACACCCATGTGTTTGTAAACTCGGCACAAAAGCATAACTCTGGCAGAATTTCTCAAACCACAGCCAAGCCAAAACCATTTACCCCACCCACCCCCTGCCCGCATACTGGTTATGGTTCTCGCACTCCTCTCAGAAGCTTTTACGCTGCTTCTCTCAGTGTGACCTCAGCCGGCATTCCTCTACATCAAAAAACAAGGACACGCAGAAACACTCCACCGGTGTTGGCATATCACACCAGAAGAGGACAACGGAAGGAAACGTAGCGCCAAACCTGTGACTACAATCCTCCTAAATCCTTTTTAACGCTTGTATCCCCCCTGCACCTCAGAATAACAACCCCTCAAAAGAAACAAAGAGTTTAAAAGAAGAGGAAAACTAATAATGAACCTCCTGCATGTTGTGTCCCGCAGATCGCTCCATGTTTCAGTCATCCAGAACGTTGCCTGAAAATAGAAACCTTGCGGCCACCCGATACGTCCCACGACATACATGGCAAAATGGGAGGGTCAATGCAAAGGGGGGGAGAAAGAACGAGAGAGAGAATGATAGAGATGTAGGGGCAAGAGGAACCTCTTCTAGCAGCCATGATGCCATGACTAGCGAGATTTGAAGTGGGGATTTGAGACCATAGGTCCTGTTAAGTCGTAGATGTCATCATAAAGTAGTCCACTGACTAATCAACCGTAACCACAAATACATCCATTTGGTAGTTTGTTTAACTTGCAACATGTTTGTAAAAGTATTTATCATCCCTAAAAAAAAATTGCAGTTCGTGACAGAAATGAATGAAACGCTGAAGGAAATGAATGAAAAAAACGTAAGTGTTGCTTCCTTTACATGCAAGGTAAATATCCAACATTTCCAGTATTTGCTTTATTTGTTTACAGTTCCTATAGACAGTTTTTTTTGCACATCTAACTGGCCAATCGAGGAAACCAATAAACACAACAACATTTTATACCAGACCTTTGCTTTTTGTTGAAATGTATAATGAGCAGCAGTGGAGCCCTGTCAATAGTTCTCTAATATCATTTGCCTAATATCATCAATGGTCTTTTACTATTCTATGTTAACTATGTTACAAGCAAGTTTCTATTACAATTGTGCTGCACTCCTGATGTCCCGATCTTGAATGGCCGTAAGCGCACATTTCTCTGTTTAAACCCAACACAAGCCATACTATACACCATAGAGACTAACCACAACCATTAAAATGCAACACAGGAAACCACCTTTTGTGTTTTTCTCGTTGCCCTAATGGTTCTTTTCTCAATGCAGTGAGCAGAACATTCTTCAACCTCGAAATCTAACCCTAACCCTTATGGTGAAGACGGAACACTTACCGTGCGTGCAATTGGCTCCTGATTCTCTGTCAATCCATACCAGCTGACGAGTTTATTCCAGCCATCTGTGGGGACCAGGATGTAGTCAAGCTCATCTATGAGGTGCTCCTTGATGGCCAGAACATCCCCATCTAGGAGGTAAGGAGGGGGTGAGAGAATGGTGAGAAACAATTGTGGGACAGCACTTACAACAGTGACCCTGCAGTGACTGTCTCACACGACACAAAACACACAAAGAAAAAGGTATGCTGGAGAGCTTTCTATGAACCCCCCAAAAAGGCTAGTCTATGGGTCTGTTAACAATGCTGTTTTTGTTCCCTTTTCCTCTGAACTCTTTGTTACTACTTCCAGAATGATAAAGCTATACTGAACACCGGTCTCCATGTGTGCCATACTGTATTTACAATATATTCCTATTGGTGATGTAATGTCTAAGGAGGTTAAGCATTATCTGTCTTACCTCTGAGAAGACCCGAGTTATCAACTGGTCCTGGGTAGACATTCTGGTCACCCATCTGGTATTTATCCCAACTGTCATATCCCACATATTTCTTCCACTGTTTGAACCAGTGACTGTCCACCAGGTACCTGTAGAGAGTGCAAGTAGTATTGTAATTTCAGCTCTGATAAAGCAAGATGAGACACTGCTAATCAGCCTAGCTTGTTTAAGGGTCATGCAACAAGCTTTACGGTGTAAACCAGGTGTCATCATTAAGGCTACCTTGCTGTCAGTGCGCTCAAAAAATCTGACATCGAGAGGCTAAAATAACACAAATTGATAGCTGTAATAGTAGCACTATGACACCGACTTGAGTTCAAGTTGCTGCATGCCCGGCCAGCTGGCTCTGTGATTTTGACAGGTGCTCCTTTTTCGACTCCGCCCTACCGAAGTCGACGGATGAACTAACTGTGACTGGCAAACCACTTAACGTTAGTGCTGTGGACTAGCCAATTAGCTATTAGCCTGCAAACTAGATCAGATAAATGCAACATCACTGGGTTTGTGTCATCAGATAAATATGGAGATATTAATTTTGGAAGTAGCCATCATAATAAGACATTTAACGTTCAGAGATATGTTGGGTGTATCGTTCTTCGTTAACAGTATAGCGTTAGCTCAAGCACCGCTAGCCTGCCAAGCTGACACACATGAAGCTGACAGGCTGCCGTTAGCTAGCTCGAAGCTAACTGTCAACACGGCCCGTCACCTCGGCTTTCTTATCCTTCGTGGCCTTGACAGCCTCGGCAGAGCCAGCCGACGGACACGCGGTTTCTTTGAAAAAGGTTCAGCTCAAGTCTTACCATGTGTCTCCCTTTTTTAGCTGTGTTTTCAACAGTGCCGCGACCTCTCCTCTCTGGGTATCCAGATCCGCCGCACCTCCTTCCGCCATCTTTCCTCAGACATCACCCGCTGCATGGTGGGAAAGTACGGGGCGTCACCAAGGCACGTTGAGAGTGACGTTGCAGTTTCAGCCAATAATCAGCTCCTCGACAGTACAGCAAAACCATGACACCCAGTGGTAAAACTATTCTCGAAAAATGCCCCGAAACTGCTCCATCATAGTGGTTTCTTTGTCTAAGAAACAGTACCCTTTTAAAAAACAGTCTTTAACAACGTCACACCTCTTTGTCCTGCCAGGGCATTATATCAGTTGATATTTTTAATATATTAGTTCAATGTAAAATACAGAGTCTCATTTCATAAAGAATTTATAAAGTTCTTATTTATTTATTTTGCGGTAAAACTGTCCCATTATCTTACCTGGTTTTCCTGATCAGAAATGACACGGTCTTTCCTATTGTGAAACAGTATGGGAAATAGCGCTGATAGCACATATAGGCACATAGCCGTAATTTACAGGGGTTATACAACCTTCCTTTACATAATTAAAAACATTTGCACCATAAATTGATGCAGAAAAAGCACAAATTGTTTGCTAAAAAATTCATCGGAATGCAGAAAAGGAAATGTTTGTGTTTAAAACCTATGTTACGCCCTCTGGAGGACCATGTCTTTCATATTTAAAAATAAATACAGAAATAAATAAATGCTCAATAAATAAATAAGCACACAATTAATTGCCCCAAAAAATACAATGAAGAAATAAATGTAGGTAGAAATTAAATTATACAGTGAGACATAAATGTATATATCTCTTTTAATTAGCTTCTTTATTTATTCACCTTTGTAATAATTACCTTATTTATTTATTGTCCGTTATAATCTTCAACTTTATTTATTCCTTACTTATTTTTTAAATGTATTTATTTCTGTGTGTGTTTAATTTTTTTGTCTGTTTTATTCTTCCGTTGCATTTTCTACCCTATTTATTTTCACCCCTGGTATTTATTTCTGCCTGTCACTTTTACATTTCTGCCTGTCACTTTTACATTTCTACATGCATTTCTGCCTCATTATGCAAATGAGGAGGGGCGGGTCTTAAGGGGTTAACTTCTGCCCATTGGTTGGTTAGCATTTTACTCCCTCGGTCGAATTTACATGCCACCGGCCACAGACACAACACAGATGGCTACCTACGGTGAAGTTGTCAGTGAGCTCAGGCATTTAGCAACTGTTTTTGAAAACAATGCTAACGTTATAAGTATTGACTTTATAATTTTTCGTTTAGACGCTCTGACAGAATGTGTGTTTCAGTCAGCGGTGTCGTGCCAATGTACTCGTGTATCCCCTGGCCGCGGGAGCGCGCATGCACACAGAGCGGAGCTTCTGCTGCCCTTTCAATTGTTTAACTGCTGCACTTTGAATTAAACGGAACAAACAGCGACGTGGAAGACTCGGCAGGGTTACCATAGTAACAGGGGTCTCAGTTAACTACATAAATACGTGTATTTGTCTGTTACATTAAGGCGACGTGTCAAATGTTTATAGCGTGGTTTAATATCGAGTGATAGGCGTCCTCCCTGTCCCTGTCTACCATATGAGTTACATAGGAGGTACTCAAATATCAGGCCGTTTTTTCACCTAATATTTGGGTATCCCCTATGTAACTTTTGATAAACAACAGCAAACCTCTCCAAATTGTGTCAGGTTGTTTATTGTGACCTATTAAACACACAAAATAACACCCATGATGACAGGACAGACCCTTTGCATGTTAGGGATGGGATACATAAAATATCAGGTGAAAAATGATATTGATATTGATATTGATGATAGTCCTTCATGCAGTGCCATCACATAGGTTACACACACACACACACACACACACACACACACACACACACCGTGAGAAATACTAATCAACCTGTTCGCCGTTAGAAGCGGCGCACAACTTAGGACTTCTCCATCCTGAGACGTCTCCGTTGGATTTATTCTAAACATCCACCTGCTAAATTTCATCGGGTTTTTGTAGTGCAACCTTCTTTGAACGAACTGCGGCTGTTATCATTCTCTTCTGATGTGCGACAGGAAGCCAGAGAGAGGAGTGGATTTGGAGACAGACAACCCACTCCCGGGCCGCTTCTAGCAAGGGAAACCCCCACGTTGCGCGCCTGGATCGCCAGTAGAAATTCGCATCGCGGAGTGCGTGTGCATACGCGTCAGGCACTAAATGTGTGTGTTCCGTGCACGGCAAAGTCCCGGCTCCGTCCTCAACAGTTGCTACCGGAGCGACGGAGAGGAGAGGTGGAGAGCGAGAGAGATAAGAGACTGAGGACAGACGGACGCGGAGCCCCACATGCAAAGGGTCTGTCCTGTCATCATGGGTGTTATTTTGTGTGTTTAATAGGTCACAATAAACAACCTGACACAATTTGGAGAGGTTTGCTGTTGTTTATCAAAAGTTACATAGGGGATACCCAAAATATCAGGTGAAAAAACGGCCTGATATTTGAGTACCTCCTATGTAACTCATATGGTAGACAGGGACAGGGAGGATACGCCTATCACTCGATATTAAACCACGCTATAAACATTTGACACGTCGCCTTAATGTAACAGACAAATACACGTATTTATGTAGTTAACTGAGACCCCTGTTACTATGGAAACCCTGCCGAGTCTTCCACGTCGCTGTTTGTTCCGTTTAATTCAAAGTGCAGCAGTTAAACAATTCGAAGGGCAGCACAAGCTCCGCTCTGTGTGCATGCGCGCTCCCTCGGCCAGGGGATACACGAGTACATTGGCACGACACCGCTGACTGAAACACACGTTCTGTCAGAGCGTCTAAACGAAAAATTATAAAGTCAATACTTATAACGTTAGCATTGTTTTCAAAAACAGTTGCTAAATGCCTGAGCTCACTGACAACTTCACCGTAGGTAGCCATCTGTGTTGTGTCTGTGGCCGGTGGCATGTAAATTCGACAGAGGGAGTAAAATGCTAACCAACCAATGGGCAGAAGTTAACCCCTTAAGACCAGCCCCTCCTCATTTGCATAATGAGGCAGAAATGCATGTAGAAATGTAAAAGTGACAGGCAGAAATGTAAAAGTGACAGGCAGAAATAAATACCAGGGGTGAAAATAAATAGGGTAGAAAATGCAACGGAAGAATAAAACAGACAAAAAAATTAAACACACAGAAATAAATACATTTAAAAAATAAGTAAGGAATAAATAAAGTTGAAGATTATAACGGACAATAAATAAATAAGGTAATTATTACAAAGGTGAATAAATAAAGAAGCTAATTAAAAGAGATATATACATTTATGTCTCACTGTATAATTTAATTTCTACCTACATTTATTTCTTCATTGTATTTTTTGGGGCAATTAATTGTGTGCTTATTTATTTATTGAGCATTTATTTATTTCTGTATTTATTTTTAAATATGAAAGACACGGTCCTCCATATTGCCCAGGAACATTGTGCAAACTAATCTGTGCTCCATCACAATCTGAATGTATAAACCAGACATGATTATGAGCATACAATTTCATGTTCAGCAAGTGAAAGGCAATACTGCAGCGATTTAATATTGCACTTTTATAAAGTTGGGGTACCTGCGAGAGATAAAGGCTAAGATATCGAGACTTTTAGTCCCTATTACTATACCCAGCTAACAATGTTTGGTTCCCAGAATGTTCTGGGAACGTTCGTTTTGGCTGCGGGAACGTTCCCTAAAGGTTTGTTTTGGTTGTATTTCGGTTGTCTGTTAGTTAATTGGAAGGTTTTCCTAACGTTCTGGGAACTTTCGTTTTTGGTTACAGCTTACGTTCTCTGAACGTTCCCCTAACGTTCTCTAAAAGTTACAACCTTTAGAGAACTTACTAAAAGTTACAACCTTTAGCGAACGTTACGGGAACGTTCCCTTAACGTACTGTAACTCATTACTAATTTCATTAGACCATCCCTGCCTGGTAAATGCCCACGGCATTCAAACTCCACGCCTGCAGTTTGTAAGAAAGGCTTTCTGCTATACAGCACTGGTAAAATGATTCAAGATAACATTTTGCATGTTTATTTAAAAACATACTTACTAGTTTCTTTGTACAGTCGCATAATGTTTCAGTTTAAAATATGAAACTACGTGTGCACATTGTCCGTGCCAGGTTAGTTCTACGGCTTTTGCAGTGCTACAGTATTATACCTTTCACTGACATTACCTTTTTACAAGGTCTATTCATGTGGAACACAATATTTTATTTAATGTCTTGTCAATAAAAAAGAAAAACTTTCCCCAATCTGTTTATGATAATACAATATATGATACAAATGTGGCAAAGTAGCAATGGAGTGACATCAGATACACATGACACTTTAGTTTAAAAAGTAAATTACATGTAGCGGTAACAAATGATTAACCTGTTCCATTACTGAATTTGCTGTCTTAGTGTTACATTTGCACAAACGTCCTCCTTGTTATGCAAACTATACGATTTTTTAAACTTTTAGTGTAACCTGTGTGTCAGTCTCTACAATTACCACCCTTAAATGAGATAATAAAAAAATGCCATTAACCTCTATTATAACATTGTAACATTTTTAACAACAAGGCTGACTTGTAGATTTCAGCTGACCTTGAATCAGTTCATTTACATCATCTGTGAAATGCAGAGCTGAACAGCATATGACAACGTATTAATATAGGTCAGATTAAGTAGAGTAAATAACTTGTATCCCTGAAAAAATACATTTGTTCCCTCTAAAGCTTCTAAATAATCCAATAGACTTTATTTTCTAGTATCCTTCTTTTATCACATTGCGGCCATCCCTGAAATGTACAGGCACCGCCAAACCCAACATACTGTTCCTATTATCTCCTGAGTCCATATTCTGGTATGCATTTAAGCAGACAATGTGACATTTTGTTGTATCTTTCCCTGCAGTGATCTTCGGGATGAAGGCAATGATGCAGAGAATCAAGGATTGAAAACCCACATGTCTTTCCCATCACCACTGGGGCCTCATAAGTTGGAGTCTGTCTCTAAGACAGGTAAGTAGCCATTTCTAGCCATGGTGACGTCTCCCTCAGGAGCAAAGATGGCCAGTAACCTTTCCTGCTCCCTCTTGGTTTTGGGTAAGGTGTCAGATGGTGTGATAAGCAACTGAATGCGCTGTAGAGAGATAAACCAGTGTTAATGGGCTCTTGTCTTGACCATCTTTATTGATTATATTCCACAATGGGATACATTCAAGTCAAATCCAGATTCCAGGGGTTGGGGTGGACAAGTTTAAAGTCTGTTTTAAAGGTCCCATATTGTGCTCATTCTCAGGTTCCTATTTGTAGTTTGGGTTTCTACTAGAACATGATTAAATGCTTGTAAAAAAAAACACACACACATTCTTTTTCTCATACTGTCTGTCTGAATATATCCGTAATCACCCTCTGTCTCAAAGGCTCCGTTTCTTCTGAAAAATGGTTGGTCAGTGTTTCCGGGTCTTCTGCATCTGTGATCTGGGAGTCTCTGCACCGTAATTGCAGCAGGAATGTCTGTAACAGCACTGTAGTGACACTTTTTACCTACATATTTGACTTGCTATATAATCAAAAAAGTCTTGCTTGTTACAATATGGGACCTTCAAGACCAAAATTGGCACACAAATCCTTTAATTTCCAACACTGAGTTAAAAAAAAAACCTAAACAAGTCATCCAGCTCCTACCTTACTTTAAAACTTGAAACAGCACTATAGAGATCAAAACATACCTCTCTGAAAGTCCCTTGGGTGGTGCTGATCTTGTACACCATCCAAAGAGGAATACACACCATGGAGGAAAGAGCAAGCAGCCAGCCAATGACATAGCCCCACCATGGGTACACATACTCATTGTTGTACTTTAGAGGGGTATATTTGATTAGCGAGAAGGCAAAGGTACCCTGGAGAGACAATTAGACAAGCATCACTATTGGTGAAGAACAAACAACTGATTTGTTTTGATTTCTGCAAGAGGAGAGGAGGTCTCAGTGTCTGTCAGCCTCTGTTATTTTTAGGAATCCTTGATACTACCTAATTAGTTTGTTGATACTCACAATGCATGTGGCTGGGGTTAAGAATAACCAACAGTACTTGATGTAAGGTCCTGGGCGGTAGCCGATCATGTCCTCAATGTTATCATAAAAGCGATCTGCACCTAAGAAAACACAGCCAAGACATTTCAATCCCCGCTGCACCTTTAAGCAGAACAAATACTCCACACTATGTTAAATTAGTCACGGGAAAAACTCATGAAACATATTTCTCTATTTTCACCAGTGAAATTAAGCCTTTTTTTGTTTGAGGACAGCTTACCATAGACCCATGCAATGCAGACAGTCTCAAAGATGGACATGAAGAGAAGACACATGCCACTGGCTGCGTAGTAATCAAAGAGCTGGAAAACATACATACCTCCCTACAAAGAGAGAAATATAAAGCACTAAATCAAAGTTACAATTGGAAAACTTACCTGCTACAGTACAATATATTTGTTGTAGGACAAAACATATCCAAAATGATTTTCGGTGGTCACGTATGTCGTCCGTGGATATCTAACTGGCAAACTGGAATGTTGGTATCGTCATCATTATTATTACATTGTCACCACAGACTTACTGGAGACACTAGTGAGGGCAGTTGTAACTCAAAGCATGGGAAGTACATTATGACAGTGTCAGGGAGTCAATTAAAGCACCAATATGTGTTTCTTCATAACAATGTATAGCAGTGTCTAGATTGCCTTTTCAGATAATAAAAAAATATAAAGATAAATCTACTCTTTTATAGTTAATATTTAAGGATATACAAGTTTGTGAATATTTTTGAAATGCTGAAGCCCAAAACTAGAGACTTCAGATTATCTTTATATGCATTACCAGACACATGTTGCACAAAACCTCTGACCTGCTTGTATGACTTGTTGACACCTCTGCAAAGCATTCATGTTTCCAGCTTTGCAGAGGTGAAACTGTTGGCCATGGGCACCATTCTGACCTGGTTTTAAAAATCCGATCTGAGTGATGGGATCCCAAGAAGACAGCTCTAGTAAGTACAGGTGTGAATGCATCCAGGACGCATTGAGGACGCATTGAGATCCGGTCACACATGTCAACTAGGTTGTACTCTGTAAGAGGTAAATTCAGCAGAACAAGGGATCCCGTCCTGGATTATCCCTAAAACAACAATCAAGTGCAACCCACCAGCATCAACTAGATTTAAAGTGTATCTGTGTGTGAAACTATTTTCAGCGATATTAAATGATTATCTTAATGAAGGCATTTTTACACTGCTAGGAAATATATAATAAGGGAATACCTTAAGCTTTAAAAATGTAAAGACACTGAATGTACTAAATATTGTGACCTTCAATGTAAAAACTGTTACTGCCCTATCAGTCAAAAACATCTGTATGCTTGTGTCTGTGTGCATACACATGTGTGTGACCCCCTCCCCCCTTACCTCCATCAGCATAATGAGGCCCATGAAGAAGGAGATGACGACCACACCTAACAAGAAGAGCTCCCTGCGGTTTTTACGTCTGAACACAGCAGGGTACATGTCGACTATCGCAGTCACAAGGCTCTCGACACACACAAACTGATGGGAAGGTGGTTAGAGGGATGAGGAAAAACAAGGGGAGAGAGGTAAACACAGGACAATGATTAAATCTCTGTCTGTCCGCTGTAATAAAGGAAAGACTTGCCCTGCTGACTCAGTTTACACAAACTACATTTCCAAGCCACCATTGTTGGAGGAAGTATTCAGATCCTTTTCCTTATTTTTTATACTATAAGTATAAGTAAAAATCCTGCATACATTTTTTTAATGATGTGAAAGTATATAAGTACAATAAGGAAAATTGACTAAGTTCTAAGTATTAAGTATAAAAAGTAAAAAAACTCAATGCAGAAAAATGTGTAATCAATCAAAAAAATCAAAACGCAGCAAATCTTGATATTTGTCAAGCTGAAACCATGAAAAATGACTTAAACAATCATCAAAATAGTTACCGATTCATGTTCTGTCAATTGATCAATAGATTAATTGTTTTAGCTGCACTTGTACACTTGCATAAGTTTTGTGTGCAAAAATCGTAATTTGTAAAGTAACTAGTAACTAAAAGTCTAACTCTAAAAATGTAACTGAGTAAAAAAGTACAATGTTTCCGTGTGAAGTGTAGTGGAGTATAATCAGAAAGCGTTCCTCACATTTGTACTTAAGTACAGTGCTTACTTAATGTGACTATATGTAACTTTCAGTTTGTGTTGATTGTAGCAGCCACTTTGGACAAAAGCTGTAGTGTTTTGACCACACCTGCTGTCAAAAATATCTTTTCTTTACGATGTTTTATTACTCACTGTAGATTACTGTGTTAGCATTACCTGGAGGTCATATATAGCAATGAATATTTTGCTTAGACAGAAAATCATTAATTTACAATAAGAGAATATGTTGCAGATGCACCGTTGCATTTCAAGTGCTGCATACGGTAATTTACCCTATTCTGTATGCATTGTGAGCTAAACCGGGCATCACTGTCACTGTGTCACGAGACAAATCAGTAAGAGATTGTTGTAGCAACCAACGTAGAAATAACTTAATTTGCACATTTCATGAAACACACAGGCACTTTACACAAGTATAGGGGGACAAGGGAAAAGAAAATAGCAGGCTAACTCAGGCCAATTAAATTCAGGCATAACTACAGCAGATAACTAATAAGAAATAAAATAAAAATACAATCAGGCCTATATAAAGAAATCTCCTGCTACCTTTTATCTGCATACTCACTATCACAGGCTTTTCCGGTGTTCAGCCAAAATCTGTGACCCGTCAGAATGTGTGCTCTGTAGCGGCGTCTATTTGCTGTAAATCATTCTGTGACTTTGTGAGAAAAAATCGGACCCGGGGCTGAGGCATTAATAAAAACTATATAAAAATAGCGTTCTTTTTACTGTTAGTCTCGGTTGCTGTTGCAGGTCATTTATGATCATCAGATTGAACATTACACAGTTTCAGAAATGTGTAAAAGTTACATATAGTCACTTTAAAATACTTAGTTACATTTCACCACTGCGAGTCACACAAGAGCAAAAGAAATGTATCAGAAAAAAAGTCTTTTTTTTCAAGTTTGTCATGTGAAATGTGTGTTATTTCGTAAAGATAAAATCAAACCACACCGAATTTGTTGTGTAATCAGTGTCCTTGTGGAAAACAAAAAGTGTTCATTAACTAAGGAACCAACCTGGCTGTCAAGCCCCAGAAAAACAATCATGATGAAGAAGAGGGCGGCCCACAGAGGAGAGAAAGGCATCATGCTCACAGCTCGGGGGTAAGCTATGAAGGCCAGGCCAGGACCTGCAGTCACGAGTAAAAAAAACGTAGACTGGAGGATATGCAGCATGAACAGATTATTTTTGCTATTCTATTGCCATTTATTTTTCTTGAAGCCTCGGATACAGTTGATAAAGAGCCTCACCAGATTCTGCCACCTCTGAGATGGGAACATTCTGTTCAAATGACATGAAACCCAGGATGGAGAAGATTGCAAAGCCTGCCACAAAACTGGTGCCACTGTTCAGAAAGCACAACGCCAGGCAATCTCTGCAACAGACAGCAAACATTTCACAGGGATTCATTTCAGCAACGTTTTCCAACATCATTGAGCTACAAATTCAAACAGGTGATCACATGAATCACAGCTGATGAGGAAGTTGGTGTTAATGATGACAACATATCAAGCACCAATTTTTAGTTTCATATCAGACTTTTTTCCACGTTGAAGCATGGAAACATGTATGTATGAATGTAAAAACATAACACAAGTAGCATATAGACATAGGTAAAAGTGCATAAATCACATTAAAACACATTAGCATTTAAGCACTGACAGAAGCACAAAGCACATACAGAAACACTACTTGTAGCATTAGCACTAGTATCTGAGCAAGCAATCAAGTGTGCATATAAAGGTATAGTAAGTAATGCTAGTCCAATACAATGTGTGAAATTCAGTGAATATCTCCTCACTGTCACCTATTAGCTCTCTATTTTCGAGTGCTGAAAAAAACTTGGTATTAATACACAGCCCTGGCTGACAGGGGAGTGCAAAAAAATCGATTCACATTCGTATCGTGATTCTAGCTCTACAGATTCAAAATCGATTCATAGAATTCCAAAAATTGATTCGCGTTTTATTTTTAATATTATTTATTTATTTATTCTCGTTTTGTAACAGTGTTTATACTATTGCATGGGAAAAGTAATTACATCTACATAATGTGAATTCTTTTTTTATCGTTTGGAATCGAAAATTAATTTTGAATCGAATCTTGAGCCTAAAAATAGATTCCAAATTGAATCATGACATTTTCAGAATGGTGCACCCCTACTGGCTGTGTAAGTAGAACACAAACCACTATTCCAGCCAATCGGCAGCAGGCAGGGCTGGTTGATGGTAGTGGGGGAGGCAGCATGTGGATATGCTGGCCAGGCCAGCCCAAGTCTATTTTCACAGAATTGCTTACTGCACCTTTAACAAATGACATACCTGTAACAGTTATTGTTGTATTTGTTGTAGCTTCCCAGAGCAGTCAGCGACCCTAAACAGATGGCATAGGAGAAGAAGATCTGGGTGCCAGCATCCATCCACACCTTACACAAAAGACAAATTAAAAGAATAATAACAAACCACTGTAACTAAAGTAATGCTAAATTATATGTAGACATACAGTACAGTACTTAGGTTGATGTATATGTAGTGTTTACATAATCCACAGGAATTCATGTACACATTCATTATAACTGACTAGTAGTTAAAAGTATATTATTGGTCTGAACTTTGTTAAACGGACCAAGCTTCTATACATATAGAGAGTGCAGGATCTGTAACGGCAGTCGCTGACTGTCTGTCTGTCTCAGTGGCTGCTCAGTCCTGGTAGAGCTCGTGTTTACAGTCCCAGTGGTGTCCTGACCCTGCATTCAGTCCTCTACCATGGAGAGCAGATGGACCCAGCAGAAACTAGGCTCCCCAGCAGAGAACCACGGGATACCTGCACCTGGTGCGCCCTCACACACACAGGGATCACTACATCTTCTACAGTCCCTCATAGGAAGATTTGTGGTTTTGTGTAATGGATGTGGATCTGCATTGTGGCTTTCATTTTAAGATGACATTGTTGTACCTGTGGGTCTGCCAGTCGTCCCAGGTCTGGATAAAGGTAGAACTGGATTCCGATCCCAGCTCCAGGCAGCGTGAGCCCTCTGACCAACAGCACAATTAGCATCAGATAGGGGAAGGTCGCAGTGAAGTAGACCACCTATTTAGACACATACACACACATATAGCAATGTTTAATATGTAAACAAATAAAGGAACATGCTTAATTGAAAAAATAAATACCAGATGTCATGATGAAAGTGCTTTGGTGCAAAAGAAAAATCATAAATAAAAAGATTCAGCAGGTCACCCACCTTTCCCGTGGATTTCACCCCCTTCCAGATGCAGAAGTAGCACATGACCCATGCGATGAACAGACACAGGGCCAGGTCCCAGTTCAATGAGCCCATGTGGTCAAGGCCTGGGGAAATCCTTAATGCTCTTCTCCTGCAGAGACAGGGAAAGAAACATACATCATTGTCATTTTCACAACAGTAACGCATCACCAAGAGGAGGTAAGGCGGTCTGAAAACTCACTCCCAGAACTCGATGACAGGAGAGGTGGCATTTAGATGCATCATTTGGTTGACTGAGGTGTTTCTTCTCTGAAACTCCATACAGTTTTCTGGGCGGGGGGCAAAATGTAGAATTCTTAGAAATATAAAAACATTGGTGGAACATCTTGTGTATTTTGAAGTGCATTTGTTACCTGTGTTCCATGTGTTATTACAGGACGACCAGGCCAGTTCCGAGGAGAAGGAGAAGTACAGGTAGAAAATCCCCCAGGCCAGAACAATGATGTAGTAGAAGTTCAACAGAGTCACTATCACCTGGGTGCCATAGCCAAGACCTGCAGAATAATCAATACAAATAATCAGTAACACTTATTATAACATACATTTTGAATATAGAAGGTATTGAAAAATTAGCTCAAAGGAATATTCCACCAAATATACCATCTTCCCTGTCTCAGTGAGCACTCAGTTTTTTTTTTTACCATGACATGGCTTCATAACATTTGCCTAAATGATGCATGCTTTCACAGGATCCCACAGTGGCTTCGCTCTCCATGGTGATACACTTGTCCTACCTACCTTCAAACAGGGGACTGATTTTTCTCCAGCAGGTAATGCCTCCCTCGCTGGTGTACTGGCCTAGGGCTATCTCCAGGAAGAAGACGGGAACACCACAGGTGAACAGGAAGATCATGTAGGGGATGAGGAATGCACCTGAGTTGAAAAAGAGAAAATGATTTAGGGTTAAAGCTTGTCATAATGATAACAATAACAATAATAATAAGATTATTTTTTGTTTTTATAGCGACTTTCATGAAACATTTTACAGAATTATTGTGGCTAAGCTAAAGGAGATTATAGGCTGTGCTAAACAGGTGGAGTTTCAGGAGTGTCCAGGCATGTAGCATTTCAGATATCTGCAGGGAGGGTGTTCCAGAGGGGACACTAAAGGCTCTGTCTCCAAAGGTATAGAGTCTGGTGTGGGGAATGGAGAGCAGGCCAGCATCTGAGGACTGCAGGTTTCAGGGTGGGGTGCATGGGTGTACACTTTCTGTTGTTGTTACTGTGTTTTAGAGGCCACATGATGTCACAAAAAATGGTAAAAAGTGTCAACTATCTTTGTCCAGATTCAGTCCCGGTCACTGGTACTGCATGTTGAGTAACATTAAGAGTTTCTAATTCCACCCGTGGCACGTCTTAGGACTTTGTGGGAAATCAGAGCATCTGCAGGACATGGGATCAGAGGTAAACTCTTAACACAACCCAGGGCTTTCTTGCACTGCTACAAATGTGGACCCAATTACAGAGCACAGCTCCAATATTTAGAGTCAGTCTGCTCAAATATGGCCAAATCGTCCTAAAGTCCAAGTTAAGTCCCCTATGTCCTATCCTGCAGAAATATGCAAATCTTAAAGAAACTACAAGATACAAGATAACATAATAATGATTCATGGAGAAAGTTTCTCCCTTTACCTTCTTTCTTCCATTCTTGGATTACCTATTATCAATAAAATATTACCTATTACATGTTGCTTATGTTTCCTGTCTCTAACTTCATGTGCTGCCACTGGTGGCACCAGATTGCCTTTTAATTATTCAGATTTCAAGCAAACCAAACCTGGTTTGGACAATCCTATAATACAAGTAAGTAAGATCAAGTGTAGATGATGTAGTATTTCATGTAAAATAATTAACAATTTTACTCAGGATATGAAAGAAAACATGCCTTAAACAAACTACAACTAGAAACTAAATTGATCTGAAATTGCATTACAACAAAAATAGAATATGCACTAAAAGGCATGAAGTACTGCAAGAAGACATTAAAAAGATACTGAAAAATAAAGTTTCTTTAATGCTTTTTTCTTTAGATGTAGACCTGAGCCACTGCCACTCTCTTTTGGGATTTTGTGTTGATGTCCCGTCGGGTGGCCAAGTATGTTTGCTGTGCTCAGATTTCCGCCTCTCTGCAGGGACAGCCGCTGTGAGCAAGGAGCAACAACAGCTGCCTGACCCCACTCAGCCCTGAACCCTGACCCTGCCACCCCATGGAGGGAGAAAGAGCAGCGTCCGATTTAGCACCTACACAAGCATGCCCAAAAGCAAACAGGGTCTGATTCTGTTAATTGTGAGTCTTTGAATATATCTGTTTTTACTTCTTTCACCTGAGCTCAAGTAAGTCTAAGATTGAATTATGCTTCTGAAACAAGTACTCAGGTGCTCTGTAATGCCATATATGTGGGTTTTGCACATATTTACTCTGAGTTCACTTTAATGTCAACTGTCATGACGCGCGTCTACTCATTTAGTGCATGTACAAAAAATAACTCCATGGTTTACTGTAAAAGTGCACTAGAGAAGTATTGAACTTTTTAAGCATTTATAATGTCATAGAAATCTGCAAAAGAAACTAAGGCACATACATTAACTCCTTTCTCCATCCACACAGCTCCTCTTCCACTCACCTCCTCCATTTTTGTAGCAGAGGTACGGAAGCGCCACATGTTGCCCAGGCCAATGATGGATCCGGCAACTGAAAGAATAAACTCTATCTTGTTGCTCCACTGGCCCCGTTCCTCCATCTTCTCGTTCAAAGAGGGTGTCTGGTCCTTGGCTTGACAGATGCCATTGGGGAGGCCCACTTTGGCTGCATCGTCTACAAAAAAGACAGAGAAGATGTGGATTGCAGCGGGTTAGAGAGGCTAGTTGGTGTTGAGTTAGAGTTGTTTTCTCTGCATGTAGTAACAGTCAAGATGCCCTAAACCAAGAAACCAAAGACAGTTGCAGGGTGGGTAACAGTGGAAAAATATAGTTTTTACGATGCACCAATAAGATTCTCTTTTCTTTAATTTGTGTGAAAAATCACACAAATTAAAGAATACATTATAGCTTTGTAGCCATTATAAATTGTATCCATTTTAGCCAAGTGCAATGTCATTTTTATCCATACTTTAAACACAAATACAGTATTTAAATCATTGAACAAAATGACTTTAAATCTAGTCTAAATTGCACTGTAAATCTCTAGATAATCAATTAGCAAAATGACCAATCCCCTTACCTTTCATTGCCATGTCACCTGATCTTGTGTGTATAACTCTTGTGTCAAGGCTGAAGCATTCTCTAGAGGTTTATGTGTAAATGCTCAAGTTTTAGGACTTTAACAGGACGGGAGTGAGGGGTGGGGGGTTGTAATGCTACACTTAGGCCAGCCTCTTTCTTTCTTTCTTTCCTTCCGTCCCTTTGCCTGCCCCTTTCAGAGCAAAGTACATAATCTACCATGACTCCATGCTTAAAATAAGGTGCAACTGAAGAGGCAAATAGGATGACATCTGAGCAGTCAGTAATGTATTGGGTCCATTTCTGCTGCAGTGGACTACCTCAGCTGTAAAAAGTGTACTACAGTTAGTTTTTTTTTTTTTTTTAATTTAGGCATATAAAAAATAAAATGATTTGTCCCATTGTATGAGAAAAGCACCCAAATAATAAGGTTTAGATTTTGGGTTCTATGCATTTCCTGTCTGCAGTGCAGGAAGTACGTCTCAATTTCATGTCTGAGGTTAAGGTTTCCCTAGTTGAAATCAATTACACATTAAAGCGTTAACTATTTGAAGGAAGAAGCTCATGTTTAAGTCCAAAAAAGTAATACATATGCATTACATGTTGCCATGTAAGCAGTGCAATAGTTTGCTATAAATTGATGGTTATTATATAAGGCCAAAATTTAAGTTTCAGTCATAAATTCCACTCTCAGGCAGAACAAAACAAACAGCGGGTGACGAAGACGTAATTTTAGCATGAGACGACAGAACACATTATGCAATTAATTATGTTCCATTACCAGCAATTAAGTTGATGTCTTGCAGCCCCTTGTGATTGCATATTTCTAACCCTGCAGTCAGCACAGGGACAGAGGTCAGCGACTCAGACGGTCCTGTCTCTACACATTTAGATATCCATGTCTAAATCCTATAACATTGTTGTTTTTTTACCACCTGGAAAAACTGGAGTACCATTTTGGAAAATCACAGATTTCAAAATAAAAAATAAGTGGAATAAAAAAAACACAAAAAAAACAAGATCATCTGTCATTCTGTTTGACACAAAACTATTTTTTACACACTGCTTAAAACTAAGAGGAAAACACACATGTAACATGGAATTCAACCTTCTAATCTTCATACCAGAGCTCCACAACATGCCAACACACCTCAACACACAACTCTCCTCTAATTGAGCTTAATGAGTAACACAGGAAATGTGAAGATTAACTTACAACCACAAATCAGCCTCTTGATGACATGGCCTTAAGTCACTGCTGGGCCTTTCAGAATTCCACCTATCAATCATCCTGACATTTCAGCCATATTAAGGACACAAAAGCTAGATTTGATTGATTTACTGTTAAGGAAAAACTCAGGAGCACCACAACTCGTGTCACATACGTGAAGAAGGTTTGGGCACACACACTTACACAGGAGCACTCAATGGAATCCCAAATGATGAGAAAATTAAGGCAGGCAGTAATGTTTAACCACAATGTGCTACCGTGTCCTGCTGTCCCCAACTCTCTCAAGTTCCTGTCTTCCTTTAGGTGCATTTCAACGTAGTGTTTCGTTCATATTTCGGGTGCTGAAAACACATAGGCTTGAACCAAATTCCTCAGCAAAAACAGATTGTGTGTTATTTGTTTACTTCCTCCTTAGCAGCATGAGACAGCACTGTTATTGTACAGCTGTTACATCTTCAGGAAACTATGGAAACAGAGTTAAACCTGCTCTTCTGCCTGGACAGGTTATGAGGTTATGTTTGACACTGACCTGAATGAGATTGGGATACCACTGTCGCTTGAGGACGCAGGGTGGAAATCACACTACATTTAGTACCCGCTTTGTTAATTTTTATATATCCATAAAATCACACTTTAAATATTTTATTTTTGCTTAGATCTGTTTGTGAGATGTTTTGTTATTCTGTTTGTATATGAAATGTTAAAGAAAAGAAATAGACAATGCAATTTTCAATCATTTGACTAGGAATTGTTTATTAAAGGTGAGAAAACAAAACAAAAAAAGCCACAATCCATTTGTTTAAATGCTTAAAAGTATGTACATTATAAATAATTCCACTACATTACAACCATTTGTGTTTTTTTAGTCTGGAGTCCTACATATTGAGAGGTTACTGTCTGAAGGGCCAGGCAGAGGGCAGAGGGGGGAGATTCAGGATGTCCAGTAAAACACGACAGGGGACACATTATTTGCTTGTCTGCACCGAATACAACAGCTGGAGAAAGTGGGTGTTTGTTTGATTGAAGGTAAGTATACCAAAGATGTGTTAGTGTTCAGGGGGAAAGCCCAGAAGTAGCTAGTGGATGTATTTTTTAGACCTAAAACTGCTGAGGGAAGACTAAGTCATGTGTGTGTGTACTAACAACCTTTTAAACAGATCTTAGCGCTCAGAGAGAGAACATGTCATTGCTGAAGCCACATGGTGACAGTAGGACTCTTCTCTTCTTCTTTCTTGTGCTCTATAATCCAGGCAGTTACAGATAGGCACCCTTTTCTTCCAAGCTTATTCATAAAAGGGCTATTTTTTCCCCTCAGATACTGTACAGTCTTACAGCTTGAGAGGTTGAAACACTAGCCTGGATACTAGGTTTTGTGTTCATTGTTTGAGGTACAGTATTCAAACTCAGTCCTAGGCTGTTTTTTTGTAAGCGCTAACTGCCCTGCTGAGGCTCTTGCTGCTGCTGCTGATGATGATGATGTGAAGCTGCTGGGTTCAGATGAGAGACGGAGGACGGGTGAGACCACGAGGCCACGACAGACGATGACGGCAGACTCTGCATGCTGCACATCGATGTCGACAGCACTATACGCTCTCCTCTGCCACCTCCTCCACAGTAATGGCTCCGCCGCCCGCCCCAGCAGCCTTCCGGGAGCAGTCCACGCAGATGTAGTCTTCGTTCTCAGCCATTTCACAGGACACGCCCACACACACCTGGTGGAACCACTCGTCACAGCCGCCGTCGCACTGCACCCAGTCCACCTGGAATACACACACAGACAAATGCGTCTCAGAGTGTAAGTGAGGATTCACACAGACAAGGACATTTATATTTTTGAAAATAAAAGTTAAGTTAGCCTTTGCAGATTTCCGGTGTCATCGATGCGGACTAGTGGACGAGGCTAATCTGGTTTGACTTTATGCTAATCGATTGAACTCGAATTTATCTGACACCTTCTGGCATTTAAAAAGTAGCCTACATTACCAGCCTGTGCCGAGGCATCACGGCACTAAATCCAACTTGGATTGCAAGCAGTGTCGGGCAGTAGCTTAGCTCTTTTATTGATCATGTTGTACAGTAGCATTCAGTTTCCCAGAGTATTCTAAAGCTCAAGCACAGGTTTCTGCTGCGGTCTGAAATAAAACTGCTGGCCGCCCAGTGCTACCCATGGTGTTAAAATTCTGTATACCAGCCCAGTATGGTGTTTGAAATCAAACCGGTTTGAGAAAATTTTGTTTGAGACCTGTTTCTGTCTAAGGACCAAACGAGATCTGGCAATATAGTAATAAAATTACAGAAATGTAACTTTTAATCCATCCACACACAATCACTGTGGAGACAGGAAGTGTGTACCGTTTCATACCATTGGCGCTGTTTGAAATGCACTCTCTCTTTAACATAACCACAGCCAAACACTGATTAACTGTAGATGAGTTTGGGTTTCTCACACCAATGTCGAGTACAGTACTGAATGATTGTAGAATTAAAAAAAACATTGGGCTGCTTGAGCATAATCAATATCTTAAAAATCCTTCTCCAACTCCTCAGCTTCTCTTCATACGCATCTCCTCCTCTGACTGGTATACATAGATTTAATTTAGTTTTAGATTTAGTGGGGGGGGGAATCCTAAACCTTAAAGGAAAAACACAGCAATAACACCTCACAACTTCAGGTGTAGTTGACCTAGTTTAGTTTAATTTGTATGGGAACACATTTAATCATTTTGATCTCTGGGGGTGTTGGTTGGACAGACCTACCCTCACTGCTAAAAAGAAATCCTAAAGGAAACACTGACTTATAATTAGTTGCAGCAGTTTTTGACTTGTTTCAATGTGTCAATATTAGATAATGCTAAGATGGAAACCACCTCGTGACCTTTCCATCCATGCATAGACCCTTTCTTTCTTGGATGTGGTCTATATGGAACTCTTTATGGCACGCATTCATGAAGCGCCAGGAAAAACCCTGGACACTTAGCGCAACGTCGCTGACTCCTTGAGGGCTACAGCCCAGACCTCAACCTGCACATGTGATTGGTTCTTTGTCTTGGGTCTGTCTATGAGTGTCTGTTTATGTATGTGTTTGTGTTTCAGCATGTGTTGTTTTGTCTCCCTCCCAGCTTTCTTCTATGTGTTTTTTTTTTTGGCTGTGGGACGCATTCTGATGTCTAGTATATTGTTTGTGGTTGTTTATATCTGTTGATAAATTATTTATTTAAAAAAAAAATAAGATAATGCTGAGATAATAATCACATGAATTTAGTCCATATTTGTAGTTAATACATGTCTTTAAATTAATATTCAAAAAATATTTTAAAACATATACTGTATAAGTTTGAGTTTTGAAAAGGTGCACAATCACACGGTGGCCTTTGGCCTCTGTTAATTGCTAAACCGTAGCTGAAGAACTGAAAGAGGCCAATGTCCTCACCTTATCTTTACAGGGTCTCTGGCAATTCTTGGCAGCGCACACAGCATTCTCGTCATTGGAGTCTTCAGCCCCGGACCAGTCATACTTGGAAGGAATGTCAAGAATCTTCTTCTCCTTCCTCTTCTCCAGCCCATCCCTGATGGCCTCCGCCTTGGCAGCTGCCTTCTCTTTTCTCTTCCTCTCCTTCTCCTCCTTGGCTAACCGCTTGGCCAGCTGCTTCATCTCCCGGTTCTTGTCGAGGTTGAGCTTCAGTTTCTTCTTCTTGGGTTTGCCCCCAAGACCTAGTTCCAGACCCACCCTTTTAAGCTCTTTGGACTTTGTTGGTCGCATTTCACCCATTGTTGAAGCTCCCCCGGTAGCGGCGGCGGCAGCCATCAGCATGTGGTGGTGCTCTGCTCTTTCCAACTTCCGTTTCCGCTTCTTCTCTGAATCTTTCAGCTTGAGTTTCAGAGGCTTCTCCATCAGAGAGTCGTCGGGCTGTAGAGAAGGAAAGAAAGATGAAAAGACAATAACTGTTTCCATTTCTAATTCTGTAGTTATTGCAGGCTTGTTTTCCCCTAATTTGACCTGTATCAATGCATCTATTCCCAAAACTCTTCATCAGAACCAACCAGATTTATTCAAACCCAAACCACAATGTTTAGTCACTACATAGCTATTGCTAAAGGGTCCAGCTGCGCAATCAGGTTGCATAATGGAGGACCTCCCTACCTCCATTACCTGCAGGAATCTTTCCTCAGAGGGGGGTTGCGTGGCCTGTAGGATTCTCCAGATGTGCTGGGTCTCATCCAGGGACACCTCCAGCAGGTCTCCCAGCATCATCAGCTCCTCCAGCTGGGCCTTAGCCTGAGGGGACAGCTCGAGCACTGGTGGCTCCAGGCTGCGAGGTACCAGAGGGGTCTTCCTGGGCTGCTTTCTGGGTGTGCTCATGTCTGAAATGTTAATATTTCAAGTGTGAGATGATGAAGGCCCATATTTCATTACAAGTGTTCAAAAAGTCAAAGTCAAAGTATCTTTATTAGTCTCGTGAAGGAGAAATTTGTTTTGGACACAGAGAGAAATTGTTGCAAGAGATACAACAAAGACACATAACAAGCACAGGATTCAAAAATTGAAAAGACAAATGTACATTAAAAATAAAAGCTGTCCTTGAATCATTTGTGCATGAAAACAACACAGGATGATGAAGGGCTATGATGGGTAGGCAGACTCAAAGCAACAGAAGTAATCGTAGTGAATGTGGCCTCACTTTGTACACAGGACTTGGAAGCTGAGGAGTAGGCATGTTCGGCGCAGAAGGAGGGCGTGGCAGCCGGCCACATGTGACTGACCACCTCCTCAGACTTAACAGGAATCTCCTCATCACAGAACAGGTAGGGCTTCACCTCGCCTGGGTCCTGGAACAAAGCAGACACCAACAGGGAAGAATCGCAAAAAAATCCTGCTTGCTCATAGGCGGCTTGAACAGCATTACTTGCCTCACATACCTTCATGTCATAACCGTAGGTCTCCCTGATGTCCTCGTCTGAGTCCGTCTCCTCGTCATCGTAGTCTACGGACTGGCGAGGGGATGCAGCTCTGCTGAAACCTGACTGCTGAAAAGTTTGGATGTGGCCCTGAGGAAGGGCAGAAACACACAAGCCAAAAATCAGGTGAAAGGATGTTTTCATGGTCTGTGTATATAGTCCTTTTTTCCAGTCATACAGTGCCTGACATGTGTCAGGTGCACAAGAGCAAAATGCCAAAAAAGCATAGATGCCTCTGTTTTCCTTTTACAATAGGTTACTAAATAAAAAAAGACAAAAGCTTTGCCGGACACATTCAAAAGGCGTAATTAAATAATAAAATATGTAAAAATAAGATAAAGGTTCTGTATGTTTATTACATCTATGAGAAATCAGACTGTCATCTGCCGCCTGTAATTCCCTGCATTGTTTTCGCATTTTAGAATGTCAATCTAGTCTTGGAGTCTTTTTCATAATTACACATTAGTGCCCTCTTCTGGTGCACTCCATTTTTACAGCCAAAGCTCCAATGGGAAACCACAATAATTACAATATGCAAAACAGGATTCCTAGAGTCTCACTGATGTTACTGTATTAGAACACAAATGAGACTAATGTAAAATCATTTCAGATGACATGCAAAAGTACCTGCAAGTCCGGGTTGGCGGCAGCTTTCTGCAGCTCGGCGTTGATGATCTTCTCAGTTTTCTCCCTCGCAGCTTGCTCCACCATGCGCTGGCTCAGCACAGACAGCTTTGCCAGGGCTGAGGACAGCTCCTCCGTGGCCAGAGATTGACGTGCACGGTCCTGGTGGGACAGTTAGACTAGTGTGAGGATGGGCATTTGGTAGGGAACAAAAGCAAACCATGGAAATTAAGTGTTCAAAATAAAGCAGATGATGGTTGTAAACTAAGTTAATATAGGTAATTCCACACATACCTGCCAGCTCATTGCCCTCTCTGTCAAACACTGGAGGGCTTCTCCTTCTGGAAGACCCACCGGCAGCTTCTGCAGCGACACCAACAGCGACAGGATGGTCTCTAATCTCGGCCTCCTCGACCGCTGACACAACGGACACAGGAATTTGGAGTCTTTGCTATTGCTCTGCCAACCCACACCAGCTTTCTTTTGAGATCCCGTCTTAGGCAGAGGCACGCAAGCTCCGTGGAACCAGTCCTTACAAAGCTCACACTGCAACATGAAGCCGCTGGCCGTCTTTCGACACAGGCAGAACTTGACCTCCTCGATGCGGTCTGCCATGGCCATCTTGGCTAAATTGGCAGCCCGGAGTGAGTGGATAGCCTCCACTTCTTTCTGCTCTTTGGATTTGAAGGCTGCTACGACGGTGGAAGGATCTCGCACCTCTTCGAGGCTCTCCTCCAGGTCGCTCAGGGCGTCGGGGTCAAAGCCTCCTCTCTCCTTCTCCATGAGCTCCTTGACGCGTTTCCTTTTGCTCTTGCTGTTGCCGTAGACGCCGATGTCCACGCGAGGACTGAGGACCTAACAGAAGAAGAGCACAAGAATAGCAAGAATATTAAAATAAAAATTCATTCTTAGAGGAGACAAGGCATACTCCCCAAACCTTGATGTTACATCTCCACAGCACTTACATCGCACTTAATCGCCTTTAAGTGCACAAATACAACTGCAACTACAGATTCTTTTTATTATCGATTAATCTGTCAATTATTTTCTCAATTAATCGATTAGTTGTTTGGTCAATAAAATCTCCAAAAATGGTGAAAAAAAGTCAATCAGTGTTTTCCAAAGCCCAAGATAACGTCTTGAAATGTCTTTTTTTGTCTTCAAATCAAATATATTCAGTTTACTGGAGTGAAGAAACTAGAAAATGTTCACCAATAGAAAGCTGGAATCAGAGAATCTCAAACTGATTAATCAAAATAGTTGGTGATTAATTTAATAGTTGACAACTAATCGATTAATCATTCCAGAGCATGATATATGCAGTTTTAACTAAAATCTTATGATTGATACATCTGAGAGACAAGCATCAGATCAACCGTTTTCATAGTGGCCCACCTGGAGTAATGTGTATGTGGAGTTCTTCTTGAGAAAGGTGCGACCAGTCCTCTCCCTCCAGGCTCGAGCTGCAGCCACCTGAGAGTCCACCTGGGCCAGTGGATCAAGCCGGACAGGGATGGAGCGACCCCTGGCCAGCAGGCTCTCCAGCTGCTCCAGGTAAGCGTAGCTACTGCCACTCTGTGTGAGGTGGGTACACAGAAGAGAGATTAGAGACATTTTTTGCCAATGCCTTTTTCAGAGCAATGAGATACAGGTTAAGACTCAATCAACAAAAAAGAGGACATGTGGCTTTAGATAAGGGTTAAAAGGACTTCTGAAGGATGTAGTGTACACATAGACAGTACCTGAATGGCTTCCACCTTAGATGTCCACTCCTTGGCCTTCTGTAGGGCCTCTCGGAGGGCCAAAATATTAGGTAGGTATGCTGGGATGTTCCTAGCTTCCAGCACAATGCTCTCCAAGGTAACCATGCTGTGTCGAGGCCTTGGGTTATGAAACGGCAGATGGGCAAGGGATGATTAAGTATGACTCAACTAATAATTAACTAAATTTCTGTAAGTAGCAGCAATTGATGTCTCCAATACGGTTATTAAAAGTAAATGGTGAACAGCACACAAGTCACCATGAATGTGTCTGTACGCATTTGGAACCGTGCAACCTTACCTGGCCTGTAGGCAGGCGCGGGCCTTATCCTCCCATCTCTCTGAGACAGTGAGGATCTCTTGCAGCTCGGCCATGGCCTTCTCCACAGCGTGGTGGGGAGCCAGGCCCACCCCAGAGTCTATCAACCGCTTCATCAGCTCCAGGGTGACGCGGTGAGGCTCGGCCAGGGTGACGCGCACCTGGGATACGAGGACAATGGTACGTGTTACATGAGGCAGAAAATAACAATCCTTTCACTAAAGCACTATCACTTTTTTAATGTCATCACAATATCAACTGGCTATATAAACACATCACAAAAGGCTTCGACCTATCACGAAAGAACAAGAGATTTGTGTGTATCAAAAGAAAATGATCAGTAAAAAAACCTTTTTTAGTTCAGGATTAGGGTGGGTGCCTTTAATATTCCACTCAATGTTCAATTTGTTCAATCAAAAAATGTTGGAGATGATTTCCTTTTTGTTTTAAATTCAACAAGTAATTTGTTTTATTTTAGTAGAATACTGAAAGCAGCAGAAATGCAAAACTGAATACACTTTAATACCTTTTTACTTATCGCAAGTAATATCGTTTTTGCAATATTCAACAACATTATTGCAAATTGCATTTTCTCCTCATATTGTGCAGCACTAGTTTGTGGGTGTTGTAGGAGCCCACCTCATCAAGCCAGCGGGCCTGCTGGAGCTCCTGTTTCAGTCGGGGCAGCTCTGGCAGCTCTACATCCAGGCCACTGCCCAGGTCCAGCAGTGCCTGCAGTTTGGAGGAGTCAGGCATCTCGTCTGACAGTGCCACCTGGGCTCGCTCGTGGAAGTCCTCCACATTCTCCAGTAACTCCTGGAGGAAGGTGACAGACACAAAAGGAGTGAGGGAAAGGAATGAAAAGTGAGGTAGAAGTTTTAGCAGTAAGTGAATAGTATTAATGGTGAATGATGCGAGTGTATAGGAGGAATAGGGAAAAGAGGGAAGAGATTAAAAAAAAAGGAATTGAGGTGTGAACTGGATTTCATCAATAACTGCGGGTAAGCCATGGGGCAAGCACAAAGGCATAGAGAGGACTCACTTTGACTTGTCGTGCTTGGCTGATGATGCAGGGCAGCCTATACAGCTGATCCACAAAGGCCTTGAGCTCATCCACTGTCAGTTTGGTACGGTTACGACTGCTCTCTGAACGCAAACGGCTGCTGCAGACACACGTGGAAAATGAGTTATGGTTCAGTTCCCGTTTGTACCTGATCAGATACAGCATTGATTTGCAAATGGAAATTTCTTTCCATGTATGCTAGGTTATCAGTTAATTGCTTTTCTGTTGAATTACATTAAAGCTTCGTCATCTATGTCCACTGACCTGTGCCGTTGCTTGCGACTGAGCAGTAGCTGAGCGACAGAGGAGCATGTCTCGGCCTCTTTGACCATCTCCCTCAGGCGACGGAACAAAGCTTTCTCAGGATACTTCCTGTCCTCTGCATCCTCCAGCAAAACCTTGAGCTCAATAAGATCTATGAGACACAAAACAATCATGCATTGGCACAAAGAGATGTGCAACATGTACATATCTTGTAATAGTATCAACGTATAAAACCTTTCTTGTTTTTCTGGTCGGCAGCCAAGGCCTCTGTGACCCTCTTTGCCCACGTGTCATAAGACTGAGCCCGTGTCTTGACCCCATACAGCATGGACGGAAACTCCTCCAGATCATAGCGATACCTGAAATATATTGTGCGGATATCTACTTGAGAATATGATGTATGTTGTCAAGCAAATGTCGAGGCCATAACAAATTAGATTTCTTGACCATCTGCTGTACATGGTTGTGTTTAGTACTGTACTTAAACAACAGGTCTCTTACCGAAGACACTTGCTGCCGAGTGGACAGTCACAGAGATCTGCTGCATGGGTCAAACAGACCAGTCGGTCAGGGCTGCAGGAACAGGTCAATGCAGACAGGAAACAGGTTGTCTTGCACTTGTGACACTGGCGCTCATCGTCAGGTAGAAGTTCAAAAACCTCCTGCTCTGAGGACAGCACCCCCTGCAGATAAGGAAGAGAGAAAACTGATGATCACTAAACAACCAGTGACAATATTAAGCTTGCCATTTGAAAGGGACACTAAATAAGCACGAGTTGAGGCTGTTATTAGCTGTATGAAACTACAGGAGGCAAGGCACAGGTTCAAAGCCAGATAACTGCCAATCACCCTCACCTTATACATGCATAAGTTGAGCAAAACAAAGAAGGCATTTACCATTTCTTGGACAGCCTGTCTGAGTTTTGTCTCCTCCTCCATCATTTCTCCCATTTCCTTGAAGACAGCAGCAGCTAGCTCCACATCAAGACTCTCTGGGTCAGAAGCCATTTTGCACAGCAGCTCCTCGTGGGAGAAGACGCAGTAGCGGTGAAGGCGTCGGTAATGGGCCACACACTGACGGCCCATAGGTAACTAGGGAAGGGCATGCGTTAAACATAAAACTGCACATTCATCCCCCCGCAAAAAAAAATTAAAAGTTGTTTGTTCTTTTTAAATGGAAGAAGTATTTGCTTTCCCCTCACCCAGTCAGCGGTGCAGAAGTTAACAGCCTCTGCGAAGTTGTAGCCCTGGTTGAAGCCGCTATGATAGGCCCTGGGGAAGGTCACCACAAACTCCCCTGCACACTGATTGGTCCTGTACACCTGAGGGGGGGAAATAAACACATACATATCACTTATAAATCAACATGGCAAATATCTATTGTAATCATCCAACCCCACAAAAGGCTCAGACTACATACAGGGACACCATGCTCCATGAGGACATTGGGATTCATGATGGTGACCAGTTGATGCAGGAGGTCAGGTTGGGAGTCAAACAGCTCTGGAGCCAACTTTTTCATAACGGCCTCCAGCTTCTCAGCTGCAGAGGCCGGCACGCCGTACCAAGTCTTTGGTTCACCCCTGGAGGAGAGGAATAAATTAACATTAAAAATACTTACATACTCATGTTTTTTTCCAGAGAAACACACAAGTGGAATAAAATAAGGTTAGTTTCTATAATTCAATAATCTTATTTTTTCAAATATCAGCAGTATTCTTTGCTTTTAATAGTGTAATTTCCGTTTCCACCAACATTCATTATGTCAGAATTGAAATTAAGTCTTTTGCGGACATTTTTTTCAGTCTCACCAGTGCAGGAAGTTTATGGAGTAACTCCAGTGGTCCTCGATGTGCCAGCAGAATGAAGAGAAACACATGCCCACATAGAGCCAAGGCACCTTCATACCCGAGATGTCCACATTGATGTGGGTGAGCACCGACTGCTCCAAAACTGGCATGTTATTCAGGTTCCAACCTGAGTTGGCATACTCCTAATAGAAGAGCAAACAAAGTGCTTTCTTTCACTTTAGGACAAACGGCATGTTTTACTTAACCCTTGTCAAAGAGAAAAAGCTTTTAGTGGATCTGTCAGATGGAAGTCTGATGGATATGAGGTGATGTCTATTGAACACAGGGGAATCCCCATCTTGAGTCCTTTACTGGTTATACTGAACCTCTAATAGAAAGTGTACAAAAATAATGAACTGCTCAACGTGATATGCACCTATTACAGAGTCTAAAAGTCATACTCTAAGACAAGATGTGAAAAAATAAAAACCAAGAAAACACTGGAAGAGTTTATGGAAATTAGAGATGGTCCGATACCATTTTTTGCTTCCTGATACCAATTCCGATACTTGAACTTGCGTATCAGCCGATACTGAACAATGATCCAATACCAGCGTGACATATATTTTATTATGTTTTAACAGCTGTATACTACTATCCCTGTATGGGTGTGATTTGATGTGATTTGTGGTCAGCCTGGCTCGGGTTAAACTCTTTGTGAAACATGAACAACCAAAAACAATGAACACTGTAGAACTTTCTATTATTATCCAGTTTGACAGTAAGTCATAACGGAAAAAGAACATATATAAACTACTTTAACGTAGATTTTCTTTAGGGCTCTATTACGTGGTATCAGATCGGTGCATAAACTCCCGTATTTCCCAATACAGAGACCAGCGTTTTAGGCAGTATCGGAGGCAATACTATACTGGTATCAGAACATCTCTAATGGAAATACAAAGTAACGATCTTCTCACCTCCTCATCTCCCATTAGTCTCCTTTTACCGTCCCTGACAGGAAACCCGCTGCCCACCTCCTTGGAACTAATGTCAGCTCCGTACTCTACAATGACATCCTCCTCGATGCTGCTGACCAGGCGCCAGAACTCTTTCTCCACCAACTCTGTGGGAACCATCTGGAGGGCACAAGACGGAAATAATGAAATCCCCTGTATTCTCTCAACAGGGAAAAGCCTGTGAGCAACACATGTAACCTCTAATTGTTAAAGCAGAAAGTGTGACAGCTAGATAATGGAAGGACACCTGTGTAACAGTACACATATTTGAGCTCACTAAAAGGATCTTACATACATGAACAGGCATGTTGAAATAGTCAGACTTGAAGTGGTCAGCCATTTCTCCAAAGCTCTGGAGACTGTACTCCCTCACTGCCTGCTCGAAGCCAAATGCCTCCCTGGGCTTACTGCACTCCTGTGAGGGAAGATGGACCACACTTTTATTATAGTACGAATTTACATCATGTGCATTATGCATAAGAGGGTGAAATGTGTAATAGAACGACAAGGGAATAATAATAACTCTTATCATTTGTTAGTAGGGTTTGGCATTTCAAGCAAAAATACTATTCCAAATTAACTAGATACAGTGAGGGAAAAAAGTATTTGATCCCGTGCTGATTTTGTAAATTTGCCCACTGATACTGATTTAATGGTAGATTTATTTGAACAGTGAGACACAGAATAACAACAAGAAAATCCAGAAAAACGCAGGTGAAAAATTTTATAAATTGATTTGCATTTTAATGAGGGAAATATGTATTTGACCCCCTCTCAATCAGAAAGATTTCTGGCTCCCAGGTGTCTTTTATACAGGTAACGAGATGAGATTAGGAGCACACTCTTAAAGGGAGTGCTCCTAATCTCAGTTTGTTACCTGTATAAAAGACACCTGTCCACAGAAGCAATCAATAAATCATATTCCAAACTCTCCACCATGGCAAAGACCAAAGAGCTCTCCAAGGATATCAGACCTACACAAGTCTGGAATGGGCTACAAGACCATTGCCAAGCAGCTTGGTGAGAAGGTGACAACAGTTGGTGTGATTATTCGCAAATGGAAGAAACACAAAATAACTGTTAGTCTCCCTAGGCCTGGGGCTCCATGCGAGATCTCACCTCGTGGAGTTACAATGATCATGAGAACAGTGAGGAATCAGCCCAGAACTACACGGGAGGATCTTGTCAATGATCTCAAGGCAACTGGGACCATAATCACCAAGAAAACAATTGGTAACACATTACGCCATGAAGGACTGAAATCCTGCAGCGCCCGCAAGGTCCCCCTGCTCAAGAAAGCACATATACATGCCCGTCTGAAGTTTGCCATTGAACATCTGAATGATTCAGGGGACAACTGGGTAAAAGTGTTGTGGTCAGATGAGACCAAAAGGAGTGGCTCAAGAAGAAGCACATTAAGGTCCTGGAGTGGCCTAGCCAGTCTCCAGACCTTATTCCCATAGAAAATCTGTGGAGGGAGCTGAAGGTTGGAGTTGCCAAACGTCAGCCTCGAAACCTTAATGACTTGGAGAAGATCTGCAAAGAGAAGTGGGACAAAATTCCTCCTGAGACGTGTGCAAACCTGGTGGCCAACTACAAGAAACGTCTGACCTCTGTGATTGCCAACAAGGGTTTTTCCACCAATACTAAGCCATGTTTTGCAGAGGGGTCAAATACATATTTCCCTCATTAAAATGCAAATCAATTTATAACATTTGGAATTTTATATGGATTTTTTTGTTGTTATTCTGTCTCTCGCTGTTCAAATAAATCTACCATTAAAATTATAGACTGATCATTTCTTTGTCAGTGGGCAAATGTACCAAATCAGCAGATCAAATACTTTTTTCCCCTCACTTTAACTATTTGGCCATTCTTCGAAGACAACTGTCAGTCATCACATGTTTCTGTAATAATGTAAGATTAATGTGAGAGCAACAATTGAAATTTATACACACACAATAATAAAACAATTTTTAATTAAAAATATTTATTTCTGTATATGCAAATGGAATGATGTACGTGTTTATTTGCATACAGAGCAGGGAAGTGAGATCCGATTACATATGGTCATTCAAGATGCATGTGTAGACGCACAGCTGACGTACTTAGAGCTGTCCACTTGAGATCTGATCACCAAAGACGCATGTAAATGCCAAGTCTAAACAGTCTCAGAGAGACAGAGAGAGAGAGAGAGAGACCCATTCATGATTTTCCCACTGTGTCAATGAACACCTGTATTGTGACTATCAGCCTCGCTATAAACAACAGATTCAAGCTTCAACACATAAACCACGTACAACCGCACTGCACTTCATTTCCTTTTCTTTTTTGAAGACGTTACACGCAAACCTGTTTGACAGCTGTCATCGTCTTTGCATGTTTCTCCTATTTGTACAAAAACATATACCCATTTCACAGCACTGTAGCAAAGGCTATGCTGCCCCCGCACAAAAAAGAACTGAACTGAACGTGGTACACACATTTTACCTGTGCCAAAACAAGGGAAAATCTATCTTTAAAGACAAAACGATAGTCGCTTAAGCTATTCAAATTTTTATAATTTAAAAGTTACTATATGTAACTTTTACACGTTTCTGATACTGTGTAATGTTCCATCTGAAGATCATAAATGACCTGATCACAGAAAAGAAATTAAACGAAAGACCTCTTTTCCTGCTTCCAACGTTAGCTAAATGATTGGATATACCAAACTTACTTTTCTTCACTTTCCTGGAGCACGAGTGCATAGCTGAAAGGAACATCGCAACTGTTACGCATGTCTATCAAAAAGCCATTTGTCAACACTAAATATCAAACAAAAGCCAGACACTATATAGTATTAAGTTGCTGTGAGCTCTAGCCTACATTCACCCCTTCTAACCAGAGGCAGCACATAACGTCATCTCGGAGATTATTTACTTCACAGCGCTGTGCAATGCAAGAAAATCTCAGAGCTGAACCAGGGTTAATTAAGTCTACTGCTAACTTACAACACTAAACACATTACCATTGCCAAAATACCCCCTCAAATCAAATCACCTACTTCACTGTTAACTGTCAAGCCACTAAAACTGTATACAAATTAACACCTCTGCTGAAGTGATAAATTCGGTGGTTGATATGTGCTGATTAGCTCTTATGATGGGTCGGGCAGAAGTTGCATATTACGTGGTTTGGGGTCCTTTTGTAAATCATTTTGGGGCACAATCTCATTTTGATAATACCACAGGCCAAGCAATCGACCCGTTCCAAACAAACACATTTTCAACAGGCACTGGACAATGCCCAGAAAAGACAGAGGAACTCCATTCATTTTTGTCTGATTGTCAAAATGACTTTTGCATGTTCATTTGTACATGTGCTGATATGAAAACATTTTTTTCCTTTCTTCACGAATTTTGATTGGCCAGACAGCGTTCAAGTCTTACCTCAGCAACACATTTAGGGCAGCGCCAGTCCCCCTTGGGCACGTCTTGTAGAGGTGGGATGAGGCAGAAGGTGTGGTAGCTGTCGTCACAACCGTCACACAGCAGGAGCCGGTCCTCCTCATCGCCCCGGCCACACACCAGGCAGAGGTACAGGTCGATCTGGGGGATCAACACCACAGAAAAATACATGGACGGTCACGCACAGATTTTTCCAAGATTTAATAAACCATCAACCAGCAGGCAAATGCCAAACACACTGAAATGACACTCACAAAGTTGACCTCTAGGGTCTCCTTGCGTGGTCTCATTTTAATGGCAAAGGCCTGGGCTTTGAGGTGACGCTGCTTCCTGTTGAATCCGTCATCTAAGTGAAAGGGAAAAGGTGCCGTGTGAGAATAGAAGTTCTCACAGTAACACCGACGATTGATTGCTCAGTGTCTGTCGTGGGTGAAATTACAGGTCAACCAAAAAAGATCCTTACCAGCTGATACAATCTCCAAGCCGACCATCTTGGGACTTGTACCAAAGATCTTTAGGCCTTTTGGCTCCTTGTTTTCCCTCTAGAGAAACACAACAACAGCAGCCTGTGAACCAGAGTAATCCTGCTAAATGAACAGATGTTAGACGGCTTCTTCTTTTCAGATTGCTGCAGGGCTGTTATGTTTTAAAGCAAAAATAAACACACACACACCTCTGCGAGAAGTTATCACATTGTCGGATTATGAGTGAAAGCAGAGCTTCATCCCATCTTGTTTCTCTGTGTCAGTCAGACGTGTGCCTCAATATGAGATACAAAGGGCATAGCGGTGGTTGGAAACTATAATGGGCTGCACAACCTGCATGCTGATTATTGGCTGGGGGTTACACACCCACATGGGGTACAAAGGCTCTTTGTTGATGCCAAAAAACACCATGTACTCACCAAAAAAAATAAAAACAGAATACGCGCAAAGGACAGGGGCTATGTAGATACAGACAACACCACACACTTCTAGTGAGTCCTAATTAATGACTGAGGGCATTTTCACGACTATAGTTTGATCTTGTCCGCATCAGTTGATGCATTTTTAAACTTGGAGCGAGTTCCCCTTGGTTCGGTTTCATTTCACACATAGAATCCAAGGCAACCAAAATGTGTCATTAGAAACCACACAAGAACATTCACTCCGCTTATTGGTCAGAAATGTCTGGGATGGGAGCAAGAAAGTAAATACAGGAAGTGTCTGACTTGCAGAATAGACCATTGGTGCGGTTTGAGGTCGCATCATGTTCTCACCACAAGCGAACTGCTCCAGGGATCGACTGAAAGCGCACCAATGGATGGGCCGGCGTGTGTGTGTGTGGGGAGTGTGTTGTTGAGCGAGTGAGAGAGTGATTATCTTCAGCACGAGTACCGACTCTAGAGTCATAGTGAGAGAAACAAAGTGTCTCCCCTGTGCTTTCTGACCACGGTCAGAAATCTGTAGCAGGAAAAGTTAACCCTCTCCTTGATTTTGTGTTGTCTATGGAGAAGGAGAACCAGGAAATGAGTCGGGGGAAGCCACGGTCAAGTGACGTGCGTCTCTGCAACGTCTAGCTACATTTTTTGAGAGGTGCACGTTGGGCCACGGCGCAGGTCTGCGTCTCCACGTACGTACGTAGCAACGGTGTAGATTTTACACAGAAGCATAAACTATGCTTTAAATTGAATACTGAGCACGAAAAGATGAATTTGTGACCCAGCAGCAATAATTTTTTAAAATGACGTTCAACAAGATAGGTTATGAAATAAAACTTAAATCGTATAACATTTCTGAGGTCAGCTTGGCAAAATGACAAGTTTTTGTAGTGTGTCCCAATCTCCTAGCCATTCCAAATACAACATATAATCTCCGTTTACCTCAGACTTAAGGCGCCTGGAGCGTCTCTCAGGCAGAAGCCGCTCCTTGGTCTGCATAGCATCACCCTCCCAATCTTTCTCCTTATCCTCCTCCTCCTCCTCATCTTGCTCCTCATCCTCCACTGCCTCCTCACCAACTCCCTCATCAACCTCTTCCACATCATCGCCTTCCTCATATAGCCGCTGGATGCCCTGGTTGGAGAAAGGGGTGGAGTAGAAATAAATTAAGTTTTGGAAACCTTTTCTTATTACTGTGACATTAGGCCACAACAACAACAGCTACATGTTTTATTTGGTTAGGCCAAGATTGGTTAATGTATAAAATGATCCAAGAGTTAAATTTGAGAGTGACACTGCGAACAGCCAAAATTACTTTAGCTCATTGGGACATAAAGAGTGAACACCCACTTACATAATGTACACTTAAACCCAGTATTCAAGATGGGTTGATAGGTGAATTTCCACTAGGGTTTGGTTTTCCAATTTCTATTGTGCAGCTGTGTGAAGCAATGTCAAACGGTGTTAGTTTGTCTATGTTAAATGAGCAGAACTCACAGTCAGCGTGGCCCCAGACTGGAAGAGTTCATATGGATAAAGGATCCTCTCATAGTGGGAGCGCAGCAGTGAGCCGGTGCCTTTCCCAGCTGGGAAGCCCATCCGGCTAGCCACCTTGGACCACCTCTTCTCTTTACACGCATTCTCAAAGCCACCCTCTGAGGAAACAATCTGAAACACACAGGTGTTCAATATGAGCATTTATACTATCATTAAGGACAAATAAATCTACATAAACCAGCTGAAAATCCATGTTATATAATTAGTCAAAAACCAACAGCGCATTAAAAACATGGATATCGTTTTACCTTGCTGAGCTGATAGAGGTCCAAAACTTTTCTCTCCACGTGAGGAAATCGGGTCTTAGATCCCTGCAGCTCCCAGAACTTAGCGATTTGATCCAGAAAGTTGAGCTTAACCCGAGTGAGGGCCTGAACAGGCAGCAGAGAGAGGAAAGAGGACACTGAATGCAAGAGCCCACTGTTATGAACACAGGACACCTCAGGCAAAATTACGTTTGAATGGCTGCACTCTGATGCACAACCATACTGTGAAAACCTTACAACTCCCATATTGGAGCTGTCCTGCTGCCATTATTTTACATACGTTAAACAACATTAAGTAGAAGGCTTGAAAAAAAACAGAAATCTCAACAGGTGCAAGACAGAAGGTATTGCATGTGAAGACAAAGTCTGCTGCTATTTAAGAAGTATGATGTTCCTAATGAAGTATGTAAGCAAGTAAAATGTATTTATAAATTGCTTTTCACAGACATACGTAGCATTAAGCAATGCCTAAGACACACCCGTACTCAGTTCATTGTTATGAAGGCATAATGCATTTTCTTGGCAAACTTACCTCCAGTTCATTTAGTCTTTGTACTCGAGGAGTGAAGCGGAAGTTGCGTACATCGCAAGCGAACGGAGGCTGCCAGTCCTGATAGACAACAAAATAGAATCGAAATCCCTCAACAATATCAACAATGAGGAAATGACAGCAACAACGCTGTCTGCAACTTAAAAGAAATCGGTGTTTCTCAAATAAAGAACACGAGCAGAGCGTATAAAGTTATGACTATTTATAACACAATACTTATACAGTCTGAAAAGAGCACTTAATTGAGCCCATTTTATAACAGCACTTACGGGGCATGAATGTGTCCAATTTGACGCTATTATGTCTATTCTGAAAGGTTATTAATGCATTGCTGGCCACAAACACCTTAACAGTTAAAGGTCCTAGAAAATGTACTCGAATGGATGCTTGTGTCTATATAACGAAGCAGAAATATGGGTTTATAGTCTGACAGGAGCGGCAGGCCTGCATGTGGCCCAATGTCGCATCTTCGCAGCTAACGTAACAATCAGTGGACTGTTACTTAGCTAGCCGTGAAGAAAACAAAAACAAAGGGATTGTAACAACAACTATAAAATTTATTGCGCCTTTCTAAAACTTTTCTGGAGAACAAAGAAACCCCAATGTCACCAAAGTACAAAATATGTACTGTGAGTGCAAAGAAATTAAGCCTTATTTGACCTCTATTAGAGTAATGGCAACTAGTAATGCCGTTGCCTATCGCACAAATTCACGCAGGCCCTAGTAAACCACCACTACATAGGCTACGTAGGAGCATAATAGGCAAATCCTCGCATACTTTAATCCAATGTTTAAAATGATATGGGAGTTTACCTCGGGGGGTCGAATCTTGCAGATGCCCGTTTTCTCTGCAATGGGTCGGATCTTGTTGATAAATCCTAAAGGATCCGAGAAATCCTCCCAAGTCGGCTCAAAAACCGGGCATTCAGGTGGGGGGACGAACTCGGCAAATGCTGACATGTTGGTGTGGTGCCAGTGAAAACAGTCTTTAAAAATAATATTTGATAAAAATACACCGAGTTGAGCTCAACAGTCCATGATTATTTCCAACAATTGTCGTCTTGGGGAACTTCCTCCGTGTCCATCATGATCCTTTAAATCGCCTATAGCCAATTACTTCAATGTCAGGGCATCCCAGTCGCGATGGAGTATCATAATCTGGTTTGAAAGTGAATGCATTAATACAACAATCAAGCTCCTAATGATCAATGCTTTCCCATCATCCGTAATCAGCGGGCCAGGCAAGGCCGGGGAGTCTTCAGCACCACTCCCCTACCTGGGACGGAGGGCAGGGGTTAGTCCGAAACGCCATCATTCCTTTTCTCACAGATGATAACTTCACCCAAAAACAGCTCTGCGGTGGAGACTTGGGCCAGGGACAATCACAGAATTTGAAAAGAAGTTTGTAAACAAAAACACCCCGGCTTTATCCTTACAATGTTGGCTGTAATATTATGTTAACGTTACGCAAGCTAGCATTGCTATTGCTAAATATATGTACCTGGGTAATGCATGATTTCTTCGCGATGGTGCATTTCCAACAAAGTTATTCGCGGTCCTGTGGCTAGCTGGTAACGTTAATGTTCATTTGTTAGCTAGCGTAACGTAATCAGGCTCGCTCGTCCGGCTTCAATAAAAACTCTAGTCTTCACGTCCACTTCTTTGAGCACCTGATAGAAGCCAAACTGACCACAACAAGGAGGAGGCTAATAGCAGGCGTACACTGTTGACTGATGGCTTCACTCCGTGCGACAACCCCCATTCATTGAAGCATTTTAGGCTATGGAAAACTAGCATGCAGCTAATTTAGTTTGCTAAAATCAGCTTAGCGACCGCTGCTCATTGCGCAGCTAACATTGTTGTTTGCTGATAAAGTAAGCTGAGCAGGACAGTCCGTCATGGCTTTAACAGGTTAATCGGGATCACAAAGAAAAAAGGCTATAATCCTTTTGCTTTGTTTTACAGGATGTCCTTTTTCCGTATAATTTAACGTCGTATGTAGCTAGGTATTGTATCCGCATTAGCCAACATGCTAGCTACAACTAGCAAGGTTGGATAGCTGTTATGGTGCCTTCAACAACACTCGGAATCATTTTACTACTTCCGAGTTCGAGGCTGAGTTGTATGGCAGTGTTTTGCCTGTAAACAGCAATTTGCAACTTGTACCCAAACAACAAATAATGGCTGCTATTGTATGTCGAATCAGTAAATGGAAGGTGAAACAATGCCATTCAGGCTGTACTTAAGAATGCATGTTGCAACAAAACGTTAATGTGTGGTCGCAATAATCCCTCCTGTTACGGCTACTATCTAGACGCCACGTTTGAGCAACTACGTAGCTTTAAAAATGCTTTAGATCGCCTTTTTACTACTTTCCAAACACTTGTAATAGGCATAACTCTTAATATGTCCCACGGCACCTTAAAGCAGCATTTTTTCTACTGGAGGGCGTGGCTTGAGCGGCTACAGGCCGCAGCTGGACCCATAGACAGTTGAAGACATAGACTGTATATTAACGGTCTATGGTTGAAGAAAGGCTGGACCTCGCTGCAAATATGGCAATATTTCTTTAACTGTCTACAATATATGGCGAGTGAATAGTGTCATTAAAGTATACCCTAGTATGGCGAGTGGATAGTGTAACAATAGGATTGTTTGTTTAAGTACCGTTTTACGGGGGACTGATTTGAGTTTACACCGTGCACACGGACCAGATACATAGACAGTTAAAGAAATGGACCAACAGATCCCGTTGTTCTGGACGGAGACCAGGGAAGGACATTAGAAGCACTTTTCCAGTGATGGCAAGTTTTGAAACCTTAAATAATACTTTTAATGTGAAATAGTTAACTAATTTGATTGAAGAAAAGGACTGTATTTGGAATACTTTCCCTAAATATGTATTTGGTTTAGTTAATAATAATAATAATAATAATATATTTTATTTATACCGCACTTTTCATTCCAGAGAATCTCAAAGTGCTACACAGAAGAATAATAACAATAAAAACAATCAGCACAAAAATGCCTTTCTGAATAAAAAAGTCTTCAGTTCAGCTTTGAAAGTGTCCAGGTTCTGTACTGTTCTCAGGTCACCCGGGAGCTGGTTCCAGAGCTGTGGTGCAGCTGAACAAAAAGCTCGGTCACCCATAGTACAAAGCCTTGTGGTGGGGACCTGAAGAAGCAATTGTTCTGAGGGTGCGGGGGGAGGGTTTCAAGGTGATGAGTTCTTGTAGATATGGTGGTGCATGTCCAGTGATACATTTTTGTGTAAGCATGAGGATTTTGTAGTCGATCCGGAATGAAACAGGGAGCCAGTGCAATGAGTATAGAATGGGAGTTATGTGATCATATTTTCGGACTCTCATTAGGACTCTGGCAGCGCTATTCTGAATGTATTGAAGCTTCTGGATATTTCTGCCAGACATCCCAGCGAAGAGTCCGTTACAGTAGTCCAACCTTGTGGAAATAAAGGCATGAACAAGTTTCTCTGCATCTGGAATTAGAAGTTAGAATTGAGAGTTGAGTTAGAAGGGGGCGGAGTTTGGAGATGTTTCAAAGATGGTGGAAGGAGGTTTTACAAATGTGTTTAATGTGATCATTGAAGGTCAGCTGGGTGGACTAAAATTTCTGTTAACTTGTGATTATAAAATTGATAGATTACCTGTGAAGTTATCACATTTTCATAAACAAGCTTTGCTGGCCTGGAAATTAATTTACAAGCATAACTTTACACCAACCAATTACTACATTTGGAATAACAAGGATATTCAATACAAAAACAAATCTCTGTATTATGGAAGATGGGTTGATAATGGTATTATCTTGGTAAAACAACTCCTTAATGCTGAGGGGTAGTTACTAAAGTATAATGAATTCCTCTCCAAATTCCAGTTAGCAGTCACGCCGAGAGAATATGCAATAGTCGATGCTGTGCCAAATGTGTACTGCAACTTCTTAGAGGGTCAGTAATGACATGGATCAATCCACTCAGTAGTGGTATATTCCTTGGGGGAATTGACATTACCAAGAATAAATGTTCAAATAAACACATCAGGAATTGTATACAAGAGGTAACTCTGCTCTCAGGAAGATTATTTTGGGCTTCAATGTATGGAGAAATGAACTGGCAGAAGATGTGGTTAATTGGAGACAAATTTTGTCATAATAAAGTAAAAGAGGTTTCTTTTAAAAATCTGCATAAAATATATCCAGCAAAAGGGACACTAAAGAGATTCAAACTTGGTATTGACTATTCTTGTACTTTCTGTGAACTAGAAGAAGAAACTGTCATTTGTTCTTTCATTGTATGCATACTAAAATATTTTGGATTGATGTTCAACATTTTATCAGACGGAACACAGGGAAATCAATTCAATTTAAAGAAATACATTTTGATTTGCTTTGAAGACAGTGAGAAGGATAAAGATGTTGTTTATTTTATTCAATTAATCTTGTTATTCGGAAAATTCCACATCCACAAGAAGAAAGGGGCGGACTCCAAACCATGCTTTGGTACATTTCTTTCAAGAAATGCACCAATACAACAACACCATAAGAGGCATTAAGAACAAAAAGTCAATTAAGACTGGATTTGTGTTTGATACATTTTTCATGTATAGGTGATACATTTGACTTTATTTGCACCACACTTTTCTTTTTTACTCTTATTTATATAGATTTATATATATATTTTTCTCTGTATGAGCAAAAAAGTACTACAACCGCACAGCAAAAGAAATGGACATGCTGGAAAGAGGAATTAGTTAGAGAACGACACACACAAGAGCTGGAGACCAGTAAAAGTGGTCTAACAGGTGAGCCATAGATCATATGAGGTGGAGTTAGAGTCAGGAGGTGTTCTGAGACGAAATCGTCGCCACCTCAGATACAATCCCATCAAGCTCACTCCAACAGAAAACACACCCACACCAACAGTGACTGAGGCGGCCTTCCCTCCAGATGGCCCAGCAGGGAACCAAGACATGGTCACCAGGTTGGGTCGACAAGTTGTCGGACCCCACTTTCTGGCAGACTATACTCAGTGATTAGAGTATGGAAAAATAAATAAATACTAAAAATGTGTTGTTTATGCAAAACTGACGTTTTGGGACGGAGGGCAGGGGCTGATATATTATTGCTTATGGTGTTAGATCTGTTGTAAATGAGCAGAGCATATGGTACAAGTTTGTTGCACTAGAATAACAAAGTTCAAGGAAGAGACTAACTTGGAAAAAGAAAAAGAAAGATGTAACAATAGGATCGTTGTTTAAGGACTGTAGGGGGGACTGATTTAGAGGTTACACCACGCACGCAGACCAGTTCAGATACTGTTGCCTAAACAGAGAGTTAATAAATCAGACAATTAGCTATTAAATTTAGTAAGGAAATGTAAAAACATAACACTTTGAGAGAACTAGAAACAATGGCAGAACTGAACTCTTTAACAAATAAAAATACTCTTACCGAAGAGGAAGAATTAAAACTGTCAAGTCTGAAAGAAGAGGTTGACCGGTTATACAGTGAGGAAAATAAGTATTTGAACACTATTTTGCAAGTTCTCCCACTTAGAAATCATGGAGGGGTCTGAAATTGTCATAGTAGGTGCATGTCCACTGTGAGAGACATAATCTTAAAAAAAAATCCAGAAATCACAATGTATGATTTTTTTTTAACTTTATTTGTATGATACAGCTGCAAATAAGTATTTGAACACTTGAGAAAATCAATGTTAATATTTGATACAGTAGCCTTTGTTTGCAATTACAGAGGTCAAACTTTTCCTGTAGTTTTTCACCAGGTTTGCACACACTGCAAAAGGGATTTTGGCCCACTCCTCCACACAGATCTTCTCTAGATCAGTCAGGTTTCTGGGCTGTCACTGAGAAACACAGAGTTTGAGCTCCCTCCAAAGATTCTCTATTGGGTTTAGGTCTGGAGACTGGCTAGGCCACGCCAGAACCTTGATATGCTTCTTACAGAGCCACTCCTTGGTTATCCTGGCTGTGTGCTTCGGGTCATTGTCATGTTGGAAGGCCCAGCCTCGACCCATCTTCAATGCTCTAACTGAGGGAAGGAGGTTGTTCCCCAAAATCTCGCAATACATGGCCCCGGTCATCCTCTCCTTAATACAGTGCAGTCGCCCTGTCCCATGTGCAGAAAAACAACCCCAAAGCATGATGCTACCACCCCCATGCTTCACAGTAGGGATGGTGTTCGTGGGATGGTACTCCAAACACGGTTAGTGGAATTATGACCAAAAAGTTCTATTTTGGTTTCATCTGACCACATGACTTTCTCCCATGACTCCTCTGGATCATCCAAATGGTTACTGGCAAACTTAAGACGGGCCTTGACATGTGCTGGTTTAAGCAGGGGAACCTTCCGTGCCATGCATGATTTCAAACCATGATGTCTTAGTTACCAACAGTAACCTTGGAAACGTAGGTCCCAGCTCTTTTCAGGTCATTGACTAACTCCTCCCGTGTAGTTCTGGGCTGATTTCTCACTTTTCTTAGGATCATTGAGACCCCACGAGGTAAGATCTTGCATGGAGCCCCAGTCCAAGGGAGATTGACAGTCATGTTTAGCTTCTTCCATTTTCTAATGATTGCCCCAACAGTGACCTTTTTTCACCAAGCTGCTTGGCAATTTCCCCGTAGCCCTTTCCAGCCTTGTGGAGGTGTACAATTTTGTCTCTAGTGTCTTTGGACAGCTCTTTGGTCTTGGCCATGTTAGTAGTTGGATTCTTACTGATTGTATGGGGTGGACAGGTGTCTTTATGCAGTTAACGACCTCAAACAGGTGCATCTAATTTAGGATAATAAATGGAGTGGAGGTGGACATTTTGAAGCAGACTAACAGGTCTTTGAGGGTCAGAATTCTAGCTGATAGACAGGTGTTCAAATACTTATTTGCAGCTGTATCATACAAATAAATAGTTAAAAAATCATACATTGTGATTTCTGGATTTTTTAGATTATGTCTCTCATAGTGGACATGCACCTACGATGACAATATCAGACCCCTCCATGATTTGTAAGTGGGAGAACTTGCAAAATAGAGGGTGTTCAAATACTTATTTTCCTCACTGTATATTAATATGACAAAAGGTGTCTTAATACGCTCTAGAGCAAAATGGTTAGAGGAAGGTGAGCGGAATACAAGTTATTTCTTTGCTCTGGAAAAAAGAAACTATAACTATAATACATTCACTGGATTTGATTTGCTGCTCTGGCTTAATCCCCACCAACTGTTCTGCTGATGATGTTCACATTTCTGATCATTTTCTTTTGTCCTTCAATATCTCACTGTCTCTCTCTGTGATCAAGCCAGTCCGCCAGATTTCTTTTCGTAATATTAAAACCATAAATACGGACATCCTATCCTCCCACATTGACAATTTGTCTATCCCTGATCTTTCCTCTCCAGACCACCTTGTCACCCATTATAACTCTGGACTTTGCAATATTCTTAACTTCCTTGCCCCTCTCAAAACCCGATCTGTGTCCTTTTCCCGTTCTGCCCCTTGGTTTTCATCTGAGCTCTGCCTCATGAAAGCCAAAGTTCGCCAACTTGAACGCCTCTATAAAAAAACTGGTCTCTCCATTCACAAAGAAATGCATAAATCTCATCTTCTTCATTACTCAAACTCAATAGCCGTAATTAAATCAAACTACTATTCTGACCTCATCTGCTCCAACGAAGGAAACTCCAGGACTCTCTTTTCAATACTCCATAATACTTTTAATCCCCCTGATTGCCTACCTTCTCACATGTATTCAGTTGAGACTTGTAATTCATTTGTTGTCTTTTTAATGAAAAAATCAACTCCATTCACCAGCAATTACATTTGACCCACTTGCCTTCCCCTGCCCCTTTGCCTCTCCCCAATAGCCAGTCATTTTGCTGCTTTCTACTGCCCACCCCCTCCAAAATTTCTGATTTCATTCGTAAATCCAAGTCCTCAACCTGTTCTCTTGACCCCCTCCCCACAGCTCTGGTCAAAACTTGTCTCCCTTCCCTCCTCACCTTCATAACTTCCATTATTCATTCCTCTCTCTCCTCTGGTATTGTCCCCTCACTTTTCAAAACAGCATCTGTCTCACCGATTCTGAAAAAACCTGGTTCAGATCCCACTAACTATAATAATCTTCGTTCTATCTCAAATCTTCCCTTTATTTCTAAAATACTTGAAAAAATAGTGTCTGTTCAACTCCATGCTTTTCTTACCCTTAACAGTCTTTACGAACCTTTCCAGTCCGGTTTTCTCCCCTCCCATAGTACTGAAACTGCCCTAATAAAAATCACCAATGATCTCCTCACAGCTGCTGATTCCGGACTCATCACTATCCTCATCCTCCTTGATCTTAGTGCGGCCTCCGATACCATTTCTCACTCCATTCTCCTCAATAGACTATCTTCTCTCGGCATCTCTCACACCCCTCTTGACTGGTTCCGCTCATATCTCTCCGACCGCACTCAGTTTATTCAACTCAAATCTTTCACATCCCACCCTTCCCCTGTTACTACTGGTGTCCCTCAAGGTTCAGTTCTTGGCCCCGTCCTTTTCATCACCTACCTTCTTCCCCTTGGCAATATCTTCCGCAAATTCAACATTCATTTTCATTGTTACGCAGATGACACCCAGCTCTACTTATCCAGCAAACCCACCTCCTCGCTCCCCCCCTTGTCCCTTACTAACTGCTTACTTGAAATTAAAGACTGGTTCACCTCAAACTTCCTTAAACTAAAGAGTGATAAAACCGAACTCCTCCTTGTAGCCACCAAATCCATCCTTTCCAAAATCAATAGTTTCACTCTTCCTATTGACAACTCCTTGGTCTCCCCTTCCCCTCAGGTCAAGAGTCTGGGTGTCATCCTCAACTCCTCCCTCTCCTTTCAGTCACACATAAATAATATCTGCCGGTCTGCATACTTCCACCTACATAACATTAACCGCCTCCGTCCGTCCCTTACCCCTCACACTGCCTCCATCCTTATCCACAGCCTCATCACCTCCCGCCTTGATTACTGTAACTCCCTTCTTTTTGGCCTTCCTCAAAAATCCCTCCATAAACTTCAACTTCTTCCGAACTCAGCAGCTCGTGTCATCACCAGAACCCCGTCTTTCCATCATATAACCCCTGTCCTTCAGCAGCTCAATTGGCGTCCAGTTCAATTCAGAATACAATTTAAAATCCTTCTCTATACTTTCAAAGCCATCCATAACCTTGCTCCTCCATATCTATCAGAACTCCTTCACCTCACTCGCCGTTCCCTCCCGCTCCCTCAGATCCTCCTCCTCTATCCACCTCACTGTACCCCCAGCTCGACTTGTCACCATGGGGAACAGAGCCTTCAGCCGCTCTGCTCCCCAGCTCTGGAACTCACTCCCACCTGACCTCCGCAATATCGACTCTCTCCCCCTGTTCAAAACCCATCTGTTTCAGCTTGCTTATTTGTAAATACACTGTCCCTGTAATTTTTGTTTTGCTTTATTTTGTTATAACTCCTTTCACTATTCTGTTCCCTGTATCTCGCTTTTTTGTCTGTAAAGCGACCTTGAGTGATGAGAAAGGCGCTGTTAAATATAATGTATTATTATTATTATTATTATTATTATTATAACAGAAATAATATTACCTCCTTAAAAATAGATAACTATATAAATTCCAACCCACTGATATAGCAAACTGTACTTCTCGTTTCTATTCAGATCTATATAGCTCTAACTATAACCCAACAGAGGATGAGAATTTCATCAGAAAAATTAGAAAATGTATCCCACACATTTCGAAAGAATTTAAATCAGACTGTGATAAACTTCTTATCTTAAAATCTGAAATTCTTGAAGCTGTAAATAAAATGAAAAAAGGGAAATCTCCGGGAATGGATGGTCTTCCTGTTGAGTTTTATAGATGCTTTTGGAACATAATTGAAACTACATTTTTTAACATGCTAAGAGATTGTATCGATAATGAGGAAATGACTACTACTATGAAGCAGGGTGTAATAACCTTACTTCCCAAACCAGATAAAGATCATCTTTTGTTAGAAAACTGGAGACCTATAACATTGCTAAATGTAGATTATAAAGTACTTTCACTAATTTTTGCCAGGCGTTTAAAAAAAGGATTGGGCCAATTATTAATAAATGAAACTCAAACTGGTTTTATGGCTAATCGGCATATAAGCTGTAACATCAGGCTCATTCTTGATCTAATAGATTATTCTGAATATGTGGAATCTGACGCTGTAATATTATCGCTGGATTTTTATAAGGCATTTGACAAAGTAGAGCATATTCTTATTTAGGTCACTTCAATCTTTTGGTTTTGGTGAAAAATGTATCTCTGGTGTTAAAATGCTTTATAAAAATATCAGTAGCTGTGTCATGCTATATACAAATACCACCCAAAGCTTTTCAGTTTATAGATCAGTCCACCAAGGCTGCCCTTGTTCTCCATTTCTATTTCTCATTGTTGTTGAAATGCTCTCCTAATATTTTACATTATGATAATTTACAGGGTTTAAGGAGTTTTGAAAGAGAAATTAAAATTTGTCAACTAGCTGATGACACAGTTCTTTTTTTAAAAGATAAACAACAAATTGGAAAATCCATCAAAGAAATACAATCCTTCTCGCTATAGCATCAGGTTTAAAACTTAATGTTTCGAAGTATGAAATTCTATGTCTGTATAACACTGATGAAAAGCTTATGTGCGATATACCTGTGAAAAATAGTATTAAATACCTTGGAATCCATATCTCTAAAGATCTAAAGGAACGACAGGAAAAAAATAGTCCAAAATACTAAAAACTAAAAATATATTTAATATGTGGCTTCAGAGAGATCTGTCCATGTTAGGTAGAGTTCTTTTGAGTAAAGCGGACGGTATCTCTAGATTTATTTACCCTACCCAATCTCTGTTTATCCATCAATCCCTCTGTAAAGAAATAAATGACGTTTTAATTAACTTTATCTGGAAAAACAAATGCCACCGTTTAAAAAAGTTTTGTAACATTATTGGGAATTCTTTGTTTATTATGTATCATTTTCCTAAATGCACTCTCTCCACTCGTGCACACTAAAGAAGCTCTCCATAAATTGCTACATTTTCATATAAATGAAGCAGCGTTCTTAAGGTCGGACTCAAACTGGATTTTTAGGTATCCTGAACATGATGTTAAACATCACAAAAGAAATTCATATTACTATAATGAAAAAATAATGTTAACTCAATTTTGTTAAACAGTCTTATGTCAATAAAATATGTTGGTTTGACAAGAAATAAGTAAAAGAGAGAGAGAGAGAAAAAAATGTTTATTGTCAGTTAGACACATTCTGGTCTTGTGGGATTGATGTACACATTAAAGTCAAGTAAATTCAAAATACTATTTTTCATTGCAGCTTGATTGATCCAATTTAGCTGAAGTCTTGACATCTATGACATCTAGTAGTCATCATGAAATGGATACTCTGGGTGATCAGACCACCTGTTGAGTCAATGGAGAGAAATAGTAATTACTATCTATTTATTTATTTATTACAGGAACAGAACGTGACTCACACAGTATATACTCACATGAGAAGTTCCACAAAACGAATATTCTTGTTCAATCCCTCAATTGCCTTCATCTCAGTCTCAGAAAGAGAGAAGTCGAAAATCTGCAGTTTTAAAAACAGACCGATCGCAACAAATTTCATATTATATTTCCTGTTTTTGAAGATGCTGTATTGCAGCCTATACCCAGCATGCTGAATGCCTGTGTTAACTGATGCAATACAAACAAACCTGAAAGTTCTCCTTTATGCGAGCAGGATTGAAGCTTTTCGGGATGACCACCACTCCTCTCTGCACGTTGAACCTCAAGGCCACCTGGGCTGTGGTCTTGTTATACTTTTTAGCAATTGATGCCAGTAGTTTATCTTCCAACAGTGGGGGGCATTTTAGGTTCACCCTGTTGAAATGATTGTGAAATTAATTTTACTATGACACAGCACATTACATTTTCACAGTTACATGCCTACTTTAGGTCATATGAATGAAGAATACTCAGTTATGAACTCAATGTGATAATATGTATTTCTCTCCCATACCAGGATGCATCTCTAGATGTCCCCAAAGGGCTGTATCCCACAATGACAATATCATTCTTCTGGCAGAACTCAAGCAACTTTGGCTGAGTGAAATATGGATGGCATTCAACCTGCGTTAAAAAAAGAAGCACAAATAGTGTTTGTTAGTTACTGAGGATATACTTAATTTGTCTTTGTGAGACTTGTTTGCTGTATTATTCAGTATTTATGTGGTTACGTGTGCCAGTTGATAAACGATCTGAACACTGGCTACTTTGTGATTTCTAAAAAGAACAAGACAATTCTTCTATGTTGAGTTTTTAACATTTGTATATTATATTTTTTAGCATCATATTTCATAATACTTGTGTTTTATGTTTTTTTCAGCCGTTTATGTTATTCTATAATCCAATAATGTTTTAATCTTAATTTGCCATAGGTGTATTGTAAACCTCTGTACCTGGTTTGACACAGGCTTGTGTTTCAGCCCAGGTTTGTTAAGGATCAACTCCAGTTGTCTCTTGTTGAAGTTGGATACTCCAATAGATTTTATCAACCCGGCATCTTTGCAAGCCTCCAAAGCCTGTCCAAAATGGAGTACAACCAGAAGGTAACAAATTAGACTTTGAAAGTTTTATGGCACACAATATGACCATGGGTTAGGTTCCTAACCTTGAGCACATATCTATGATGAATGGCCAGCGTTACGTATCTCTTTCTACATGTGTCATTGACCTATAGACAGTATGTCTGCAATGAATAGATTTTGAATGAAAGGATTTGTAGACTTAAAAAGAAATAAATGCATATTCATTTTCATAAATACTTGTTAAGTTATAGGTAGTGTTCTCCATAAATGATTTACCAACATGTCTTACCTCCCATGTCGCACAGAGGTCTGTTTGGTGATAAATGTACTTCCCATTCTCATCTCTGGGGTAATATATATCTCCTGGCTTCAAAAAAATTATAATATTCAGTGATTTGGGCAATAATTCACAGCTATTAGTATTGATCAAATTAAATACAGTATAAACCATGTATTGCTGTTTCGACAGTTTCTACAGGTATCATCTTAATTTGACGTTAAATACATGATTACCTTGAAGGCTGTGGGCATTTCTACAATATAGAGGTCGACATAATCCAGCTGTAATGTCTTCAACGTTTTCTCCAAAGCAGGTCGAACCAACCCTGGGGGATGGAATGTGTTCCACAACTGCATAAGCAGTGCAGACGAAAGGGAATTCATTGTTACAAAGTAGCAGTACTCAGAACAAAACAGCTATTTCTAGACACTCACACAAAGAAGCAAACTTTGCAAACCTTTCCACAGTAAAATATGTCCTCTCTTTTCACAGTTCCATCTGCAATTTTCTCCCTTATAGCTTGTCCCACCTCATGTTCGTTGAAATAGACCAAAGCCCCATCAATGTGTCTGTACCCTGTTTCAATAGCCAGTTTGACTGATTCATATGCAGTTCCTTTAGGGGTCTATAAACACACACACACACACACACACACACACACACAGGGAGTAAATAATATGTTTGAAGCAAAGTTAGTGTCAGATGAAATTGTTTTTGTGACTTGCAGGTTATAAATATAAATTATAAATGTCTGTCCTATAAGCAATCTGGCCAAATACTGTGTCTTACCATTTGGGGATCCCCATAAGTTCCCAGTCCTATCAAAGGTATGCTGTTTCCATCTCTCATCGAAATGGAGTGATTCTCCGCTGTGAGGTCCATGCTCGTCAAAGTGTCAGTCACTTTCCTAATGCTGCTGTTTGGGTCTTTATTCAAGGACCCATGTTATATATACCATACGGTAAATGTTGACAGTTAATGTCCTACTGCACTTTGACCACAGCAAAGACTCCTCCCAGGTAGAAAGAGCATCCTCCCACTCAAACTGGCAAATAACTGAGTGAGTGATAAGACAGCCATATCTTACAGATAAAACAACAGTGCCTTACATCAATCAATCACAAAAAACTTTAACCAGGAGAGTTAATTATTATCATTTTAACTTTTGGGGTTAACATATAACATAGTTTAATGACCATTGGTTGAACATGTCGAATCTCAATTTGCCTTCTACAGAATGTATTGTGGCCTCAACCGGACACTGTAGCTTTAAAAACACCGCAGTGCCGTCTGGGTAAAATATGGTATGTGTTTTAAGCAAAGAATGCCCAAGTCGCCATGGATATATGAGCTTCAAAATACTATATATGTTAGGTAATTTCTATCGACTTGTCACTGTGTGCTGTTATCATTCGCCTGTTTGAATAAGAAACGCCACAAAGCGGGGACTTAATCATTTTTGTCTCTGGCTTATCTGCCATTAAAAAAGGCTACGTTGCTAATTTAGTTAGCTTCCCAAACGGAGAGAATTAACAGTTACACCTTAACTAGCTAAAACTGTTATCGCACAGTTTAATAAACCATCTAGTAGGATGAAATGACTGTGTCGTTAATGTTGTAATGCATATTATTACTATTTATATTCCCTATCTGGCTTGTAGGCTCTCCTTTGTTTCCAATCGCAACGCTATATTGATTGACTGAAAGGAAAGATCGGGAAGCAGCCGGAAAAAATGGATGAAAGTGTCGAAAATGTTAATAACGACGACATTGTCATTATCGTGGAAAACGAGGCAGAAAGTTTGCCAGCTGAGGAGGAGAGGCTGAAACAGCAAGGCACCTTCGGGCTCATGGACACATGTCCTATCTGCAAGTTGAGCTTCCACAACAGAGAGCCCAAACTCCTGCCGTGTCTTCACTCTTTCTGCAAGAGGTGTCTCCCGGCCCCCTTCAGGAGTGCTGATCCGAGGCGTGACTCGCAAGGCCAAGTCGACCTCAACAAATCACGTGAGAATGGTGTATTGTAGCAACTCTGATAAAGTTGTGATTGATGTATAGTACAGAAAACCCCTTTATGTCAAACTAGAACTGAAGCAGTTTGGACTATCCAGCAGATATGTAACATCAGAATCAGAATCAGCTTTATTTGCCAGGTATAAGGACACATACGAGGAATTTTACTTTGGAACATCGTTGCTTACAATGTGCTTACACATACAAAACAACCAAACAATATACACACTAACATATACACACTACAGTTGTCTAATTTTGGAATGTGCAACCAATTAGTGGGGCTAGATGATGTGAATAATACAAAATCTCAAGATCTTTTTGGACACTGATGTATGACAACAGCTTTGTGATGAATTCTGTTGACTGACAGAATCCTCACACGCCAGACAGAGGCATTAGTTGTACATGCTGTGCCATACAGATAAACTCATTCAAGTGTTTCATTTAATTGAAATTCAGCCTTTAATAACAGCAAAACAATGTATTATGTATCTAGTACCCTAGTCTTATATTACTAAGCCAATAGTATACCTGTTGGTCACCTGTCTCTGTGTATTTATATCTTATTAAAATCCCAGGTGATTTCTAGTCTCATGTCACCCATATCTGTGTTTGTTCTAAACAATAAAGTCATGCAAGTAGTTTTGAGCTGATACCTTTAATATCGTATCTGGTCTCTTGTTCCAGTGGGTGCCATTCGATGTCCAGTATGCAGACAGGAATGTTGGGAGATAGACATGTTGGATAATTTCTTTGTCAAAGACTCTGCTGAGGTGCCAAGCAGCACCGTGGAGAAAACCAGCCAAGTTGGTCCTCGCTTTCCTATCTTGAGCCGTTTGTCTCACAACAGTTTGTTTTTATGACACCACGCTCCCAAGACTAAAGTGCTTATTTTTAATTTGTTCTTTATTTTTTGTCTTTGAAAGGTGTGTATGAGCTGCGATGACAACACAGAGGCAACAGGTTACTGCGTGGAGTGTGTGGAGTTTCTGTGTGTGACATGTATTGAGGCGCACCAAAGGGTCAAGTTTACAAGGGATCACACCATTCGCCAGAAGGAGGAGATGTCTCCAGGTAGTGTGTCGTACACCGCAGGAAAAAGCAAGTTTCTCTGTTATTAGATTATCCATATAAATGTTGTATGCTGCACTGTAGTGATTATACATGGTACATATTGTACTTAAGTGATAGAACACTTGAATATTATGTATATATGTATGTAATAAATACACAAAGATAGCTGTATAGAAAAGCTGTGACAATTTTTCTACCTCCCAGATGAGTTTCGAGTACTGTTCTGGCAAGATGTCATAATAATGATGGGATAGGTATAAAACTGAGCAAACATTTACTGACTTTACATTTGTCTATGTTCTAAATTCTATTGTCCCAGAAGCATTAGGTATGTCCACACAGAAGCCTGTGTTTTGTGACATCCATAAGCAGGAGCCATTGAAGCTTTTTTGTGAGACGTGTGACCGACTCACCTGTCGGGACTGTCAGCTGCTTAAACACAAGGATCACAAGTAGGCTGAGTTCTCTTGATAGGCTGATCATGTGCATTTATTTGGACCAAAACACTATGAAAAGGTGATCAAATCATTAATGTGCATATTCTTTGTGTCCAGCTACCAGTTTTTGGAGGATGCATATAGGAACCACAGACAGTATCTTGAGAACATGACGCAGCAGTTGCAAGAGAAAAGAAAGGCCATTGAGGACATGTCCAGCTGTATCAGCACTGGGTAAAGTTCTCCTCTACAGCTGGGGCTAGCATTATGCAGGATCATATTGTGATAATTTATATTTACTCGCATTTGCACTACTTACGTTATTCACGCCAGTGTTAAAATATTTCAGCTCACGCAAATGACGAAAACTTTGCGTCATCTGTGTTGTACCATTCCCGCTGCCAGTCAGCATCTAATTGTGTCTTTGCATCGACTTTGTATGCCACCGCAAAAATGCCTGGGTGTGAAGGACATGATATTACATTTATTTTCACAGACTCCAGCAAGTTGAAGAAAACCGGAAGGCTGTCACTAATGAAATAAAGAAGTCTATCTGTAACTTGATTATGGAGATCAACAGGAAGGGAAAGATTCTGGTTAACCAGCTTGAGGTACATTTAATCTGTATTGTTTAATGACTTTTCAAAGGTAAATATGACATTTAAAATGACCTTTTTCTGCCAATTCATGCACACATTTACCCCTAGGCTCTGACTAAAGACCATGAGCTCGGTTTAAAAAAGCAGCAAGAGGACGTCAACTGTCTGACCAGGCACCTGGACCATGTCATCAGCTTTACCAAATGGGCAACAGCCAGCCAAAGTGGAACAGCCCTCCTGTACTGCAAGAGACTGGTGAGTGACTTTAACATCAAACAGCAATTTAAAAATACTTTGTAATACATGCACTTTCTGTTGTAGTAAATAAAAAAATTGAAGAAATACATAAATAATTAAAATAATAATTTCAGGGCGCCCGGATAGCTCAGTTGGTAGAGCGGGCACCCATATATAGAGGTTTACTCCTCGACAGGCAGTGGGCCCGGCTTTGACTCTGACCTGCGGCCCTTTGCTGCATGTCATTCCCTCTCTCTCTCTCTCTCTCTCTCTCTCTCCCTCTCTCTCCCTCTCCCTCCCTCCCCTTTCACATTTTCAGCTGTCCTGTCAATAAAGGCCTAAACATGCCCAAAACATAATCTTAAAAATAAATAAATAATAATAATTTGACAAAACCTACACTACTTTTATAATGTTGGATAAACCTTTGAAATTTCCCTGTCTTTTTGTCTTCTAGATCCTTTTTCAGATCCATTACCTGATGAGAGCAAGCTGTAATCCCTCCATCGTCCCTCAGAGTTCTGTGCGCTTTCAGTGTCGCTCTGGTTTTTGGGCCACAAATGTAGACCTTGGTAAGATATACACTTACTTAGAAACTTACGTCATGACCAAAGCAGCAACGATTGTTTGATTGATAACCGATTCCAGAAGTAGTGTGCAGTTTATCTTGATTCTGCAGCTGTTTTGATTTCTTCGAATTTAGGATGCTGATATAAAAAAAGCCAACCAATAACATAATGACTTTTCTCACGCGATCAATAGATTTTCTCGGACGTCAACGTCATAATTAATAATTCTGTTTATACGTCACACAATCCATTTTGTCTCGTAAAATAGTTTCCACTTTGACAAACAAAATAAAGGTTATAAAGACAAAGAAGATAAAAACGTGGGAAACATTTATTTTAATCTTATATTTTCACTTTTTGTACCGTAATCTTCTTTTTTCATTATCTTCCTTTTTTTGTTTAACCACATGTAGGGGTTGTTTTGATGTATAATGTCACATTGTGAACAGTAGTCTTAAACAGGAACATTATGTATGAGAGGCTGGACACCTGTATGAATTCTCCATTCCGCTGATATATATTTACTTTGGTGATGTCATGTGAGTCCGCTTAGGTTGTAGCTCAAGACTACAAAAACAAACAAAAAACAAGAACGTTATATATAGTTCTGCTGCTTCGATTTTGATCCTTTTTTAAATGTGTGTTGTGAGTCTGACAATGGTGGCCTACTCTTTTAGCTGATGTGGCAACAACATTGTTTAGCTAGTACTCCCTCAACCAGAGGACTGGGATACAATTTCTGATTTACTTCATGATTGTTTTCTTATTCTCTTCAGGTTCTCTGGTTGTAGAAAGGGGTCCGGGCCGGCTGCCCATCACCAACAACCAGGCTGGTCCCAGAGCAGAGGCACCAGCTGGAGGTCTCTCAGTCTCAGCTCAGCAGCGACAGGGCACGCTGGCTCAGCTCCAGCTGCAGGTAGGATTTTCATCCCAGTCAGTAGTTTTTAATACCCTGACAAGTTAATTTGTTACACAGACAGAGGAGCCTAAAAAAGACAAAGCCACTGTTTTGCTGAAAATAGTTAAATCTTCCTCTTGCTCACCACTGTTAACCATAATAAATACTACTGCATTTATTTCATAGACATCTCTTATTCCTCTGTTCAAGGTGGACAAGCTTTCCCAGCAGCCCCACAGGCAGCCCCCCCCTAACCATTGGTCCTGGTACCAAAATGCCAGGCTCCCAGGACCCCCAGGACCCCCCTGCCCTCCAGGACCTCCCGGCCCTCCACCCCCAACTAGACCCATCCATGGCGGGTCGTCCCCCTCCCAAGGTCCCCCCAGTTTGGGACAGCCAGGACGCAGATACGGAAGCTCCCACCCCAACACTAGAAGCCCCACATCATCCTTGCTTCACAACACAGGATACCCAGCTGCTCAGGTAAGTTAGAGCATGAAGAAAGATGAGAATGTGTTCCTCTGTGAGGAATGTACTGTACTGTTCCGAATGCCAAACATGGCTTGTCACAAATGTTTGTAGACAGTGCTTATCAAAGTGTCAAATTCCAGAAAGACTGCGTAAAGCATCAAGTTCCCAACGCTGGTGTTGTCTTAAGCCCACTTCATGTTTTTTAATCACATGAGGTTTAGTTGACGTAAATATTGCTCTATCTTCTGCCTCAACAGTGGGTTAACTCAATTTGGTTTATCCACTGGATTATATTGGATCCTTTTCATCTTCTAGATACCACAATTTCTAATCTCAGGATTTTATCTTTCTTTTATCCTATGTCTTTACACCTATTGTTTTCAGTTAATCAAATCAGACTAAGTGACTTATAGTTAATTCTACACTTGCTTTGTTAAAACCTAAACTATTCTTTCAACTTCAACTTTCTTCTACATCTAGTCTCTGAGAGATCTGATCCAAAGCTCTAGCTTCCCTCCTAAACCCATGGATGTGTTGCAGGGTACGTCTCGCTACCCCGCAGCCTCTGTCTGCCGCAGCGGCTACACAGATGTCACTACATCAGGTTAGTACGAGAGGAGAAGGAGTTGAGTGGACCTTCAAGGTCTCCAGTCCAACATTTTTCCAGGGAGCAAAAATATCATTTGGTTTGTTTTTGTGTAACTTTTATGACGCATTAGTTACACCCTGTTTTGTTTTTATTTCTCAAAGCGGGGCCCAACGGAGTCCTCTTTCCTGAAGAGGAGTGAGGCTGGTGGATCTGTCCCCTCCATCACCTCTATTCCCAAACCCAGCTTTGCTCCAAGTCTAGCTTCAGCACCTGCAGACAAAACAAGCACATTTAATCACATAGCAGGTCATTATCAGTGATCTGCTGTAGCAACAGCCCGAAAGTTCCTATCCTGTGAGAGAATTCATTTTTAAATTTAATCTTTTCATCATGACTTCCAGACCTAAAATAGTTTTCATTTCATCTTCTCTCAAGTTCAAGTAAGGCAGAATTCCCCGATGGCCAAACCCTCTTCATCAGACAGAAGCACAGGGTAAGAAAAGATCCTAAAACTGGTCCTCATCACAGTTCCTCCCTTCTTCCATTAGTTCATTTTTACAAGTGAGTATTCAAATATTTAGCCTCTGTTCCCTGTCTCTGGAAGAGATTATGACTAATCTCTTTCCTTTATGTTGTTGAATCTGTGCTTGTTAACTAGATAGACCCGTGGGAAGTGCTACTTGCTGCTTTTAATATGTGATTAGAAGCCTACGCACAACTCTGAAATTACTTTACATTCTGTCATGTTGTGACAGCAGTTGTCTGTAATCAGCATTCAGTCTTACACTTTACTCTCTCGTTTTAGCCTACAATATAGTTTGCTCCCTCAAATATATAAATATATATCTTGTATGTACCCTATGTGACACTTATTTGTTATTTTTTTACTAAGCTGTCACTATGTAACTAATATGTAACAAGTGGCATTCAAGTTATTCAGAAGACAAACGCAATCTGAGCTTCCAAAGCAATTCATGAAACAAGGACAGTGTTTTTTTCTTTTACTATATCATGGTCACAGTCTCCCCTTGTAATCTCACTGGCAATTTGTTTGTTGAAGGACGACTTCCTGGAGGCAGACTTCTGAGCCTCCATCTGCGCCCTCAGCAAAGCGACGGAGAAGGACGTCACCAGGGCCTGTCATTGTCATCAAAGACGAGCCAGAGGATGAGGATGAAGTGCGATTTGTAAGAGAAGCACTGGGGTTACATTAGGGCTGGGCCTAGATGGCCAAAATCTTCTGTCTGGATGTAGGTCATTTCATATCTCAATATATATATCACGATAGAGAATGTTTTCTGGTATTTCAATAAGTAAATAGTCTATATGAAATAACCACATGATAAAGCCTATTTTTGTATACTACTGTGTAAATTAAATACTTAAAAAATGAAATGTACTGAGTATTTTCTCATTTTATTAAGAACTTGCAAAATGAACATAAAGAGTTTCAAGTGAAAGTATAGAGAATTCACATTACTACACACTGACTATGTTTACATGCATGCACAAACAATAGTTCGATTTAACTACAATAAGGTATTCCCATAAACAAGTCTTGGGTGTAGGCTCGCAGGAGTTAAACAGTAAAGCTGAATGAAGGAATGAATAAAAACCCTGCACACTACTCACAATTTATTTTAACCAACATTTAAGTTCCAATGGATCTGTTCACATTATACTGCAGAGAGGACCCAGTCCTGAGCTGTATGCATGTATTGTATTCTGGGGTAATGGAGCTTAAAGTTGGAGGATTGTTTGACTGGAAGGTTTCCAGTTGGAGTCCAGTTTGTCATTCACTTTGACCTGAGGGGTAATGTATAGTGGGATGTAAAAACAAAACTGCAATCTTGTGATCAATCAAATGATAAGTATTTCAAATCAGATTTTCTGAGAAATGTTGGTTAGTATGTGCTTGTTATCAACTTAGATAACATCTTCGTTATCACAATGTCTTGATAGATGATTTCATCACCATAGGACTCCATTGCAAGGCGATAAATTATCCTATTAGATTATCGCCCAGCCCTAAGTTGCTTAAGTGCAGAATGTTTTAGTAAATTTTGCATTTTTTTTTCAAAATGTCGCATGTAGACAAAATGTCAAATGCTCACTTTCTCACTGTTTTTTTTTTTTTCCTTCTCTTAGTCATTGTATCTAACTGCATACATCCCACTTTTCCTTTGCCTACAGGTGCAGTCCAGCCTGCCGGACAGCAGCACCGGGGCTCAGGCAAAGCCTCGGCAGCAGCCAAAGGTGCCGGTCCCTGTCCCAGACCCTGGATCAGAGTCTGGGAAAGAGCAGCGTCCGCAGCCCGCAGCGCAGCCAGAGTCTGAGAAGAGAGCGGAGCCGGAGGAAGATCCTAATGAGGACTGGTGCGCCGTCTGTCAGAATGGAGGGGAGCTGCTCTGTTGCGACAAGTGTCCCAAAGTCTTTCATCTGGCCTGCCACATTCCCGCACTCAATGAGTCTCCCAGGTGAGAGACAGATTGCCATTGTCTCAATGCTATTGTAGCACAATAGATCATAATAATGCTGTTTGACACAAAAATACATTTGAAGACTATTGTATGTCTGTTTTATTTTTGAAAATTATTATTTCATCATAGTTTTTCCAAACCAAAGTTGGAGAATATCGTCATAACTGCTGTAATAATTGGCTCATTAACATAGGCCTGGGCAATATATCGATGCTGTAGTATTGCTTTGTGATACTAAAAGTTCTGTTTCTGAGTGGTGGTACATCTGAAAAGCATGATCAACAAATTAGGGAATCTATTTCACCAACAACAAAAAAACAGTTTATGTTCAGAATTTGTTTATTATTAGGATAAACCCCTTGAGATGTGTTTTTAAGGCTATTCATGATGCATTTCTTGTAGTAAAACTCAAACATTACTACACTCGATCATAATGTGTCAGTCATGTTTGCAATCATGTATAATGGTATACAAGATGTATTTAATCATTTAAAAAAGAAAAAAGTATTCTGATGATGGTGATTCTGACAGCCTGTTCTCCAGGTCTTTGTAATGACCCTGACAGCAGGGACAGACAGTACAGGTTTGGTCATATTCAGCAGTAGTCGGCCACTCCATGCGTCTGTCCTGACAGCTTTTCTGTCCTGATGTCTCTCTGCAGTGGGGAATGGTTCTGTTCGCTCTGCCGCGACCTCGCCTCTCCTGAGATGAAGTATGACTGTGACAGCAAGGATGACCCCGTCTCTGAAGGGTGCCCACCTGTTGAAAGAAGGGTATGCTCACTGAGCTGTTATTCACGTTTCTGTGCAGGATATTCTTCAGCACCTAAACCTTCTCACTGTCTCCCATCCAACAAGTTTCATTTTCTCCACATAGCATGGTCAGTTAAATGTCTGATCTAATGTTTCCTTTTATTTTTATACATGAAGAGGTGTGAGAGGCTACTGCTACGTCTGTTCTGCAATGACTTCAGCACTGACTTCCAGCAGCCTGCTACTCCATCAGTAAGCTACTCTATTACATATTTTGTCAATAAAGTAAAAGCTGTGCTGTTTTTTTTTTTTGCTGACACTTTGTGTTTGAAGTAGGTAGATGAGTAAAAATCTAATGTTGTAAAAGTTATTCTATTGATTTAGAAAGGAAAATATCAGTGGATGCCAAAGAGACTACTACATTGTTTTCAGTGGAGAAATTGTTAATTACAATGTGAGTAAATTTGTACTTTGATAGTTATTTGAAATTATAATTAGAAAGGGTTAACTTGCCACCAGAAACTAATACATTTGTGAAGTCTAATCAGCCACTATGGAAAGACACATAATGGAGTTATTTTATGTAAGATCACACTAAGTTGTAGTTGTTGTTTTAGTATAAAAACTGCGTTTGAAAGAGGCAATTCATTTTTGAGAGAAACTCCGATTCTTATATCAGTTATTTTAGGGCTTAACTTTTACTCTTTTTCTGATGTAGGAGACAAGAAGGTACAAAGAGCTGATCAAGACTCCGATGGATCTCTCGATAGTCAAGAAGAAACTGGACTCAAAGTCTCAGGAAGGGGAATGCTATATTAGTCCGGATGGGTTTGTCGCTGACGTCCGCCTCATATTTTTCAACTGTGCAAAGTATTACAAGGTAAACATCACTTAATATAAAATATATTTGGGGGAAATTAAACAGTTACCATCAAAACAATTGTAAACAATAGTAATGTCTAATGCCATAATGTGAATTACCCAGTGACATTTCTTTATTTACTGTATCACACATGTTTAGGCGTATTGGCAAATACTAACTAATCATTTGTAGGTGCTTTCTTGAACCTAACCGTTTATGTGCCCTGATTGTACAGGCAACCTCAGAAGTGGGGAGTGCAGGCTTGTACTTGGAGGACTACTTTGAGGAACAGTTGAAACTAGTCTACCCAGATAGGGTCTTCCCTGGAGGGAGGGAGGAGCAGATGATCCCTCCATTAGAGGACGAGATAGATGAAGAGGAAGAGATGATGCAGGAGGGCATGGCTCCCATTGAAGATGATAAACCACAAAGCCCTGCAGAAAACGGAATCCCGCCTGTGGAAGAGGACTTGCCGCATCTGGAAGAAGCGACAGTCCTGGCAGAGGAAGAAAAGTCTGAAACAGAGGCGAAGGTGGTTGATACGAGTGAAAAGGCAGCGGATGAAAAGGTAGCAGCTGTGGAAGGAGACATGCTTCCTGCAGAGGAGGCAAAGCAGGACGGGGAGACTCCTGTGAAGGAGCTGGAAAGCTCCCAAGTTGCCGATAGTGAAAAAAAAGACGAAGCAGCTCCCAGCTCCCCAAAAGAAGAGAGCCCTCAGCTCCCTACAGACACACCTGTGGCTCCAGCTGAAACCCAGGAGAAGGAGTCAGCTCCTGCAGACACAGCCAAAGAGGAGGAGGGATAGATGGAATACAACAGAGAGAAACTGTAGAAAGGATGGATGATTTCAGTCTTCCACAGAAGTGGCCCCAGTGGGGCCCAACATTTGCTGCAATCAGACGACTTTTTGTTGTTGTAATTTATATGTTATATTTACAATAGATAAAATGGTGTCTGCTTTACTAAATAGACTATAGTAGCGGTCATGGTGTAGATGCACAATGAAAGGAGTAAATAAGCTTTTTTTTGTCTTTTGCTGGACAGAGGTTACAATTTTACTGTAACTGAAAGTTATCTTTGATGATGACACTGAAAAGCACATTAAAGATACTTTTTATTGATAGGATCATCTATGAGTTATTGTCATCAAAATATTTGATCAGTAATGCATGCAAGATGTCTCAAATAGTAATCCCTTCCTTTTGTTCCTTTTGGGTATTAGCCATTTAGCTCATAAAACAATCATGTTTTATTGCAATAGTATTTTTTTATTTGATTAGTGTTGTATTAATGCTTTTGCATCTAACATATAGGACCACTGTAAATAGAAAGACCTGACATTTTGAAGAATTATGCTATTTGGATGTATGAGAAAGAAAACTAGTTGCCACTATGGTGGTTACATTGCTCTCTTTCTCTGTTTGACGCCTCTTATCCCCCAAATCCCAGCAATGTGTTATGACAGCAGCCTGCTTGGTTTTTATCAGGAGAACAATTCTTCCGACTTTGTTGACATTACTTTTATCAGTCTGAGATAACTCGGAGACACGATTATCAGTTTCTCATCATCAGCCCCTGACATCAGTGTGTTCTCCATATTGTGTCCTTGTCCTTCTGCAGCATGAGATTAGGCCTACGCTTTGTTAGATCTGGTTTCCCTCACTGAAAGGTTTGTGCAATTATCAAAAAACATTTTTTGACATAGATTCAATTAAGTAAGATTTCTGTATGGTCATCATGTCACTTGAGGTAAAAAGAATTAATCAAAAACTGACACTTCAATTTCAATATAGATAATATTGTCTACTATTATTGCTTTTGTTATTTATTGAGGATACACAGGACCTGCTAATGAACTCTGCAAACAATGTTGAACATAAAACCTGCATTTACAATATTTGTAATAAACAGGGTTACAAACAGGGTTACATGTAGATCTGCCTTGTCTTTATTTAGTTTATTTTTTTTCTTTTGAGAAAATGTGAAATGATGCAACCTGAAAAAGGTGGTTCTGAGCCACAAAGGTATGCTCATTTTGTAGTACTTATCCTCTAACATTGCTTCATAATGAATAACTTGAATAATTTTACACCTTAGGAGCTCTAATCTAGTCCAACCAAACTTCTTTCAGAAACCTAAGCATTATAAAATCGTAAAAAAAAAAAAAAAAAAGAAGATCACTAAAGGAACTTGGACACTTTATAGGCCAGAATAACTTAAATTTGCCTTTACTTTTTTGTTTTACGTTTTCTTTTTTTTGTTTTACACTTTTAAAAACCGACTTTTATTCAGATTCTCTTGTGTTACTTGTCATCCACTCAGGCCACATCTACTTTGGGCTGTGCGCATCGATTACATCCAATTATCGGCCGTGTCTGAACGATTCAGTAGCCCACGCAGTTCCCCCCGACCCCTCCCTCTCCGCCCTCTCATCTCAAAGCCCACAAGGCAAGATCCTCTAAAGGAGATGCTCTCTCTCTCTCCTTGACGGTCGATTTTACACACTCTCCGCTGCTGCAGACCATCCGCTGTGCATCCCTGCCATTTCTTATACACCTTGCAATTGAGACTATCGGAGATCGAAGCATTTAAAAAAGTGATTCCGATGGCACAGTGGACAATACTTTTGGTGTCTTTATACGGAGTTCTGCATGGGCAAGGTAAGTCAGAAAACTGAAAAGTGTGGCATTGAGATGCAGATTTTGAATAGATGTGTGAGTGACTTTTACGTGCTTATTTATTTGGGAGGGGTATTCCAGCCTAATGTGAGGTGCTGAAGGGTGCTCTTTTCCATGTGCTATCTGTCAATCTATGAGTGTGAGCCAATTTGAATTCAATCTGACTCAGTCACTGGCTCTCAAAGACAGCCATCCTATTCCCCATCATGCTTCTGCTGTGTATTTCTAATCCTCAGAGATTCAGCTTCCTTCTATACAAGAATGCTGTCAGGATGGGATGACTCGGGCCCAGAACAGACAAGTCTGTACAATCCTCCCGCTCATCTCCTCCTCTCACATCTGCAGGTAAGCAAAGCAACACCTGGTTTTCTTAAAGGAGAGGGTCTGAAAATATGACACAGGAACCAAGTAAGGGTCAGTACAGAGGGAATGCATGAAATTGTTTGATCAGAAACTATCTTTTGGGTATTGCAGTTCAGTTGGGGTCAAAATAAATCATGTGGATAGACAAATCTTTAAATGAGTGTGGAATTTTGCAGTGGGACATGTGTGTATCCTGTAAGGCAGTGTTTGTGACAGTATGTTTAAAAGCAGGAAATAGCCCCAGGGTTGCAAGCCCCAAATTATTTCCACAGCCCTCTACCACCCATATTGCTGCAGGGGAGGATTGCCACATAGTATGTACACAGTAAGTACAGGCGTTAAGTGGCCCCCTGGAGCATTTTAAAACTAAAGGGCCCTAAGTACATGGAGGTGGTGAAATAGAGGAACACCTGGTGAACACATGGAGGTCAGTGGAGGGAACATTCACAGAAGAACGGCGAAGAGTGCAGTTTTTGTTCTGAATGAGTGACATTTCTGGTTCTTATTTGCAGCATCGCCCAGGAGCAGTGCTGTGCAGCAGCAGTAGAAGATCAACTCTGTGACAACGGTATCGAGATGGCCCAGGGGCAAGGGGCCTGTGAGAGGCCCTACTTCGAAGGAGAGCCCTGGGAAACCAAAATCTCTAAGGTTGTTTTCTTTGTTAATGTCAATATCTTCAATCTTTGCACGCCTCCTCCTCCCACTCTTTATAAATCAGTACATAGTGTGAATTGTTTTTCTGATAATATCAAGATTTCTTTTATTCCAACTGCCTTTCTTCCTGTTTCCCACTCTCTGTCCCCTGTTCAGATGTGTTGTGACTGCTGTACGCTCGGCCTGATGATGGCAAGCCAGGGTTCAAGCTGTGAGCTCCAGGGTTTGTTGCTGGGGAGACAGTGTGCAGACTCAGCTAAATTCTGCTGTGGCAAAAACACAACAGAGGAAACCATACTAAGTATTAATGGTAAAAGACCCTTACAATCTTGTGCTTTCAGTCTTTCGTGTCTCGAGTCTGTCTTATGAAAGAATGGCTACTGGCTGTCTGTGACACTCAAAACAATCAGAGTATCTTGCCATTTGCACATTTTAGGTGCCAGAGGATTTACAGCACAATAGGGTTTGGTGCCCTTGTTTTTGTTTCATGAAACGAGATTGCAGATGATCTGGACCAAATTTGAATTATCACTTACAACTGCAGACTTGATGACTTTTTAGAAATTGGAAAAACCATGACCATTTGTTAGTGGATTACCAACATTTATAACTGCAGTGTTACCACGTAGAAAGGATGAAAACCCGCCAAAGGGATTTTTCACAACCTGGTGTTCAAAATCTGTTCTCATTAAAAGAGTACTGCTTCACTTTCCTAGAACAATGGCAGACTCAAAATGGATTGTTACAAAGAAAAGGATAAAAGGAACGTTATTGAAGCAGCAGAATCATTGTATCTTTGTTTTTAATCCATGCCCTTTTCTTCCTTGTAAAAACCTGGGGCCTACATTACCCACAATGCAGCTCAACCACTGACAGTGTGGTTAGATATTCGGATGTGCTATGCTAGTTATAGGTAAATCCCCAGATTTTTTTCATTTTCAAACTTGTACTGCAAACGTAATCTTGCTTCTTCAGCCCCAACCAAAATTGACTTGTGTGACATCACTTGAGGCAATTTATCAGGATTCACACATTGTCTTCTGGGGACAAAAAATACTTTTTGCAACTTCATCATATATGCAGTGGTATTTCTCAAGACCTGTAAACAGAAATTCTCTTATAACGGAACTATAATAAATTATCAGTAAGCATATTTTTTTTTACTCTTAGTAAATCCATCAGTTACAACTTACAAGCCCATTATAGTATCTTATTACCTTTATTAGAAAGTGGTATTAACACTAGGAGTAAAACCATGAAACTCTTTGCACGAGATTGGATTTCGCCAGAAAAGAGACAGTTTTCCAAAGGAGTGCGTCACATCAAAACAGGCAGCATAACTAGGAGCAGAGACAGCAGCTTGGATTTTAAATAAATTGGATAAATGTCCTTAATGTGGCAGCTGTGGAACAGATCGCTGCCAGACAGACAGAGAGGCAGACAGACAGACTGGGCAACAGGGGGTATTCACTGGGCTGTTCTGTAGACACCTTGCCAAATGGTTACTCTGGGCCAACTGGTCTTATGGCTTGTAGTTTTTGTCACCTAGCTGATGAAAAACACAACTGTGGGAAGGACAGAGCTGCAGAACCACTCAAGTTATTTGTGAAGAAATGCAAATCAGTGTCTTGCTGCGCGAAGGCCACAGTGATGAGAGCAGCATACCAATGGAAAGGCTACAGATATTTATATGACAGTGCACTGAAGTGTTTGACCCCGTGCTCTTCAGTTATTCAGAAAATGTGATTGTCTTTAATGTAAAAATTCTTTTTGCTTTAAATGAGTTTTTTTTCTTCTATATCACCAGGGACAGAAAACCCTAATGCCAGAGTTACCATTACCACCATGACTCCTGTGAGATTGAACCCCTGCACAGGTTTGTCACCTTCATTTCCTCAATGTGATCTCCTTTGTTATATTAAGATTCTTCCAACAGCCTGTGACATGATTCATGTGAACACTGTGATGTCTACTTCTTTGTGTCTATCTGCTGTTTTCAGACTCCCCTTGCTCCCAGTTGTGTGTAGGTAATGGTTTATGTGCTTGTCTTGGTGGCTATCGTTTGCAAAAGGATGGAGTGACTTGTGAGGGTAAGTAATGTATAATTATCTTCTTCTTAAATGTGGAATGTGATTTTTTTTTAATTTGTTTAAAACGTTGGTTTATGATGAAACATGGGAGTGTAAATAACATGTTATACCATGAAACACTATTTTATTGATTCTCAGGTCAAGGATACAATATTTACTGATGTCACAATGTCTGCCACGACACGATTTTGATTCGATTTAATTCAGGGGCCTACGATCGATATGAGACGATACATGAGCCCATTTAACACACAAACACACACACACCACACACCCACACACCCACACACACACACCCACACACCCATACACACAGACATAAGAGGTTGAACATGGTAAAAGCTCATACTTGCTAAACATGAGCATGTAATGATGTAAGCATTGTCATTGTGAGCATGTTGGCATGTTACCATTAGCATTTATCTCAGGGCACTGCTAAGTGCTAGATAGACGGCTTTTCTTTTTTCTGAGTGGATGTCTTTCTCCTCAGATGTTAACGAGTGTTTGAATGGCACTGACAACTGCGTCCTCGGCCAAGTTTGCATTAACACAGAGGGTTCCTTTCGCTGTCAGAGGGAAACCAGCTGTGGCACCGGGTATGAACTAAGAGATGACAACAATTGCAAAGGTAACAAGCCCAGAAAATCCTTTCTAATCCTGCAGTTTTATGTCCTTTAGTTGACAGTGTGTTATGTAAAAAAAGAAAACTATTTATGCAATTGTATATTTATGCTCTCATAATTTTTTCCTGCTTGCCTGTTTCAGACATTAACGAGTGCACTTTGGGGACACATAACTGTGGAGCAGAATTTGTGTGCACCAACACAGAGGGCTCGTTCCGCTGCCACCCGAAGGAGACGTGCCCAGGCGGTTTCATTCAGGACGCAATCGGCAGCTGTATAGGTGCGTTTAATGTCACACTCAGGCAATAACATTCCGCAGGTAAAAAGTGAGCTGGATTGCTTTAATAGTTTTCTCATTAGACATAAACGAGTGTGTGGCCCATACCAGTCCATGCCTGCCTGGCCTGACGTGTGTCAACACAGTGGGCTCCTACACCTGTCGCAGAAACACAGTCACCTGTGGACGTGGCTATCGTCTAACTGAGGATGGCACGCGTTGTGAAGGTAGATACTGTCACAATAAATTACTTTCTGTTCATAAAGTCTCCAACATTGTGTTTTCCTTTCCTGCAAGAAATGTTTGTTTCTCACTTTTTACTTTTCAAAATGAAAATGTGTCCCCTTTGTTTTACAGATGTGGATGAGTGTCGTACAGGGAACGTGTGTGTCAACCATGGTTGTGTCAACCTGGTAGGCCATTACCGCTGTGAATGCAGAACTGGCTTCATCTTCAACAGTATCACCAAACGGTGTTACGGTGCAGTACAAATTCATCACTATCTTTTAGTTTCAGCAATAACATTTTGTGCACATCAGCTATGAAAAAAAATATTTTTAGGTAAGTAGAGGAGAAGAAGTGGCACAAGACAAGTGGATCTTTGGTAAATTCTAACTCAGATTCATAATCTGTCTCCTGTGTTTAGACATCAATGAGTGCAGACATTATCCCGGGCGACTGTGCGCCCATAAGTGTGAGAACACAGAGGGCTCCTACAAGTGCAGCTGCACCGTTGGCTTCAAGCTGTCCCAGGACGGCAGAAACTGTGAAGGTCCAATCCCTCTTCATTTCATTCATTTGTTCAACATCTGTTGTGGATGTACAATATCCCAGCTGTACAGTTTTCATGTCTGTATCTGTGCCTGTATGCTGACAGATGTCAATGAGTGTGAAGCCAACCCTTGCAGCCAGGAGTGTGCAAATGTCTTTGGCTCATACCAGTGCTACTGTCGCCGTGGTTACCAGCTAAGTGACATCGATGGGATAACATGTGAAGGTACTGATAGACTTCATGGTCCTATCGCATGTAGCAAATCAACATGGAAGTGATCAAATACTAACTAGCCTTTACTGTCTGCTGCTTTCAGATATTGATGAGTGTGCTCTGCCTAGTGGAGGTAATGTGTGTACCTACCGCTGCTCCAACGTCCCGGGAAGTTTTTACTGTACCTGCCCACCCACAGGCTACACACTTGCAGACAATGGTCACACATGCCTAGGTCAGTAGACAAATGTTTGGTACCCTCAATTAAAAACTGAGTTGTAAATTACTGATGTGTTGTTTTTCAATAAATGTCTAACATTTGCTTCCCCCCCCCCCCCCCCTTGTTTTTAGACATTGATGAATGTGCAGCTGGTATACATAACTGTTCTGCCTCTGAGAGCTGCTTCAACATCCAGGGAGGATTTCGCTGTCTGTCCTTTTCATGTCCTCAAAACTTCCGGGTAGCAGCACAAGGGTGAGTCCTCATGGCTATTTGGTTATGTCAAGCTGTTAAAATAAAAGGGTTGATAGTCCACAGTTGACCAAGATGCATCTTAGTTGCCTGTAGTTAAGTATCCATACTCCGTTTTTTTTTAGTATTTTGCCTTTTTCTTATGTGACCTGTATGTCCTTTCATGTGGACTTAGTCGGTTTTTAACATCGGCCTGCAGTTGCTAGGCCCAAACCTCTCTCTCACTCTCCAGTTTCTGTCTATTTATCTTTTGCCTTTCTTTTCTACGCATGTACATTTAGCCGTTTCTGCCCTTCATCCAATGAGTATTTCATTTTTTCCCTTTCAGCCGTTGCGAGCGAGTAACTTGCGAGTTCACGCGGGATCCTGCGTCGTGCTTCTTGCTCCCGCTGAGAATCTCCTTCTACAACATCAGCTTCCCCACCAACACTCCCGTCCCCTCTGATGTTTTTAGGATGGGACTCTCCAATTCCGTGCCGGGAGACAATATGCAGATCAACATAGTCTCCGGAGACGAGGAGGGATACTTCATCGTGCAGCAGCATGCTCATGGAGGAGAGATCTCACTGCGCCGTACTTTAACCCAGCCCCGGGACTTTTTCCTGATCATTGAGATGAGGCTGATTCGCTACGGGGTGGCACATCTGTACATGGCCAAGGTTGCTGTGTTTGTCACACATGAGCAGCCCATCCGGCCCTCAAGAACATTTCCATATTAGAAGGCTGAACTTAATTTGGAGTGTTTTAAAGTGCCCATATTATGCTCATTTTCAGGTTCATAATTCTATTTTGAGGTTGTACAAGAATAGGTTTAAAACGTTTCATTTTCAAAAAACACCATATTTTTTATTGTACTGCACATTGCTGCAGATCCTGTTTACCCTGTTTGTTTAGGTCTCTGTTTTAGCTACAGAGTGAGACATTTCACTTCTTTACTATCTTTGTTGGGTGCTGCACATGCTCAGTAGCTAGGTAAGATCACATCAGCTAGATAACTTTTTCTCCAACTTTGGGCAGTTCAGGGAAGAATTAGCTGGGAGACTTCTTCTAAACGAGGGGCACTTGTGGAATACCTGCAGAACAGGGACATGGAAGTAGTTCTTTTGTAGATTATGGTGAACTAGTGTGTGTTGTAGCAGTCTTTTGCCATGCTACGGTTAGCCACCTTGTCTCGGCTAGTGACGTAGAAAGCCGTGGAGATTTTGAACAGCTCACCTGGAGACTGAAGGCAGAGGACATTCAGAAACTCGTATCTCACTCAAAACTGCATTGATGTTTTTTTCCCCAAGTTTGTATGCGTGTGGAAGCACCAGATACACAAAATAACTCCCTAAATCTTAAAAAAAGTGATTTCTTTTCATAATATGGGCACTTTAAGTCTATCCCTATTTTGTCCTCACCACTGCTGTATTACATTGGTGGTTTTCATTTTCATCTATCTTTTTGGCGAGATGGCAGTGACTGGAAAAACCAACAGTTGTTCAAAAACTCTCTTTTTAGTAAACTCTGTGTAATAAAGGCCATATCTATAATTCTTGTTAAGTAGAAAATCACAATAATTCACCCATAGCTAGAATGATACTACAGCAGTTTGTTATGGGGAATTTGAGTGTTTTCCAATTAGAGTTTTTTGTTGCACGACTAAATCCTTCCCAAGGCTATTTTGCAGCAACACTGTGGCTCTGTCCGGTGCTAAGCGCTGCCCAGGATGATTTGATTGGTTTAAAGAAATGCCAATAAACCAGTGCATGTTTTTTTCCCATCCTGGAATGCTTCGTCGTGGACTAGCCAGACCCTCCTCCGCAGCGCCATGGAGGATGGTCTGGCAAAGCGAGATTAAGCACAAAGCTAGCCTGGCGCTAGTCCAGTGCCCAAGATATAGTCCTACATATAACCCCAACAAAGAAGATGGACACCTTTGCAGATATTACCTTTGGACAGACCTAATATAGTTTTTTTCAGTAGGTATGCTAAACTAAGCTAACTGGCTGCTCTAGTCTCTAGGTTGATGAACGTTCCTCCCCCCAAAAAACAACAACATAACAACACCCTAACTATTCCTCTATCATGGAGTAAAATAATGAATTTTACAGTAAATGATTGGTTATCAAGGCAAAAAGTTACTGTTATGAATTGAATTGTATTTTTATATGTAATACAGTCTTTGTAATGCATTTCTTTAATACAATATATACAATGTTTTTCAGCTTGTTATGCTTTCTGACATGATGTAGCAGTATATATATATATATATAAAATATTAAGACATTGTACCACTAGATGGGGCTCTTTAGCTGTTGAGGATTTCTACAACACTTTGACAGGATGGTTCATGCATAATTATTTGCATTGATTCCAGCCCACTCTACCTCATGTCTGTGTGGCAGCTTATCGTTATGTGTACTTTAATTAAAAAGTGACAGATAAAAATGGCTTTTCAGTTTTTGATATTCAAGCACAAACACACACCGGCAATGGTTTCTGCCACTACTCTCGTGCTGCCTCCGCTGTGGTCCTTTCTAATGTTGAAAGCAATTTTTCCTATGATCTTTTCCAAGCGGTCTCACCATAGGATCAAACAGTCCTCGCCTTAGCGGATAGCAAGAAAAATAAGCGTGGCACTTATTTGTGGGTACCTGGGGCTCAGCCAGCATGGGGGTTCAATTAGTGGTGGAGCAGCATTGCAGCTCATATGATGGATGGGGCTTTTAGTGTTGGTATTGGGTGGTTATCAGTTGATTTGCTGTAAATGATACCAAAAGACCAGTAGCTCTGTTGGTCAGCTAGATAAATGCAGCTAGACAACTTTTCCACTGTTCAACTTTCATGCTGCAGATTTTTGGGGTTTAATGCATATTGAGTATGCATTAAGATTAAAAATGCTAAGTTAATTATTCCAGATAAAAATAGTGAAATGCTGTATGTAATAATAATAGTATCTGTATTTTCCAGAGTCTTATTTTGGAATTACATCACATACTCGTTTGGAAATGCTTTTATGCTGATTCTGTCAAAATTGTGTTCTTTCTACTTAATCTACCAAATGAATATGATGCCATTGATCACATCAAATTACATTAATTCTTACGGCTGCTTTTTACCATCCTTTTTTCCTTTCATGGCATTTCCCTGGTGTAGAATACCACTCAATCATTCCTGTGGCTTTGGCCTCATGCTTCTCGGACAACTTGGACTTACCTGCTTGCTGCTAATTACATGGCTTTGCCCCCTTTGCAGTTTTTAAGGTCATACTTGAAAGCGCTACTGTCAAACAAACATGATTTAGGTTGTGAAATCAGGACTTGGCCTATTTTTAAGGCACATATTCCTTGGTTAACCATAGAGGTCTATGGGGCTATTCAGGTGTTGCCAGGTTCTTTTTGTTCAACCCAACTATGGAGCCTTGGTCAAAGCCTTTTCTCATAACTGATGTTGCATTGACTGTATTGTGAGAAATTCCTACTTCTCCTTCAGATTGTGTGTAATCCTCTAAATCTCCCCTTTCCCTCGATCCTTTCTTCTTGTCTCCTTACATTCACCATTGTTTGTCTTTTCCAGATCCAAACGAGATGCTTCAGTCAATCTGCGTTGTAGTAAGGCCTGCCAAGCTAATAACATCAACTGCAATCGCGCCACCTTCCACCACATCACCTACACCTCCGTCTCTCTGCCAACCTTCAGAGACTTCAGTAAACCACAAGGTAAGACAAGGTAGTGATGTGCATGAGTTTCTATAATGCAGGTGTGAAGTTTGGTTGATTCCCATAGTCCTGAATGGAGCTTTTTATTGGTTATAATAACTAGTAATGGTTACCTTGGGCAAATGTTTATCATACTTAATTTTTGCCTGTTTCATTTATTGGATACAAGACTGTTGAAAGGCCATAGTTGTTATAGCTAAACCAAAAACCTAACAGATTCCACTGGTTATTTGGATTGCTGTTTTTATAATGACTTACCTCATTTGACAATTCCACAATCGTATTAAATTCCACAATCGTATTAAATTACATTTTTTTTCCAGGTGAACCTAAATTCCACATAATAAGATAATCCATCATAAATCTTGAAAACATTTGTTTTTTATACAATATTTATTTTCATAAACCCCCGGTTATTCTGAACACACACGTTGGCTCGGGCCCTGAAAGAGTTACCTCGGTAGCTTATGATAGCAAATTCTTATTCACAGCCTCATTGAAATACAACTTTCCATCCACCAACCTGCCACAGCACAGTCCAATTACTTGTTTTAACCCACAAAACAATTGTTTAATAATATCATAAATATCTAATTTGAAGAACCAAATGCACTTTGTGGTTTGCTTCTGTCAAACAAAAACAAACTTTATACCAATTCTCCCAACAGAAATAATTTTCCTGCAGACAGTTACGTTGGCTAACCCTGCTCCTCTCCCCGAGGCCACCAGTGTTTTCTTTGACATCCTGGCTGCAGATGAACAGTTCTCGTTTGACGTGGAGAAGCGCTCCCAACAGGGCATGATTATGGGTAAGTGGAGAGAGTATAACTGGGAACCAGAAGGTCAATCATTTAGGAAGTCCTTTAATAAGCATTATACAGATATTGCATTGATTTGAAATTGAATCTCAGTCACTAATCCCAATCTGTGTCATCCCTAAGGTGTGGTTCGGCAGGTAAAACCTATCATTGGCCCCATGGAGTTTGAGTTGAAGGTAGTTATGAACTATGTCATGTCAGGGGACATTTCCCATAGCAACGTTGTTGTCATTCATGTCTTCATCTCAGAGTTTTGGTTCTGAGCTGAACTAAGAAGTGAACAATACTTCATCAGCAATACAACCCATAACGTGGAAATGTTTTTAGTATCTGTAGGCGCCACACTTATCTTGCTGAACATTCAAAAACACCAAAGATGTTAATGCTGTTGCATGCAAGATGAGATCATTTAATGCAAATGTTTTAGATGTACAGAAAACATCCAGGTAATTAGTTTACAATAGATCTTTGTGTATTTCCAACACTAATATATACTGTATCTTTCCTCATTTTAGTCAGTTAGCATGCTAACTAATTTGCACTAAAAACAAGCTGAGGACAATGGGAATGTCATTAGTGGTTAATCATAAACCAAAGTATTGGAAAAGGTGAAAATTTGACCTGGTGGTGGCATTGAATGGTCAGGAAATCGCCAACATTTTTAGGATACACCATGTGTCAATCATGAATGGCTGTACCAAATTGTTGCCAATCTATCTGATAGTTGTTGAAATATTTAAGTGGTGATGGACTGACCAACCAACCAACATTGTAAAACTTTATAGAGCCACGCCGCTAACATGGCTAAAAAGTTATTTTTCACTCATAAAAATACTAATTTCTCACTTGATACCTCTACCCCAGATGTGTTGAAAAGACATTAAAAAAATAAAAAATAAAATAATGTAACAGATAAACAGGGTGCCCTTATCTCCTTAATCTGTCTACCATGTTTAACTTGAATTCAGACTTTGTTGTTATGAGTGCCGCTATAATAATAATAATGTTCATTGACCTGTGGAACTGATATTAGCTCCATTTCATCTGTTTTGACAGACCAGATATGACATGCTTCATTTGATAATAAAAGCTTAATCTACGCACTTGCTTTCGATATTGATTGTGTTTTGTACCATAAGACTGTAGCAACCATCTGTGAATAATAAAGACTGTGCGGTTAATTATGTTCATGTTTTCTACTAAAAAGAGCTCAATCCTCTACCACAGCAGACAAAATCAACCTATACTTAGCATAACTGTGGTTTCAGGATAACTCAAATCTGATAGGATGTCCTGTTTTTCCTGTAACTCAACTCTTCAGATTCTCTTTCACAACATACCACTTCCAGTTATTCTACTAACTAATGGGAATCCTTTCCTGGGAATGTTTTGATCTTCCAATACCTCATCTTAAAGCTGACAAATTGCTTGAGGTGGATACTTCTTACCATCCATAATCAACTCTCTTCTACATTGATCTGCCTTTTCACCACTGCTGGGCTGTGCTTGGCCAGTGAAAACACACGGAGCAAAAATACTGAGGAAAATCCTGTAATCTAAAATTTGCCACTGCATAGAAATTCCAAATGTTTGTCCTATGGCTTGTTGTCCCACAAATTGTTTGGGCTCAATGAATTATTCTTCTGACTTTAAAGGTTGGTTTAGGTGAATGGATTTCAGATGTGAGTGCAGCTGCACTGTACAGAACTTCTATCTCAAGAATGTTATAATTTGGGTATATCTATAGCTACACTGCACCCTAATAAAATAATACATGTAATGGGAGCTGCCATCCTGCCCAAAAACCCTCCCAAACACCTTATCTAAGACCCATGGTGGTGAAGTTAAGGTGATTTATATAACACTGTAAAACATGCTTGAGCCTATTACAAAGCCAAGATCTTTGAAATAAATTGCGTAAAACATTATGACCGAAAGAGCTAAAAAAAAACACAAAACTAGTAGTTAGTTTATTTGTTACACAGTTCCGTGAATTATCACCACAGTTGCTCTCAAATTAATCCAACATTGACCAATATTTGAATAATATTTTCAGAGTTCTCTCTTTATTAGGTCTCTTTCAGTATTTTTGTACCACCGAGGAGAGTAACTTGACAACTGTGTCAAAACAGCAGCACATGCTCTAACTCCGCCTTTTACCTGGATTAAACCAATAGCGTGTTAGATTTAATCCGGAAATCCCGCCCACATGACTGAACACGCTGAGAGATACTAGATCGGATCCGCTAGACGTGTCGACGTCAGAGGATTTACCTCGTGGCTCAACTTATTCTGCCTCTGATTGGCTTAACGACCAATCCCCACCTAAACCTAACAACGTCTAGTAGATCCGATTTAGCATTTACCAGGAGAACATGGCAAATACCGACAGCGCCCTGGACATCTCGCCGGCTATCGCTCGTATTTTGAATGAAGAACACTGCCTTCAACACTTACAGGTGTTAAAAACATTCACGGCTGCGTTACGGGACAAGGAATACAGGTGCGGACAACGTCTTTTCCGGTCCCTTTGAGAGGAAACCTATGTTAGCTTAAACGTTAACTGCTAAGCTAGCTAGCTTGAAGTGTCTGTTAACGTTACTGTCAAATATAACGTCCGAACACCGGTGTAAGGTATATGTTGTGGACTCGGCCGGTTTGTTGTCTTTTCTGTGTTAATAAACAGTAAGGTGGAGTTCATTAAGACATCGAACTATTCCTTACATAAACGACCGTGCTAGCTAGCTAGGGCTCTGGATTCATGTCACTTTGAATTGTCATAGCAGGAAAGCACAGGTGTAACTAATTACTAATGATAGCGCCTACAGTCGTATAGTGTTTCTCTTTCTCTCCTGTTAAAATCCAATGAAACTTGAGTTTGGTCAATTAACATGTCTGCTGAGAAACAGGGCTATTTATTTTAAATTTTACTCCACATTTTTACTCTGGTTGCCCCCAGCTTTGGGTAACGTTACCACTGCAATAAATGTCAACTTTCTGCTCCCAGAGATGCTATGGAGGAGGAGGCGTTCTCCAGTCTTCTTAAATTATTGTCCCAACTGTGTGATGAGCTTCATGCTGCCAGCTGTGATGATCAGGACCTGCAGTCTGTCGCCCTGCAGCTGCAGTTGACCACTGAGTGCTTTAGGGCTCAGAGGAACTCCTGTGTCCAGAGCACTCGCAACCAGAGTCTGCTCAGGTAATAGGATTAGTCGATGGGAGTATATAAAACGGATATAGGAAGATCACAAACTGTATGGTCTCAAACATTACCGTAAAGTTAAGCATAAGCAGCTTTTTGACACCGTATCAACAATAATTACTTTGCTAAATTGTTATTAAATTGTTGAAGTATTTGATTGCATTATACAGTAGATGTTCATGTTATTGTGTCCACTTTCTTAGCAAATAAATGAGTGTGCAACTAATATACAGCAGGTACAAAAAATGTATATTTTTTTTCTTCTAGGGAGCTTGGTTTCATTGATGTATCCATTAAACTCCTAAGCTTCTTCCAGACCGCACATCTGGAGAGCAGGGATGGCATATTTGAACGTAAGTCTAAAAATAGGTGATTGTAATAAGATAATTAGATGTTTTTGATAATGAACTTTTTTGCTTTTTAAAATCTTCCTCTATGACCCAGCTCTTCGTTGTGGGGTCCAGTTTCTCGGTAACTTATCGGTTGGAAACCAAATGTGTAAAGATGACATTTGGCAGCTGACCTTCCCAAATCTTCTCCTGTAAGTTTTGAATGCCACAGTTGCAGTGATGCATTTTAACACAGTGAGCAACACTGTTACATACATTGTTATAATTCACTTTGTGTTTATTAATTTATTATTGTTCATACGTTTTAAAGTTCCCAATAAATGTTTTGTAGGGGCATTCTGGTGGCTCGTTAAGCTAAGGTTCACAAACTAGCCCTAGACTTCATAAATATTATCCACATCTCTCTGTCTCTTCCACACTAAAAACCGAGTTGATTTGAGACCTCATCAAGCCCTTTGCTTTATACACTAATAAACATTCTGTATCAGTATTTCTATTTGTGAAAGCTTTATTGTAAACATTTGTATGCAAGCATTTGTCCTAACATTTAATCAACCCAAACGTGTGAACAGGCAGCTGCTCAGTGTTGATGATGAGAAGGTGGTAAACTATGCCTCTATGGTACTCCACACATGTCTGGATGAAGCCAAGGTGGAAGAACTGTCTGATCCTCAGAACATCCAGCTGGCACTGAGGGTGATGGAGCTCTGTAGGACCCAACCTGACCTGGACTGGACGTAAGTGTGTGTGTCTGGATTGGTGTGTGTGTGAAGCAGTTGTAAGTTAATATGAGTGTTTGTATGATGTCAAAGAATTACCTAATATACTCTACTCTAGTATTTTTTATATATTCCTTCATTCACAGGGTTCTCATTGCCACCCAGTATTTCCTCACGTCTCCAGCTCTGGTGGAGAGCATGTACTCTGGGATGTCTCACCATGAAAGGTACTTTACTTTAGTAGTGACAATAAATGTCCCTAGACCTATAATACCATCTTGCATTACACAGAAGCTGATTGTCTATACCTCTAATACAATACTTTTCTGATACTGCAGTTAACCAAAGTGTGTGTGTGTGTGTGTCAGAGTTACTCTATTAGAGCTGCTCTTTGCCCAGCTACAAGAGGACGATTCTTGTGGCATCCCGCCGAGTGTGGCTTGTTTTCTGGCCAGTTCCTTCCAGAAATGTTGTGGCGCTGTGCTGACACTCGCCACTGGCTCAGCTTCTAATGATGAGGTACAGATAGTAAACCTGCCCAATGTATGTGAACATAGAAGTATTGGTATTATGTTATTTCCCCCCAGTTTTAAATTAGTCCCCTCCCTAACATCTCACATCTAACATCCTTTCCCCACATGACCAACTTCTTGGTTGCAATCCCCTGTAGGTCCTGCAGGAGGCACTGACCGTGATTAGTCTGCTGGACGTGCTGTGTGAGATGACCTCAGACCACAGGCAGTTCATGTTTCTCCAGGACCATCCTGACCTTCTAGTGACCACTGTTGGTAAATGAAAACATAGACTTACGCGATCTCTCTGACCGGCTCCACAACTGGAGTTTGTGGGTCCAATTTGGCCGTTTTATAATAAATACAGTATGTTATCTATAAAATACAACACTCCTTGAAATGGTGAAAGATCCAGATCTGCATCAAATCATCCACAGAAAACAGATTTTCCTACAGCTTTCTGCACACCACCATGCCTTATGTTGACAAGGAATAAAAACAGCAAAGTTCAGATACACATAAGTTTGACAGAAATCACTTTATGGGGTACTGAAACACTAATAACACATATATTTATCAAGAAATTAAAATCCATATTTTATACTTTATACTTTTTCTACGTCTTGCTACTCTGTGTGCTCTCTTGCTTTTCACGCTTTACATTTTCTCTGCAGAGCTCCTGGGGCAGGTACATGCTATAGGGAAGGCCAGTAAGAATATTTTCAGTGCTGCTCAGAACTTCTCCTCCTTCACTGGAGATGGAGACCCTTCCTCCCATTCTCCTGTCATCAGTTTCAAGGCCCACCTCATCCGGCTGATAGGAAACCTCTGCTACAGCAATACAAATAACCAGAACAAGGTTAGGAATGGCTGGATGGATGAAAGAAGAGAAATGTGTCCTTTACACCTGTAGTTTGGTTCAGTTGGTCTGGACCAATTGAGAAAAGTGTTTTAGTTCTAAAATAAAACTCCTTATTTCATATGGTAGATTTTTGGTATACAAACATTAGATATGATTAAAATCAGCTTTTACAAATTTTTTACCATTGTAATATTTCACCAAATGATAATCCTCAAGAAGCTGATGTCTGGAGATTTTAAGAAAGAGAAACTGCATAGAATACTTACTGCTAGATTATTGTTTTTATTATTATTTTTTTGCTTATTCATTAGATTTAGTTTTCTCTGGGATCTGTGGGCTTTTGGTAAGCACCCTTGATCAGTCTACATAATGGGTTCATACGTAGGTCAAGAAGAGGTCTGGGAGGCCCCCCCTGGTCTTACTTTGACAGATAGATCTCTACACCAAATTAGCATGTTTGGAGTGCAGGTTCTAGTAATGGGCTGTTGGGTCAAACCACATGATCTCCTGAGAAAACTGAGGTCTGCAAATGTAATAATAATAATTTCTACTTGATTAGTCCCGCAAGGGGATATTACAATTTACACTCTGTGGTTATTACACACATTACACACAGGCCTGAATTACACAAATGTTCAGGTCCTATAGAGAGATGTCAGAGTGAGGGGGCTGCCCATGGAAAGGCGCCCCAAGCAGTTGGGGGTTCGGTTCCTTGCTCAAGAGCACCTTGGCCAACTCCCTACAGACTGAGCTACTACCACCACCAAGTGTAATGTAAGTGTAATGCCCAATGAAGCATGAGGCTGTATGTTTCTGTGACTGCAAGTCTACAAGTTCTTTCAGCACAACAACTTGGTTTTGCACTAAAATGTGAAACATTCCTTTCCTCTTTGGTGATTATCAGTTCCCTCATCAGTATCTGTCTGCATCTCACTATTAATACAAAGCACAGCAGGATCATAAAGTGGGTGGGGAGGAGTTTTCCTCTATCTTCAGCACATAATAGACTCAGTCCTACTTAATAGAAACCGATTTGTGGAATGCTTGTGGGATGGCCACCCTCAGTTGGCCTCTCTATAATGTTTATGGATGCTGATCTGTGGTCTGTCAGTGGTCTGAAATCACCCCATATCTGTTTTCACTAAGATCGCTTCCAGTAAACCGAATGTCATTCTGTTCACCTTTGGGAGAGGTTGTAATTTAAGATGCATACGAAGTGCTGAACTGCGTGTACCGGACTGAAGGCAATGTCCAGTCGCTTATTATTTATGTCTTTATGGATAAGCAACTTCAAACAATAATTTTGAAAGTGGAAAATCAGACCTGGGAGCTTGTACTAGTCAGCGACTTTGTTTCTTTGACAATTTAAATGACATTTCCATTTTCAGAAACTCAGCACTTCTTCTCATTCTGGAGCACCCACCAGTATGTTTGGAGGGTAACCACAACGGCAAAAAGGCAACAGCAAGCAAGCAAAGACAACAATTAAGCCTATAGAATCAGACACATGATACAGAGCAGATCCCTCTGTTGTGACGGCCCTAGACTAACTCACAACCACACTGCCGCTTATGCATGGATGTGAGGCTCTGCTAAGGACAGGGACACTTAGGTTGAATACATTTCTTGCCTTCAAATGAATTTGTTCACTGGCTAGACTACACTGTTTGACCAAATCCTACAACTCAATGCAACATTTCTATGTAAGATTTAAATAGTGTTGATCAGAGCTTTCTCTTCTCTTTTTGTCCAATGAGAATAGGCATTATCTGCTAGTATATGTGTGTTTTTCACAATATATAAAGCATGGACTTCATAGTTGTGTGGCAAAAAGCAAAACCTTTTGGTGCCATTGATACTACTATTGCTTTGAATATGATATGTGAGGCTGTAAAAACTTAGTTTTTCAGTTATGTAATTTCAGGTTTTCTATTGTCCCAATGATGTTTCATCAAGCCAATCAATACATAATGTGCTGATGCATGGTGTAGCATATACAAAGACGTGATTGAACACTGTGGAATTAGTTTTATTGAGCTAAGGATGTCGTCAACTAAAGCATTGTTCCAGAATTGGCATTAAACAGTGAACGTGGAAAGTGAAAACAGACATGTGTAACAGTCCATTATTTTATACTTTACTGACCTTGTTTCCTCAGGTAAGAGAACTGGAAGGCATCCCCCTCATCTTGGATAACTGCAGCATAGACAGCAACAACCCATGTATCCTTTAACGTAAGTTGATGGTCTGACATACCAAACCATTTGTGTTTATGTACATATATTTCAAGTTTATCTAAAATCATTGTTCATATTTATGCCCAAAAATCCTTCAGGCCTTGCGTATCTTATCCTCAAACTTTTAGAATTGAGTTTGGCATGTTTGCACAGGAAAGCTGGTAGGTAAGGGTTGCATCAAGCGTTGAATGCTGCACTGTGTAAAAAAAAAAAAAAAACCTGTTGAATATTTTGTGTTCACCACCTCTCGATTGACTTTTGCTTGCAGCTGGTTAACTGTATTGACTGATTATCTGCCTTCATTAGTGAAGTCTGTTGCGCAGCTTATAAATGCTACTTTTTGTTTTGAGGAGTGTTCATGTCTGTCAATGTATCAGAAACTTAAGACAGTTGCATAGTAATTAGTGGTGCTTTTGTATTAATTAGCATTTTGACATGAGTTTTTCAGCCCCAGTTTACATACATTGGGGAGGCATAATATAAATAAGTGTTAATTTGATATAATACAACATCACTAACGACCCACATAGTTTAGTTCACATTGTCAACAAAAACAACAGTGTAATCTTCACAAAGATGGGATCTATTGAAGGACTGTTGTATCGGGTTGTATTAGATTGTACTGGTCTACCTAATACAGTGATAACAGTACTGAAGTCTATCTTGCAGTAGAGGTATAGTAGTGTACAAATGTGCTTTTTGTGGCATCATTTTGACAGGCTTTAAGAACACGCCGATTTCTGTTTTACTTGGAGTACACTGCTAGTCACTAAACTCAAACCCCTGAGCCTTTCTCATCTCCATCCACTGTCTTTTAACCAGGCCAATTGTCTGAGCCCAGCCTTTGTCCCATTGTCCCTATCCCATACATGCTTATACACATACACATGCATACAATCTACTCTGTTCACCATTTACATGTAGGTGTCAGCATTTCTGTTCAGAAAAATATTGTCATTTATAAAATGTATGCGGGAAACTTGAGAGGGGTGAGCTGCGAATATTTAAAATCACAAAACACAAGTTGTCTGTGAAACCCGTTTGCGTGTTGGGCTGTCTGCGTACTCATCAACTTAAGGCCAGGCACTTAGAGAGAGTTTGACATTAAAAATGTTTGGTCTCTGTTGCTTCTTTACCATTCTACTTTTTTTAATACAGTATAACTACCTTATGTTATTTATTCATTTTACTCCATGTATGCATTTTTTAATGAAATTAATTTTGTAAATTCATCTTACAATTACAGCACATGCTCATGTTGTGTTTCTGTAGAATTGAAATTCCGAAGTTGCTGTCCTTAACTGGATATCTGTAGTTATCAGTCAGTGGGCCATCTTTACCATCAGGAACCTCCTAGAAAACAACACGCAGAACCAGGAGCAGGTCAGCGCCCTGGAACGTCGTGGCACCACTGATTATTCTGCACTCAAGGAGTTGGGTTTCCTGGTGGAGGAGCGAGACGGAGGCTTGCTGCTCAAAACTGTGAAGAAAGACTCTTGAAAATCTTAGAGGAGCACCTGGAGACATGAGGCCCCCATCCCGCAAGCAGGTTTTCATGCAAAGTATTTGTTTAGAAAGGAATAAAGTACATGTGCACACATATACACTTATGTGAACATGTACTCTTGTTGTGTCACAAGCCTCATTAATGTTAGTTAGTACTTATCTGTGAATTACCTGTCCACTACTAAACATGTTATCTGTCCAGAATAACTTGAAAGCCACACAGCTGCTAGATTAAGAAGAAAAATGCTTTGGAATGAGATATTTCTATCAGAGAAGTATGTTTAAATTACTTTTCTACCTCAGTAATGCTTGCATTCATGCCCAGATGGGGCATACGATTATTGTTTGATACACAAAAGGCCTATGGGGTCCCCCTGGTATAAAAGCAAAGGTCAAGACATCAGAAGCTCTTGTTTTGTCTTGACCTGTATCTAGGAAATGAAGAGTTTGGGAGAGGCGAGCGCATGCTGGCACCTTTTGGCAAAGCTGATGCTTTGTGGTTTAATCCAAAGACAAAGCGCACCACAGTGTCCGGGCTTTTCACTTTTCACAGACCCTGATGTTACCAGCAGGGGTTGGGGATTTAATCCCAGGCCCATAGTGACTTCTGCAGTAACCGCAAAAAACAGAGAATGACCAAAACATGAAGTAATCAACCCCCTCACCGCCTTACCTACTTAAATGGTGGTGTCGTTGCCAGGGGGACATTCAAACGCTTAAAACAATTTCTCTAAACTGGCATGATATTAATATTATAATCTAAGGACATCTAACTGCAAAATGCAATACTAAAACTAATAACTGAGACTATGCATATTTTGCAATTTAAAAAAACAATGCACCGTATACAGCATGAGCTTGTCACTATCTCTGATTCTTGTAGCTTATATCAATGTTTTTTTTTCATACCCAATGTAGTAAATTTCATCTTATTCTTAATGATCTTTTTTACATCGTATTGCATAGTACTATAGATGCATACTGTAAGAGATGAGGTCTTATGGCATGCATCATAGGTAATTATCCATCTTTAAACTCACAACATTAAGTACACGTTTTAGACTGCTTCTCTTCTCTCTGGGCGAGCTACATTTGAGCTTTTTAACCAGACTGCATAGACTTTCTTAGAACGTTTTTTGTGGGTGGGTGATATGATGATTCTTGATCAGTAGACAACGCATGAGAGCATACTGAAAGTTTATGTCCAAAGAGTGAGTGACTCAGACCAGAAGCATTGGTTTGCAGAATGACATCCCTCCCTGCTCTTCCCGTTGCTTGATAAGCTGAACACTCCTGACACCTCAACAATGCAGCGCTTTACTGGCCTGCTCACACCCTGCCCCACCCTGTTTGCTCTGCCTCTGATTTTTAATGACAAAATGTATTGAAACAATCGGCTGGACTCTCCCCTCAATCCACCGGCATAGTGAAGGGAGCTTATGTGGTTCCGGTCCCCAGGATTTCAGACAGCTAACAAAACAGCTGTTACTTGCGCTCGACTGGCTGGCTGCAATGCTTTTCAGCCCCACAGGAAAGAGGCTGTGCGAGTCAGCCGGGCTGAATGAGGTGGCATGGCCGCTGCTGCCTGTTCACCCCCTAACACATTAGTACCACATCAGTCGAGGCCAGAAGTTGTTGTGTTTCCCATATCAGCGTTTTATACCACAGGCCACTACTATATTGTATTTGTGCCTTCTGGTTTGATATTTGCCTTCAGCTAAAAACAATTGTCAGGCTGTAAAGTATGTGTTTTGTGCTTGGGTCAAATAATGTTTATATAATGCTTAATAAAGTAGTGTGTATGACTAACAGCTTTTTTTCCTGGTAATAACTTTAATAAGGCCAATAAAGGCCAGATGTAACATAAAACTCAAGAGGCGATAAAAGGATGCTCAAATTTTATTGGTAAAAAAAGAAAAAATACAACTGTCCATGTTTGTAAGTGATGCATACCTTATTATTGTTCTGTGGCAACTCTGTCGTATTTATAGTTACAACTATGCTTTTAGGAATCAACGAGTGGATCATAGTTACGGAAAGGGCCATGTAGACAACTGGGAACACAGAAATCTCTTTGATGTTAAGCTGCAAAACTAGTTGGTTGCTGATGCTTTCAATGTGTTATCTACTTGCAATTCCATGAATTTACTCCAATACTTAACAGCAGTTTACACAAAACTTTCCAACACTTGATGAATCATTCTTGCTTTTATGACCTACGTTGAATTGTGATTGAGATGAATGATCTGGAATACTTTGATTATACACGTGGAATATTTACAATTTAGCATTGATCAAAAACATAAATTCCAAATAATTTATAGTTCTTAAATCTGAATACAATGACATTAGAAAACACTTCCCATCTATAAATGACATAAAGTGCCACGTTCCTCATATAAAAATATACTCTTCAAATTGTTTTGTAAGTCATATAAAGCCTAAATAAACATATCTGAATACATTAAGGGTTCTGTCCAAAAATAGCTTTGAGGCCTTTGATCCTCTCATACCCCCCTCTGTGTTGTTAGGGAACATGCCATCCACCCAGGCAGGCCTAAACCACGCTAGAAGGCCTTGTGTAAGCAGAGGCCATAATGTGGAATTCCACATCTCTGCTGTTCATGGGAATGTTGGGTGTATCTGAACCTGATTGCACCTCTGTGGAGTTCCGAAGAGGCTTACATGCTTTTCTCAGAAGTCAGGAGCCCTCCAAAAACAAAACTATAAACACGGTCAGGATGGAAAGTGCTGTTCAAACTGACAAGTTGGATGCTTAAAATAGTTTGGGAATATTTTCTGCCTCTTTTGACTCTTGGCTGAACAAAGAATCTGTGTTTGGAGGGGAATTTGTCCATGAGAGAGATGTCAGCACAGCACTCAACCACACAACTCACTGATGTCCCATGAAAGAGAAAAAAATGTGACTGTGAGTGCAAAAGAAAAAGAACTCATCTACAGCGAAATGCGCCACTGACAATTGATAATGGCCATGTGACTCAAAATCTGTTATTTTCAGCTTGAAATGTATCAGAAGCAATTGAAGATCATAAGAGAGCAATGATCTTTAAGAGCAATTGGGTTTTCTATCAATCCTATAAGACCAGGTTTAAAACATGTCTTAACATAAATAATTTTGTTTTATTTTCAGTGTTCAAACAGAATACAGTGTGAGTGTACAGTTAAAAGTATTCCACTACCATCTTTCAATCGTCATCAGGAGCCTGTTCTGTCATGGCAGTCTGAAGCGCTTTGCTCTTGTAGCATTTCCAGTTAACGTGTTACAAAAGTCTTCTCAAGATCCAACAATAGTCCTTGTTGTTTTTCCTTCTCGTGCGTGACATCTTTAAGCTACATCTTACATATGTTGCAAGATGTTGTCTTCCGAATATTGCCTTGCTGCAGAACATCAAATCCTGCAACTTGTTTGCATCATGTCACGGTTTTGTGCCAGCGTGCAAAAAATGTAAAGTTTTCTTAATCGTCTCTTTTTTCAATGCTCTCCAAACCTCACTTCTGTTTTTTCTTTCTTTGTAAAAATGTGCAAATTGTTGAATAAATACTTCCAAGTCCTTCACTTCAAATTCCACTTTGTCATAACCTTTTTATCTTTAACCATATTGTCTGTTTTCCCAAGCCTCTTCCCAGCTTCCAGTGCCCCACTTCCCCTTTCCCTACTTGCAGGTGAAAACTTCTGATTTCTCACTGCATGTGTTGCACTTGACAAAACAGCACCAGTGGAACTTACAGTTGCACTGCCAAATGCGTGTGTAGTGGTGTGTGTTGTAACCCCGGCCGCAGCACATCAAATTACAACTGTCTGTGTGGGTTGAAGTGCCGTTGCACAGTCTTCCCCGTGTTCCTGTGCTTCCTGTGGCTGTGTCCTCCTCACAATAGTTGGGCGAACGCTCCAGGTACACCAGGTCTGTGTCCGTGGGCTTCTGGTAGCCCCGAGCCTCTTTGAGTCGTAGGAAGGAGGGCTGGCGGAGGCGCGAGGCCCGGACCGGCTCTACTTGAACTGCTCCACTGTAGCGTTCCTTCAGCAGGTAACCAATCTCTCTGAACTTTGGCAGGGTGATCCAGCAGGTCTTAGTGGTGCAGGAACCAGACACACCATGACACTTACACTCCAGCTTCATCCTCTCCTCTAGGATCTGATCACATAGAGAGTAGAAATTAGGTCTGTATGAATTAAAAGAGATAGTTAAAGAGCTGAAAATACATTGTGTGTGTTAATACATAAATGGTTTTAAACATCTCCGTTGTTTGAAATTAAAACAGTAAATAGCAATTGCACAACCTTTAAATCCGTATCTTTTGGTAAGCTGGGCTTTCTGTGGACACTTTCAGCACTCTAACCAGTTTGCCAACTTTGTCTCAAAACCTGGGGAAAATAACTCATACCCCAAGACTTTAGTCTGTAATTAACTTTACCTTTCATCAGACCACATATTGGCAAGACAGCCCGAGAAAACTGACCAGAGCTATTGTGCAACCATACACATATAGAATTTCATTGTGGCTTGAGCCAGATTTATATGATAATGCCATACAAATATTTTCAAATGACAAAATTGACGTATTGATGTGAAAAAGATTACCTACTACATTTTCATTCTAAGAGTGAGAATGATTTTGCGCAACTAATCCCATTGTTTGAACATCCAGTAACTAGAGTTTTCTCTTGACTTTGGTTTAGTGTGCGGTGGTGCGGAAGTATGGTCTATGCTGCCACTAACGAAGAAAAAGAATGAGACTTCCAGTAATATCCTCTATCCTCATCTAATGTTTAGTAATTCAATGAATGGACTGTAGGGCTATTGCACAATTCCATTTTGGCAACTGCATCTTCCAAGTTTAGCACTTCAGGAGCTTTGTTAAATAATTTCTGCACTCGTACAGGGCTGATACAGTTATAGTGACTGATGCAAATACACAACAAATAAAAGTAGTGTATAATCATGGACAATCTATGCCAATTTAGGCATTTTCCTCTTCCTACTAATGTTACATGTATTCAAACTGGAGTATGGTTTTGTATGATGTTTCCATCATTAAACCCCAAAAATAGATTAGATGGATTCAGTTTGTTTCGTCCTTTCGCATGGGTTACCTTTCGCCCTGCCTCATTGTTGTGCAGGTTCATCAGCCGGCGGGCGTTTTTCTTGATCTCACGGGCGTCTACAAAGCGCCGCGAGAACTCCACACCGTACTTAACATCAGCTGAGCAGCCTCCCCACTTCCAACCCTCCTCTTCGTCATGGTAGCCCTGTTTCTCTCGATCACAGCCGCACTGGCTGAGGTTGCCTTGGCTACAAGCTGTGGTCACTGCGTGGGCAACTCCAGCTGCAGTGATGGCATAAGTGAATGCTGCCTCCTTGCTGCCTTAAGAGAAAAAAGCAGAATTTGAATAAATATGAGGCGGCTGATGATGATGTCATCAGGGATATTTCATAAGATAATATTGCATAAGATTGACACTGTGTACCATGCCTCTCTGAGATTTATTACAAATTGTAAAAATCAAACCATCATTGTGAATTGTATTCCAGAGTGGGATGGCCGTCGTCGTCAGACAGGAGATCAGGGCATTGGCATATTTTTGTCTACTCCGCTCCTTCTGCATGGAACTCTTTGCAAAAACTTGAAATTATCTGAATTTATTTCTTTAAATGCTTTTAAATCCAGATTGAGAGAACCTGAAATGACCTGTTTACATTGTAAATGTTTTTAATTATCTGTGTTGCATAACTTTTATAAATGTAATTGATTGTTTTTTGCCGGCCTCTTGGCCAGGACTCCCTTGAAAAAGGGTTTTTTAACCTCAACGGGACTTTCCTGGTTAAATAAAGGTTAAATAAAAAAATAAAAAAATTCAACTTGGGCTTTAGAAGATTTTTTTTTTAGCAAAAAGCCTGATTTACAAACTAGAGACTAAACCTCAGACTAACTCTGCTTCTGTTGCATCCATTTTTTTCTGGATTCTTTAAAGGACCCTAACATCCATGGGTTTTACACTTATTTTGGCATGGGCAGAGATGCGGTGGAACTAAATTAGGTCACCTAAAAAACTAATAGGAGGTATAGAGCGATGTCAATCAAGCACAAGCTGTACTGCTGTAAGATGCCATGCCTCTCTCCCTTCCATCAGTCTTCCTCCTGAAGTGCAAAACTAAGTTGCTGGACTGCTCCTTTAAGGAAAGATGGTCACCTCTTTGGATGGCATCACTGATTTAGAGATTAATCTCTTTGTACAGTATATTAATGCTGAAAAGATAGTTACAGAAGCCATTTTTTGTATATGTTACTGTGTAACTAAGTCATTTTCAAAATGGCTTCTTCAATACACACACCTATATTTTTTAATGTGAAGTATTAGTACTTTATTCGGTCTCTTTTCAACCTTACTTCATTTTAAATACTATATAAATATATTTTTTCATTCTGCTTTGTTTCACTTATGTCACTATATCACTGATAGAACAGTTATCAGTATAGTGAAGACAACACAAGTGACATCTACTGGCTGAGTAGAGGTGCAAATTTCTGGATTGGTACTCATAGTGTTGCTGTGTCTAAATGTTTTTCATCAATGGAATTTCTCACGTGGCTTAAGTGTCATTCTGTGTCTGTGTTTGGCGGTCCGCATTATTATAGCAAATGATACCGCTGTGTTGCATGTTGAAATAATCTGTGGTGATTGAGATATTCCCATTTCCAAGCTTTTGTATGTCACCATTTGACTTCGCGGAATAAACACATATTTATGGTGTAGAGGAGGGAAATTAATTTATTGGCACTACAACTGGTAATAGGATATCTTCCCTCTTCAATCAGGATAATGCTGGGCCTCTGTTAGTATTAATGCATGGCGTCTCTGGTAGAGGCGATTGTAATGGCTCCCTTCCAACCTGACAAACTCACTCGCAGAAACCATCGGGTCTGCGGTTCCCCTGGTCCATAACTCATAACAAACTCTGAAGTCTTCTCTCATCATGCTAAATCTGCGACCCATTCAGATATATTGTATGGTGAGCATTTCTCAAAGCATCAGGCACATGCAATAGCCAAACAGCCATCTTCTCGCACTTTGATTTGTTTTGATTGTACGGCAGTGCATGCAGGGCTCCATTGTTGCCATCCAGCTGCTGGAGCTGACTTCAATTAGTGGTTAGCCTGAATCTCTCTGGTCTTTCTCAATGCTTAATGAGTTCGCCCGGCAGGTCAATCAAATGATGTGGTGGATGGTACATTAGCAATTCGGGGGGGAGGGGCTCTGGCTTACATTTCCATTTTTAAAAATAGCAAGAATGGACACAGAGATGGTCAAAGGAAACCAATCTTACTAAGAATCCATGGAGATAAAAGGACATCTGGCATGCTCAGTATTTAAGTTGTTACAATAAGTAACAGTTTAATTAGTTTTTGTACAGATGTAATAAGAGTTAGTCTTTCAGAAAGTACTTATGTAGTAAAAGTGTTTGCAGGGAGAGGGCATGAGGACCTGGGTCCAAAGCGTTTTCTGAGCTTGTTTACACACCACAGGAGAAAAGAGACATTTCCTCTGACAAAAGAAATAAAGGGATCCAGACGTCTCCTCTGCCTGTCTCCCGTGTAGAAAAAAGTGATTGCTCCCAGAGCTGCTAGATTAAACATGAATCCAAACCCACAGCAAGACCGCAACAAAACATTTCGGACTGAAATGCAATTTATATAAGAGGTTCACATTAGGAGCAAACAGGCTTCTGTGAGAAATAAAACTGGGAAGAATGTTGACTAAAAGCAGAGAGATGTTACTTTGTGTGTCCTTGTAGGTTTGATATACAAATGCTTTCAGAATTTGGTACACCCAGATAAGCATTAGACTGTGCTTTATAAGGAAGTCTTCTCACTCCATTTAGGACTGCTTTGCTGTGACAATATGTGTCGCAAGCACAGTGACGTCACACACATGAGCTACAGATTGAATCTCCATTGGGGACACTAGCAAGGGGTTTGAGTTTTTTTGTGTGTTAGTGTCTAAAGGAAGTAGAGAATTAACTGTTGTTGCAGGTGGTATTCCAAACATAAATGCTTCCATTAAAGTCTCACCGACAGTCTTTAAGTCTGTTTCGTTTAGTTGAGCTGTGCTCATCCCACTGACAACACTTAATAGGAAGTTCGAGGACAATACAAGAAAGAGAAAACAGGCGGATGTCAAACCACATTGCTGAACTGTGCTCATTCAGTTCTTTCAGCTTTAGTGATCAAAAGTTTGTTTTGGTTAGGCCAATAAACATACCTGTTGTGTTGACACACCTGTGGACAGATTAAAGTACCACCAAAAGGAGGAATGTGTTGCCCTGATCACATATTAGTCCACATTTGTACCTCTAAGTTAAGATTTCCACTTGCTGTGTCTAAACTTAGTTTAATTTAACTTGCTGTTATGAAAATGTTGATAGGTAAAAACTAGTGTTGCCCATGGGGTTTCAAGCGTCGACCATAAGCTGCAACGTCCCCAGAAAGTTGTCAAGCCATGGACATTTGTTGCATGTCATTTTCCATCTCTATCCCTTAATTTCCTGCCATCTACTGTATATATTGTTGGAAAAAATCTAATAAAGGCATAAAAAGTGTTGCCCCAGAAAAAAATCTTTAGACCCCTGTAAGTAACTTTCTTCCCCTCACTCAGCCTATTTTGCTGAGCTATATTGTGATGAAAATATTTCAAACAACTTAAACAAGCTGAGTTTTAAACAGACTGACCTACTCTCAGCTCTTGTCCAAAGACGGTCCTTTCTCCCAGGGCTGAGCAGTTCCACCGGCCGTAGCGGAACTGGTACTGACACTCATTGATGCCCAGCTGTGCGCCTTCGCCAATGACAATGATGGCGTCAGGGCGACTCTGACAGAGGGCTCTCTGACGGGGGGCCAGTCCCGGTATCTTGTTGCAGATGATGTTTGCACCTAGAGCTACCACAGAGGACAGCGCCCTGGCAGAGAGAAACAGGGATTAATGAGAGGGACTTTGAAGACAGACTGTTGTTTTTGCAAGAAAAAGGTGACTACAGATTTAAAAAAAAAGGGAGAAACAAAAACATTCCTAATTACGTAACATATAGTTTGGATTGAACCCTGTGCCCCAGTTGAGCATTTTTCCAATAAGCATGTTCTGCTAGACTTTGTTACAGTTGCCAGTCTATAAATCATAAAGATAAAACAAAATAATCATGACTAAATGAGCAGATCCTGTGTAATCTAATGGACCTTCATTAAGATATAGACAGAGGACAATAGTTAATTATAGGAATGGGTCCAAATACAGTTTATCCTGCCTCTCTCTGTCTCTGTGTTACAGAAAACAGGAACCACCACAGCTATTTTAGGTTTCAGTTTCTTGTTATGAATGAGAGGCATGTATGGTGCAGCAATCATTCTTTTTGTGAGGGCCTGGGTCTTTTAATGTCATAAGAAAGAGCTCATTACATCAGCCCGGGCCTGTAGGCAGAGCATGAAGTAGTCCAATGTCTCTTTTCCATATGGTACACTCCAATTATGGCCCATGTCTGACGAGGTAATCCTATGACAAAGTGGCTTTGGTGTAATGTGCAAATCCATAACAGCAGGTTATCTCATCAACTGCGTTTACGTGTAAAAAATCAGGTAGATTAAAGATTGGCTTCATTATGATCAGAATATTTGAATTAAAATGACATGACTGCTCATTTTATGGAGAGCAATCCGTGGTAGTCCGTTATTTCATTGTGAAATAGAATGAACATGATCAAGCGACCCAATTGCGCAGTTCCTACCAATGTTTTTATAAATGTAGGCTAGTTTAAACGGATATTCTAAGTTACATTTTATTCATTTTCTAAAATAATCTCTCTGCAACACCATAACAAAATATTGCCATTTACTTCATTTAGCACGTTAAAGTGTTTCCTCGTCGTAATAAAACACCTGTAACTTGACAATGCGTGCGTAATTGGCCAATTTGCGCGTAAGGAACCGATTTGTGTTTTAATTAAACAGGTGCATTGGTAAGAAACCTACAGGTAGCTACCGCTGGTGAGGATGAGGAAGATCTGTGGGTAGTAGACGGACAGCAGCGCGCTGCGGGACGAGATGATGAGCATGGTTGCGCATTGAACACAACTGTTTATGCTCTCCTGCGGTTAGAAAATATAAGAAAAACAAGAAGTGGGAAGACGTATATCCCTTTATCTGAAGTCCAAAGCGTTAAGCGCGGGAGCGTCGTCTCTTCTTTCCGCCGTTGGTGGCGTCTTCAGCTAGTGGAGCCGGGGCGCGCTGCGGCAGCTCCAAGGTCCGCTGTACATGTGTTGGAGATGAGAGGCTGCATCCCACGGTCGAAGTGCGCTCTGCCACCTGGACCGATAGAGGACTGAATGGGGAGGAAAAGAGCGAAAGGGTGGGGGCAGATGGGGTTCCGGATGTCAGATACGCGCTGCTCACGTCTCCAAAAGTGAGACTGTCGTGGCATTGAAAGGGTGGGAGACAGTGGCCTCTCCCGGTGCACCAGCCCCCGGGATGAGTCCGCACCCTGCATCCTACCGTATCCCCTCCTCCAACACACCTCCTAACCCCCCAACCTTCTCTCTCTCTCTCTCTCTCTCTCTCTCTCTCTCTCTCTCTCTCTCTCTCTCTCTCAGCCATTTTTTGTTGATGCCCAAAGTTGTAAGTTATATCTTTATCGTCAATATTTGCATTTGCTCTTTTTTTCCTGCTCCTGACTAAGGGGGAGGCCGGTTTTACTTGTAGGATTAAACTCTGGGTACAATTATGCCACCATGTCACCCAAAATTCAACTTTAATGAATTGTACAGTGTAGTACATTTCTAACGATAAAAAGGCAAACTTTTCTCAGTAGTATTAGTAAAAAACCATAATGAATTAACATCTCCATCCTGAATAAGACTGTTTTTATGAAACTTTCTCAAATAACTACACATCACTTGTTTTATCATTTCATATAGCTCCTTTATTAAATTATTATTAAAAATTTACATTAAATCATGATTTAACTTTTCCATGAAGTTACCAAAAGTTGAATTAAAAGTTGGCCAAATGCAGTTTCCTAGTACTGAGCAGTATTAGAGCTAAAACGATCAACAGAAAATGATTCAGCACCTATTTAAAATATTGATTCATCATTTCAGTCATTTTTCCAAGCAAAAGCTTTAACAAGTCATTTGTTACAACTTCCCAAATGTGATCCTTTTGTTAAGAAATGTCTTCTTCTTTTCAGTTGTCAAAATTCTGATTTAGTGCTGTACTGCTTGGCTTTCAGTTCTCAATGCTTGCTGAAATGCTTCAGACAGTCATTTGATGAGACTTTGTGGTCTACCAGCTCATATGTTCTGCTGGTGTATCACCAACAATATGCCCTCATGTGGCAGCATGAAGGAATTGTCATCATCCAAAACCTTAACATTGACGCTAGTGTGCACAGCAGTATCAGTTAGTAGAACTTTAACATGTTCTACTTTTTAATGAACAAGGCAGAATTGTTGTAAACATTTGAAAAGACTATTTTCCCTTTTGGAAAAGTTAGTCGCATATTTCTACATGATGACTTTTCTTATTAAACCCATATATCCTTTGAAGTGTCCAGGTCTAATCAGATGGAAAAGCCAGCAAAGACGACACAGAAAGATGTTCATGCTGTTCCTTTCTTTTAAAGCTGTTCCTGTTTGCTGTGGAACTTTAAAGTACAACGGGAGGGACTCTGTTCAATTCCACAGCACCTTCCAAGGACGAGGAGTTTTATAGGTCTACTTCACAGATTGGACAGAGGATAGTACATATTTTATTGGCTTGCTGTTGACATTTTGGAGACCAAAAATCGAAACATTCTGAGCTTCACTTGAGTTAAACAAATGACCGTGAGGAGATAATATTAATACAATTTGTTCCAAATGAGATATAAATCAAATGAACAAAATTGAGATCTTCTCTTAGAATATGGTTGAAGGCAGTTTTGTGGAAATTAACCTTTTAATTTAAATTCCCTTAAACTGCCAACAAAGCATTTTGAGAAATTGCAGTGATATGGAGTATGATATAAAAGAATGAAATACTTTTCATTCTTTGGATGCTATAAGATTGGCCTTATCCTTATGCCCACTTAGATTGTGTGTAACTATAGTTGCAGTCAGATATACCCAGTAGTGTACAGAATGAGAAACACTTTTGCCAATAAATTGGACCCTCTTGGCTGCTGAAACTTTGTCACAGGAGCTCAATCTGCAGCTATTTCAGTGGACAACTCAACAATAATGTCTCTGGCTCATGGTCAGCAGAGGCACAACTCATTATGTGTGTGTTCTGTATGTCTCTTACTCTCTGTCTCTTTCTCACTCCCTCTTTTTGTTCAAATAATACTAAACCACAATTTCCAAAGCCAAGATAGCACTTAAGAAGCGTGCACTCACTGTCCTGGCACTCGTACTGTGATATCTGTTTCTTTTCATATTTTTGCGCAGAACATGAGGCGAACTTGGAGACTTGGGTCTGCGCAGGAATTCTTCTCACTGCTGAACTAGACGTCAGATCAGTGATAAAAGTGGCTGTAAAACTAACAAGACTTGTTTTTGTTATCTATTGGGACAGCTGTCAGTTTTGACAGTAAAAAGGTTTTGATAGCATCATCCACGTTATGAGGATGAGTGACAGGGCTGGAGACAGGCAGGGAGAAACTGGAGCAGTAACGCAGCGGGGCCTCAAGCTGGAAGCAGGCCGAAAAAAGTCCAGATTGATAATGGTGTCACGGTATGACTCCATGGGCTTTTTGGGCCTGTCTTGTCCTTGAGCCCAGAATCCCTAGCTGGGTCTCTGAGTGGTTGTCAAGGAAATGGTATTAAACCTCTGATAATTTGTCATAAGTGACATTTTACTGCAGAATAGCAGGGCTCATAGGTAGAAGAGTTAGACATAATCCCGTCCACACGCAGTAGTTGAAAGTGGAAAGAAAGGTACTCCAGGCAAGCCCAGTTCATGAATTTGGGGGGGGATAATTGCAAAGTAATGTGATAGTGTCTGTGTCAAAACACAGATACCAAAAATATAAATAAATTATATAGAACATAGAGTTAGTTCAGGCAGAGCACACTCGTATTAGCTGATTGGCTGCTACATCTATGCTTCGCAATGTGTCTTACATACAGTATGCCTCTCTAAATACATTAACTCCCCTCCTGTGGAAGTCACTAAATACCTTGTTGGTCCTAGACATATACAATTGTACAAAGTATTTAAAATATTCTGATAACACTGTGTCTTAATGATAAATTCATGTACTTCCTATGCAACTTTAACATACTTTTAAAGCTCCATAGGGCTTCATTGTTGTTCAAAAACACATTGGTGGCATGTTCCTTTATCACGATGAACATGGGGACTGCTGTCAATCCTGCACCAGCCTGGTGCTATAAACCAGTTTATATTAATCAACACAAAAAAGTAGATCCCAACATATACGCTTTTTATGCACTTTTTAGATTTACTCCTGTTCAATTGTTTGACCTGAGTCCGGGACAGGGCTGATTGCCGCAGATAGTATTGAGATTGGGAAATATACAATAACACCAGCTATGGGAAAAGACATGCATCAGAGGCCTTTGTCCTACATAAATATATTGTGTGTTTCTCTGATCCACTAAGACACCCTGATGGGTTTAATTTGTTTAGGTCAGACAAGTGCATATGGGCAATTTTGGCATACATGCATCTCAAGTGGCTTTCAAGCTTTACCGCAATGTCATAGGCATTGTTTAGACTGTAATGTGGCAAGACAAACACATGGTGCTTTTATGTGTAATGGGGTAAAATGCATGCTGGAATGCACAAGAAATGCGAGTGTGGTGGGGGAAATGAATATCGTCCCCTGCACTGTGAGAGGATTACGGAGTGTGACAGATAAAAAAACAAAACTACCCTGGGGGTGAACAGAGGGTATTTATGACACAACTAAAAGAAACTACTTTGTAATCAAATCTAATTTACACAATTTTGAGCATTCATGGAACCCGACAAAGCTGACAGCAGGAAATTGTTCCCATGTTGGAGAACAACAATTTCACTTTGAGCAATTATTGTCTTTGAAGCATCTTGAACCTTTTTTGAGAGCAGATGAAGGGAGGGCCATATTTCCAACAGTGCCATGAGGCACATAAACTTCTTGAGAAATTGTTCCTTTTATGTAAACAGGATTTATGTTTTTGGTGTAAAAATACACATTTGGAGTTGTAAACATGTTGCAGATGTTGGGGGAAATGGCTACATAGCATCACCAGACCTTTCCTCATTATGATTAACCCAGGAAACAGATTCACAGTGCATTCAGACATGCATGTTAAAATGTCTGCTTATCTGTGTGTTATTTACATTGTTCATGATTATCCACAGGGAGTCATGAAACTTGCCCTAGAAAAGCGTATTCCAACCATGTGCATTCCAAGCACTAAAACACATAGATAGTTTAGTACACGCTCATAACAAGTCAAAAAGTTGTTTATCCACTTTTTTATTTTTCCGTTGTCATTCTATTGCACCTCGCTCTATCATTCTTTGTTAAACTGTCTTCTCTTAGTTGTAACTGCAGAGGGAGACAAAGCACCAGAGAAGGACTTGGTTCACTTCTCTGGTTTGGGTAAAGCATGTCTTTTTTTACACCAGCATTCTGTCTTTTTTGACATTAGATTAGCAGCTAGTATACACTTTATCACAACAGACACTAGTGTTACACCATCAACATGCTAATAAAGGGTTCATCATCACATTTCATTATTATCATTTAGTTTTAAATGAATAACGCATATTCAGTGAGACACGTGTTAAACCAGAGAAAATTCCTCTTTCTGATTTCTTTCTCTTTGTTTCCACTTGTTTCAGATTCTGTTGAAATGATCCTAAGGTGACTTTGACATTGCCGTATATGAGGTGAGTAATTTTAAGATCCTCAAGGGGGCTCTTTACTCCCATGTTTTAAAGTACATGAGGCAAAACTGTCCAGCAGCCTGTAGTCCCCACCATCCATCAGAGGTTCCACCATCTTGGTTCCTACCATCTGGTTTTTTAAATTTAACCATTACGTTTGTTCATGTAAGCACGGGACACAGATAATTTTCTCTTAGTATCTTTACGTTTTTAGTCAACCCGAAATTAAAGATAATTGTGTTCACTATTGCTTTTCATGAATCTGTAATCCTTGGGTTTAAACTAGAGTAATTAAAAAGATATGTATACACTTTATTTCACCATCAACTAGGAATTGGTTTGTGCACGCCAATCACTCGCATGTGAAAAGGGAAATGTGTGCTTCCCTATCAGCAGAATTTCCATTTACGGTACTGTGTCTTTACTGTAGGTACAGATACACACACACACACACACACACACACACACACACACGAGCCAGATGTGAGCATTTGACAAAGAGATTCAAAAGCCATCAGATCTGCTTCATTGTCTACAGCAACAACAAGAACACATCTAATTATTAGCAGTGCTTTCTGAGCACTGGATGCTGTCACACTATAGTGCCACATTTGTCATTTTGCAACATGCTGTTTTCTAAATAATAACTGCTATTAGTAAGAATTACTGATGTGATAATCCATAATCATGCATGCAATTATAAATTCAAATTTTGCACAATTTAAAGTGTGTGGTGGTCATCAGGCCCATGATCTCCATGTGTAATACTGGGTTCAAATCCCATCTGCTGCATGCTGTGCTGGTGTCTGAGTTCTTTAGGGTCAGATTAGGACCACTGAACAAAACTGAAGCCACTCCACATCCTTCTGCTTCAGGTTAACTCATTTAGGTCAATTTACAATAGTAGTGGTTATTTATTTGTATATGCTTTTTATTTGCTTTTTTCATAATGCATTATTTAAATAATAAGAAAAAGGTGTTAGAAACCTATTTTTAACCCTTTTAAATAAATAGATAATATTTAAGAAGTACCCATTTGTTCCTAAAGGAAACTTGTTGAATTGATTGTGTTTGTTCATTTACATTGCCAAAGATTGTTATTCTGCTGCAGCTAGTTTCATCCAGCACAACTTGATCTGTTAGTAATTTGTATGTGAAGAATTATTGCAATGGGGCTTTAGGGATTCAAACATGTGTTACACTTCTGTAAGTTTCTATTCCCTTGGAAATACTTGGCCCTTAATGGGTTGGCCTATACTGTCGAAACCCACTAAAAGTCGTTCCCACTCTCTTTCTCTTTCTCTTTCTCTTTCTCTCTCTCTCTCTCTCTCTCTCTCTCTCTCTCTCTCTCTCTCTCTCTCTCTCTCTCTCTCTCTCACACGCACACACACACACACACACACACACACACACACACACACACACACACACACACACAAACACACACAAATTGATATAACCACAACCTCTTAACCGGTTTTAGCAGGCTCTAATAGCTCAAATCAGAGTAAGTCAAGAAAAAAAAACTTTCGTAAGACTCACATCATGTTAGTGCTGACCTTGCTGATTGAGTTTGCTCACAATCACATGGGTCAGGGCTGGGGTCAGGCCCATGGATCATTTAGTTTAATGGCTGTTTCCTGCCTGCTCAAATGTACGTGCCACAATGTAGGAAGGTTAGGTTAGATGCAACCATATTATTACAGGACATAATGCAGCAGGGAAAAGATTTAGAAAAAAGGTTTGCAGGGAAAGAAAGAATAAAAAGAAAAGAAAAGCACCCTGAGACAGAGTGACATGGAGAGAAAGATCAAGAGCAAGAAACTGAGAGCCAGAAGAAAAGAAAGCGATGGTGACAAAGACAGAGGGAGAGAGCTCTACTGATTTTGTGGCCTGTCTGTGTCACCAGCACCCTGTTGGGACAACAGATGTGCAGATGATGTCATGTAGAAAGGGGATAGGGCGGGAGGGTGGAGCGATTGGAGCGCGGGAGGACAGTGGACAGGCGGAGCCTCGATCTGAGGGAGGGAAGGGAGAGAGAGGAAGAGAGGGAGCACAGGACTAGGATTGCCAAAGTCCTGTGCTCCCTCTCTCCCTCCTTTCCTTTCATTGCCCTGCAGTCACACAATTATTTAGTTTTCCTAAGATGTGACTCAGTTTGCTTTAGAAAGTGTGAGTGCTTTTCAAAAAGCTACTTTTGCTTTGTAACAGCCTTCACTGGGAGTTGAAAGTGTTTGCATGAATGCAAACCATACCTATCGAGGAAAAAAAATAAAGTCTGCTTTTGCCGTGCCGTCCTCATTTTGCACAGCAGAGGCAACAAATGTGTTGAACTGGTGGTTTTAGGTGCAGGACCTCTCACAAAGTGTAGCCTCTCCAAACCACACAAGCCATTGGAGCTATAATTTACTTAGTGCAGTCATTGCTGGAGTTTACCCTCCCATCCCCTGACCAGCCACAGCATAAGAACCCAATTGTTCTCATGGTCTGCAGTGACAATGGCTGTTTGTGGTCATCCAAAGAAAAAGAAAGTGAGAAAGAGAATGGGATTGAAGAGGGGAGAAAGTTGAGCCATACGATCCAGTAATTTGTACTGTTCACTGCTAAAGATATAGTCAGGGTCGAGCTTAGAGTGGGGGGGTCAGGGTGACCGCTGAGTCCTGCCGGGATCGCCGCAAGGACACCATTTTCCCAACAGTCTGTCCTGTGTCCTGTACTTTAACCCATCCAACCCTCTAGCATTTACAACCGTGACTAACTTTAGCTTGCTTGCATTTCAGCAACAAGCTTCCCCTCTTCTGCTCCCCCACCTGCACCCTTTCGGGCCAATTGTGCTGGCATGGCAGAGGGAGAAATTGAATGAATTAGGCAGACGGATGTTGCCTAATGGTCGTACTGCACAAATGCAGCCATTCCTGGCATTGTTATGTGTTCGAGTGAGACTGAGAGGGATTGTGCTCTTCGGTCTAGCGCAGGAAAGCAGCTAATAAGTGAGGCAACCTGTGGGAATCGGCCCAAACCAAAAGAGGACTGAGGCAGTTTTTTCCCCCCTCTGTGTTTCTGTTAGCTTTACTTTTTGGAGCTTGCTTTTAAACATTATTGATGTGTAATGAAGGACAACAGTCCAGTCATTGATTCATTGATTTAATCATGGCTGAAACACGTGGCAGATCTGTATAGCAACCCAAAATAACTGTGTGAATAATATTTAAAAAAATGTAGCACCTACTTGTTTAAAATGACCACTAGCAAAAAAAAAAAAAAGGGATCATGTCATCACTTCATAAAATACAGCATAAACTCCTGAAGCGTGGCCCCGCTCATATCACAGCCCGCGCACACAATGTGAACACAATGCAGCTTTTCAAGCAGATAAGATGCTGATAACGGCGCAGGCCTAGAGTTACAGATGGCAGCTGCAGCCCACTGTTGTCCTTTTCTCTCACAGGGAAGTAGTTCTGACCTGAGCATGAGGACACCCTAGGCCCTCTGGGTAATCATTGACCTGTTACCTGTGGCAACCCAGCCACAACATACTGTACACCTACAGGACTGCTGATAACATAACCCAGGTCCACAGACACATTCAGACACGCACGTGTGCTCCCACAATTGATTTCTAAAATATGAAATAAGCTAAGTTACACTGAACCATTAAGGACACACTTTTCAGTAAGCCCCAGCAAAAGCTATTATCATTTACTTATTTTCATTATTTCCCTAAGCAGGGTGTTGTAAAAACATGTATGCTCAGCCAACCTACACTAAACAAAACTTGAATAAAAACTTTTGAGTGCACAGCCATCACAAAGGATCCGGTGTATTGGATCACTGCACCCTTATGATATACCTTATAGTATATTTTCTGTTTGATGTATGTGGAGCAGCCAAATTTTGCTGCCAAGAGTTTATTGAACTTCATACACTTGAAATACTTATCTATAACCAGATTTTGCACAGAGTGACTAAAACGTAACTTAAGATGTTGAAGGGGAAAAGGTCACGATCAGCCCTCTGGGTCTGAGCAGTGTGATCGATCAAGTCTCGAGTCTTTTCATAGTGCTAGGTGGGGCGTGGCACTGCACTGCAGCATGTTAGTGGGGAAACACAGGCCGGGGTACCATCCAAGGAGAGGAAGGAGCAGCTAGAGGAGGGTAGGCAGTGAGTGCAGTGGGGGAGATACATCAGTTTGGCCCTTCACAAAGCCTCCTCCTCCTTTTTTCCACACCCACACCACACCTCCCCTCACTCTCTCCTTTGCTTCATGCTCCAAACTTGCTCCTTCCTTCTCTCCTCTCTAGCTGCCGTACTTTGGGTGCTCCATGCATAATGGTCTGTGTCTGAGAGCAGTGGCCTGAAATAAAACTAAGAGGGGCCTTGGTCGGCGGAGAATGCTAGCTTTGTCTCAGCTGCCATCCACACTGTCTGGAGACATGATTAGCAAATTAGCAGTGCCAAATGGAGTGCCCTGCCACCTCCACAAGATCCCCTGTCCTCTTCTCACCTCCTCGGACATGTTTCTGGTATAAATTATGGGAAATGGTGGAGTCAGTACTTTTCCTTGGACAATACTTTTTTCCTAATTGATGTGATTGAATGTACAAATTGTATAAAATGAAAGATTGATGAGTATTGAGTGCTAAAGTCCATTTAGGTGTAAGGTTTTGGATAAGTGCTTAATACAGTATATCCATTGCTTAAAGTGATATACTGTATATGCAACATTTTGATTTTTCTGTGTATTATAAGGTTTGAAAGCTACTGCTCAGGGACGTCTCACTGGGGACATTATTTTGAGTAAGCGGAACAATGCAAAATTATTTCTTCCTTATTATCTCTTCTTTAACTTATTCATTTACCTTTAAAAACTATAAATATTTTCAATGCAAAACAAATGAAACAGTCACAGTTGAAAAAAGTCAGTTAAATTCAAATAGCTTTATTAAAAATGCTTTGTTACTTAATAAAAATATATAAAACAAAGAAGAACAAAGAACAAAAATAAATGTATAGATCAAATCTATACATTTAAGGCTTGCCCAAACTGCAAGTGTTACTTGTCATACTTCTGTATGTTCCATAACATGTGATAAATTCTTACATAATAATATAATTATAACATATGGACCATTAGAAGCGCCAATAACAGGCTTGTATATTAATTGGAACAAATACAGACAGCTGTAAAAAAAAAAAATAAAAAAAAAAAAAACTCTGTTTACTGATATAAAAAAGTCATGTAAAGTCACTATTATAGAGAAAAATCTGATTGGATTTTGCACTGTTATAAGTACTTTTATTTATATATAAATATAAATGCTTTGACAAATAGTACTCTAATTAATTACATACTGATAATAATGTCACTCTTTTTGAAATATTTGTTTAGAATTGGCTAAAAGGATGAGCAATGATTTAGTCAATGATAAAGTGCACACACAGCATTCATTTATAAAGCAGTCTTTCTGATCCGTGGACCACCCAGTTTTTAATACTTGTTAACAGTTCAGCTTTATTTTACTTTTAAACCCTGAAAGAAATATTGTGTGTCTGTTTGTCTTGAGTCCCATTAAATGAATCTCTATTAAAATGAACTTGTGTCACCTTCTAATCTCTGTAAACCACACACACACACACACACACACACACACACACACACACACACACACACACACACACACACACACACACACACACACACACACACTCTCTCTCTCTCCCTAATCCTATATCTTTCTGTGCTGATGGATATAGGTGTACTGTACACAGAGCACGGTCACTGAGTGCAACTGTAATATCACATGTCAATACAGATTTACCACCACTAAATACACTCACCTCTGTTGTGCAGGTTCACAGTGGGAGTGGTGATTTAACTCGTGCAAAAAAATCCTTGGCTTTTTAAGTACATAATTAATTTTGCCTAAAGCATTTCTGTATCGTTCCCAGGCTATAATGTTTAATGTTTTATTTATTTTGTAAAGCACTTTCTTCAAACCAGTTTACTTTTAAGGGACAATAACAGATTTTTAAATGAATTGAAATTCACCATGAGGACATTTTATTTAATTTGTAAATTTAGTAAATGACTTATAGGTACTGAAATGAAAGTGAAGGAGTGTGGTCTTAAAAAATCCAGGGAGTCCATATTAAAAGTTATTTTTTGTTCAGGCCTTTAATTTAAAGAGTATTATCCACAGTATAAGGCTAAATCAGAAAACAGATGCACTTTAATTAACATACACTTTAATTTCTGTCCCTGTATTTTAATAGTGTGACTCTGCAGGTGACTATGTCAGTTATGTCTTTATTCTACTGAAAATCTATCTGTGTCTGCATTTGCAGTGTACTGTATGTGTTTTCAAAAGTATAAACAGTTTTACAGAGCAAACACAAAGAAAAGGAAAATGGGTGTAATCTGATATGTTCTACTAATAGATATTCTCATTTCCTTACAGATTATTTTTTCAATAGGAAATAGGAAAAATTCAAATTGGCAATTTGAAGTCCATGTTGTATTGCCATCTACTTAAATTAAGAATCATATTAAACTGTTTGAGTATGTATTATGACAGAATACTCCTTTAACAGCTCCGTCTTGCCTCATCTCCACAGTTGATTAATCAATAAAGTGTCTGTGAGGCAAATCGGGTAACAAGTCTGGGCTTGTCTTCAAGTCACCTGTGGTGTCTAACTGGATAGCTAGACCTTCATTAATTTACAGAGGGGACGGAACCGAATCAAGCCAATTAACGCAAGCAAACAGGTGTGAGAAATGCAGCTTTAAATTATGTATGACTGTTAGCTAACATAAAAAGAAAAACAAGTAGGCCTAGTTGTAGAGCTAAAACTATATATATATATATAGAATATAGATATAGCAAGATATAACAAGTTAGCCATGTTTTAATATGTTTATTTCTGTTATCGGTGCTCTTTGTGTATAGTTGGAGGGTGAGACAGCTACATTTAAGGTATGCTATTAACTAGCCTATTAGCTTACTTGTTAGTTTTCTTTAACACGACTTGTTTGAAATACTTTAATATGAATAAGGATGTTTAGCTAAAGCATGTGGCAAGCTTGCTATTAGACATGTAGGTGGGGGATTATACGAACAATAAAACGGCATTTTGTGTCTAAACTAATCCAAGATGGAGTTGAAGTTTGCGTATGACACTCAAATTGTGACTTTAAAGTGACCTTGTCTTGAAATTGTACTAATAAAACAGTGTCATTATAGTCCCGTGTGATAATGAAGTGATATTTATAATTTCGCGGATATATTTTCAGCCCACAGTAAAGTGTATGACAATGAAAATGTATCATACTTAAGGCTGACATCAAGTAAATTCACTAAAGCAAATAGTGCTTTTTAGATCCGCGGAGGGGGCAGGAGGAGGAGGGAGAAGTGAGGCAGCCCTTAATAATCATCTCAACAGACTAGTTTTTGTAGATATTTTAATGTGGTGTGCCTTCTCTTTTTTTCCCTTGTGAAGACAATAAATAGCCCGATAGTGCATGTCGCTGCACACCCAGTCCGGTTGTATAACGAGGCTTCACCTCAGCTGAACTTGACGCATCTGGTTCATCGGCGGCGAAGGACGCGCGACGCAGCCTGCAGCCTGCAGCCTGTGCCCCCATTGAACCTAGCTGGATGGCTGCGGAGAGAGACAGGGGAACAACTCTCTCATGGCCCGGTAACAGCTCACGGAGACTGTCTCCTAGCACATCCAACATGACGATTTTTTTCTACTTCTCAGGCTACAAATATGGAATGGCTTTGTGCTTTTTTATTTCCGTTTTTTTTTTTGGTTTCCAGAGACGATCGAGCCACCGTATAGAAGATATAAAGACCGCTGACTTCGAGTTGGACACCCCGGAGGAAGATATACCATCCAACTTGAACTCGAGACCATGGGTGCGTACACTTGAATTTGCCATTTTCTATTTATAAGGCGATTTTTAAAGAGGTTTGCAATTGCGTAAAGTGCGTAAAAACTACAACGAACACCGACTTTTTGAGCGTAAGCATACAGCTTAATAGACTATATATATATTTCCCCCAGACTGGGTCAGTGGATATTGACACTGTTATGACTGAACCGATCCATAGTCCTTGGGGGGAAGTTTCCAGGGTGCTAAAAACAACCGCTTTCGGAATAACAGTTTATTAGCTTAACATAATTGTCTGTAAATTTGCGAACAAGTCTCAAACACCTCCCAGTCTTTACGTGACGACGAGACATGGTCGCCAGACTGTAAATTCTCCCTCAAAATACAAGGAACGAGGTCGCTTAGTGCCCTAGTTTCCCTTTGCAGAGAGGCATAATCTTTTCCTTTGTTGTCCCCGATGCAAGCATAGATAGGCAGCCGGGCAGATCACTTCAATCCAGCGGAAAACATCACCGCTCTCCAAGCAATTTACAGGATTTCAGTAAAATGTGCATTTAATTAGAAAAGCGGCGTCTCCCGAGCTGTTCGCCCTGAGATAATCAGTGTATGTAAGACATGAGAACATATGGTAGAGCTGTGCGGTTTCCCCGGATGTTTCACTGTGGTTTTCTTGAGAGAAGTTTTTGATGAAATGAATTCATTGAAATCTGAGAAGAGCTAACTCAGCATTAGCTGAATGTATTTTTAATGGCTAAAATCCTGTGTGGGTTTCCTGACTAATTCTCAGGTGTACAATGAGCTTCTTTAAAATACTAAAAATGTTTTGTTTTTTTAAAGATTGAAACTTAAATTGCTTATAGGAATTAAAGCGTGGATGTAGCCTATGTGATAATATTTTGGCGTTATAGTGTGTGTGTGTGTGTGTGTGTGTGTGTGTGTGTGTGAGTGTGAGTGTGGCGCGCTTGAACAATCCTAACAAGAGCTGCACATTCATCAGGTACTGTATTAGAGAATAGAACAAATAAGTAGTTTTTAAGGTTCATATAAAAGTTTGATGTCTGGCCTAAATCTTTTCTTCATTTGGCTATAGATTATTCATTGTTAAAATAGCAAATTTAAAAAAAAATCAATCTGGGCAATCATCTGTCTCTGAACAACTAAAGAAAAATGCAACAGTGCATTTAATAAAGTAGAAAGACTATTGCAATAGTATCACATTATTGTTTACACTGCATGAAAACGCAGGATTTAAATTGTGCGTGTCCTGCTTTACAGCCCATTCCAACATGTCCCCATGTTTTTTATGAGATTCAGTCCCAGATATTGTTCATGCCAAGGATCATTTTTACCTACAGCACCCTTAGCTCAGCACAAGTCAAAGTTTAAATGTGGCACGCACACCGCACTTCATTAGGGGTTGTTCCTCCTTTTAGATCATCTCTGGTATTATGCACATCTGCCCATGTATTGTGTGTGTGTGCTGTCAAAGCTGTGTCTGCAGGCTGGCCCGACCTGCCGGTTAAGATTCTACTCATATTGGGAGTGTCAGTCGAAATTGCAACGCAGCGGTGCTTCCTGAGAAAAGTTCTGTGTTGGCTGACAGAAATATGGTGTTGTGCTAATACCACATTCTCTCCCCCTCCAAGGCTCTTTCATTGGAAAGAGGAACAAAGCTGTCAGAAGCCAAAATGTGAACAGGGTCCAAATGACCTTATGACCTAGTCGTTGGTTACAAACACAGTTTTTGAATGAGACGTATTCATATTCTAATTTTGCATGTTTATAAAGCCAAGTCACCGTTATAAACAGGAAAATGTCATTGTGCCTTCAAGAAAATGGAGCAGAAACACAGGTGTCCCTCAGACAATGCACTGGGGCTCATTTCACCACTGTGAGTCAGTGGGACAAGAGCAAGCCCATGGCGACAGAATGAAAATTGGCGCGATTATCGTCTGATTTACCCTGTAGCTCAGAGCTCGGTAGAGGGCCATACTGGCTGTGGCCAATATGGAGAGGAGAGGAGAGAAGGCTTGGATTCACCCGGATATTCTTTTATTTGCTTTCCAAACAGCTTCATTCTCCATTCCACTCTCCATCTCGCTCTCTCATATCTCAAACAATTGATTGAAACCCTAAACGGCAATATCGGGCTGAGCGCAATCCAGCCTTTCTATGAATAGTTGATTGGATGTGATGGTGATATGGTGTGTTGTTTCTTTAAGGGCATTTCAGGTCAGAGGGTGGGCGGCCATGAGTCGGCGGGGCGGGGATTTTCAGTGTGCAAGGCTGATGCTGCAATGTGGCGTGCTGTGCTTTCCCATCCTGTCCCATTGTTGTTGTAGAGGCTCACAGAGACTCCTGTCACTTTACTCATCAGGTCATCTTGCATTTTGAGAATGATATATATATATAGTGCATTAGTTTGTGCTTGTGAAGGGACTTTAAGTTGGTTTTCTGAGACTTTTATATTTAATACACATCATTTATTGTATTGTGTGTCTAAGCCACCATGTCATTTTCTAAGCTGCACAGATGGATGGTATATTAACAGTAGGAGCAGTGGGCATGTAATCCATTATTTTGTCTTCTTTTTTTGGTATTAATAATGTTGCAAGCCATGAGATGACAGTATAACGTGTAGCTTGTATGTATTTTCAAGTGCAACTAGTGTTTTGTTTGCATTTGTGTTTGTTTCCCCGGTATGTCTTTGCTGTCCCCACCACACACTTCACGATTAAAATCTCAGTGCAGGGCATTTAAGTGTTTGACCTAATTTCTTTTGCTGTGAAGAATCCACTAGTGAAGGCCTTCTTCTTGTATGTGCGCACGTGCGTGTTGCTCTGGGTGTTTCCTCCTTGCTTTTCTAACAGGAAGCTGATGTGGAGTTCAACTGAGGACAAGGAAAAGGCCTTTTATTTCCACTGTGAATCATTTGAGAGAGAGAGAGAGAGAGAGAAAAAATGAAAAAAAGAGAGGGGAGATGAAAAAAAGGGACCAGGCCGCTGCATTGATTTAACCCTCTGCAATCTGGCCTCCTGCTCTGTCTCTCTCATTCCCTCCCCCTCCCTCTCTTCATTCTCTATACCTATATATATCTATATTGTCTATTTCATTTTTTTCCTCACTTTTTTGTTTTATGTCTAATTTACTGATGTTGGATAGACAGCAGCGTTCTGGGGGAATCGGCGGGTTTATGTAGAGTTCATGAGTCCTGTGAGAAGATGGGGAGGGGGGATAGGAAAGGAGAGATGAAAAGCAAATGAAGTAGGGCTCTGTGGGGAACAGTGCAGATTCTTCAGGTTTAGTTTTAACATACCCACAGCAAAAAGAGGTTGCCCTCGTTATGTACTTAGGAGGTGACAAAATATAAAACACCTACACAAACTGTACCACTGGCTTTATCAAGGCCAGTGTTGAGGCACGGTGAAGCATTCTGAATCCCTTGCATTCTTTAAAGCTGTGATAATAACGAAAGAACACAAGCTAAACATAATGATAATCCTTCTGAGTGAGAGATAAATGGCTCAAATATGCAACTGATATCCCAAACTGCAATCATGTTTTGGATGTCAATGTCAAATGGATTTATTTGGTTAAGGTTGCCGAGTTAGAATTTGTTCTCAGACACATTTCATGTTGGATAACCCTCGTTCCAAGAATCAAATGCAGGCCAAGGCAAATGCTAGAAATGTTGAAACGGCATGACCTACACCTTAATTGTAGATCATCTCATTTTCAAGGTTTTGTGTACAAATTGCAGTAAAAGGGGATTTTTAGGAATTAAATAAGTTATATAATATTCTAACTGAAACCACCTTCTCAGCCTCTTATAACTGTTTGACTTGTGTGTCCGAGGCTGCAAGTGACTTTTTGCTTTGCCTTCCTAAAGGGAAGAAAATAAATCCGTAAAGTATTTATAATTGTACAGTCTGAATAGACACATTTTAGCGTTGGATAGCTGCTCCTGTTTGCACAACCTGTATCTCAGTTGGTCCAACTTTTGATGTTTATTTTCACATGCATCTCCTTTATTGTGCCTGCTTATAGAAAGAAAGCATAGAATGAGCTTTCACCTTGATTCACCTCATGATTGTAATTTATGGAAATAAAGTCTCTGATATTTTTTTGTGTATAAAAAACACAAGTGTTATTAATGATTCACAAATGCTAATGATTTTTGATGTAATTACAAACCAAACTTATGGTTGGAAAGATTGAATAAATCTGAGCTGGAGCTCTGCCCAACAGCACTGACATGTAACAGCAGAAATGTTCCAGGATGTCCTGTGCTCAGCTTTTACTGGCACACTGTATGAGAACAACACGCAACAAAATGGAGCGCCATACGTCCTAATCAATCACTGATCTTGATCACTTTTCACAGTGCAGGTCAAAACAAGGGAGAGAAACGGTCCAGTCTTTTAATTTAACTTTTGAGTATTTTTCTGTGTCTTGTGTTTTCTGTGCAGGGCAAGTGAGGACATAAGTAGACATGGATCCACAAGACCTCAAATACTGCAATGCAGGTGAGCACAAGGCTAACACACACATAAATGTCCCCTCGGCTTGTGTACAAAAACATAGTCAAATACAAAAATATTGGCTTAATTCCAATATCAGCTTAAGTGGTTATGGTCACAATTCTGAGTAGGATTCAATGAATTTTAGGATTAATGCTTGATAGGCAAAAGGGTCAAAGCTAATGTATTATATGGCCTTATGCCTCTAAGTTGTTGCAGTGTTGAACTATTTTTTTTGTTTAATACTGATCATATTTTATGTATAGTGCAGTACTTTAACCCATAAACATTTGGCAAAGGAACTAACCTGGTTATAAAAGAATAAAATTGAAAGTCAATCTAGAATATGCATTTCTTAATATCTGTCAAGTTTAAAAACAGAATGCACTCAAAAATCTAATGCACAGTGGGCATTCTTCCCCAGCTCTTGTGAAACAATCAAGTATATTTTTAACAGACCAGAATGAGATTTGAGTGATAAGCCGCAGTTTGTCCAGCAACACTATCAGCACTTAGATCTGTCCAGTGAAGGAGAACGATGCCTGGCTTTAGTTTTGGAATGTCGTAATTGTGTAGGAGAGATAGGGGAATATGACACTTGAGGATTTTATGTAACGAGAGTAGAAAAACATAGTTGTGTGATCAATTTTGAATTTTGATTTCTTCCAGGAAGTTGATTCTAACAAGGTGACTAATCTTTGACTCCTCGTAAATCAGATTTACGTATGTTGTTGTCAAAGAATGTAATTAATGATAGATTTTTCATGACAAACAAATAAACAGAAAAGGCAACCTGATGCTACAAGGACATAGCGACAAATTATAGACAGGACAAACAAATATAGGGGGTGGGAGCGGGTGGGGGGTACAGTGAATAAATTATTTCATGCCAGTGTTTCCGTCTGACATCAAACGTGACCACGGACACACATACATGATGGTGGTTTTACGTCAACACGTACTATTAATATACTTTCCTTTTTTATAAAATTGTCTTAACCGGAAAAGGATATGATGGGATCAGGACTAGAGTATTAGGTCTAGCAAGGACATTTTTATATTATGAAGGGAAAAATGTGGGTTATGAGTCCAGGAACTACCTTATTGTGGCCCATTAACCATTCCAACAACATCAGGATACATCAATAACGAGGCTGCTTTTTTATACTTCTTAGTCCCTCCAGGATTTTGCAAACGTTTTTTTTGAGATTGTTGTGGCCCAAAAAGCCTGATGTTGCGGGAGCTTTTGTAAAAAATTGCGATAAAAGTTGCAATGTTTTTTGTATGTTTATTGCAATGAAGTTGCAGGAGAGAAAGTAGCAAAACAAGTTTTTTTGTGTAGTTCTTTAAAAATAAAAAGGAAACTTGTTTTGGGGAGAATAGAACTACTGTAGGAACCTTACCAAAAAGGCTCAGGATGCTGCAAATGTTGGTATAATATGAAAATGGCTGGATTTAAGACAAAAAATTATAATTTATTGAATGAATCAAATTTAAACATGTCTGTCAGTGGCTTGTTGATCTTTACATTGTTAGTTAATTTCCTATCCTGGCCTAGGACACACATTCATACGGTTTGATAAAGTACTTATTGGACTTCAACTTATCATTGCACTTACAATAACGAGTGTAGCTGTCCTCAATTTGGGTCATTGTGTATGTCTCAACTCCTGTTTTTCCTGCATCCACCGTGTGAGTTTTTGTGTGTGTGCGTGTCAGTCGCGGAGGAAACTCAGCAGCCCCGCCTGCTGCAGAGAGCTGACAGGATTGAAACAGCGGCCGCTTCAGCGACATCAGAGAAAAAAAACGTTACAGTGTACATTGATAAATGTATACAGGTTGGCGGGACAATCTGACATGTTTTGCACTTGTCTTTCCACACTGCACGTTTTATTGGTAAATGTGAGATGTTTGAGTCACACACTCCCCGCTTAGTCAATGGCTCTGAGTCACATACTGATACAAAGTGTGGCACGCTGGATTGCTGGGATTGGTTTAAGTTGCGGTGATTGGTCAAAATTGCGAGTCGCACCAAAGTCACAGTGATTGGTTAAATTGGCGCGAAATCCTGGAGGGACTGACTTACAAGGTTCAAGAAGTCCTCCAGCCAATTATACACGTCAAAACACTTTGCCATCCTGACCTTCCAGTTCAAAAGGATTAAGCATTTTGTTGCAATGCTAGTGTTATAAATATTTTTTGCTAATTTACAATCGATGCCTTGGGGCTTAATAGCCCAAAACATGTGGCTGGATATAGGGCTACATTCATGCTTGAGACTTTGGAAAGTGTATCTCTGACTCCATTCCTAAGGGCAGTAACGGCTGGGCTTAACAAAACCATAAAGAGCGTACAAGGGTCTGATCAGGTTGGGTGAAGAGTATTCTTGACAAAAAGACTTGTAAACGTGTCCATGGTTAACTTAAGCTGCTTGAAACTTGATGTTCCTCTCCTAAGTCAGAAAACCCTCCTCCACACATATGAAAGTGTCACATATTCTTTATTTAAGGCTTCATTGAAGCCACATTATGTAATGCTTGAATTAAATAAAATATTCAATAACTTTACATGAAATGAAGAGCTTTTGGATGTCTCTCACATAAGCAAAATATTCCTATTACCTATTCCGAATAATAGTCCCCTTCAGTAAGGAGATGTAAATGATTTATTTTGAAATTTGTTATTATTGTAGCTGATACATACATATAAGGACTTCTAGTGTTGGGTAGATAAAAATTTAGCAATGTATCCACCTGTGATGTATCAGCAATATGTTTTGCATGTAAACCCTCAAGTGTTAACTAGTAGATTTGACAGAGGAAAAGAAAATATACTGTAAAATAATATAGCTTCAGTAGTACACAATGTATTTTCAGTGTTTGTGCGTCTCTACCTAATAATTACTAGCAAATTAAGCAGAAAAGACAAAGATATTGGGATATATAAGTAGAAAGATTAGATTTACTTAAACTTGCTACATTCATTGTATTGTTTTATATAGCAAACATCTCAGGCCCACAAAACAAGCTTTTCATACAAACTATCTGTAAATGTTGGTCTGTCATCTCTCTGTGGTGTTTCTCTTCCCTCTCCACTTCCTCTGCCTTTTTCCGTGCAGAGTTTTAGCTCATGTGTGACCTCTGCAGGTGTCGCTCTACATACAGCATGGCCAACTGACCCACTGCAGGATGTGAGATCAGCTTACTTTTCTTGAAAACACCTACCTCTTAAAATGAAAAACAAATCTATGTACTACTAACATCTCAGCTTAATATTTACATGTCAAAATAAGTTGCCAGAATTTTAGAAGAAATGTTTTTACTGAAGAAAGAAAAGCAGAATTGGAAAATGTTCTGTTTTGTCAGCATGAAAGCTGCTCTTTATTTTGTGTGTGTCTAATATTAACTAATAGGACCAGTGTGTAGGCTTTATAAGGATTTATTGTCAGAAATGGAATATAATCAGAATTATTTAGTTTTCTTTAGTGTATAATCACCTGTAATTAAGAATCGTGTTTTCATTAACCTAGAATGAGCCCTTCATCTTGACTGAGTCCTCCACAGAGCCGGCCATGTTGCACACCCATGTTTCTACAGTAGCCCCGACTACCAAACGCTGGTGTCACTGCCCGATGTGAGTTAAGTGCAGATTTGAGTTGTGCATGCTCAGATTTAAATGGTTTACAGCATAACATGTCATACTGAAACTTGTGAAAAACATTAAATAATAAACTTCTCATTACAAACAATAGAAGATGGAAATCATTTCAGAACTGTTTTAGCTAACAATGATTGCTTGATTGCTAACGTTAGCTCAAAACGCCTTTCAAGTTCCAGCCTTTGTTGTGTTTGATAACTTGTAGCCAACAGTGAACGAACTTCTTTAAGTATGTCCATTTTTACTGTATTGACATTACAGAAGTCTCTCGTTGGCATCTTTTAGACTACTTGTCGCAAAGTGACGCATGCGCGACTCAAATCTGTCCTTGACTTGCATCGGGCAATGACACCAGTATTAGAGAGGGCCATTTGTGATTTTAGATTAGACCACCGTAGGTTCTGCTACGCGTTTGGAAAGGGATGGGTGACGATAGGTATATTCAGTTGGTTGCAATCTGTAACTTCATTGCTAGATGCCATTAAATCCTACACAGTTGTTCTGTAAGAAGATTTTTGGTGACGGTTGGTGATCTATACAACAGCCTACAGTGTGAAAAGAGCAGTTAAGGAGGCAAAAAAAGGACAATTTTAGGACAACTGCAAAAGCTGTAAAACTATGACAGATTATAAGCCACACACATTCATAACACATTTTATACTAACTTTGAGGCCATTAACAGCTAACAAGCTAAAACAGCTGAAGCAGAGGTTAATGAATGGGTGGGGGCATCTATCACACCTATCTCCCTTTCTGAGCATGACTTCAGGAGGATTTTAACTTTTACTGTCATCCTTAACACCGGATCACTCCAAGGTTGTGTTTTGAGTCATCTGCTATACTCCCTGTAACAACAAGACTGTGGCAACTTTCAACTCCAATATATTTTATTTTTCTTATAGCACTGACATCAAGTTTGTTAATGACAGCTGTGGTGGGCTGATACTCTTCCTAAAGAATATTTACACATGGCACTAAAATACCCTGTGAGAATCATTAAAGTACAAAACCACTCAGGTAGTAGCCCTTTCTCCCTGTTGAGGTTACGAAGAAGGTACTGCATACACCAGGGCAGCACTAAGAGGCTCAGGAAAAGCTTCTATGAGGACACTGCCTAAGACTAATATGTACCGATGTGCGTCCAACCTCAGGGTGACAGGCCAGGCGAGAGTAGTGCCCCAACTGGAGGACATGCAACGATAGGTGAGCGGGGACAAAAATGTGAATAGCAAGACAACCACTGGGAGCTGAATGTTCTTTAGTTTGATTTCTCAAGGAGACTGCCTCTGTGAAGGAGGTAGGGAGGATCTCCACTAGCTCAACAGAACATCCAAGGACTTCAACTGGTGTGACTGAGAAATATAGCTTTACATTCTTGGAGCTTTGGTGGTAGAAAGGTTTCCTGGGTTGGATAGTTTAGGTGAGGTTGGGAGCTGCGGTGAAACGCTGTAACTCCGTGAAGGCTCCTCAGTCTTTGACCACACAAAGGGAGTATTCTACTGCATGCAGTGACAATGAACCCCAAAGAACAGCTGGTTTTCCAGCAGTCTTTGGTGGACGCACTGCACATGTTGCACATGCTCTTGAGTGGTCTTGGAAAAAAATCAGGATGTCATCCAAATATACAAATGCAAACTTGTTAAGTATACCCCAAAGCATAAAAAAAACCATAAAAAACCCAGAATGACAGGTGGTTGAGGTGTGTCTATCAGGTGAAATGTGAGGGTTTCATGATGAGAAACTGACATGGCCAGGAAAACCGGGGCAGTTCTATGAGTCACCGAGCAGAAGAGGTGTCTATCGAGGGCGCTAGCTTTAAAGGGCTGTTCTAGGGGCTGTCAATGTCCAGCTGAGTGGCAAGCATGCTGTCCATAAAGCTGGTGTCAGCACTGGCTTAGACAAACACAAAATAAGAAATAAGATTAGTGTTAGCTGGGCATGAAGCATAGGAAGCATTTTCAGGTTTCGGTTGGCTCACTAATTACTGGTTAGGCTTGCCTTTTACAGGACAGTAGAAGACAAGACAGCCAGTCCAGTCACTAGGCTCGTTCGAGATGAACTGCGCCTCACCTGTAAAGTGGACGAGAGCAGGCGGCGGCAGCAGCAGGGGGCGGTAACAAAAAGCTGCGGTAAAGTTGGACAGTTTTCAGCCGATTCCAGCAGCCTTCAGGCTGAACAGGAAGTGACAAAAACACTGTGGTGCGATTCCGATTTAATAAAATATAATCAGACCCACATCAGCTGGTACACTCTCTAGTTGTTTTAATTATGACAGAGTAGCTCTTAAAATGTTCTACATGCAATCTGTTGTTGATTTTAATTAACAATAAACTGTAGATGGTCAGTGATCTGAACGGAATTTAGTCTCTCTGACTTCTAAACGTAACTATCAGCCACACAACGTGTGTTCTGTACAGAATAAGTCTTTAAATCAGACAAATAGTTAAAATCCCTCCGATTCTAAAATAATAAGGTTTATATCATATCATCATGTTGAGTCGATTGTGAACCAATCAGCTGAGAGGCCGGCGTTTCCCAGCATGCGCTGGGTCCGCCTGGCTCTTGCAGTTGGTGAAAAGCAACTGCGCCGCCTGCGTCTCAGAACTGCGGCCGCCTTGCTCTCGTGAGATTATCATTGCCCACGTGTGCATGACGGCTTAGGAGATGATCTGTAGATGATCCGTGATCTGAACGGCTTTAGTCTTTCTGACTTCTAAATCTAACTATCAGCCACACATGTTCTGTACAGAATATGACTTTAAATCAGACAAATAGCAATTAAAATCCCTCTGATGCAAAATCAATAAACATTTTATTCAAAATGTCATTGTAATGTTTAGCCCCGTAGTGGAAGGAGGAGGAATGGACTCTGGAGTTCTTCACCTGGTGCTTCGATTTATTTCCTCAGCAGTCCCATGGAAGTGCAGTATTACAAGGATGACTTATTGCAAAATTATATAAAAATAAACAAAAACATGAAAACTAAATACTAACTATTGAAATTATCATCACAAACTAATATCAAATAAAATAAGGCTAAATCACGCCCTGACTAGCACCTGCACCCTTCCAGGCCAAAGTTGTTCTCTCTAGAAGAGCCTCTGCTTCCTTCCTTTATAGCAGAAACCCCTCCTACAAGACAAACCAAAGTTAATTGGAAATCAATCAAACCCCATTGTGTTAATTCAGCATTCCCAAACATTTCTGGCTTCTTGAATACACCCTATATCAACTATAACATCACAAATGAAATGTTACATGCTGAACAAGCTTCTCAAAACAGAACTCCATGCACTCTGTACACCCCTCTGCACTGGCTGACACTTGGGCCATTCCAGATCTTCCCCTCTATAAATTACTCTAGACTCTATCACTTCCTGTTTGCCATTTCGACCTAGATCCCTGCTTGAAAAGAGAACAGGTGAATGAAACTAAAATAAATGACATGAAATTGTGTATGTGTTGTATTTATCCAACCATGATTTCTAGTCTTTCGACAAGTACTTAAATGAACTGAAATAAAATGACAAACCATGTGTTCATTGATGCAAGCCCACATTCTAATGATAATGCTCACGCTAACTGTCCCTTACTGCTGCACATACTAAGGTTAGCTTAGCGTGTTACAACATGCTGCCACCGGTTTAAATGAAGGCATGAGGTAGCCCCATGACAGTCATGTTGAGTCGATTGTGAACCAATCAGCTGCTAAAAAAAAAGCTGTGAGGCTGGCGTTTGCCAGCATGCTCAGTGTCCGCCTGGGTCTTGCAGTCGATGAAAATCAACTGCGCCGCCTGTGTCTCAGAACTGCGGCTGCCTTGCTCTCGTGAGATTATCGTTGCCTACGTGTGCATGACGTCCGAGCAAGTCGGGATCAAGTCAAACACAAATCTAACCGGCATGCAACGGGCGGCCATCGCCGGTGATCAATTCTGCACAGACCTGGCTCATCTCGAACGAGCCTAATGTGTTATATTATTATGTGAACTAAATGGAGTAGTCAGCCATCCACCTTAGATTATGGCAAAAGTGATAATCATGATTATTTTGATCAATATTGAAATTACAATTTATAACATTTAATAATGAAGGGACAAAATATTTTTATTGCACTTTCACATTTAATAAACAGAGAACTGCTTTTACTTCCATGTTGTGGTACATTCCTGCTAATGTACACACTTTTTCATCAAAATAAGTGGGACTGGACCCTAATATATGACTAATTGGATTTGTTTTTTGGGTTTGGTATTCAGTTTTCAATTTTGAGATTCAGATATTTGTTTTTTTCAATACTGAAGAATAATAGAATCCTTAATAATGTATGCCTTTAATTAAACCAATAGAGTTTTCTACCTGTGTGGAATTATAACAGTTTATAACAGTTTGTAGAGATCTGTATGGGTATACTGTAGCAGCCTGGTGTTGTTTTTAGGCGATTTAATGAAGGTAAACAAAGCAAATGGCTGTGTGTAATGCCACTGCTGGCGTGGCGCTGGCTGAGTCCTCCCTGAGTCATGCCATTAGTTTAGGAAGCGCTTGATTTCATATGCAGCCGAGTTTTCCATGAGCGCAGCACGCATATAATTTAATTGTGGGAAGCCAAATTTGTGAGAAGCCAAAATTCTGATTGTGATTATTATTCAATTCATTTTTAAAAAGTACCACAATGACAAAACATGAATGGAAGTGAATGAAAATACATGAAATGTTACTGGGCTGATGGGGATGTGGGAACAGGTGTGCATGTGGGCAGTGGAGGTCAAGTGATGGGGTATGGCAGAAACGGGCTGCAGGGTAGGTGGGACAATCTCAGATCTCAAAACGACAGGAGAATTTGTACAAGACAGGAGAACAAAACAGATGAGGAATACAGTGAGGAAAATAAGTATTTGAACACCCTGCTATTTTGCAAGTTCTCCCACTTAGAAATCATGGAGGGGATTGAAATTGTCATCGTAGGTGCATGTCCACTGTGAGAGACGTAATCTAAAAAAAAATCCAGAAATCACAATGTATGATTTTTAACTATTTATTTGCATGATACAGCTGCTAATAAGTATTTGAACACCTGTCTATCAGCTACAATTCTGACCCTCAAAGACCTGTTAGTCTGCCTTCAAAATGTCCACCTCCACTCCATTTATTATCCTAAATTAGATGCACCTGTTTGAGGTTGTTAGCTGCATAAAGACACCTGTCCACCCCATACAATCAGTAAGAATCCAACTACTAACATGGCCAAGACCAAAGAGCTGTCCAAAGACACTAGAGACAAAATTGTACACCTCCACAAAGCTGGAAAGGGCTACGGGGAAATTGCCAAGCAGCTTGGTGAAAAAAGGTCACTGTTGGAGCAATCATTAGATAATGGAAGAAGCTAAACATGACTGTCAATCTCCATGCAAGCTCTCACCTCGTGGGGTCTCAATGATCCTAAGAAAGGTGAGAAATCAGCCTAGAACTACACGGGAGGAGCTGGTGTGAAAATGACCTGAAAAGAGCTGGGACCACCGTTTCCAAGGTTACTGTTGGCAATACACTAAGACGTCATGGTTTTGAAATCATGCATGGCCCGGAAGGTTCCCCTGCTTAAACCAGCACATGTCAAGGCCCGTCTTAAGTTTGCCAATGATCATTTGGATGATCCAGAGGAGTCATGGGAGAAAGTCATGTGGTCAGATGAGACCAAAATAGAACTTTTTGGTCATAATTCCACTAACCGTGTTTGGAGGAAGAAGAATGATGAGTACCATCCCAAGAACACCATCCCTACTGTGAAGCATGGGAGTGGTAGCATCATGCTTTGGGGGTGTTTTTCTGCACATGGGACAGGGCAACTGCACTGTATTAAGGAGAGGATGACCGGGGCCATGTATTGCGAGAGTTTGGGGAACAACCTCCTTCCCTCAGTTAAAGATGGGTCAAGGCTGGGTCTTGACAATGACAATGACCTGAAGCACACAGCCAGGATAACCAAGGAGTGGCTCTGTAAGAAGCATATCAAGTTTCTGGCATGGCCTAGCCAGTCTCCATACCTAAACACAATAGAGAATCTTTGGAGGGAGCTCAAACTCCGTGTTTCTCAGCGACAGCCCAGAAACCTGACTGATCTAGAAAAGATCTGTGTGAAGGAGTGGGCCAAAATCTCTTTTGCAGTGTGTGCAAACCTGGTGAAAAACTACAGGAAACATTTGACCTCTGTAATTGCAAACAAAGGCTACTGTACCAAATATTAACATTGATTTTCTCAGGTGTTGAAATATTTATTTGCAGCTGTATAATACAAATAAATAGTAAAAAAAATCATACATTGTGATTTCTGGATTTTTTTTTTAGATTATGTCTCTCACAGTGGACATGCACCTAAGATGACAATTTCAGACCCCTCCATGATTTCTACATGGGAGAACTTGCAAAATAGCAGGGTGTTCAAATACTTATTTTCCTCACTGTATGTGAGACTAGGAATTGGATTGTGACACATGGAGATTGGTGCTTTAGGCAGTTCAATACTGCATTTCGACAATATTAAATTATTTTCCAAAATATAATCACGTGAACCTAGACAAGAGTTATTATTATTAAAAGTCCTGAAGTCATTTACAAAGAAAGCAATTCATAAGTAAATGAGACAGATAAATATAAAAAAACTTGAAAACTGTTTATTTGTGGAAGCTGCAAGTCAGTATCAGAAAAATAAAATGTAATACTTTGTCCATCAAATTAATACTATGCATTTAGTTTCTACACATTTACAGTGTATTGAATTCAGATAAAGTGACTTAGGGCAGTTGGTTTACCTCTCAATACACCCTGCTTTTGAAATAAAACACTTCATTTGATAGAACACCAGTTTAGTGCAGGTCCAGTAGACAACATGCCTCAGATCAGGTGTTGTCCAGATGTGCTGGCGAGAGCCATCTTCGGGCTTCTACTAATATCTTATTTCGAGAGAGGAGATGGAACAAGAAAGCCCTCTTTGACCTCCAAGGGCCTAATGTGCTGTGTACTGTAAAAAAATTCTTATTATTTTTGTATCAGATGAAGATTTGTGTTTTACTGAAACAGCATCCTTGTGTCACATTTACAGTCAAGTGAGCACAGAACTTATTCTCTGCCCCACACATACTTGTACATACATGTCAAATTTAATTTAAAGCTGATTTGTTTGTCATTTTAATAGATATTTTTGTCCCAGAGCCTCCCACAGTGCCTAGACTGCATTCATTTTTAGCATCAGTGACTACATTTACACTCTGAAGAATTTTGATTTTGTAACCCAGTTAATCCAGTTGTGGGTTGACACATACAAATCTCAACAAGAATAGCTCATATTCTGATTATTAAAAAACTCAGTTTGGTTGCTTTCTTCGATTTCTGTGGCATTTAAACACCTTTCTCACATTTAAGTTTTTTGGCATTGACACAAAATCTAGCTATTGGGTTTACTTGTTCCCCCTCACCCCCACGCCCGTCTCCTCTCTCTTTTCCACTTGGTCCCTTTCTTCATTTCCTTTTCTATACCCCATGGATAGAATTAAAATGTAGGATAAGATATTAGTCATAGGGACACACTGAGTATCCCTGCGAAAGCCAAGTTGGATAAAGCAGTGTCTGATTATCAAGCACGTCCGGTGTCATACTTTATAACAGGAACAGTCAGATTCGCTGGCCCCCAATTGCAAAGTATTACATACAAGGTAATTGTGAGGTAAAGTTCATAGCGGTGGAACATTGTTTGCGAGAAGGCCTAAATTACTACAGAGGTTTAAGGTAACTTTATCTGTGTGTGTCTGTGTTCACGAAGGAGAAGTAATGAGAGTGGATGGTTGCTCTCCACCAGACAACCAGATTGAACAGTGCTGTCTGTCTGTCTGTCTCTTCTCTCTATGACTGGGGCTGCCCTGCCTACACAGAGGGCTCGGCCACTGCTGCATTGTGGCCCAGGGCCTCATTTGAATAGGCCTTTAGTATTTTTTTGTGAACAAGTCAGCGCCATTTGCATTTGTTCCAGTCACAAAGGTTTAACAGGTCAATAGGGACTCCCTGGCAGAAAACTAACACGCCAGGATACCTTTTTTTTTTCCTCACTCTGTCACGTCTCCTCCATCGCTGTGGTTGTCAGGCGCCTGGCCGGCTTGTCCTGGTAGTATGTAACTCAAGCATGTGGTTTGTATACATGTGTGCATGTACACGTAATTGCAGGTTCAGAAAATAGGATTTAATCCTCTTCAGACTGTGCTGACAAAGATTTAATTGACATACGTTTAAATCAGTAGTTTGTTTGATTGACAAAGAGGCTTTGTTTTGTGTGTGTGTGTGTGTGTGTGTGTGCGTGCGCGCTGCGTGCGTGTTTGTGTCAAATAGCAACTGATACTGCTTTCCATGTTTGTTGTGTATTACACTTGTGACCGTGCAGGATCACATGCACTGCGGATGCACTCTGTGTGTGTGTGTGTGTGTGTGTGTGTGTGTGTGTGTAAGAAAGAGAGACTTTTACACATACATTACATATCTGCACATTTGTGTCTGCAGAGTTTAATTTCCCGATCCTGGAGTATTTACACTCTTAATAAAATGTGTAACATGGGGAAGAACAATATGTGGGAGATAATGCACTTTACCAGTTTCAACACAAGTGTGATGGCAAGACAAATGACTATTGTGCCATTTATAAATGTGTACTTGAAGAGTTTTTAGTTTGTTAATTCTCTTCTCTAGGAGATGGACACATTGGGGAGTAAAAAATATTCTGTTTTGTGTTTAGAAGCAAACAAAACGTTGTAGCATTGTTAGCATTATTATTGAAAATAAAGGAAGACATTAGCTTAAATATGTTAAACTAACTTAAGGCTAGCAGTGCAGATATATTTTAAAGTAAGTGATAACCTGCATTTTTACAATGCAGTGACTGGTAGGACAGACAATCTTTCAATTCTGTTTCTAATATATGTTTTTAGCTCTATAAGAGCTTCTAAGCACGTTCAAACAATTTCACATGTCTAATTACTAGCTTGCTAATTTGTGCGAAAATGCTTTTAGAAAACCATTATTCCCACTTTTATATATCCATATATCCAAAGAGCACGGAAAAACATCTCATTAAAAATGTAAATTTTTGAATGGATAGCAGAATTTACTTTTTATGGTTCTAACACTAACCTGAATGTTTCTTTGGAGTTTTGTTTCTGTCACAATCTAAAACTAACATCACAGTGAACAAGTAATTTTATTTTTTACAGTTAACTTACTGCAAGCAGAGGGCTATGCACTTCCACAGCATTACTATCCATATTTTGTGGGTTTTAAGTGCAGTCAGGGCAGCAGGGTGCCCTAATGCTCAGGGAGATTGTCCTCCGTTTAAAATGTCAAAGGCTGCATTGTCATAGCAGCCAGGTGTGTGTGCTGCTGAAGGGTCCTCAGGCAGGGAAGCAAACCCCCCACTTGCTCAATCACTCTGGTTAAGAGCTTCCACCTCATCTCGAGTGAATATACTATAGTATGCTACAGTACATAACTGTAGTATCAGACTTAAAATTTTATGATTGTGAGGAGTACAATAATATCAAACAATCACTGTCAGCCTTTTATCACTTTTTCTATTTAGTGTGGCTTTATCAAAATGTAATCTTCAGCAAACAGCGTGACATAAAATTATATATAATTTATCACTGTAACCTTGCACTGCTATGCAGAGTTATTTGTATATAATATATAGTGAAGAATGAAATGTAATGCCCTATTCAAGGTCAAATCTTTGTTGCTTTAAATGCCGACGTAGCAGTACTGATTTTATTTTGCAACTAATTTGTGTTGTATACATATGTATTGTTTTGCATCAATAGCTGAATTCATATTTGTGTAATCTTTTTCAATGAAATAAACTTGCTTTATTGAAAATATTAAATTGACCATGTAAAGCTTTTCAATGACAATTTTTAGTTTTGGCTTGTACACAGATAGGAAGTGCATACTGTATGAATGTATACAGAAAGGGATTTTTTATTTTTTGCAGATTTGAGGGCAGACCAATCATTTCTATAGAAAAAAACCTTTTCAAATCCATGGGTTTCTTGCTTGTGACGGTCTGTACTCCCAAGTTAAAGCTTGTACAAGGCATTCGCTAGTTTAATCACTGTGTACACCAGCATGTACACTATAAGGGACTTGCCTTAGAGACTTGGCGCACATAGCATAAATATAGCAGAATATACCGACATACACAGACACAGTGTATATATAAGGATATAAAACTATGTATACATCATTCGCAACTGTACACATGATTAAAACTTGGACTTGTTGTATTTATATTGAAGAGCATTTTTACAGGGATATTTGACAGACAGCAGAGGAGGGAAAAATCAAATATTTCGTGACAGACCTGAGTGGGAGACATGCTTACAATTGCTCCTGTCATGCTGATTTAAGCTCGCCTGGTTACAGCGCCATACTCTGCTGTATTTTGTAGCGATTGTTTATGTTGAGCTGTGTGACCCTCTATTTTACTTCTATTCCATTATCTTGCAAAACTTGTTGCACTTGCGTCCCAAGCAAAAAAAAATCAAAGTGAGAGCCCAGCATCAGGTGTTACAAGCTGCTAGCTAGGCCTGTAGCCAGGCCTAGACAGCCAGACCTGGCAGTTCCTAGGCTGCGACGTGTGAAACGCTGCACACAAAGGAGCTCGCTCCATCTGTATGCACCCTACATAGGCAGGCTTTTGTTGCAGCCGACAGGCACATGACTGCTAGCATCTTAACCCCTGAGAGCCAGCGTCTCTTTTTCCCTCTCACTAGACTGCACAGTGCAGTAAACACCATTGGGGGTTAATACTTTGAGGGGGGAAAAACAACATTTTTTTTAAAAGTAAGCGCTAGTGGTGTATCATTGAATTACTTGTTTGGTATTTCTGTGGAAGAAAATCCCTTAAAATATATTTTATTAATGTAGTGTAATATTTATAGACTCATACTTTAAGTAAAATGAATGCAATGCATTGTTTGAAGAACTGGATCAGGGCTTCATTTTTAACAATGATTTGGGGTTAATATCGAGGTCAGCCATGAATGGGGGGGAAAGTGTTCAGTGATGTCACATTAAATATATGTAAAAATATGCAGATAAATCATTTCTGTGCGGCTGTATAGATTTGCAAAACAATAATTCTGTTTACTACCAGGCCAAGTTTGCTTATTTGTCTGTACATTCTACATAAGGTTGTAGGGACAGTTCAGAAATGAGAACGGTGAAAGCCACTGGGAGACCCCTCTGTAAAATCCAATTAAAGATAAATCACTAGTATCAAGACTCGGCAGCTGTGGCAGTTAGGAGACGCTCCGACCTATTACCAATCTTCATTTTTCAATTTAAGTGTGCTACTTGGATGTCCTCGAGTAGATCATTAAGTCACACACACACACACACACACACACACACTCTTTCTCTGTTTGTGTGTGTGTGCATGCACACTCATGCTCGATATGAAATCAAACAAACTAACTAACAAACTCTATTTGTAGGGTTCCTGAACCCTCAGTCAGCTTAATTGATAAATCTACGAAACAACAGAGGAAAATAACAGGAAGGACAGATACGTTGCAGGTAAAATAAAACATGGGTTCACATGGCACCACCTTCCTCATATGAAATGTGTGTGTGTGTGTGTGTGTGTATACAGTCCCGATGGGGGCTGGGGTGTGAAGAGCTTCTATTTGGGCCGAGCTAGGTCACACAGGCCCATCTACGCTGCAGTGGCTCTGTGACGTGGCATTACACTAGAACCAACAGCAGGTCCGAACCCTTTAAAAGGTGGCACCGCTCTCTGAGAATGCCAGAGTACTGCATGAAAGCTGATGTTTGACAAGATCTGCAAAGATAATTATTTATTAATGCGGGATGGACCCCGAAATGTGAGAAGCAAGAGCTGGGTTTCAGGAGAGGTGTGTGTGTGTGTGTGTGTGTGTGTGTTGGGAGGAGGGGAGAGGAAAGGTAAGTTTCAAATATCCAAAAATGTGTCTATACTATATTTTTAATTTATCTTGTTAGCATGTCTGCAGTTTATAATTTGCCTTAATTTATTTACATTATTACTGTAATAACGAGTTACTCCAGAGTAACTGTGTGATCAAAAATGACACAAATGTTTGAGCTGAAATGTTGCAGCCTTGAGAGCTGCAACGAAAAAATGCTCTGCATTCAGAGCTTTTTTCCTGTGTCATCTAACATTGAAGAATATTTCAATGCCTCATAATGAAAATCTATTTAATGTGAGCTTGAATAAGACCAAGGTGGCAAAAATTGCAGCCTTGGGTTTGTTGTAAATTCAATTTTGCCATGGTCCACACATTTATTAAAAATCACTGGGAAAAGCCCTCTTTGCAGAGGATCTGTGTTACATTTTCGTTTTTCGAACGTCCTCAAATGGGCAGTGTATTCTGTTAAATAAAAACCAAACTTTTCTACAAAAAAAAAGAGAAGACCTAGAGAGGGGACTATAATGGTTAAAAGTAGGACTATGATGCTCCCAAAGCACTGCCTTTACTTTAATGCGAGAAGAGCTGCAACAAAGGAGGGGAAGCTCTCAAAGTGCTGCTTGTTTGGGATTTATTGTTGGTTAGGCTGTTTTAAAAGCTGTGTAGGACGTCTCTCATAAGCGCACGTCGATTTCCTCTCTCCTTTTTCCAACCTTTGCTCTGCTCTACTCCAGAAAGGGCTCCCTCCACGCAGAGAAGCTTTGTTTTTAGAGGTGAGTAGCTTAATGATTATCAAAGGAATACATTTGAATCAAAGTGCTGAGTTAGTGTCCTTGATAAATGTGAACTGGTGTTTGAAAAACTCTTGAGAAGGTTGACCTTGTAAACTTTCAGTACTTTGTTTATTTAAAGCTTCAGTCTGCTGCTTTACCCTCTTGTGCATTTATAATACACAAGTTAAAAAAACATTTTTATAGAGTGATTAAATTGTATAATATATTAACTACTCAGTTTCAAATGTGAAATAATTAAAAATATACAAGATAGATGCAATTTTCAGTCATGATAGCTGCATTTGAAAATTATGATCTTTGAATTACATGTTCAAAATGTCTGAAGTCTGAAACAAATGATTTTGTACACAGATGGCCATTTATAAACACAATAATGCATTTTTATTATCCCACCTTTCTTAAAACATTTTAAGTTTCATGAGAATGTGACATCCTGGTGGAAAGCCTTCTCAAACACATTTTCAATTGCACAAACTGAGAGAGAAAATGCTCATTCATTTGTAAGTGTTTCCAAATGAAACTGCAACTTAGTAGTAGTAATTTATAAAATTGTTATTTCCTAATTGTTATACAACAATTAGAATTTAAATCATTTAGTCTTGATGAAGCTTTGATTAAAAAACAAGAACATTACATTTTCAACTTTGCCATATTACTTCCCAAAGCTCAAAGGCAGAATGCAGGAAAAACTAAATTAGCATTTTGTTATTGAAATAAAAATAAACAAAAAGTTTGTCCTTTTGCAGGGGTCCCTTTTTGAAATCTAACCTAATCTCTTATTATGTCACATAGTGCCATTTGTAACTTTTTATTTTAAACAAAGTCCTATATTCTGTCAAGCCAATTTTTAAATGAATTCAAAAATGCATTCAGCGTTTTTAAAAATGTATCCGGAGCTGGAAAAAAAAACACATTTTGATCCCTGACTGAAACATTTGCCTCCTTTTTTACTGCACTGATTGAACGTGCTCACATTACATGAGCAATTATTCACAATGTGGCCTTTATTTGGACTCTATTTTTATAATACAGTTATATCAAGATTAGTATTTATGCATATATATGATGTATATATATGGGTTATAAATCAATGTATTGGCTCGTATTCACTTTGTCAATTATATGAGTGAAAGAAATGCATTAATAGTTCAAACTCTTTTTCTCTCTCATTCTGTCTTGAAATAATTATATTTCATACTTATTCTGAACTTTAAAACAATTTAAATATTTTATTTGTTCTTATCATCTTTTGAGCAAAAAGAAGAAATCATGAAATGTGATGTGAAGTGATTTAATTGATTAAAAAGCATACAGTATGTATCTGCACTCTCCGTCCCTTGTCCTAGACAGACTGCAGAGGGTTAACCTTTGTATCTATTTGGTCCCAAAGTGGCTAAAGGAATTCATATCTGTGTCTTCTACATTCAAGTTAATGTAGCTTTCTGTTTTGGCATTTGTTAAAAACCTTTTTGCCTACAGTATAGAGATTTGTTGCAACATACATTGATTTTGTAGCGATTTGGCAAGTTATAAGCAGTGTGTGAGTGACTGCATCACTCGGTCCGCCATGTTGTCTCCTCCAGTCCTCCATTTTGTGATTTTATCCTCTCGGTTATTGCTCATCTGCTTCTGTCAAAGTTTTACCAAACTCTCTCTTGTTCATTTATCAGAGTGCATAAAATAAATTCTATTGCTTTGACATGATTTTCAGTTGACATTTATTTATTTTAAAGACCAATCAGGCCTTTGTTTAATTACTGAGACAGATAACCTAGTGGCTGATAACTTTTTACCTTAAAGTATCCTTATTACAAACTGAAATCTGTCAACTACTGCAACAAGATAAAAGCTGCCTGGAAAGGCAAAAGGAGAATTATGTCCTATGTGACAAGGAGTTTACTTCTTAGAATAATTTGTCCATGTAATTGGCAACACTCATGTTAAAGGTTGAATACTTTGGGTATCACAGCTCTGCAGCGTGAGTGACTGTGACCCGCTGCCCTATAATGGCCACCGGGGGTCATGGAGGTTAATAGAGACTGATGTATGAGGCCTCAGAGTGACATCCCAAAGGGGATGGCCCCTTAATCCTTATTAGGCCTCTGTGTTAGTGATCCTTACCTATCAAAGCAAACAGCACGCTCCCTTTGCTTTGGGGCCCCGGCCTGCCCCCGACGTTACACTTCTGACCCCGGGGTCGTGGCCTTTGTTCAGAACCCTTCAGAGACTGACCTTAGGGGTCACGGATGTAATAGGGAAAATGTTGAGGCGCGTGCTGCCGAGGGGCCCTCACTAGACCACCTTGTAGAGGGAGCGGGTGTGCCACACTGGTCACCGAAGAGTAGAGGAAGTGTGTGTATTTGCCGGAGTGTGAACGTTTAGATGACTGTAACTGGTAAGGTGTAAATGCAGCTAGGGTTGTACGTCTGAGTTATTACCATTCCGGACAACCTCTTAAGCTTGTAAAAATAAAAAGATCCGAACTTTGGCATTTTAAAAGCACTAAGTCATGTATTCACCGAAGTAGCTACCGCAGAGAGGGTCACGTCTCTCTTTACTGGCATTCCCAGGTGGTTCTACTTATTTAATTGCATTTTATTAGCTGTTGACAAACGGATGAATGGATCACATTTTTTTTGCTTTGCTAATGATAAATTTCCTTTAAGAGAGATCTTGTTAGCTTATCTGTTCAACTTCCTATAAAGACAAATATTTTTTTATTTAATTACAATTCATGTTGGTTTTTTTCTGTATTTATATTGTGTTTTTTACCACTGAGTATTAACAATATTGTGGCTCATATTTTTCTCAAGTTGTGTTTGTCCCAGGGCAGTACAGCACTGAGCTGTGTGTGTTTGTGTGTGTGTGTGTGTGTGTGTGTGTGTGTGTGTGTGTGTGTGTGTGCACGCATGAGTGTGTGTGTGTGTTATTTATGTGATCTGTATATGTTGATTGGTCCTGTTCATTGCAGTAGATCCATGGGATGATTCATTAGGATGTGGAGACACCCGGGGTCTGATAAGAGCACTGAATCAACAGCTCCATTGTTTCAGCTCATAATCCTAACTTATTTAGATTCTGAGATATTCTGTGCTGTGTTGCCACTGTGCAAAATGAGTTATGCATTACTGACACATGTACTGCGGTCGGTTTATTTGAAATTGCTTTGTATCCCCCGCATCTTTTAAAGATTGTTTTTAAACCCTAATCACTTTACTGCAGCTTCTCTTTCTTTACCTACTGTGTTTCAATTATGCCGAACTTTAAAATATGACTTGCATGCATCTCAAATATCACCAAGGCAATATGCTTTTACACACTTACAATAAATGTAAAAGCAGAGCACTGATTGGATTTAACCTGGAGGTGACGGGTGTGGTTGAAAAAATTATGGTTGTGGACTCTTGGAGGTGCCATAAATTATGTTGTTAATATTGGAGTTTCATCAATGGCAGCATTACGCAGACCGCTCCTGCAGGGGCGAGGCCGCGCAGAGGGCTACAGTGTCAGAAGTTGGCAGCTGAGCCAAAACCAGAGTCGTATCCTCAAGTGAACTCTCTGCGTCGTACAGTGCAACGGGCTCTGCCAAGTTTTTTGAATTCCTGCCACGTTAGATGGTAAACAACTGACTAGGAGAAATGGTGTCTTAGATTGATAAGGAGGACTAAGGATCTCTTGAAATTGCTGGTGAAACCTGCATTTGTTTATTGTTTGATTAATACTCAGCATGCAGTTGTGGTGGCGTTTTATGCCTGCAGCCAGTGCAATTGGTTCAAAGATGTGGCGAGATGTGACGTCACAGGGTCAATCTAATGAATGTTTGGTGCTCGATCCGTTTTTCTCATCAAGGGACACAAGTCATTTATTTATCTTGACAAAGTACCTGTGTTAAACCCCTGTAGTAACTCAATTTTTGTCTCACTCACGTTTTTGTCATTTTTCTCAAGGTTTTGCTCGTACATTGTGTTTTTGATATGTGAATGGTGCAGAAAGACACAGGGAAGAGAGAGTTAGGCAAGACAAGTGCACTCTCTCTCTCTTTCTTTCTCTCTCCGGTGGAAACACACAGCAGCGTAACGCCTTTTCTGTCAGCCTCCAGGACTGAGAATGAGGAGGAAGGAGAGACTGCAACTAACCAAGCGGCCATATTAGTTTGCTGTTTTATCGCTCATACTTGCTCTGGTCTTCGTCTTCTTCTCCACAGTAAAAAACACGCATATGAGAAAACGGTGGAGTATAAAACAGTTTCCCCACCTTTATTTGTTTTAATGTGGGCAATTCCCCTTCACATTCTGCGTGAGCTATAAAGACAGATTGAAATCAATACCAGCTAGCTGTGCTCCATGATGTGAGATCTGTCGTTTTTTGGACAGTTTCCCTTTTTCCAATCTCTTTTGTGTGGCTGCTACTTTGGGGGGGAAAGGAGGGAAAAATTTTGCCTGTGCTGAGTTCTAGGTTTCGTTTGGGGAAAAGATGACCGGAGGGGAATGAAGTCCAAAAGAGAGGAAGTTTTTCTGGGGGAATCTGTTTAAAACTGCTAAGAGGCATTACAGCATTTTGGCTACAGAGTTTTCGGGGAGGGAAGTCAGGTGGAAACCGGACGGGTGTGAATAACCTTCAGCAGGCTGATGCAGAGGTTGGTAGGTGTGCTTGAGACAGGGATAAAGAGAAAGACAGCAGGGGTGGTATCTGGCACAAAAAATATAACAAGGATCCTCCTTGCAGGCTTAAATTAACACTAGCTGTTCAGAGCAGAGCTGTTTATTACTGTAGGCTATAACAGTGCTACTGAAAGGACAAGAAAGGGTGGGAGACAGAATAGGCTGGACACTGAAGGGGAGGCGGAGGGGGGTAAGGAGGGAGCAGGACACGAGTCATCAGCAGAGGCCATTTTATCGTTTGGTTACTGCCCGACATTTCTCCTTTCCTTATTCGCACTCAGGACCGCTGCTGCAGATAGCAGCAAAGCAAGGGTGGCCTAGTAATGGCACATGGCGGGCACACTGAAGTAAATATTCCAGGATTTTACAGCATTGGTTCACTGTTGCAATCATGGCATTTCAGGCGCACCTAGGCAACTATAATTGCGTGCCAAAACAATCAATGTAGCTTTTCAACTCATTAACTTGTCTGTGGTTGAGAAAAATAATGAAGATGATATTCATAAGTGATATTGCCAGACTTTCTTCTTTGGCCTTTATTAGGGGAACGCCATTGCTTCTGTTGCTCCCTGGATGTTTTATAATGAAGGACATGTTAAAGACAAATAAGTGATATACAACTCAAAGCAGCAACACCTCTGAAATGAAAAGATAAATCGTTAATCTTTCCAATGACTCTCAAAGGTAGCTGTTGCAAGTTGTCCAAGAATACTTATAATCATTTTTGGGTGTGTGTTTGCTGTGACTCTCCTCTTAAGGATAAGTTGTGCACCCCAACCCCCGCCTCACAACCTACCTTGCCTCATGCACGCGCACGTCGTGTCGGGCCAGTGATGCAAATGCGTAGTGCACACACTCCCACACGTCCCTGTTTCATCATCAGCTGAGCCCTTTCTCCTCCACTCACAGCTCTTCTCCCCTCCCTCTCTCACCCCCTCCCCTCTCGGTTTCTTCTTTTTCTATCTATCGCTCTCCTCCTCCTCTCTCCCTGGGTCCTGGCCACATGCAAGAGGGTAGACTGGGACGCTGCAGCTCTGAAAAAAAAGAGGGGAAAAACACTCTGCTGCTATTTCTACAGGCGGGCCCTCCCCTTTAGCTAGTCTGTGCCAGAAGAGGGAGGGATTTTTTACTACTCCCAGTCCCAGGATTTTAACCCTCTGCCTGCACTTGCTTCTCTCTGTAAGATCTGAGCTCCTCAATATCATGCAACAAGTGGCTTTGCTTTACTCCTACCTCGACATTGCTGCACCATTTGCGAATAAATTTTTCGGGACACACGTTTTCTTCACTTCGTGGGCAGTGATCACATGCATTTGGTCAGTTTTTACTGCTTCTGTGTTGTTGTCAATAGAGTTACACTGGACTATGTAGAATCGGTGGTTTTGGGTTGTGCGCTAATGCGCTGCGAAGGCTTTTTTTCTAGCATGTGCTTCTCGATTGCTCGCCATGCTTCCTTTTTGTCTTCCTTTTTGAGGACGAAGACAGCAGTTTTTTTTGCTGCTTGATTTTATGTTACCTGTGCATGTATCTTGACTTGAGCAGATGATTTCACATGTATTTTCCTGCGTTCTTATGTCCTTTGCCCTCCTCCTTCTTCACCCTTTCCATCTCTAAACCTCTCCACTCCTCTTGGGTTTTCTGCCCCACCCTCTCTTCCTCAGTCTCTCTCTCTCTCTCTCTCTCACTCTCTCGTGGGCAGTCTCCAGTGAAAGGGGAACAGGAGGGCGGAGCAGAAACGGGGCTATTTCTGGGACAGGTGCCAATTTCAAACAAAAGACACAAAAAGCCAAGAAAGAGTGAGATAGTTCCAAATGAAAGGAAAAGAGTGGCATGTTTCAAGAACTGATTTGGAATGATTTGGAATGACATGTGTGTGCATGTGTAACTATTCTTCTCTCTCTTTTTTGTATTCTATGTGTAGCAACAGAGTCCTTGAATCCTCTCTCTCCCCCCCTGCTCTTTTGCTCTCGTGAAGGCATTTGAGTTTCGAGCAGGGAAAAGAGGGAGGGCCGGGTGGAGTTTGGAAGAGGCAGTGGGAGGTGGAGCCTTGCCTCCTCTCCTCCCTGTTGAGTCTTCTGCATTATTCATATACCCGGGCCAGTGCTACGATCTGACTGGCTGCCTGGCTTAGCATTCACCCGACATTCAGCGGCTCTGTTTGCTAACATTCCTCATTCAAAGTCTTGTTAACTGCCAGACGGGAGGAACACGCGACTCCATGGGAAACCCACATGGCCTCCTTATTGTGGCGAGCCCTAACAGTCTCAGACTAGGAGGTAGCAGACAGGACAGAGCGAGGGGAGCCAGTTTGTAAATATTACAGAAGCAGTTACCTGAGGTTAGGCTGCTTACCCGAGGCTTAGAGATGGGTTTGAGGTAAGGTGGCAGATTGACAGGGTAAACCCAGTCAGAGGGGCAGACAGACCTATAGACAAGGCATTGAGGCAGACATGGAGGCTGGCACTTTCTGGGACTCCACATGGGTCTCTCGTTGGCATGCTCTCCTACTCCTTGCACGGAGTGCAGAGCTGTGTGACTGAAACGGAGCACCTTCTCTGCCCTTCTCTACAGAGAGGATATGTGTACATACTGTGTGCAGCCACAGAGGGATCCAGCAAAATGAATGGCGGAGATTTCGGAGCATTACCCCGGATAGCTGATGACTGTGTTTGTGCTAGTTGCCTGCAAAGTCTCAGTGGGTAAGTCAGAGTGTGTGTGTGGGTGTGGAGCTAAGTGTGTGTATGCATGTATGCCTGTGTGCCTGTGTATGTGTGTATGAAGCATGCACACATGAAGAGGTTTTCTTTTGACATAACAATAACACACAAAGAGGAATGCTACAGAGACTTTTGTGTGCAAAGTCTGGGTGTTGTTTCCTTCAGGGTACATTACTATCCAGAGAGAGGAGACTTAGCTCAATATAGGCAAACGAGGGGGGTAACGTGGCATGAGCTTTGAATTTCAAATGAAACTGAGCTACTCTCTTCTGGTGCTTTCCTACCTGCAGTTTGGCAGTCCAGGTTGGCCTTTTGTGTTTGTGAAAGAGAGACGGTTTTGGAGGGAGCAGAGAGGGACTTGTGCTGTAATGTTGGGCCGAGGGCCAGACAAGGCCTGCTACACAAGGCCGAGTCGTCCCCCCCCCCATCTCTATCTCGCTATCTTTCACTCTCTCTCTCTCTTTTCTCTCTCTCTCTCTCTCTCTCTCTCTCTCTCTCTCTCTATCTGTCTCTCTCCCCTTTTCTCCCCTGGTCAGCTATTAGAAAACTATTAACAGCGATTTTCATCTTGAGTTTTCTCATTAAGACCTCATCTTAGTGAATATTTACAGGGTTCCTGGTTTATAATAGAAGGTTTAACATTTGAAAACGGGTCATTGCTGACACGTGGCCACATGTAGCTTTGATACAGCTCGAACAGGCCTTTTAGACATACCTGTTATTGTGCTTTGTAACTAAAGAGTATGTTTTAATTTTTTTTCATTTCCTTTACACAAACAAGAAAAATGCTTCAGGGAATTAAGCTGTAGACATTTCTCTTAGGTTCGATTAAGCCGTTTGAAGACACAATTAAATCCAAAGCTATGTAACCTACATACGCAGTATTTGGGTTGTGTTAGAATTAATAAAAGTTGAATTGTCGTTAATATTAGTGACACACCTGCTTTATCCCTCAGAAAGAATACCAGCACTAATTTTGTCTGTATTATGTCATATTTTCCACATAATTAAAAAACTCTATGTGCCACACCCCTCACTGATGCCTTCTAGTACCATCTTTTAATTATCGCCCATGAATCAGTTTTTTTAATTAGCGCTAATTTAAATTTCTTGACACATTGCCTGTTGATATGGCTTAATGTTGGAACACCTCAAGGCACATCAGAGACTATGATGACCAGTAGGTAGGATTGGAGGCAGCGTGAGTTATCACAGAAAACTCCAGTCATCCCACCTACGTCCTACGTTTGACAGATTACTTGGAACCTGTCTTTTGAAAAACATAGAAAAATGTTTTAAAGTTCCTTCTGACATGGGCATGTTTCAAAGTGTCCTCATACTTACAATCTCTGATCTGTCCCGTCTATTTATGTCATACAGGGAAGACATACAGTTTATTTTCTCAAAATATTGGCTTAAAAAGAATATTCCCATTTGGATAGGACGCGAACAAAGTAACCTGGATTGACAAAATACATATTTTTATGCAAAACTGGCAGTAAGTCACAGTTTATTTTTTTTAACAATTTCCTGTGCTTAAAATGGCCTCACCTTTATATTGAAAATGATAAACCACTAAGGAACCCTGCATTGCTTGTTTGTTTTTTTAAATGAAAAAAAAAATGATGTGGCAATTGCAGATTTTGCCTCAATATTTAATCAGCGAGACATATTATAAAGGAATTTATATGGGTTGTTAAAGAATGTTAGAGAACAGCAAACCTGAAGGGAATGTGAAAGCTAACATAAAGACCATCACACTACATCTTGAATAAGACACACGGGATGCATTTATGCATGCAACTACACACACACAGGCAAACCCCCAGACACACTTGATGCTATGTACCCCACAATGAACCCTGGCTCCTAAGATGAATGGGGTTCCCACGCCTCTCCCAAGGAGTGCAGGGCACAGTCTCCTCCTCTGAGCATTCACACACACACACAACCACACACGCACAATGCACACTACAGATGGCCACACAGTCTCACTCAAACACACATAGGTGCTTTTGAGTATAATACAGAGGCACACACACTTGTATTGAAAAGGACACATTTTAAAAGGCACACAGACAAATATAGATTATTTTTCAGAGCATTCACAGCCATGATGAGCATGTCATTTTTTTAAGATGGAGTGAGACAAAGCTATCTTTATTGCTTGCGCTTCAGTAATTTGGCATAGAAAGCAGCTTTTAATTTGTTGAGCAGAAAACAGGAAGGTAAGTATGGAAAGAGAAGAATGAAATTTATTTGGGGTGTTTTACTTTTGGTTAAATTTCAGTTACAACTTGTGTGTGTGTGTGTGTGTGTGTGTGTGTGTGTGTGTGTGTGTGTGTGTCAGTCGGGTTTAGGGTTTAGCTTTGCAGGGAGAATTTTAATGAAGCAGAAACAAAAATTTATGGGAAAATCTAACATTTCAATATCTAAAGGTTCAGCAACACAAAGTCCTTGAATGTGTGTGTGTGTGTGTGTGTGTTGTTAAATTAAATAATATTTTAATATTATTTTGTATCATTGTATAATACACTACGCTGTTAGATTAGTTGTTTTTTTTTTCTTGTGGAAAAATATGTGCATTGTATAAACAATATATGTTTATTTATATAAAATGACATTTGCTTTGAACATTGCATTGTGTGTGTGTGTTAGTGAGTGAGTGAGTGAGTGAGTGATTGAGCGAGTGAGTGAGTTGCATAGTATAGTTAATAGTTAATTTGTAGCTTAATTAGATGCTTATTTATTCCATTATTGCCTCTTTTCTATTTTTTAAATTAAGCACTTTTGGAAATGTCAGCATTGTTTTTTTTTAGAAACTACAATTGGATTACAAAAAAGAAGTGGCTAATTACAGAAAATCTAAATACATGCTTTATTTGTAATAACTAACATATAGTAATATAATTCCCACTGGTAACTTTCTGGAGCGTATGCTTCTCTGAGAGATGAATCTTAAGCTTCTTCAACACTGGCCAGTATATGGTAATAAAGTTTTCCAGTCTAAATTCGGCAGCAGTATTCTGAGCCATGATCACTCTAACATATGTCACATCAGCCTTAATGATACAGTCAAGTAGCTGCTTGGCAGGTTTAATAACCTGAGGGCTACATGCACACCTGTGTGTGTGTGTGTGTGTGTGTGTGTGTGTGTGTGTGTGTGTGTGTGTGTGTGTGTGTCAAATAGGTACAGATACTGCTTTCCATATTTGTTGTGTATTACATGTGTGACCGTGCAGGATCACATGCACTGCGGCGCGCTGCTGTTAAGTAATTCTCATGTGTAAGACAGCAGCAGCAGCTCACTCTCTCCTCTCATTTGTCTCCATCAGGCCGAGGAAACCTGAGAGCAGGCGAGCCGACAAACCGCGCAGACGTGAAGCTGCAGAGAGGAGGTGACCTGTCAAGCATAAGTGACATTCAGGAAGTATTCGGAAAGCATTCTTTGATTGAGAAAAATTAAGGCACAAATACATTATGTCAGGTTAAGACACATGGTTAGTTGCACATAGAAAGCAATAATACTAGTTAGTGGTGTAGTTCATTCACTGTCTACACTCCTTGGGAGAGGCGTGGGAACCCCATTCATCTGAGGAGCCAGGGTTTCATTGTGGGGTACATAGCATCAAATGCATCTGGGGGTTTGTGTGTGTGTGTGTGTGTGTGTGTGTGTGTGTGTGTGTGTGTGTGTTGTGTTGTGTTGTGTTGTGATTGTATTTGCACAGTATTTTGCGTGTGTGTGTTAATGTGGATGCGTGTAAGTATGACTATAATTACGTCTGTTTTTCTCCTTTAGTTGCAGGCTTATTATCTTTGGTGTTGTAGTTCTTCCTTTCGCTCATCCAAATATAATTTGCTGCATATGTACAGATTATTATTACTCTGTACATATGCAGTCGTGTGTGTGTGTGTGTGTTGTGAATATATCTGCACAGTATTTTGCATGCGTGCGTGTGTTAATGTGGATGTGTGTAAGTATAACTATATTTACGTCTGTTTTTGTCTTTCAGTTGCAGGCTCATTATCTGGGAATGACTTTATTTTGCCTATTCAGACCTCAATGTCAAGGTTAGTTTCAATGTTTGTTTTTTCCCTTTCTATATTTTTAAATACATTATATATTAGGCTCAATGGTGCGTGTGTTTGTGTGTGTCAGTTGTAGGGTTTAGCTTTGCAGGGCGAATTTAAATGAAGCAGAAACAAAAGTTTATGGGAAAATCACATTTTAATATCTAAGGGTTCAGCAACACACAGTCCTTAAATGTGTGTGTGTGTGTTTGTGTGTGTGTTTGTGCATGCCACTACACTGCTGAATTTTCAAAGTCCAAATCATTTCGGTCAGGTCTGGAGCTGGGATCATGCATCCTTCAGCCACACAACACAACTAACAGTTTGTTGTTAGTTTATTGAACGCAATCCGACTCACATTGTTCCCAGCACACAACAGCGACTGTGGCAGTGAGTGACGCGTTCCATCAAAACCTGCTCCGGCGCGTTGTGTGTGTCATGTCGTTTGAATCAGTAAGTTTCTGGTGCAGCTCAAAGATAATCTCCTCAAAGGAAATTAGTTGGGGAAAAATAGGAAAGAAAAGCCGTCAGCCTAAAGGTCAAATGAAGATTAGAGAGAAACAGTACACGAGGGCACACCGGCTGGCACCCGGAACTGCACAAAGGCCTCATTGTCACCGGAGCCCTCGGCTCTGCACACACTCCTCCTGGGTACTTGGGGAGACATGACACCTGTTGGTGGTTCTGGTCAACTGCAGGCAGAGGACAGGACACCTCCACAAAGAGAGAGCAGCACTCAAACACGTTTATTGTTTTTTTTTCCGTTTTGAGAACAGTAAAATAAGATGTTCTTCAAAATGCACATAAATGTGCTGATTAATATATCCTGTGACATGACAGAATGCGCACTTACATAAAAGTTAAAATGACAAGAAAAAACAAAACAATTTTTTTGATTTATATTTGTTGATTTGACAGTTTTATGCCAATCCTCCAGGCAAACAGGGTTCACTCACTTCAAAGAGTTGAGTGTTTAATCTCAAATGATTTGAAGGCTAATTCTTCACAGTTTAACACAGTTTTACAGTTTATGCCGCCATGTGTCCAAAACGTTTGCCGAGTGTTCTTTTGGAAAGTTGAGTTTGAGCTGAGTTTTTTTTTTTTTTACAAACTGGTGTTTTTGGAATGTTTTAATATGATAATACTCTCTGAAAACATTTTATTTATAATATAGTTTATAAAGTCATTTTAATAAATTTTAAAAGTTACAAGATCCATATAAAAATGACAATGAAATAAAATTAATTTTACACCGTTAGTGTGGAAGTGCATGCAAGCAATAACATTTTTTGTAAAAAACACTTAGAAATGACAAAAAAATAATTTCTGGCTTATCTCTGGTATTTTCTTGCCAACAGACAGGGATAACTGCCTCCACCCCAGTATAATGTAGGATTATGCAATAGACGTTTTTCACAGAAGACATTTTGACTTGTTACAGTTGGAAAAGCCACAGGTGTATAGAATAATAATAGTGATGGCTGAATTCTAAGCCACTTTGATTTCATCATTCAAAATTTGTAACACCTGTGCATTTCCTAAACCTGAGACCTTGCACTGCACACATTAGCAGTGTAAGTGAAGGAGGTGATGCAGTTCTGTTGTATACTTCTACAGGCTTTGACATTATGTAGCTCATGAAGAGATGTGTGTGGCATTTATAGGATAACCAACCTGCAATAAAACAGCCGCAAACTGGTGCGTGCGTGTGAGGAGTTAAGGGAGTGACTCACTTTTATAAGTTCGACCCCACCTTGCTTCCTCACGTCTCCCCCGTCGCTCTCCAGCTCGAGGGAAAACCGCAGCAAAGCCGCGGCCTCACTCAGGAAATTCCCTGTAACAAGCACAGCAGGTCTGTTTGACCTTCTAGCCAAACACAGACAGACATACAGATTTATGCTCATGTGCTTTCCTGTGACATACATAGATGACGCATGGTAGATTTGTGTGTGTGTGTGTGTGTGTGTGTGTGTCAAATAGGTACAGATACTGCTTTCCATATTTGTTGTGTATTACATGTGTGACCGTGCAGGATCACATGCACTGCGGCGCGCTGCTGTTAAGTAATTCTCATGTGTAAGACAGCAGCAGCAGCTCACTCTCTCCTCTCATTTGTCTCCATCAGGCCGAGGAAACCTGAGAGGAGGCGAGCCAACAAACCGCGCAGACGTGAAGCTGCAGAGAGGAGGTGACCTGTCAAGCATAAGTGACATTCAGGAAGTATTCGGAAAGCATTCTTTGATTGAGAAAAATTAAGGCACAAATACATTATGTCAGGTTAAGACACATGGTTAGTTGCACATAGAAAGCAATAATACTAAATAAAAAAAGTTATTTTGTATGTAGATTATCCAATGAAACAAAGTCTTAAATGGTTTTTAAAACAACGGAACATTTTTAAATAACTTTTATATTGAAATACTGAAATGTACTTCAGCAGTTTAATTCATTCTAATTTTCATGTTAGCAGGGACACGTCACACCCTCACAAAATCAATGTGATAGAGATTTGTGTTGATAAAGCCTCAGTGTTTAGCTAAGAAATTAATTTAAATAAAAATCCAATGTATTGTTATTTTATTTCTTCAGTTACTTTGAAAGTTATTAAAACTCTCCTGAGTCCCATGTGCATTTAAAATGAATAACATATCTACTTACAAAATACATCATACAATAATACAGTTATAATGCATAAGCAGGTAGATTTATTCTTGACAAGATGATCTCAACTCAAAGACCCACTTAGTAGCTTTCTCTGAGCTTTCAACTACAGCTTGCAGTCTTCATCAGCAGATATGCAATTCATACGTCAGCCCTCAAAACCGAGTAGGTATTTTTTTTACATTAACTTGTGTTAGAAGGACCTTTTGTCGTTTTGTTTGTGTTTCCATAGGTCCATCAACCATGTGACACGGGTGACACCTGCAGAGACAAACTGTCCTTTGGGGTGAGGTAGTAGGTTGTATAGTTTTAGGGTCATTCCCAAGCTGTCAGATGACTATACAACTTACTGTCTTTCCTGAAGCGACTGTGATGGCGGCATCATCATCACCATCATCATCATCATCGACATTGTCACAAAGGAAAATACAACTTCACCACTAGAAATTCTTTTATATATATATATAATGTTAGAGAAGAAACATTAGAGAGATAAGCTGTTAAATAAGAGAGCAATGTTGGAGATGTTAGATAATGGAAGTGTAATATAGGTATAAAATATGCACTGCAACTTGTTGTGTGGAAGATTTTCCTCATATCTTGTAGTGTACAGTCAATGTGTATCTTTTTGATTACCAGACATTCATTAGAGTGTTTTTCTGAAATATAGATAATATCTGGAATTTGTGTAGATTTTTTGGATCATTAAAATGCAAGTTTAGGAGTCTTGTTACTTCAAATATGCTTATCATAATTGCAAGTGCTTTAACAAAATGCCTCTGATAGCTGATATTTGAATAACGATTTTTACTCTTATCTAACTGTATTATTTTAACTCTGTTATCATCACTTACCTTGATGTATTGATGTAATAGCAACACAGTAGTTGGGTCTTTTACATTTACACAGTGACCAGATGTGTACACACCTTCAGATCCAGATGTTCTTCCTGCCCATCTAGGTGATAAGTGATTAATGGTGTTCGTACAGGGTGAGGTAGTAGGTTGTGTGGTTTCAGGGTTGTGATTTTACCCCATCAGGAGCTAACTATACAACCTACTGCCTTCCCTGGAGGGCAGCAATACGTCATAGGAGCACACACGTCTTTGTCACCGGACAGACAGACTCATTCACTGAGCACAACAAAGAGCTGACATTTGATTTCAAATGGGTGAGTGGTGGCAAATCACGATATGCATTTCATAGCAACGTTTATTACTTTAAATGTGAAGTTTAACTCGTGCTGTGTAGATAGCATGGAAAAAAATAGTAATTTAACTTTGTACTGTTTCATTAATAAATAAAGACAAATAAAAACAAATGACTGCAGTCTGATCCTTTCGGTGTCTACTAAGCACTGAGGTGCACTAGTAAATATCTAGTTGATGGACTTGTTTCTTGAACGATTGCCTTATTCTTTAAACCTTGTAATGAACTCATATTTCAAAATGCGAATCTTAAACTCCTCTGTAGCTTAGGCTTCAACATGTTCATATATGTACTGTCTCTATCTATTTAGAAGAATGTTCTAAAGTCTTTATTATTAAAATGTTTTTAATGAAATATGACGACTTACTGGATCAAAGAGAAAAATAAATTCCCAGAAATGATTTGAATCAACTAAATTCAAACCATTCAGTCCATTTTATTTGAGCTAAACACTGTCTGACAAATGTTCAGCATTCTGTTACACACTTCAGAGTAGTCAGGTTGTGAGTTTCCATGTTGCATCCCAAAAGTTGATATCTGGTTCACACAGTGTATTTCACTTATTTGAGCTTTGGAGTTTGGAAACTTGTCTCTAATTCAGAAATCATTAGCATGTGTGTGATCGCCCTCCCACTTGTCTGTGTGAAAACACACTGAGCATCCTCAGAAGACTTTGGTTGTCTGGCTTAACTGTGGAAGCAGAAGAAGATTGTGTGTGTGTGTGTGTGTGTGTGTGCGCACGCGTGCGCCACTAGACAGTCTCTCAGCTCAGGGTGGACACATTGAAACATTGCTGTGGACCCACACACAGTAGATGGCGATAGATATCCCACATTGTGCTTACCTTGGGATGTTGGCAATCCAGACTTTATTTTACAAAAATCTATGAAGTTAAGACTATTAAGGAGAGAAAAATTAAAAATCAAGCCATGCTAAATACTAACCTATGCAAAGGGATGATACCTGCAATGCTAATTTAAAACGTGTCATATAATATACAGTGAGGAAAATAAGTATTTGAACACCCTGCTATTTTGCAAGTTCTCTCACTAAGAAATCATGGAGGGGTCTGAAATTGTCATTGTAGGTGTGAGAGACATAATCTACAAAAAGAAATCCAGAAATCACAATGTATGATTTTTTTTAACTATTTATTTGTATGATACGGCTGCAAATCAGTATTTGAACACCTGTCTATCAGCTACAATTCTGACCCTCAAAGACCATTTAGTCTGCCTTCAAAATGTCCATCTCCACTCCATTTATTATCCTAAATTAAATGCACCTGTTTGAGGTTGTCAGCTGCATAAAGACACCTGTCCACCCCATACAATCAGTAAGAATCCAACTACTAACATGGCCAAGACCAAAGAGCTGTCTAAAGACACTAGAGACAAGGGGCCTCCATGCAAGATCTCACCTCGTGGGGTTTCAATGATCCTAAGAAAGGTGAGAAATCAGCCCAGAACTACACAGGAGGAGCTGGTCAATGACCTGAAAAGAGCTGGGACCACCGTTTCCAAGGTTACTGTTGGTAATACACTAAGACGTCATGGTTTGAAATCATGCATGGCCCGGAAGGTTCCCCTGCTTAAACCAGCACATGTCAAGGCCTGTCTTAAGTTTGCCAATGACCATTTGGATGATCCAGAGGAGTCATGGGAGAAAGTCATGTGGTCAGATGAAACCAAAATAGAACTTTTTGGTCATAATTCCACGAACCATGTTTGGAGGAAGAAGAATGGTGAGTACCATCCCAAGAACACCATCCCTTCTGTGAAGCATGGGGGTGGTAGCATCATGCTTTGGGGGTGCTTTTCTGCACATGGGACAGGGCGACTGCACTGTATTAAGGAGAGGATGACCGGGGCCATGTATTGCGAGATTTTGGGGAATAACCTCCTTCCCTCAGTTAGAGCATTGAAGATGGGTCGAGGCTGGGTCTTCCAACATGACAATGGCCCGAAGCACACAGCCAGGATAACCAAGGAGTGGCTCTGTAAGAAGCATATCAAGGTTCTGGCTCCAGAGCTAAACCCAATAGAGAATCTTTGGAGGGAGCTCAAACTCCGTGTTTCTCAGCGACAGCCCAGAAACTTGACTGATCTAGAGAAGATCTGTGTGGAGAAGTGGGCCAAAATTCCTTATGCAGTGTGTGCAAACCTGGTGAAAAACTACAGGAAACGTTTGACCTCTGTAATTGCAAACAAAGGCTACTGTACCAAATATTAACATTGATTTTCTCAGGTGTTCAAATACTTATTTGCAGCTGTTTCATACAAATAAAAAGTTAAAAAATCATACATTGTGATTTCTGGATTCTTTTTTTTTAGATTATGTCTCTCACAGTGGACATGCACCTACGATGACAATTTCAGACCCCTCCATAATGTCTAAGTGGGAGAACTTGCAAAATAGCAAGGTGTTCAAATACTTATTTTCCTCACTGTAAACTCTGAGGCTTTAGACCAAGAGTTACAGAACACAACATCCATGGTTCAATAGTGGGTAACTGTATGACTGCAGCTTGTGCGCCTTTACACTTTAACCATGTGAAGGAACATCGTGGCTTGGCACAAGCACTGTAACTGACAAATTTGGGTGGTGCTGTTGTAAACAATGGAGCTTGTTTGACGGTTTCTTTTTCCAGGGACATACATATAATGTCAGCCAACATCAGTTTGACAAGTTGCCACATAGCTTTTGCTCCACTCTGTGTCCAGTGTCGCTGTAACTTACTGGGAAACATAACACCTCCAGGCGCTAGAGCTACATGACATCCCAGCTCTGTTTTCCTACGTTCATTCACTTTAGCTGCTAAACTGTACATCCAAAGGCTAACCTGGGTAATGGTATAGCTAACAGACAACTGTCCCACTGCTAAAGCTGTCCAGGTGGAATGGTACTCTCTTGAATGTGTCACAAGACATAAAGCTAAACACTAAGTTGATTGAATAGTAATTAATTATTTCCCCCGGTGAACCAAAGAACATCACCTACCGAACTGAATGGATTTTGGATGAATACGCATACATTTAGGCCCCTACGTGTGACCAATTATGTTTCTGCAATTTCATCAAAAAGAAGCACAATTGCATATATTGCTTGGCTTGTGCATTGAATTGCACGGAAGGTGATGATCTGTGTGGAGGAGTGTGGGCCAAACTACTGCTGAAAAACTACAGGAAACGTTTGACCTCTGTACTTGCAAACAAAGGCTACTGTACCAAATATTAACATTGATTTTCTCAGGTGTTCATATACTTATTTGCAGCTGTATCATACAAATAAATAGTTAAAAAATCATACATTGGGATTTCTGGATTATTTTTTATTTTTAGAGTATGTCTCTCACAGTGGACATGCACCTACAATGACAATTTCAGACCCCTCCATGATTTCTAAGTGGGAGAACTTGCAAAATAGCAGGGTGTTCAAATACTTATTTTCCTGAGGAAAATAAGTATTTGAACACCCTGAATACCATTCAAATATATATGTGTGTATATATGTATATATTTATGTGTATATATGTCAGCAGGCAGGCTAAAGGCCTGTTTAATATTTTATTATGAAAACCGTTGAGCGTCAATACTTTATATCCTAATATATTATGGTGACGTTTAATTACAGTGAGTGATTCACAGTGGCTCCATTATAAATGATTTAGGAGACATTGATTGATTGATCTAGATAGAGCCAGGGACTTGTGTTATATTGACATTTTTGTCCTTTAATGACTAGTTAATGATGAGATCACGGACGTGAAAGCACGTTCCACACCGTCCCCAGTTCCACACACATGCGCAGAAACGATCGTGCAGGCAGGACGGATCGTGTACCGACAGGTTCCACACCGACCCTTGACGTCCCGAGCCACCAGGAAGTGATTGCATCCTGCCAAAAAATGCGGGGCGGTCCGTTTTCAAATCCACGCGTGGTCATTGGTTGAAACCATAGGTGTGTCAGGGGGTGTGCGCGCCGTGGCCTCGTCGCTACGTTATTTCCTGTAGAGGATGAGCGGAGGTTTACCAGCACGTAGGGAGACGCATCAAGGTTTTTAGCAGAGCCGAGCGGGATCTGAGCGTCCCGCGACCGAGGCGTCCGTCCCGGCAGCAGCAGCTGGAAATGCTTCGGATTGCAGCTGCTGAGGTAATTCATAAGCTTTATTACAAAACTGTTATGTAATTGTCATTGAGCTTACTTGCCTGGCGGAGATTTAACAAACTTATTGTTCAGTATGCTACAGTTTTATGACACCTGAGCAGAAAGAAATGGTTGCAAATATGGATTGGGCTTTCTTAAAAGACAACTGTCATAAAGCTGCCGGCGCCTTGCTCCATAGGGAAGAAGGAATGCAATTGTTCTGAGAGTCTTATTGTATGTTGCGAGTGAGCCCCATTTACACTTCCTGACAAGTCCTGCACCTGTTTTTCTAATAATCCTCACACACCCACATGGTGTCGAGAAACTCTTCATTTTAATGAAAGGAAAATATCTTTATGTTGGCCAAAAAACTTTCCCTTTCAGCCCACAATATATTTCCATTTCCTTGTCTGTCTGTGCAGCTTAGTGACAAATAAACCTGACCTTATGTGAGTCTGTTTAGAGCAAGATGTTGACGTTGGTTTGGGGATTTCCTCTGTACCTGGTTTTTGGTCAGTGTAGCACATGGGTGACCTTGTTGCAGAGGCATTGACGGTCTAAGAAACAGCTGATCCTGATTCAGGGGTAGTACTGCCAGAGGGTTTAAGGAGATGTACTGTATGTTACTTTTGTTTTGATTGATTTGGGTCTGCTGTTGACATGTTTTTGTTGATTGCTGAGACCTGACTGCTCCCAGTGCAGTTACTGTTTCCTCTTCTCCTGTGACCTAAAGATAGAGCCCCGTTGTCTGGGATTATAGTTCCTTTGGGAATTAAGACACAATGTCCTCTGAGGTGATTGGGGAAACATGGGCTGGGCCCGATACATCAATAGAGTGTGTGTGTGTGTGGGGGGGTTTGGTGTATGAAACATCAGAAAACAGTGGGAAAATACCTATCAGTCTGACCAACAGTAGTCCAAAACACACTACAAATTTACTGCAAGTAAACCAGCAAATTGTCTTTTGTCCAAATTGATTAATGGATTAATTGTTATAGCTCCACATTCAGGCATGCCAGAGTGCATGTCTGGACACACAAATTCACACTGAATTCACACACAAAAACTGTAAAATTGTCAAAATGTAGATCTGGGAATGGTGTTGGAGCAGATCCTACATTATTTTGGATCCAACTCAAAGATTGGTAGATAGGAGCTTACATCTCACCCTCACTCACAGATTTCCCCTTTCACACAGCTTTTGGCTAGACCTGTCACCTGATATGCTGAAACCCAAAGACTACACAAATAAACAAGAACAAGCACGCTTTGATTAGTCATGTCCTCACTGTGTGGTCTGTATGTACAGATAAAGAGAACATATTACCTAATTGTTGTGTTAGTCAAACCATTAGTTTTTGTAAAGTCTCAACAGTGAAAGTTAAAAAGTTGCACAATACCATATTAGCTGATGTTTCTTCCTTGCTGGGCTTACAGATGTATGCAGCTGTGTAAACTGAGATTTTACATTGATCTCACATGAGCTCTGTGATGGGACCAACTAAAGCTGGGTATCGTTAAAGATGTTTGATATGGTACCAATACTGATATACTGCTTCCTGAACAATACTTTTATTGAAACACATTTTCTAGAAATCATTTTAACAGATAATGTTACAACACTATGGTACAAATCTTTTTCTTCAACCCCTTTGCATCTATGTGATGCACACACCGTAGTCAAGCCTCTCAAAATACAACAAGACACACGTGAGCCCCGTCTCTGTGCGTAATGTTTTTCCTGCATGCCTCTACGACGTGTAGACAGCCAATCACCAGCATGATTAGATTGTGGTAGAAGCATGCTTATTGGCTCACTGACACCCCTTTGGGGACAAATAAAATTCTACTTGACTTGACACTGATGACATTAATTTCTTAGGTATTGTAGGTAAATTTGGTATTGAATGACAAGGCATTTTTCAATACTCTGTACTATGGAGGCATGTCAGTTTGAGAAGTTCGGTACCCAGCCCTAGGCCCAACAGCTAAATCTCAGTAAGCTAGATCAAATCAGATCGGGATTCTTGCCTAGATGGTAACACAGATCAAATGTTATTGTAATCATTTAAGAAATGTCATCTTTTTTAAAAGCAGATACCTGTTTTTCTGCCTTCATCCTACATGTTGTGTCACATTGTTACTAATACATGGAGGTTTTACAGGCGGCATCTATGCTTTGTAAAGTTGTAGTCTGTAATGTATGGAACAACAGCAGCAACATCTGGCGTGATGAATTACTGTAAGTTTGCGGGAGTGTTACAGAATCTGAGCATTGTTGCTGTGATGTTGTGGGATGGCTCTAACAGATGTCTTTTACCCTGCTGGGAGCAGCTGGGAGCTTCACCATCTCCCTCCCACACATACCAGATTCACTCTGAGATCACGGACAGGCAGTGGAATAGATAGACCCATTTACTTTTAGTAAAGGAACATAAAGAAAGTGACTTAAAGCTGTGGTATGTACTCTCTGTATGTCTCTGGGGCATCACAGTTGGTCAATAAATCCATTGGTCAGTGAGTCCGAGCTTTGTAACAAGCTGCAGAGTGTGTACTTTGACTGGACAGGTTGGAATTTAATCTGTGATTAAAGCGCCACTGTTGACTCTCTGGACATGGTTCACTTAATAAACAAGCACTTTCACATTATAAACTTACCTCTGGCATTAGTTATAGCTGTCACAACTGCATAACAGATCTGCCTTTGTTGTTGACATTTGAGGTTTGTTCATGTTTTCTCTGAAACATGGTTGACCTACAACCAAAAAAGATCAATCTTGGGATGCACCCACTCCTGGTGCTCTTAAAGAAAAAGGGTTTGAGATCTTTAAATGTGTGCAAAGGAAAAAAAAAAACTACAGGCATTCATGCTTTGAATAGCAGAATTATGTGGCGGTTTGATTAAAAAGTATTCATTAGTTACATGGCTTGAACACAAAAGAGTTACAAAAAAAAAAAAAAAAAACTGGCGAAAAACAATAATGATGATGATAAAGGCCCCATTCAACACTACTAGACACCAGCAGGGCTTTTTGTGCCACACAGCTCTAGACTGTGTTTACGATGACACATTATGTTTTTCCAAAAGCAAAATAAACTGACAAACTTTAAAAAACAAATAAACAAGACTTCAAATGAAATCCCTGAAAAAAGTATAGATAGTAGATCACATTGGTGCAAAAATCATAAATATCAAATCCAATATTGTGTTGCACACTTAAAACAGACTCCGTCTTCTCTTTTGCAACGTTGTTTTGCCAGTTCTGTTGGAATTATTTTTTTTACACAAAGCAACACAACGTCTTCTAATATCAGTGACATAACATACATTCACTTCACTTGGCTCAGCTCTCTGCCAGGCTACTGCACTGCCTTATGACATCATCGTCACTGAACCTTTCACCTTTCCACTTTTAAGTAACATAAATCAGAATAATATCCAGAATATTTATCAAAGGAAATTACAGTAATTTGCCTACAGAATTCTAAATGTGAGGCTGGTATTTTCAGATTCATCCACACTGTAAACTGACTTTAAAAAGCTAAGTTTTCACATGTTTTGGCAATAGGTTTTTGTTGTACTAAACTAAAAAAATCATCATCTACCCAATCTAAAAACTAACTAGAGATTTTTCCAGAGCTAGGAGTTCTCAACTCTCAGCCAATCCAAACTGCCTCAGGATTTTGTGTCTCATTATCACCCATTGTCTCCCCTGTTATCACAGTCTGGTTCAGCTTGATCTCCACCATGGCAGGGGATCTCTTTAGCCCCCCGTCCCCACTTGGGGATTCACTACTGGACAGTCCGCTGTGTGGAGACCTGATGGCGGATCTTCACAACATCTCCCAGTCTATAGAAGACGACATGTTGGGATTTGATTTCCCGGTGTACCAGAGCACTGGCTCGGGGTCCGAGAGCTCCATCGCACTGGGTGAGTAGTGGAGTTAGCCTCGTGAGGAAGAAATGATCACAGACCACATGAACAGTCATGTTAAAAAGGTACAACACACTGACCTTTTGGCTCCACTGTTCCACATGTACCCTCACTAAAAAGGCCTGTGTAAAACACTGTGTGTCTGATAACAGAAGATTATATAAAACTCTATGTCTCCTCAATGATGTGTCAGTCTCCAAATTCCTGAGCAGCACTTGAAAAAATGGCCCATGCCTCCTGTAATTTTTTGGAGACACATCAACTGCAGGAGTGTATGATGTGAACTAGAAGTTTCTGCCAAGGGAAAAAGCGATGAATTCGTTCAGATATCTTGCTTTTACCATCACATTGATGGTAATCGTTTTGTTTATACCAATATAGTTCCAATTTAGCCTAGAAATCTAGACGCACCCTAATGATAAAAACAGCCTTGCGCTGTCTCCTGGGAATTCAGTTGTAGCAGGAAAAGGTAGCTAAATAGTAGTGTGTAGATTGTAGCTTTTGTGTAAGTGAAGAGCGGAGTTGTACACAAGGGAAGAAGGTTGGAGTAACGTAACTAGGAGAATATAGCAGATATACAACACACGTTAGAGCCTTTTGAGTTTGATGGTTGTCCTTATTTATTTAAACCCGAGAATACAGACGAAAAACTCTCCCCACAAGAGTTGGAAAGAACCAGACAGAGAGGCGCAACAGGCAGATGAAGCAGCTGCTCCAAGCGTGAGCTACAGCTGGTCTTCAGTAATGTTATTACTGTGCAAGCCACACATTTATCCCGTTTCCATTTAGTTACATAGTTACTGACATGGTCATAACCACTACCGTGCTCAATTACCTGTTTTTTTGAGGAGGAAATAAACTACAATTTGTTGCCGCGAAGGCATAGAGGACACCCACCAGGCGCTCGGGGGGGATTGTTGTCGGCTGCGGGAGGCGAGGAAGGCGGGGATGAAGGCTGCCTGCCCGGCTAAGGGAACTAGCACACAGATCGACAATGCCAAGCCTCCTACTCACCAACAGACAAATCCATCACACACAAAATGGATGAGCTACAAATAAACTTGGAACTGCTGCGTTATGATTTTCACAAAAGCCTGGCAAATTACTGCAAATTAGACTGCAGCTAACAGCTAGCAGCTAACCGGGCAAGCTAACCACCAGCAAGTACAAGACAGGGTAGGTGAATTAAAACAATGTCTGAGTTGAAAACACATCTTAATGTCACGTAAGGGCCCTGTTCTTGTTGTACAGGCAAATTAATTGCATTTTGTGTCTGTTGAGAGGCATAAAGGCACTCTAAAACTTGCCCTGTTAACTGCCATTTTAGCTCAGTGGAAGCTTGTACACGTAACTGCAGCTACTCAGTGTTGCCTGCACCAATTCAGGTTGGGTGTTTTTCAAGCGAAAATACTCTCACATCTGTAGCGATCACAATTAACATAAAAAGTGGCCGGAATTTCCTTTAAGTTGCTGTTGTCTCTTTTCTGCTTTGTTGTGTTGCTGCAGACACCTTGACCCCGGCCTCCAGCCCATCGTCGGTGGTGTGTGGAGCAGCGCCGGGCCCAGAGGAGAGCTTCAACCCCCTCAACCTGGAGTGCCGGGTGTGCTCAGACAAGGCCTCAGGTTTCCACTATGGGGTGCATGCCTGTGAGGGCTGCAAGGTGAGAGATGTGGGACTAAACGCAGGCGTAGTGGAGTTAAGAGTACATGTTGTATGTACTGACATATCACTACAAATCAAATAAGAAAGGACATAAAGGTGTCTGTGTGTGTGTGTGTGTGTGTGTGTCATGCCTGCACCAACGCACGTACACACAAAGCTCGGCATGCAGAGGCGCCTGACCTGGAGGTCAGTGGAAAGTTTCCGAGAGCCAGGTCATGTGAGGTGGGGGACATGATGGCCTTCATTGGCTTACTTGTCACCTCTCCCCTGCTAGGCACAGAGCCCAACTGAGTGACGTAAATACACACACACACACACATACTTATACACACGTGGAGCTGCAGCTGGCATTAATGCTAAACGTCACCTTCTTACGGAGTCATCTTTGGAATTTGATAACAGTAATTTACCTTGCATTTTGAAAAAGTCAAATAGTCATTAAGGTAATTAGTCAGGCCTGTATTAGCTCTACCAAAGATATTTTAGAGATTCTTGAGATACATTAAGCCAAAACAAATCGCAATGGAAATCCGATAATAAAATAAATAAATAGAAAACACTCATGGATCAAATGTATAGTCTTACAATAGCTCATCTTAATCTAGATCTGTCCACAGTAGCAATGTATTGCAAGTAGTCTCTCCATTTCGCCACATATCTCTCAGTCCTATTCTTAGAGTTGAAAGAAATGTTTTCTAATGAAGCAACTTTTGCCAACTCTGTGGTCCATTCCTGAAAAGAGGGCTCCCCTGGCTTCCTTCAGTTTGTTGTTGCTGCTTATCTGAGGCTTTGTTTGCTATTAATGCATGTTTGTCTCATTCAACAACAACTACACAAGGATCAAGAAATCTCAAAACGAACCAGCTCCCCACAGGGCTCTGGTTTATGACCCACATGTCTAAGGCTAATCATGTTGGCACTCGTGTCAGATGGCTGCTATTCTAAAGTAGAGACATGATGATTATGAAACTGTTGGACGCTGTACATGTGAGGGTTGTATTTTGACAGCACTCTGTTCCTAAATTCTCAGACTGATCATATTGTGCCATCATGGAAAGATTTGTCATACGTAGCAGTCATAGTTTACGGTTTGTATGCTCGACAGACTCTTCATATCACTTTCAACACCTCGCTTTTAAAGAGAGGAGCGCTCTATAGTGGGAATGTGAATGGAATGGAATGTGCTGCGATGTCATGGTGCAAGGGATAAAACCTGTGGTAATGATGGTATGTAATTTGTATGGGATGTTCATTTTAGAGCACCAATGGGAAGGTAAATCCAAACACCTCTACCTGCCCAATAGGTGGATGTTAGTTTGAACAGGTGTGCCACAAAGATGCTGATGATCAACGTTTGTTTTGGTTTCACTCAAAGACATTTGCTCTTAAGGAAGTGTTGCACAATACATCTTGTTGCTTATGTCTTTAGGATTGTTACTAACAGCTAAATATCTCCGCAAAGTACTGATTGTGTCTCTACACAGACATGCAAAGACATGCTTGGTGTAAACACACACATCTGCTTTTTCACACACACATCTGCTTTTTCAGCTACATAATAACCCATTGACATAAAGGCAGACAAGACCTTTTGTAAGATGATGGCTGACATATTGCGTGACCACGTGGCTCTAGATATATCACCAGAAAATCCATATTCCCCTTTCGACACTAAGGGATAAGGAATGTCCTGACTGAAATTTTAGTCATGCAACATAGTTGTGTGTGACTTTGTGTCAAAGGATCATATGTTTTGGCACATGTGTGACATCTGTTAGCATGCGTTGGCTCACTGTCCTGTATCTCAGTGTGTGTTGGAGGGCTGCAGGATGTCTTGTCCAATTTTTTTTCTTTAGAAAGAGCAGAGTTTACTATGCATGGTGAAGCACATCTCTCTTTAAATTTACTGTAGATGTAGTTCACTATACAGTCCAATCCAAAATGTAATATAACATTCAAACTACCAGGGCTTAAAATGAACAATGCATGTACAGTATTTATTATAAGGTACTTGGCCAGATTCAAATAGGTACTGCAGATATAGGTGTCTGACATATAGTGTGAACACAGTCTTGGTACTCATGCTTCTTAAAATACCTTTAAACTGATTTCCATATGGGGTGAAGTACTCGGAAAGTATTTTTGTGGGCTTTTTGTGTACTCAAATTAGATCATATAATTTTCGAGTTACATCAATAGCTCTAGCAATGTGCCTTTCTGTCTCAACCAGGGTTTCTTCAGAAGGACCATCCGGCTAAAGCTGGAGTATGATAAGTGTGAACACAACTGCAAAATCCAAAAGAAGAACCGCAACAAGTGCCAGTACTGCCGATTCCACAAGTGTCTCTCTGTGGGCATGTCCCACAACGGTAAGGCCTGAAACCTCCAACATACTGTAGTTTAAAGCTTAAAGCTGCAACTTTTGCTACATAACGGCCACAAGTGACAACTACAGGATAGTTGTCGAGCAAAGGACAATGGTAATGTAGTGTAACAGTAGTACAGGCAGAGAAGAGTTATAAAGACGGTAAACAGACTCGTTAAGATCAGTTACACAGCATTACCTAGCTAAAGTTGGTTAACTTTAGCTAGCATTAGCCACAATTAGCTAATAGTCATACCAGACCAGTTAAGCTGTAGCAGAAAAACTGCACTGTACTACAGTAATATGAGCAAGAGTGTGTTTTATTGCTTTATAGCATGAATTAAACTTTGAATAAATTTGTATGAGAGTTATACGTGTGTTGCATCATCTTTCAGAACAGGCCAGCTTTAAAGCTCAATTACTGAAATCATAGCATCCAATACAGTATTGTAATAGCAATGACAGAGCTTGCAAGTAAGTAATATCATGAATGCAGTTACATAAAACTCTGCTCACCACGTCCTCAGTCAGCACCATGATATGTGTTCTCAACAACAGCAGTTAATGTCCTAATGTGTTTTGGCTCCAAATCAACATGCTTTACACAGACTGGGTTTTTATAGAACAACGTCGTGCCGGAGCTTGCTTGACATTGAGGAAACACAGGCTCATATAGCTCCACATCTGGCCCGTCATCTGCACTGACTGCTGAGGGGTCATTGGGTTTGTTACGATTGCCTCCCACTGCAAACAGAACAGTATCAGAAACCTGAGAGGAGGACGACATGTCCTCAGAAGTGAGGAAAGAGAACATAACACACCAGATCTGTTGTGGGCGAATACTTGTGTGTGTCTGCACATACAAGTTTGCTGTAGGAGCAGGGTTTCAGCAGCAGGTAATTTGCTGTATATGTACAGATTACTATTGCTCTGTCGCTTTTAATCAATTTTAATAATTTTATTTACTTTGCTTAAAAAAAACATGTCTATATTACGACAAAAAGTGTCGTAATATAGATCTTAAATTTCATTCATAAAGGTCTTAAAGTCTTAAATTTTACTGGTGCAAACCTGCAGAAACCCTGTGGAGGATACGTCTGATGTCTCTGTATGTAGTTTTTTATTATAAAATAACACTGAGTCTAGCGGTCGCTAATAATTGTTTCTATGCACCAGCTATTCGGTTTGGTCGTATGCCTCAGGCGGAGAAGCTAAAGTTAAAGGCAGAAAGCAAAATGGTGGAGAAAGAAGTGGAAAGCCCCATGCTGGCCGACCACAAGATTCTGGTCGGACAGATCCATGAAGCCTACATGAAAAACTTCAACATGAACAAGGCGAAAGCTCGGCTCATACTCACCGGAAAGACCAGCAAGCCGGTAAAGAAAACAAATGTATTCTTTATTCTGTCTAAAATATCCTCACTTACTAGCATCCTCTTTATTTCTCTGCAGCCTTTCATCATTCATGATATGGAGACGTTCCAGCTGGCAGAAAGGACATTTGCCGTCCATATGGTAAACGATGACTGTCCAGAGCCCGAGAGCGGCCTTCAAGTAGGGGCGGTGATTCCGGCTGCGGGGTGTAGGGAGCTCCAGCAGAGGGAGGCTGAAGCCAGGCTCTTCCACTGCTGTCAGAGCACCTCGGTGGAGACAGTCACCGAGCTGACAGAGTTTGCCAAGGCAGTGCCGGGTTTCCAGAGTCTGAATCTGAATGATCAGGTGTGTTTAGGGGTGCTGTATCTGTCATTTGTCTTCTTGTCAGTCCAGAAGGAGAAGGAAGAAAAATTTGTTTCTGTTGGAATTCTAAAAAAAAAAAAAAAAAAAAAAGTTACAGACACAAACATCTGAGTCATACTGTGGCCTTCTTACCTGCCTGTTTAGGTCACTCTTTTGAAGTACGGTGTTTATGAAGCCCTCTTTACGCTCCTGGCCTCTTGCATGAACAAAGACGGCCTCCTGGTGGCCCGTGGTGGAGGCTTCATCACCCGAGAGTTCCTCAAGAGCCTCCGGCGGCCATTTAGTGACATGATGGAGCCCAAATTCCAGTTTGCCACACGCTTCAATTCCCTGGAGCTGAACGACAGTGACCTGGCCCTTTTTGTGGCAGCCATTATCTGCTGCGGAGGTAACTGACGATTATATTTAATTATAGTCAAAAGTGAATGGATATGAAATTTGCGAGAAACTGAATCCACCCCTTCCCTCCAGATCGCCCAGGCTTGGTGGAGGTACCTCTAGTGGAGCAGCTGCAGGAAAGCATTGTTCAGGCACTACGGCTCCACCTGCTGGCCAATCACCCAGACGACACCTTCCTCTTTCCCAGACTGCTACAGAAACTGGCCGACCTCCGAGAGCTGGTCACCGAGCACGCTCAGTTGGTGCAGGAAATCGAGACATCAGAGGACACGTCGCTGCACCCGCTCCTGCAAGAGATATACAGGGACATGTACTAAGAAGTTGGCACATGATCATGAAGAGGGACATGTATTAGAATATGTATGTATGCCACTCTAAACTGGGTGTCCACTGTCCATACATACAGTATTTACTTAAACTATCAAGCATATCAATGTGCTGTAATTTGCTTATCTAATGTGCAGCTTAGGGGTGCACACTGCTGTGATTTGCAGTGTTTGCATTAAGACTCTGTGTCCTGCAATGTGTCTCCTGCAGTGTCTTTTTACTGGAACAAAACATAATTAAATTATTTTGGGGGGGAAAGACAGCTCATGTAGGCGGCGCTCCTGCTTCCATGAAAGGGGACACGGGGGAACAAAGTTTTTGATCTTACAACATAGATGTGTTAAGATATATTTTTTAAATGCATTGATTTTTAACTTGGAGCATCCAAATGCTATGGAGTGGGTTCTGGATGCCAGCCTTTACTCTACACACTGAACAAAAGATGAATAAGGAATAGGCTATGCACATATGCCTAGCATTTACAATGGGTGTAAACATATAAAAGCTACCAGGACGAGACTACTGCAGTCATGTGTGCACTGATGCTCAATATTAGTTTTTCCTGTGAACAAGTTGAATTGTGGTAAAAGAAGCTTAGAAGTTATAACATTTTTAATCTTTGAGGCAACTTAACTGTTGGCTGTGCAATATAGGCACTACACTCAAATACCAGGCATATTCCTAATATTTTGTATATTTAGTGCATATGATGTTAATTTAAGTCCCTTGGATTTAGTTCATAAACTTAGTATTCACCAAGTGCCATAATGTTTCAATGCCTCAGCTCACATTTTAACCACACCTTATAAATTCACCTCATAACAAATCTAGTTAGATTTTTTTCCAATTAGAAACAAGTTTTTTAGTGTTGGATCAGGGAATGTTCTCACATCATGAACAATAGTTTTTTATTGTAAAACAGACATCAAAAAGAGGAGGTGATTGCCTCATTTGCTGTACTACAGGTACAGGTTATTGAAAACTGTTTATATTTTTTATCATGTACAGTAGTGTACAATAAAAACAATTTGCATTTGCTGTTTCAATAAATGGATTTATGTATTGTGGAAGTTTAAAATAAACTAATATGTTGAACTTTTATTTGTAATACCCTGGTTATTTACCTGCCTAATGATATTCGTGCATCTGATTTAGACCCCACTGTTGAAATAAATAAGCTAATAGCTTTTCGCTGCATAGGCCTATATTTTGAGTTGTTTTGCAGGAAAAGCACAGGTGGAACTAATAATGTTAATGATAGCTGTGTTCCATGTAACAGGAATTGTCCCAGCAAGCCATTACTGTAATTAATTACACCTGTGCTTACACGTTGTGTGTACTTACAAGTAGCCTACCTGCTGTAAACGTTATCGTTTGAAGCATCCTAATTCTTCTGCATCCCCAGTCCAATAGGTGGCGCTAAAACTTCATAAAACAACTTGATGGTTGGACTCGATATGAAAACCAGGAAGTAACCATTATGCTCCTCTGCTTTGAAAGATGGAGAAAACTACAAGCGATACCCGTCAAAAAACATTTACATGCCAGTTGTGTGGTTTAAGTAGTCCCTTTACGTACCACGGCCAGAAACCACCAAACACCAGAGCCATTGTGTAAGTGAACGTTAAGCAAAGTGTTTCGGTTAGAGCTACGGGGCTAGCTATGCTAAAGCTAATTTTGTTAACTGCTACGTTACGACTGCATGTAAAGTTTGTCATCTCAACGTTAGACACAGCAAAATTAGCAGTGATATATATCACTGTATATAGCTAGCAAGTAACATTACTGTCTTTAAACACACCTCTGTCTTATATACAGTTATATATTAATTTATGTGTGCATTTCTGTTGTCCACCAGGTTGCTTGAGGAGTGTTTTGTGACTCAGGACCCCTTTAGTCCGGACAAGGAAAAGTTCCTTGTTTTAGGCTCTACCTGCAGCGTGTGCAGCATATGTGTCTGTGTTGGATCGGTAAGATGACTTTAAATTGAATTGGTTATCAAATAATGCCAGATGCACAGATAAAAAGTAACTTTGCAGCATGCTCATCAATTGCACCAACCAGCTATGCTCCTGTGACAGTTTTCCACTTGACATGAGTTGACTCCGTTGGTACCTGGCGTTTAAACAAACATCTGTGGTTTGTATATTTCCCTCAGATGACTTTGCCATCATGTGGCGTCTATGTGTGCTGAGTGGACTTTATGACTCATGTCCTTGAAATCAATGATCCAGTTTCACAAACAGTCTTTACATCTTGGAATAATTGTGACAAAACATATCCAGTACTTGCGTGAAAATAGTGCATTGATGATGAACTCTGCTTTCTCTTCACTCAGGACTGCAGCCTTTTCTACACCAAGAGGTTTTGCATGCAGTGTGTGAGCAAGCACTTGGACCAGTTCCCCCGTCAAATTCAGGCTGAGCTAGCCAAGAAGAAGCAGAGCTCCAAGGCCGCCGTCTCGTGACATCCGTCAAGAGGTCCATAGCATTCTCACCGATAGAAGAGAAATGTTTGATTTAAAAAGTCCCAAATGTGCCAAGGTGCTTTACCGACACTCTTTTATCAAACTCTTACTGAACCAAACTTCATTTAAGGCCTTTATTTTGACTGAACAGCTGAAGACATGAAAGGGGAGAGAGAGGGGGAATGACCTGCAGCAAAGGGTCGCAGATCAGAGTTGTACCCGGGCCCGCTTTGTTGAGGAGTAAACCTCTATATATGGGTGCCTGTTCTACCGACTGAGCTATCTGGGCACCCCACTTATTTCTAATTCTTAAACCACGATGGTCAATTTTTGCTTGTTCACCCTAATTCAGCAACTATTCTGGGCTTTTTACCAACTGTTTTAACACTATTATTAGTAGTATGTACAACTCAAAAGGAGATGTGGAGGTAATAGCATTTCCCACACCAATTGCTGGGCTGATTTACAAACCAGACTCATGTCTCCACTGCTCTTCCAATGTTAAGAAATTAATAAGTAACCTACAATGTATTCTTGAACTTGAAAACTGTCCGTGCAATGTTTTAATGACACCCCCACCACACACACACACCCATACATTTCATGACTTTTCAGCAGCATATGTTAACATCAACATTTATGACTAATTATCTCATCTACAGACATGTTATTGTTGACATGACACATCACTGTTATCCATCTAATCTCTGCGTCAGAGGGGGCACTGTTGACTTCTGTGGAGTCAAAACATGTATTTCTGTTAAACTATTAAAACAAAAATGCGTACAGTGACCTTTCTATTGTTTTGTGACTGTTTAATGTTCGTTTTATTGACTGAATCTGCTGCAGTTGCATCATCCCACACTGTTACACTTAGCAGTGTTAAACAGTTACTCTCATTTTCAAAATACACATTTGCTGTATCTGACTCAAACAAAAGGTTCTCTTGCCCCCTTTCTCTCTTGCTCTTAATCATTTTGATCCAAAAAATGTTTTCATCTTGGGGATCACTCTGTACAGCATCGTGCACAGTTTGCAGCAGCATAAACACATTATGGATTAAGTGATTCCCGGCAATAACATTGATATAACAGATGGCCTCGCTGTGTTCATCACGAGATGTTGGATGTTTCGAGGGCTAATTGAAACAGCGTGGCCTTTAAGGCAGGCAGGCAGGCACATTGGTATATGTATATGTATATGTATGTATGTATGTGTATGTGTGTGTGTGTGTATATATATATATATATATTTTTTTTTTTTTTTTACTGGCAAATGCTGAAGAGGAATGCAGTGCAACACACACTTGGGTTTAGGTTGGGACATAGTGAACTTCTGGGCACAAGGAGTGCTTACTGTTGCAGATGCATTTAATTACTCCAAGATTCCTATGGAGCCCTGGTATGTACAGAATAAATTCAATAACTTAAGTCTTGGCATGAACATCAAATAATTAATGGTCAGGAATTTTTAAGATGCAAACACAACCCCAGGGGGTTATTTGTATTTCTGTTTGTATTTCAAGGTCTTTTTTATTTTATTTATATTTTAAAGCTGCACCACTTGCTGTTTCCTTGGTATTTAAATTCCAAGCACACCAGAGCAATTACAACCAGTGAAGCACACAAACCACCTCTTTGGCACCAGTGGCAAAGTCTGACTGCGATAAGCTCTGTGCCAACAATGACGGAAGGCTTTCTGCTCAAGAGCTGATGTCATTGGATGCCACAAGGAAGATTTGTGGCTTTTTTTTTGTTTTCCTGCATTAAACCTCATTTTAGTGTCTCATTGTCCTTCAATAGCCTTGAAGCTGTAGCTGAATGGATTTACGCTGATTGAATCAAGGGTGCCTAAATCGTTTATGTGACACCAAATCAGATCTAGCAATGTGATCTGTCAGCAGTCAAACGATCATTTAATGATTGATTCCTGTGATAGTGTTACCAGCCTGGAGCAAAACCTCAGCCTAGTACTCCTGCAGTGAGATCAATTTAAATATAAAAAAAAATATATTCTTATCACACTTTTTATTTAGGACATCTACAGTGCCTGCACACAGAGTTACAAATGATAGTTAATGAGATCAAATAATATATTTGACCTGTATGTGTTCAGTTAATGTTTAACCTGATTCCTGCTGGGAAAAATCAAGCATGGAAATGTCAAGCTAAATAATACACTCCAATATGACCACAGCCTCTTTTGCTCTTTACGTATTTAACCAATCAAACCGATTAATTGGACCATATTCATGTGTGAAGTTAATCCATTCCAGCTCTGTGTTGTTGTTTCCGCCCCCGTTCGACTTTAAGAGAGCTCAGTGGGCGGCCCTACTGCGCAGACCAATGAATCGCATTCTCTGTTTAAATAGTCCTTGATGTCAACTTTTCTTCTTCACTCATTGCTCCCTCTAACGCCATGTTGGCTGTTATGACTTGACTTGTTGTTTTCATCAGCCTTACTACGGACTTGACAGGAGTGGCTTTTTAAACCCCTCTGCGCCATTGGAGACGCTTTATTCCATTTTGCGCGAACGCGTGTTGGATGATACGCGCGGAGTATGCACGCATCATCCCTGTGACTTTGCATTTTTAAGGAATACTACTTGGAAGTAGAAGTTTAACAGGGTTTGGTTGTTTGTTTTTGTTTTTTTTTACCGCCTTGTCATATGTGCAACAAAATGTCAGATGTTCGCCTTTCTAATGCGAGCCCGACATTGGAGAGGGTGGATGCGCGGCAGCCAGACAACGTCAGACCTTCGGTCCGCAGAAACCTTTTTGGCAGACCTGACCCAGAGGAGATACAAAGGAATGTGACGGCTTTGATACAGGAAGATGTGCGGAGTTTCACGGAGACGTACAATTTCGATCCCATCAACGACAGACCGCTCGCTCCGCGCAATTACGTCTGGCAGGAGGACCGCAACGCACCGGATTTTTATGTCCGACCGCCTCACAGGAGACAGCGGCCCCAGCGAGATGAGGACTTCCGTGGCGAGACGAGGAGTGAGCGCCAGTCGGATCAACCACACAGAGATGGTTCAAGAAAAAGACGTTCAGGAACTTCAGGTAATTTACCTTGACTTATTAAGACTGCCACGCATTTTTGTTTCGCTGTGCCGCAATGCAGAGGCGCCAAGCAACCGCTGTGTCCGGGGATCAACCTTGGCTACGATCGGTTGGTCCCCATAAACAAAAGTGTGCTGGAAAAAACTTTTCTTTACAGATGTTAACGTAATTTAATAACTTAAATGAGTGTGACAATGCGCTTGTTAATGGGATCAAACTTACTTAAGCCATCGCGCTTACTAATTCTATTTTAGTTTGCACATTTTTTTCTAACTTTTTCGGCTATTCTCGGTAGTAAAATAAATCTCCAGGCTGCCAATTTTTTTGTCTGCCAGGTCCCTGCTCCAGCGAGTGTGAGAAGAAAAGGTCGCATACTGACGAAGATGATGATGAAGAACAGTCGGACGGTGCAGGAAGCCAGGCGGTAAAAGCCGCGGAGGAGAGCGAGGAGGTGCAGTGAAAAGCAGTGCCAGGTTAGAAATCATCATCTCACTATTTTATTGTTATTTGAATTGGTAATAACATAATTGTTTTTCAATGTGTAAAATACTCACAGTCGGCGTTTATAGGCCTAGTGGGCGCCAATAGGGTTGACTAGAATAGACAACTTGTGTAGGCCTATCATCAGCATCAGTAACAGTTGTAAATACACATTTCTGTCATGCACACAGCAACCCGTCATCAGCCCTTCAAACTTGCATATTGTTTCTTCCTTTTATCTTCGACAACCCTTAGTGCTATGACTGTTCACTGTGTGTGTGTGTGTGTGTGTGTGTGTGTGTGTGTGTGTGTGTGTGTGTGTGTGTGTGTGTGTGTGTGTTTGTGTGTGTGTGTGTGTGAGAGAGAGACTGCTTTTTCAATTGCACCATTCAACAGCTTGTTTCCTCTTCGTGTCCCACAGAGCGGGGAGACCTGTTGCTGGTGGAATACTGTAGCCTTTCTCATCACCTGACAGATGGGAGAGAAAATATAAAAAAGCAGCCTTTTCCTGAAGAAAGGAGGAGAGGCTGCACAAGCACTGATATGTACACTATCAACTTTTGGCACTCATTTCAATTAAATTGCCTCAGAAGCAGCAGACAATGTAGCATTGTGCAAATGGATTTTTGCTCATTTCTTATCTACTACCTATGTTTCAGATGTAGCACATAAAAAAGCATATTATGCTTTTCATACCTTTTTGTTAAATGTTTTTGAATAAGTGTGTGATTTGACAGTTGCAGTGCAATTTCCAACAGAGAAATATTATTTTGTTAAAATGGTCATATTGTATCATTATTCAGGTAATTGATTAAGTTAAAAAATGCAGATATCAAAAGTCAGGGTTCTGTGGAAACAAAATGTCTTCACTTTTTCTATGGCTTTATTTGTCCCAGTGTTATAAATCTTGTTTTTGAAGGCCCAGATGGTCACACTGTAAGATGAGGGTCTATCTAATTGGGATCTGCCATGACAGATAAAGTTTACATGCAAATATAGTCTCCTCATTTCCCCCATTTTTTTCTTATAATGGAATTTTTTTTCCTAAATTTAATTTAGTTTTTTTAGTTTAGTTTTTGCCAGTTTGCAAGTTTGAACATTTTTGTTTTTGGGTGAGGGGAGGGGTGGGAGCTAAACTGCTGAGCAATATCCAACCAAATTGTTACAGTATTTGCTAATAATCCTAAGATTTAGCTTTTATTTTTTAAATTAGGTGAATTTATATTTTAGTGGCTTTTAGGTCACATAATCCGCCTCTTGTAATAATCGGTGTAATCCAGGTTAACATATAGCTAAAATATGTTATTGCACTGGGCTACTTATTATGCAAATATGTGAATCAAAGATTTGTCTTTGTGGTGTTGAATTCATGTGGAACATGTAATTGCACTATTGTTGATTTCTTAAGTGATGTGTAAAACTTTGTGTACTTTTTTTTTTCAAAAACACTGAAAAAATTATACTAACTTATTTATGTTGAGCTTTTTGTTGTGGGTGTACGTATAGCTTCCCAAAGCGACAATGTTTGTAAATATATATTTTCATTTTTAAGATAAATAAACTGTTGCAAAACTGAGCCTAATAATCTATTTCATATCCTGTGTGTTTTGTACTTTTTTTCTCTTCTTCAAGCTGCAGCTTGATTGATTAAAAAGCAACGCTGGTGTAATAAATGCATGAAGCTTACTATATTTAATTTCAAAGCACACAACCACTCCACCCTTAACAAACACTTAAGCTTTTAAGTGATCCGCCCATGTAAACTTGAAGACTAGTGATAATTAAGTCTTACAGACCTGATGGAGATACAGAGGTTTAATGAGTTCATCAGTCTGAGGAATGACAGCACACGAAAGGATCAGCAATTATACCATAACTTAACAGTATAACCATTAATAAATAACATAAATATGGTTTTACTGACCTTATATACAATTTATGACCCTAACTATCAAAGCATTTCCATAACTGTCCCATAATTTGCAAATATAATCTCTATTTGCTATGGAGTTGCAGCTGGACTAGTAGTACTTTGTATAATCAAATGATATAATTTGTGTTATTGGACTATAATCGACCCTACCGTGCAGGCTACATTTTGAGTGCAGACACAGCACCAGAGAGCAGGCTGTGATTGTGAGTGTAGGCTGTGACTGTGCTGGATCGTCTCAGCCCAGCTCTGCTTCCAAAGTTGAAAACAACAAGGGTACGTCCTCAGGAAAAAGGGGAAAAAAAGTTTTTAGTTATTGACTTTCCCTGGCTCCAATCACAGCAGAGAGAAGAAAAGCAGACCACTTAGGAGCCAGCCAGTCAGAGAGTTGTGGGAGGGAGCTTGGAACAGTACAGGCTGTTCTTTTCATAAAACACACATCACCCAATTAGTTTCATTGGCTGCCTCTTTCCTGTTGATACCAGCGTGTAGGAGTCAAATACAGAGTGAGTGAGTGAGAGAGAAAGCTATTTCTATAATATCTCATAGTGCGTGCGTCTACAGTAATTACTAGTGAGCTCATGGCCTTTTTCTAAACTTTGAGAGAAGATTGCAACACTTTTAACACATTGGTGTTCTCTTTGACAACATACATATACTTTTGAACACAAGAAACGTCAAATGAAAGCATACCATTATGCTGTCCTCATATTATACTGTTATGATATTATGCTAATTTTCAGGTTCCTACTTATATTTTGGGATTACATGCTTTTATTTTGAAAAAAATATTTATATATTTATATACATACATTTCTCCTACCATCTGTCTAAATATGCCTGTATTCATCCTCTGTCTGAAACGATCAGTTTTAGCGCCTGTCTGTTTAAGGCCCACTCCCAAAAAGTCCAGTCTGCTCTGATTATTTACTCCAGTGTTTCCGGGTCTTCGGCATCTGGCTCTCAGAGTCTCTGCACCATCATTGCAGCTGGGGAATGACGGTAACGGTACTGTAGCGGCACTTCCTAGCTATATACAGTGGGTACGGAAAGTATTCAGACCCCTTTAAATTTTTCACTCTTTGTTTCATTGCAGCCTTTTTCCAAAAATCAAAAAAGTTCATTTTATTTCTCAGTAATGTACACTCAGCAACCCATCTTGACAGAAAAAAACAGAAATTTAGAAATTTTTGCATATTTATTAAAAAACAAAAACTGAAATATCACATGGTCATATGTATTCAGACCCTTTGCCGTGACCCTCATATGTAACTCAGGTGCTGTCTATTTCTTCTGATCATCCTTGAGATGGTTCTACACCTTCATTGGAGTCCAGCTGTGTTTGATTATACTGATTGGACTTGATTAGGAAAGCCACACACCTGTCTATATAAGACCTTACAGCTCACAGTGCATGTCAGAGCAAATGACAATCATGAGGTCAAAGGAACTGCCTGAAGAGCTCAGAGACAGAATTGTGGCAAGGCACAGATCTGGTCAAGGTTACAAAAAATTTCTGCTGCACTTAAGGTTCCTAAGAGCACAGTGGCCTCCATAATCCTCAAATGGAAGACGTTTGGGGACGACCAGAACCCTTCCTAGAGCTGGCCGTCCGGCCAAACTGAGCTATCGGGGAGAAGAGCCTTGGTGAGAGAGGCAAAGAAGAACCCAATGGTCACTGTGGCTAAGCTCCAGAGATGCAGTCGGGAGATGGGAGAAAGTTGTAGTAAGTCAACCATCACTGCAGCAATCCACCAGTCGGGGCTTTATGGCAGAGTGGCCCGAAGGAAGCCTCTCTCAGTGCAAGACACATGAAAGCCCGCATGGAGTTTGCTAAAAAACACCTGAAGGACTCCAAGATGGTGATAAATAAAATCCTCTGGTCTGATGAGACCAAGATAGAACTTTTTGGCCTTAATTCTAAGCGGTATGTGTGGAAAAACCAGGCACTGCTCATCACCTGTCCAATACAGTCTCAACAGTGAAGCATGGTGGTGGCAGCATCATGCTGTGGGGGTGTTTTTCAGCTGCAGGGACAGGACGACTGGTTGCAATCGAGGGAAAGATGAATGCGGCCAAGTACAGGGATATCCTGGACGAAAACCTTTTCCAGAGTGCTCTGGACCTCAGACTGGGCCGAAGGTTTACCTTCCAACAAGACAATGACCCTAAGCACACCGCTAAAATAACGAAGGAGTGGCTTCACAACAACTCTGTGGCTGTTCTTGAATGGCCCAGCCAGAGCCCTGACTTAAACCCAATTGAGCATCTCTGGAGAGACCTGAAAATGACTGTCCACCAACGTTTACCATCCAACCTGACAGAACTGGAGAGGATCTGCAAGGAGGAATGGCAGAGGATACCCAAATCCAGATGTGAGAAACTTGTTGCATCTTTCCCAAAACGACTCATGGCTGTATTAGATCAAAAGGGTGCTTCTACTAAATACTGAACAAAGGGTCTGAATACTTATGACCATGTGATATTTCAGTTTTTTTTTTTAATAAATATGCAAAAATTTCTAAATTTCTGTTTTTTTTTCTGTCAAGATGGGTTGCTGAGTGTACATTACTGAGAAATAAAATGAACTTTTTTGGATTTTTGGAAAAAGGCTGCAATGAAACAAAGAGTGAAAAATTTAAAGGGGTCTGAATACTTTCCGTACCCACTGTATAGCATAGTTGTGACATCACATAACCTAACAAAGTCCTCTGAAACCTACACTCGCCCACGAGTAAAAACAGCACCTCTGATTCATAGTTTAATCATTTAACAAGCATACAAGCTAGCGACTTACCAATGGTTGCAGCTAAAAGGTAACAAGTTAGTGGTTACGGAGGTCTCTTCGTGGTCTCTCTAGCCTCTACAGGTGATTTTCTATCAAGCCTGGAACTTCCAGCCTTTTACGTGGTCTTTGAGCATTAAATCCAAACTGTTACATCCAAGATTTATCCACTTTACGTCCATAATTCATTGCGTTTTTGCTCAATTATGCCGCTAGCGCCGTCTCCGCTTTGTGTACGGAAGTCAAGGATTCCATATATGGGATGCATGCCTATATATGGGAGACAACGTCATCCACCTGTGTGGAAGGCAAGAGGCTGTATGGAAGGCCAACAGGCGACCTTTTTTAGACACACAATTGCTTGTGTAGCATTGCTGTGGGTGTAATATCAATAAATATGACATTATTATGTTGATTATTTGCATAAGTAAATGTCATGAGGGCAAAAGCGTCTTGACTTTCTTTGAAAAAATGTATGTATTCTGTCATCTGTATAAGTTATGATGATTATTTCTTCACAGTGTTACTCCCAAGACATGAGAAGTGTTTTAGAGAAGGAAATGGCTTAGGTTTTACTGCTCTGTCTGTGATATCAATACATATCTGTGAGATTTATGTTCCATTTTATTTATTTATTTGTCTTTAAGGCCCTACAACCATTTTTAACATGCAAGTGACCTCACTGCAACCCAAATATTCTAAAAACCCAAATGATGTTTATGTCTTGACTGTAGACAACAGGAATGATGTTTTACAAGCTTTTTTATCAAATAAATCCAGACGGACAATGAACTGTAAAAATGGCCTTAGGGCTCAGAGGGTCAAAGGAACCATTACTGAATACGGCCTGTTTGCATTTCTCTGTCGATTGAGCGCTTTGATGGAACTATTTATAAAACACCTCGACCAGCTTTATAATCAGAAGTTCATGGAAATCTTACTTTTTACAACATGGAACATTTAAAATGCTTTAAAAGTCAGCATTGACATAATGAACTCTTGAAAAGTAGTGCAAATATGTGTTGTCACAAAGAAAATCCATAATTTTGTATTTTATCACTTCCACTTTAATCCTGCGTGTATGTCTGTCTGAACTTGGTCCTGTGTCTTTGTTTTGTGTACTGCTTAATTAGACTGGCTGTCACCATGCATTTAGAATTATGCATATGCCAAATTCAATCACTGTAAAAAAATCATCTTTATTTTAATTTAAAGTTTTAACCTTATTCAAAAAGTGATTAAAACAAGCCTTTTGGCTAATACTAACATTTACAGCATGCACACTAACCTTGAGAACCAAACAAACAAAATGTGAATTCCGAATACATTTCCATTCTGTCACCCTAGTCAAGATGCATACAACATGGCATGTAGAGTGCATTCAGTGAACAAATTATGACCTCCATTGGTCTTGTGAAATAAGCCTTTCACGTTAGGAAAAGTCCTTTATGTGTATAACTGACTCGTGGCATTTAGCTTATGTTTGTTGTAAGTGATGGTAAGTTCTGATCGTTGAAATGCCAATTTCCTCTACAGTATAATGAAAACAATACATGAAGCAAAAAGCAGTATTACAAAGTCCAAACACCCGAGTGCCCAGAAAGATGCAACTAGCATAGAGGAATAATTTTACTAACCTAATTTTTTTGTTTTGTTTGGTAGCACCAGCGTATGTTTGTGATAAATTATCTAAATATGTAATATATTAAATTATGTTCATATAATGTGACCATGAGGTCCAGCTTCTCAGATTAGGATCAGGCTGTTTGGGCCTGCTGGGGACCAGGGGGCTGTTGCACGAAACCAGGATAAGGGATTAAGCCGGGATATTCAAGTTATCCTGGATGAATTTAGCTTTGACTCGTTTGCACAAAACCAGATTGAATTAAGCCCAGCCAAGTAACCATGGAGATTTATTCTTTGCGGCTAGCCTGGTCCAGAGCAGGCTAGCAGCCAGGCTAAGATTAATCCTGGAGTCTCATGTGTTAAATCAGCTGCCGTCTGATCCGAAATAAACGTGTTTAACAGTTATTCTGTTGTCTTCTGCATGTGTTCTGCTTTATTTTCATTAACATGCATTACTTGTCACTACGGTTGTCACAGTTGTTTAGATGGTTAGAAATGGTTGCATTGGCACCCTGATGCGGAGTGGCAATCGGGAGAGTCGGGACTTTTCCCGGTGGGACAGTAGTGTGTCAAGGCTGCCCGGCGTGCGGCCGCTGCCCAGTGGCAGAAACTGTGCATTGCATCAGTGTCCACTCTCTCTGTAAAAGTAGAGATGAGCAGCGTCCGTGGTCTCAGCTTCAGGTTACAGGACGCTCTCCGAAGATTAAGTGTGACGATATTAATGTAGCGATATTCCCAGATGATATTAATGGCAGACTGGTCAGAGACCAATACATTCACGATTCATTTTCTTGTTGTTTGTCCTTCTCTAATAAAAGGACAGTTTGTGTTACTCCGTAACATGTTGGCCTAATGTTTTGTTTTTTATTATAGCTTACTTTGGGATGAGTTTACATTCATCACACCAGGAACACCACAATGCTTCTTAATCTTTTTATTTTGATGCTGTTACTTGCCAGAAAAAAACAAAAAAAAACATACATATTGTTTTATATGCTCACAGCGTGTATTGAAGTCACTTACTTATTTTTCTAGTTTTTGTCCCATTCTGATTGTTCTGTATGAACATTAATTGTACAAAGATACTTAGAATTAGACATAGCTTATACAGATTTGTGCTTGGTTGTAAAACATGATCTCACATTGTGAATAAGGGTTTAAATGAAGCCTATAGTCCTTAGGGTCCCTTTCCCGAGGAACATTAAATCCCTCTGCTCACTTTTAAGGCAAAGTAGGCTAAATAATAATACATTGTATTTATATTGTGCTTTACATGGTAGGGTACTCAAAGACACTTTACGGTAAAACCAGCACATTTATCACATAAAACAGAAACATTAAACTAGCATATTTAAAGCAATTAAAACACAGTGTAGCCTACAACTTTGTAAAAAAATATAATAAAAATAAAACGTGGAGTAGGCTAAGTAGATATTTTTACATCCTTACACATTCAGTCGGTCCGCTATTTCTCTCCGTTTGATAACAGCTGTACTTCCCTTTTTGCATGTTATATTCTTCCCCTCCTCGTTACTTTCCATTAGAAGATGCTGCTCATTGGGTGAAACATATGGCGCATGCGTCTTCTCCATCTCTGCATCAGTAAATCTGTGATCGATACCGTGGTCTATGGGAGAAAGCCGTGAACGTGCACTTATCCCAGCTATCTACACCTGGCTTGACATAGCTTCATCTGTTCATCCTGGCTCAGCAAACGTGCAACCGATTAAGCCGCGATGAGCGGATCACACTAAGTCAAGCTGCGCTTTTTCACTTATCCTGGATATCTTTATTCTACTTTCGTGCAACAGGCCCCAGGACTTTCAGGTGGTTACAATCACACTGTGCTGATTGGTGTCCATGTGAAGGCAAACATCAACAGTCCAAGCAGAATCAGAGCTCAGAAGATATTTTTGAGGTAACTGGGAGTGTTAAAAAGATTGAAGAACAAAGGCTGTGTGGAAAACAAAGTATAACTTGTCACTCTGTGAAATGTCTTTATTAATCCTTAATTCAGGATGTAAAACACTATTTAAACAGCCTGCTGGTTTGCCAACACAGGTGTTTTTACTTAGTTGACCTAAATAGATCTCTTCTCAGGACACTGGACATGTACACACATGATTGACGTCTCCCTGATTAGTTGGTGTGCGTTTGGCAATAACGCAAATTACCTGTGCAGAGTTTTTAAAAGGGGGCATCACTTGCTTTGTTAGGAACTGTCAGCTCATTGCAAACCTATTGCAGTTCCCTTTAGCGCCAGCTTTGGGGAGTTCTGCCATGATACATAAAGGTTAAGCTGAAACACTGATATTGTGGGAGGATATAAAGGTTTCACAAACAGTAGTAGAATGCAGCTCTTGATTTAAAGAGGGAGAAACCTTTCAGAGAAAAAGGGTTTTCACCTTTGACCTCAAGGTGGTGCAGAAAGAGAGGCAGTAGCTCTTGTGGTATGCCCTGATGCAGACATGACATTAGCACTTTCAGAGAGCTGATCCAGGCGTGCCCTCAAAACCCTTCCTAATAAAGTGTGTGGGTATTACCCTGGATTAACCATGTTCATCATTGTGCTGTAGCTTGGTGCGAAAAAGACCGCGTACGCAAAGCCGCAGCCACATGTTGACATTAACTACTTCTACTTTTTGAGACGTATGAAGTGTTTCATCAGTCCCCGTACACCGGTTCACTGTGAGTCGTCCTAAGTTTGCATCGAAGTCAGGAAAACACTTCCATATTTCCAGTGTTAAGTAAGCAGGCCTCTAAATGTTGCTGCAGATAATGAGAGGAGAAATGGGTCATAAAAGTCTGACATCTTGGAGCTGATGCTATGAATAGAGCCTACAAAAAAATGAGCTCATATTTGGCAAACTGTTGGAGGGAAAAGGAGTGTTTTTTTATTTTTTTTATTTTTCCGAATGTCTTGTTTTATTCTGGAAATACAACTTCCCCATCTGTTTGGTGTTGTTAATAATTTGTCTGAATTCTATTTTTTTTTTGACTTAATTAAAATTTTTACAAGGGGAGGGCTGCTTTATTTTTCCGCTTCACTCTGCCTCATGGTCATGTGCTCTTGGCAGCAGTGAGAGAAGGAGAGATGAAGTGGAGATAGTTTGGAGGGAGAAAAGAAAAAGAAGGAAAGAGGCAATGAAGGATTAAGTTAAAGGGAGAAAAAAAGAAGTCTGCCTTTTTGGCTGTCTTGACTCTTGTAGCCTGGCCAAATCACGTCCAGTGCAGGATGTAAACAAACTAATCTGCCAATGTGAAGTTTTTACACTTTCTGGTTTTGCTTGGGACTGTGTGACTCATGCGGCCAGGCTGTGTGGCCTCAGATGCTGGCTAGCCTGCTGCTACAGCCCTGGAGTGTTTAGTTTGCCTTGCAGCAGGGGTCACCAACACGGTGCAGGCCTGCTGTCTTCTCTACCAACGCAAAACTGACGTCTTTATAGAAATCAACGGTACTTATGAGTGTCCCTGCAGACTGACGGTGTTTAGCATTCAATAGCCAAATTAAATTTTTTATCCTGAAGTTTTCAGTTCTAGTTGATTTGGCAACACCTGCCAAGTGTGGATTGATATGACTGCCTAGTCTCGCTTTGCTAGACCATTCCCATGCTGCGGCGTGTAGGAGGGTCAGGCTACTCCACACAGCATGCTCTGGTTTTATTGGCATTTCTTTAAACCAGTCACAATCTTCTTGGTCGGCGCCAAGGTCCACATGGAGCCGCTGCAAAATAGTTGTGTGAGAGAAAACTCAGATTGGACAGGTAGTCTACCTATCTATCTCAATTGACCATGCAGAGATCTGAGGAGAAGTTAACCATAGTCCTCATAAATCTTCCGGCGTTTAAAATGCTACAAAAAAGAAAGTGGAAGGAGACAGAAATCGCCGCAAATACATGCATCCGGTGGAATTTCATGTGGCACTGGAGCAATCCTGGATGTGGAACCTCATGGATATAGACTATATGACTGCAAACTCTGAACAACTACTTAGAAATACAAGAAATTGTTGAATGATGAATCCTCTGTATTAATGTTGTGGAAACAAACATGTTTATACACACACACCTTCGCAGCCCCTTGTTCCATCCTTTGAGGGTCACATGCCTTTGATTCATATTATCTGGCCCCGAGGGTTTGATGAAGTGTGTCTGTGAGGAGGGACAACAACTGCCGTTGAAATACGGCAACAATCAGCTGCTGAGGTGACTCATGCTCTAACTAATAACCCGGGGCCATGTCTTTCCCCCCGTATTCCCCAGACAGCCAAAACGATACTCCCAAGTGTGTGTTTGAATTAATTGTGTGTGCTGAGACAGTAATAGGATTATTTAAAAAAAATGCAAAATCCATTCTGGAATGCAATAAGGGAGAATTTCCCTGTAATCATTACCTAGATTATCTAATTGTACATGTGTGTTTGCATGCTCTGGTGTTTATGTGTGTGTGTGTGTGTGTGTGTGCGCGCGCATTTCATGTAGATTAGTGTATGCGAGCATGTATTTGCCTTAGTAAAAAGTGTGATCCACTGACCTCCACACTTCTTTGCCATAGGTAAGATATAGTACATAACTGTAGGACTATTTTTCAGGCTATTGTTGACAGGCAGAGTGTTTGCAACAACTTTGAAATGAAATCCAACCGTGGATGATCTCTGAACAGTTGACCCCTTACTGAGGTTTTTTTGGCGGTGAGTAATGTTTGACCTGAGGACAGATGTGTGGCTACAGGAAGTATCAGCACTCACAGGTCAGGGTGAGGGCAGAGCAAACTCCTCTAATGTGTGTGTGTGATTGTTGCTGTGATTGGGTGAGTTTGGGTCACAAACTACTGCAGGGGCAAATGTTAAATACTAAATCCTTGAAGACTGCCCCAAGATTGTTTTCTTCTAAAAGAGGGTGAGGGAGGCTCTCAAATTTGAAAACGATGTGGCATGTTTTTTTGAGTCTTTTGAGTTTTTGAGTATGAACAGTATGCTTATCTTTTTTTATGAAATTTGGCATACATTTTATTCAGTTCATCATTTCATAGTCGAGTCATCTCAGAAGCTTTAAAAAGCAAACCCTTTTTGACTTAGGCTTTCTGTGTTGTTTTGTGTGTTTTTTTGGTGTCACTTCAAATGACTTTCATATTACTAGCAACCACTGTCCAAGTCGCTCAATGTTTTTTTTTGCCTCCAAAGTTGCCTTACATGCAGCCAATCCTAACCCTAACCCTACACATAACTTTTACCGCGCTGCCTGGAAGGAGATGTTGGGGGCAAAAAACACCAAACACCGTCCAAGACCAAAGCCTTTGGTTTCACATCAGCATAATGTGAAAATTTAATTATTGCAACTTAGAACTCACTTGAGACAGAAAATCCATCACCATCCATCCATCATGAAATGGACTAGTTTGAAACCTATCCTTGTAGGAATGTTCAACAACTTTCCAACATTCAAGACTTGACATTTGACAGTGCATATTGGTCTGATGATGATTTAGCCAATATTTTGGGGCGGTTTCCGGTTTAGACAAGACTTTCTCTTCCGTGCGCCAGGGCCGATTAGCAACTTGAGATGCAAGAATGGAGTTGGAATTGAGAAATGACATCTCTATAAGCAGATCTGCATATTAATGCAGATAAATAAAAGGCTGTCGTCAGTCGATAGCCAATGAGTCCTGAGTCTGCATTTCGGCCATTGCGTTGCGCCTCCTTTGCTCCACACGGACTCCAAACGTATCTGCAAATGGAAACCAGAATGCTTCTGATTCCCAAATCTTGTCCTGTTGCCTACAAAATATGCACTCCCATGCAGATCGTTAAAGGTGGTATGGCAGAGACTGGATATTAGAGCGTCTGTGCTGAATGTCAAGGCTTAAGAACCGGGACCTTCATCAAGCATTTTTTTTTTTAATCATTACTTTAATTGCATAATTGGGTGGGGAGAAAGACTCTCCAGCTTCTCCCATAGCTCTGGATAGTGCGGGCAGTGCGTCGACATGCAGAATATGCCTATTAATTAGGCGATTGAGACAAGAAAGTCTCCTATATGGTTCCAGGGCTCTGATTATGTGCCTGCCTTGATCTTTTACCCACACTATTTGGCTGATGGAGCTAGGGTCAGGTTTTTTCTTTGTTTCTTCATTCGGATAACATTTGTGATCCATTCTGAATAAACAAACAGCGCAGTTTACATGCTTCGTCCTTGTTGCATTATTTATTAAGATAATTCTAAACAGATTTCTGTAGTTCAAAAAACTCAGAATTGTATGTCAGTGATAACGGCCCATGTCTTACAAAATTGTTGGGTTTAATTTGGGCTCGGGCTCATAATTACAGTTAATGTGCCAGGCCAGTACCGGACACAATGTGCACGGGCCCAACACTTTTGCCTCCATGGTTTCTTGTCCTTATTTTTTTTATAAATGCAAACACCTTGAGGTTTTCACTCAAGGGCAGGGTAGGTGAAAGGCTGTAGTTTCAGGGTGGGGGATATTCTGAATCTGAACTACCGGCAAGTCATTTGCTAACCGCAGAGAGCTGACCTCTTCCAGGGAAAACCAACTTGCCCTGTAGTGTGTGTGTGTGTGTGTGTGTGTGTGTGTGTGTGTGTGTGTGTGTGTGTGTGTGTGTGTGTGTCTTTTGACTGTGGATATAAATGCATGTCCCTAGCTGACCAACAAATCTACTGAAACCCTAGTGGGAGAAGACCATGAACTCTTAGGAGCAGCTGGATATCATTTCAAGGCTAACAGCCATGCTAGCACCTCTGTAAAGACGCTGACACACTTACCCCATTATCGGCCGTCGTCAGTCGGAGGAACCGTTGGCTTTAATTTTGGCCGATTTGACTTGTTGAATCGGCGGGTGGGCAGTTGGACTATGACCAATCTGATTGGTGGAGTGTTAGCTCTTGACTAGCAAATCAGTGCACTTATGTTGAAACACTTAACAGAAATGACGAGCGGGATGCCATGATGGGAACGTCTCTCAAAATCTGAGAAAAAATCTTTCAAACTGACCTTTTAAAAAACCGACTGATTCAGCAACTGTAAGGCCTATTTCTAGCTTAAATATTTTCAGAAACATGTTTCATTGAACTATAAATATGAGCTTGTATTCCAAACAAGTCACCATTATAGTCGGCTTTGAAATTCAGTAGCAACCAGACCCACCTAATGCAAAAATAAGACAAACTGAAACTTTGATTTGATGATGGTGCTAGATGAAGATTCAACGATCACTAACATTGTCATACATTAATCCTGAGGACATGAATGTTTGTGCACAATTTTGTAGCAACCCATCCAATAGTTGTGAGGCAGTTTTATTTAAAACCACAAATGTGAACCTCATGGGGGAGCAAGCCAATTTTGTGCCAAGCCATCCAATAGTTGTTGAGATATTTTACTGAATAAGTGCAAACGTTGACCATAATCTTTGACCACAGTAGATAAACTACACTGTAAACATTATGGTAAAGTGGATTTATCTTTAAAAACCAGACCATATCTCAAAAAATGGTGATGCTAAGCTACTTTACCCCCCTTTTGGCCTCTTTTGTTTTTGGAAGTCTTTGTCACTCTCTTAAACTGTAAAACCAACCCAAGAATACTCTCCAACTTTAAGTTTGGAGGAGAAGTTAAACATGCACATACACAACCCACACTGCTGCCCAGTGCAACCACAACCACAGTTGGGAGTCCAGTTCAGCAAGAGGAAAGCGCATCCCGTTCACTTCCACTGCCCACATTTTATCCTAGCAGTCTCAGTTTACAAAAAGAGATGATTTACAGATGTTAAAAAAATCACATCTGCAGCTTTAGCTACATGCTGCTATTGATTTGTGTCAGCATTTTGCTAAGGGAGATGAGCATTAGTCCTTGAGTATTAGTTGAAAATAGGTAAAGTCTATTCTCTCGATAATAATACAAATATGACTAACTCAGCAGGTGAGATATGAAGTTAATTAATTGACTTAGGTTCAAGAGCAGAGCCACGCCTCAACCACACCTCTAATCACCCAACGAGCCTTTACATTCCTCGCCAACCCAACCAGTGTGGTTTGTCCCTGACTTCTCGACTCACCCACCCTTTCAGTTTGATACCTCAACCTTTCCCCTACCTTATTCCTTCATCCCCTCTTCCATCATCCCTGCCTACTCAACCCAGTTCAAACCGCTCTCATTTCTCAGATTTCACGGAACCCCACACTCTGTCTCACTCCCCCCCGACTCCAGTACATCCTACTGGACCACGACGACATCCCTTTTCAATCTCACCCCCATCTTTTCCTATGTTCACTTTCAACATAACAATAATTTATCAAATCTTTAAACAACCTAATGTTGTGGCGTGGTCCTTGCTAGTGAAGTGGGAGTTAGAGGTGTGTTTTTTAACTTTATCTGATGCCTTTCATCTGATAAGTGAGTCTGGCTGTTACAGGAATTAAACTTGCAACATTTGAGTTATAGCACAGTCTTTGCAACCCTTGTCCCTCACTGTGTGCCATGAGATGCATTACTGCATTATTAGAGATGGACGGACAGATATAAAGTTTTCCGAGGGTGTGAGAGAAATACAGAGAGAAAGAATGAAGACATTTTCTGAATTTCTGTGGTATCAGTGTCACTGATGGCCCACACATATACCAGGCCCATGCACTTTCACATGCACACACATGGCCTGAAGCTATTACTTCCCACACATTTTCACTCTTGAAGCAACTCTTTTATCTGGTTTGTAGTTAGAGACTAACATTTTGAACCATGCAACACATGCAAAGAGTTCTATCCGACAAATTTTGGCATCCATCAGATCAAACAAGAGCAAAACCTGCACCCACGCTTCACGCTTCACACTGGTGAAGTGTGTGTGTGTGTGTGTGTGTGTGTGTGTGTGTGAGAGTTTGAGCAGAAAATATGTCCGTCTCCTGCTAAACCACAAGTCAAATGTCACATCCAGTACATCACTGCTGAAAGGAAAACCATTGAACCAATAACATTTTCTCACAAATACACGTTTTTATTCATTTCAAATCTTTTAATACGGCTAAAGAGTTATCTATGCAAGCATGGTCAGCACCAGTTGCCTATCTCCCCTCTGGACATTAACCATCTGTCAACACAGTGAAATCAACAAGACATACCTGTGTGCATTTGAGCCTGATCCAAAAGCATGGCCCTCCTTTTTTATGATTGACGATAACGTATTTAGGCTGTGATAAGCTGTAATGTGGCTGTATTGGTCGATCATTAACTGTAATTAAGCTCTAGCTATCACACGTAAGCAAATGTACTTTGGGTTTGCTTCAAGTGCACTGGCACAAAGGGCAGTCTGCTGTGCACAATCAACTGACAGATGGAGGATAAATCTAACTCTTACCGCTATTTTTGGCAAGTTTAAAGTTCAGGTATAAATAGCATCAAACTATTCAAGTAATTTAGCCTTTTCATTTATCCTAAATCAAATAAACCCTAAATAACAAATGCAGGCTCAGTTTCAAGTGAAACGCCCCATATCTTAATTTCCTTAATGTCCTTGTACTATGTACACATTCTGAATTACAGTATCACATCTGCGCAATGTTGACTTATCATGCAATTTATTAGACCTCTGTTTTTCCTTCTACTTTCAGCTACCAAGGTTTGAACAGCGCCCTCCTGCAAAAGCCAGCTTGCAGCAAAAGCCATATTAGTAACAATGACAATTCTTAGTCTAACTAAGTTCTATAAATGATCTACATGCAATAATTTTACTTGCATCTAGAGTATAAGAAATAATTGTTTAAGTTCAATTTGAAGTTTTAGGGTAGGGTTGATTTTCCATCTTGAATAAATGTTAAGGTAAAAGTGTTGCAGCTGTTTGTCTTGCATTGTTTGTTGAATAACTGTAATAGTCATTCAAGTAGTTGCAAACATTTGAAGCTATCTTTTGCATTTAAAATGGCTTTGAATCATAGGTGCTAAGTGATGTGTGCAAATTTGCATATGTATTTTTGTAATCGTAACCTGAGCTGTGTTTATACTGGTCAAGATGAAAGCAAAACTGATTATGTTTTACAGTTTTTTAAAAATAATATTTACACTTCTTACTGTTTAGAAGAACTACTCTCTCATCATCTGTATTCAGCGTGTCCATGATTGGCGCAAAGAGCCTGTTGCACCCACCACCCAGCCTGTCTGTGGTTGTCATTTTCAAGCCCATTCACTTCTACAGAAGACATACTGTACATCTTTAAAACGGGTTCCAAATATTTACTATCATTAAAAAAAAGGTTCCCTTAAAGGTGCTCTAAGCAATGTTGGGTGACATTACTTCTTGTTGACATTCAAAGTATTTTCAAAGAAAAAAAGACCAGCTTGCCCCTCCCTCCTCCTCATCCCATCCCCTCCCCCTACCCCCCTCCCCCTCCCCCTCCCTTCTGTGTTTCTGTGCATTAACCCGCACCCCCAGCCCCACTCCCAAATCCCTCTTGTTGGTTTTTGGCTGGAACGCTGGAACACTGTTTGTGTATGCTTTGTGGTGCAGGTGTGCACAGTTTATTGTTGTTGCCGTTTGTAGACCCTGGGCTGCCTACAGTGACCACATTTTTTCAACGGGGTAAAACTCTCCTCTCTAAGCAAAGCTCCCTATGACGCTATTTTGATGTTAGCAAGCCATCACCCACCGTTAGCATTCCATTGACTGCCATTCATTTTGGCGCCACTTTGACAGCAAATAACTTTACATCTGAAGCGTTTAAAAACTCTATTTGTCAGTTGTTTATTTCTAAAGATATCTGACAATTTATAAAAGGCTCCATTACCTTGTGGCTCACGTTGTGGCTCCATAGCAGACGTTTTTGTAAAAATAGGCTAACAATTGTGCCATAACCATGTAACTTATTGTTGCACAGTAGAGGAATTACTGTATAGTACAGAGTAAGTTCACAGACAGTTTGGACTTCCATCAGCTGTTTAGGTTTAATTACTAATTTAAACTAGCTTGTTAGTTAGCACTAATTAACCTGTGCCTATGTTATCTCATAACACATACCTACGCTCTCTTTCTCTGCAAAATTGGGAATGATTGAGATTTCTCTTGGCACAGCTACCAGAAGACTTACAACTTTCAGAGAGGTTGCTCACGTCACATCTACATCGTTAAGCTCAGTAGGAGGCTGCGCAGTAACGCCCAGCAATCACTGGAAAAGTGCTTCTAATATCTTTCACTGGTCTCCGTCCAGAACAATGGGATCTGTTGGTCCATTTCTTTAACTGTCTATGTTTTTTATACACTGTGTTTATTGTCAAATGAGTTGCTAGAAAGCTAATTACGACTATCAGCTCCACAAAACTCTCTTTGTGTTTCTTAGCATGGCTATGTTAAGAAAGTGATGATAATGACCTCTTCTGAAGACTCCATGTTTTTTTAGTCCTCCGTGTCCTCTAAAAACAATAGTGCATTTGTTGGGGACTATTTTCAGCTACAGTTTTTTGTGTGTTAAATAGAATTTTTTTGGGGAAATTTTAGGCCCTTATTTGACAGGACAGCTGAAGACATGAAAGGGGATAGAGAGGGGGAATGACATGCAGCAAAGGGCCGCAGGTCAGACTCAAACCCCGGACCGCTGCATCATGGAGCAAACCTCTACATATGGGCACCCGCTCAACCAACTGTGCTATCCTGCAGCCCAGCTACGGTTTTGATGAGTCAACAGATTCTCACTCCCGTCTCGTAAAATATGAATGCTTTTCCCTTTGGCGTTGCTATTGATGCTAAAAGTCTCCTTTAGCATCATATCTAAACGTGCTTTATCTAAACGCGCTTGGTCAGGACTATTGGCGTCACTTTTGAGGGAATTAGGTTAAGGGAAAGGTCGTGAATGGGCTTACACTTCCATGACACACAAGAAGAACAGGACGGTTGGGTTTAGGAAAAGAAGAACGGACAGCTTGTTTTAGGAAAAGAAGACAGCGACGGTTGTATTTTTGAAACGTGACATGCCGGACCCCAGTCTCCTGGGTGAAAGTCCTGTGATGGTTGTTTTGGCTCTCTGTTCTGACAGTCTGCTTTGCGCTGGAGGTTTCATATTTCTTTGCTGGCTTTTGCCTAATAGACAGCGATGGTTGGTGGTTAATGGATTAGTGACGTAACTATTCAAGTTTGCCTGCGGTACGTTTGAATCTCAGATTTCCGGCACAAACAACTCCCTCTTTAGGAGATGAACGTGAAAACATCTATCTAGTGACAAACCTTACACAGATACAAGTCAATATAGTCAAGTTCAGACATTTTACGTGATAAAAACCTTTTTGAGTGGAGGGGGAATAAAAAGTTTCACTGCTATTTTACCACCTAACTGCACAAAATACACCAAGACCAATCACTGATCTATGTACAGTATCTATCTACCAAAAAGATTGGTAGACAAACTCACAGGCCACAGTAATAATATAACTAGTGGCTGTTGTTAATTTCCCAACCTGTCTCTCACCCAGGTCATTTCTGCAACTGGGTGAATTCTGAGCTTCCTTTATGGCTCCAAAGAGGCCTATAAAATCAGCCATAATTGTTATGTAGATGAGCGATGAGGTTATGTCCTCGGGTATATAAATATATCTTTATATGAGAGCATGGTAGGTAATGAGCAGTCATTATGATAGGGGCTGTCTTAGATTGCACACTGAGTCATATCCCAACGGCAAACACACACACACACACACACACACAATGTTGGCAGTTTTCTCTCAGGCCCACAAATGGATAGGAGGAAAGGGAAAGAAAGAAGGAGTGCTAACAAAGAGCAAATGTCTGAAACCACCAATTATAGTGGTCCGAGAAAGGGAGATAAATGGAGAGAAGTTAGACACACAGACAAAAAGAAAAGGCAGCAAAAGAAATAGAGAAATCCTCCCACACAACTGTAGGAATGTCTGGGCTTACACACACAACTTGTGCCATTACTACAGAAAGAAAAGGATGACTGGTGTGTTTGGCAACAGCAGCCTCTAAATCAAACACATGAGCTACAGCGAGGGGAAACCACTGCAAGGAAACCATGAACCATGATTTTGCTGTTATTGATTTCAGCTCTCTTATGTTATTGTGCTCCACTACTTGAGTTTCCGTGCCTTGTGGAGTTATCTTACATTTACACACTTCTCTAGAGTCTGATAAAACCATAAAAAGCGCCCACCATCATGTTTTACCACCACAGCACACACACAGATTTATACAGCAGCCACGCCCCTCCTCACAAAAAACCTATAGCAAGCTGACAACACAGAACACTCTGAACTCTCAACCACATTTGTATTTGCGCCAAATATCTTTAGAAGAACAAATAATCATAGTTTGTGTTTGTCTTGTTGTGTTTATGAGTTATTAACTGAACCATCTGTTTCTGTAATTTGTGTTTTTCTGCATTTTGCCATCACACCAAAGGTTATTATTATATAAAACACAAAGGTGACATAGGACATCTTTCCTGACTGAAACCATCTAATCAGTTACAAGTAAGGCCTTTGCGTCAATCGCCTAATGTATTTCAATCAGGAGAGACATGTTTGCAGATATGCAAATGAGGTTTATTGCACAGCTCAATAAAATGTACAAAGTCTTTGACTCCATCGCAATACGAGTATATAGGGGTAGAGAACCATCAGACCCCCCAATGGAATCTAGACACCAGTGGTATAGGGGGAGGCTCTGGACCGAGAACCATTTTGCTGAATCAGCTGAATCGCAAAGGGAGAAAGAGATTTTTTTAAAGCAGGGTTGTGACTCTGTGATTGGCCCTTATAATTTGTGTACAATTCTGACTGGTTGAAGGTGAATGCCTCCACCAGCTGATTCCATGTAGGAAGAGAGCATTTATTAAATTAGGTCTTTCTGAAAGAATTTACACTGAGCTACATTAGTAAATAATTAACCCAGAGACTGGCCATATCTACATTAAATGTATTCAAATGTAGATATGGCATTCCCCCAATTTGACAGTTTTCAGGAATAATTTTGAAGGTGTATTTGAAATGTAGTTCAAGATTTTCTTAAAACAAGCAACAAAATGTAAACACTCCAGAATGCAGGAGCACAAATGCCTTTAGGTAACTGATGGTCATCATCTGGGATGTTTCTCATTAGACCCCCTTTTCCTCATGTTATTAGCCCCGAGGGAGGCCATTTTCTCATCTAGGAAAATCCATAAAGGGAGGGAGTGGTTTTATCACTACTCTCTCTAATGTCCAGTGTTGTTAAAAAAAAAAAAAAAAAATATCCACCTCTGGGCGGATTACTGGTCCACTTCAAAGGTATTGGAGTAGCGCAAGGTCAGCGGTCAAACTGTTTTTCTAGCTCCCATCAGGAGTGCAGTCAGTGGACCGTAGCGAAGATAGCTGGAGAGAGAGATAAGTGGAGATCTAATCAGGGCTGTGCATGCTTTGTTAAATGGGAAACTCAATCCAGACTGTCACATGTGAACATTGCAGAGTTAATATGGCACTTGAAAAAGTACCAGATTGAAGAATAATCTGTATAGTAGCAATGATCACATCTCTGTAGAAAAAGTTTGTGTGCTACTCTTTCTATGCATATGTGGCATCCGTAACCTGTATGTATTCAATTATTAAAAAGTGACTAGATTAGTTGTTGAGTTTCTGTTAAAAGGGAAAAGATGTGACATTTTCAACAATGTGGTAATTTCCCTATTCTACTGATCAATCAGTGGCAGTAACACGCGAACACAGGCAAGGCAGCTTTATTTGTATAGCAACAGGGCAATTCAAAGTGCTTTACACAAAATAAGTTAAACAAAAAAAGTATCCTCAAAAATCTTTTTTTATAAAATAGATAAAACACAAGTGTAAACTTGAGACTACCTTCACACTAATTAGTCAATGTTAGTGCTACCTTTCGTGATCACCCTCAGTGTAACTACCCTTCACGAGTCGTGAAGGGTTTCGTCTCCTTGGACACTAATTAAGCCAATCTAGTGCTGCCTTTCATGTCTATTTTCGACACTACACATTCACACTTTTTCTTTAAAGTGCTACCCTTCGAGTCTGTCTTTCTCTGTCTTTCTCTGTATAAAACCCTAACCCTAACCCACTTGAGACTACCTTCACACTAATTAGTCAATGTTAGTGCTACCTTTCGTGATCACCCTCAGTGTCACTACCCTTCACGAGTCTATTTTTAGAGACGTTACCTTTCGTCTCCTTGGACTCTTCCTCACACTAATTAAGCCAATCTAGTGCTGCCTTTCGTGTTTATTTTCGACACTACACATTCACACTTTTTCTTTAAAGTGGTACCCTTCAAGTCTTTCTTTCTCTGTATAACACAAACTTTATACTTATTCCTTGTCCTCAAAACAATTTCATAAAACAGATAAAACACAAGTGTCATAAGCATTAAAAACCGATAAAACACATGAATAGACAGTTAAAAATAAAAACATTAAAACACATAAAACACAAGAATAAAAGTTACAGTGCAGCATAAGAAATTAAACATTAAAGAAATGAACAGTCATTTAAAGAAAGGCAGCATCAAAAAGAAAGGTCTTCAGCCTCGATTTAAAAGAACTGAGAGTAGCAGCGGATCTGCAGGTTTCTGGGAGTTTATTCCAGATATGAGGAGCATAGAAACTGAATGCTGCTTCACCCTGTTTAGTTCTGACTCTGGGGACAGAAAGCAGACCTGTCCCAGATGACCTGAGAGGTCTGGGGGGGTCATAGTGTAGTAGCAGATCAGAAATGTATTTTGGTCCTAAACCATTTAGTGATTTATAAACTAGCAAAAGTACTTTGAAATCAATTCTTTGAGACACAGGAAGCCAGTGTAAAGACTTCAGAACTGGAGTGATGTGATCCAGTCTCTTGGTCTTCGTGAGGACCCGAGCAGCAGCGTTCTGAATCAGCTGCAGCTGTCTGATTGATTTTTTAGGGAGACCTGTAAAGACCCCGTTACAGTAGTCAAGTCTACTGAAGATTGGAAATTCCATCAAATTTGGCAACCCCTCCTAGATCATGTTAGGTCTGTCCATATAGACACTGACCCTGGTGTCTAGGCAACTACTTGTCCCCCCCCCATAAGCAGCAGCTTGTAGCACAGTAACTTTTTTTTTTTTTTTTTTTTTTTTTTGTATTTTATTTGTTTATTTTTATTCATTTGTTTGTCTTTGTGAGCGTGTGAGCATTCATGTTCTGTGTGTTAGTGTATATATGTAAAAGCATTCCTATATCAGACTACTATTGCCCTGCTTACCTGTATCATGACCCATTTTACCCTATTTCATTTAACCTCAATGATGTACTTTTGTGGGGGAGGGTGGGGGTGGGAACTGGGTGTAAATTATATACCTGTTAATACCTTGTGTCACAGATTGACTCTCTGTATTGGTTTCATTTTATAGATGAGGTGTACTATGTATCTGTTATTTTCAAAATTCCATAAATAAATCATATAAAAAATTTAAAAAAAAGTCTACTGAAGATAAAAACATGGAGTTTTTCCAAATCCTGTTGACTGTTGGCAATAACTGCATATTTTTTGGCTATGCTTGGGCAGCGAAACAAGCTCTAAACAGGACATAGTATCACTTGACAAAGTTGTTGTGGCAAAGGTGTTAGCAAACAGCTGGCTAACCCATAGAGCAGACACAGAACAACATTAGCATTTCATTTGAAGTCCAATGTTCACTCTCCTTGGTCTCTATCATCTTCTGAGGGAGATATTTGGCTTTAATGCTGCTATATGCTCCACTAAGTCACTAGTCACTAACTTTGTATGTCTATTTTTTTGAGGTTTTTGGAACTTTTTGACTGAAAGCGGCTGCCTCTTGCAGCCGAAAACGACGCTATGAGAGCCGTGAGAATGAATCAAAACAGTGATGTTGCAGGCTGGAAAATCCATAGAGGTCCAAAGAGCTGCAAAACCGCATGAATGGTTTTCCCTCATTGGTTTCATCACAACAAGCAACCCCTTCCACATTTATATATAGTTGTTCGATCCATTGTTATTGTGAAAATATTGATTATAGCTGCTTTATGTAAAAAAAATAAAAAAATCAGATAACTTGCAGTATCTAGGATTTACAAGCCATGTAGATGTTGTGAATCCATAAATTTTACATTGGCTTTACTATTAAATCCACACATAGTTTTTATTCAGGACCTTTGTATTTTGGGGACATAATTAAGCTAAGCTAAATGCAGAAAACAGGGATAAGAACACAAACAAGGTCTCTATCCTGAAACAACAAGAATATTCATCAAGGGTCAAACAAGGAAAAATGAACAACAACAGATGGAACCTGCCGTGCACTAAATGAACAAACAGTGAATAAACATGAATTTTCTTTATTTTCCGCCTATTTTTAACTTACAACTTAAACAACAGTGGAACTGGACCCTGTGATGAGATTCACGCCGAGATGACCATGTCATTCATAAATTACATAAATAGTCATTGAAACTAATTTACCACACGTTGATGATTGCTTGACAAAATGACCTTTGAATGGTCAGCTTCAGGTAATGTTTCAAACCTAAAACTGATATATGTCATCTGCTGGAAGGAAATTGTGGAGAGTATTGGGGGCTAAATTCATTCCTTGTCAAAACAGGACATACTACAGTGGCCATTAAATTGGAAGGAATGTTGGGAGCTGGTCTCGTAATTTCTCCCTATGTCTCTCTTGGCCTCCACTTCTCTCGTTTGCTGTTGGAAAGGCAATATGAAAGACAGGCGCTGGTTCGCGTGCTCACCACACTGAACCCTGAGGGCAAAAGTGTGTGTGTGTGTGTGTGTGAGAGAGATAGAGAGAGAGAGAGAGAGAGAGAGAGAGAGAGAGAGAGAGAGAGAGAATTCATTTTGGGTGATGAAGGGCATTTGGAAAGAACAAGCAGCATATTTCACAGGCGAAACAGATCAAAGAGAGACAACATGGTTGTTCTCTTTATATATATCTTTATATCTACATTTACCATCAGTTTTTTCGGCAATTAATAAATTCCACTAATCTAATTAGGGCATCCTTAAAGAGATTAAGTGGAGCCTAATGTGGAGAGAGAGCCACAAAGTACGGTGGGACTGGTTTAGAAATATCCAGCTTTGAGAGTGAAGTGAGGATTTTATTACTTCTTCTCTCACCTCTCGTCTTTGCTGTTTGACAGCTGCTCAGACATGAGGTCAAGATTTTCTTGGTGCTAGGTCTCCCAAAGGTGCATGATGAAAGTAATTTAAGTTGATCGCACAAGCACATGACAAAAGGCACGCGCTGATGTGGGAGTTGAAATAAGTGAGAGATGAGATGCACACTTCAACCTGAAAGTAAAATACAATGGATACACAAAGTTTCAAGTCTCATGCCATTCTTTGGATGGGTAGTATACAGTGGATTTTACACATAGGAGACATGGAAGGTATTTGATTTCCTGCCAAACAAACACCGGGATATTTCCATACTAAGCAGACACATATAGCTGATTAATAATAGAGAAAGTGCTGCCACTCACATACACTCCACACAATATTTCAACATTTTCTCTATCACGCTTACCACCATCTTCTTGTCACTCTTCATTCAAAGCCTTTTACTGTATCTAAACTGTCAGCTATTAAATTACAATGTGACAGAAAGTATAAAAATTACCCAAATTGGCTTTAAAAAGGAACAGTAGTCAAAATTATCTTGGTTAAAAGCGTGACAAGATGTGAAAGCTGATAATGTAGCACACATTGTCATCTTGCCACCGCAGCTTTGCTGCAACAGTTGGGTTTTTGTGTGGGTTGCTGTATAATTATGTGATTTTACTATGACAAGGGTGGGGCTGTGCTTAAATTCACCACACATTGATACACACACACACACACACACACACACACACACACACACACACACACACACACACACACACACACACAAACATGCTGTGTCAGTCTAGTCATTAAAATGTGGAACTCACTATTGCAGATCCTGTTTTGTCCTCCTCTTCCCTCTGTGTAGGAACTAGCGACATATTTCACAATTACTGCATTATTTTTATTAACCTCTGTGGAATCAACACAAAGACATACAGTAGGTCATCGATTAAAATAGTTTCTTCCAAAACTCTTGCTAGCTGCATCAAGTATTCTAATCCAACCCTTGTAATATATTGGATCAGTGTACATTTTGTTATAATGGGGTTATATAACTGTATCAGCATGCCCTTTGTATGCATTATTCAGCCTGCTCATGGAAGATTAGTTTTATTATTAACTTTATTTGTAACTTTGCATATGTGGAAACAAGAATCTAGAATTTTGTAACTTAAAATGAGAGAAATGCTCACAAACACAATAGAGAAACATATTTTACTACTAGTACTAACAATCAAACTGGTCCAACCAGAAACTCAACTGGAACTATTCCACTTCAAAACTGCTGGGCGGAGACACAGGTGCACAGGGTGCACGGTTGGCACGCTGCCCACTCTGCTCTGCAGGCAGGGGACATTTCAAAACAGATAGATGTACTTTTCCAACCCGACTGTAAAAGTCTGTCAGGGAGGGTAAACCACTGCTGGAATCTGTGCCAGTGTTTTTCCTTGCATGCCTCGAGAAGATGTTATAGAGAAGTTGTAGCAGAGGCAGTAATGAAAAACTGTTCTTCAAATGTTTAATCATAGCCTGACATGATGCAAATAGAAATAAAAGAATAAAAGTGAGACAGACTGTAAATGGGTGTGCCAAATATTTCTTAGCACATACTATTTGCTGATTTGAATGTGCATATAGCTTGTAACAAAGCTGTGACCAGGTACATGCTACATAAAAATATATTTTACAGTTTGTGATGTTTGTGTGAAAATAAAAAAAAACTTTAAGCCTCATCTGCTTTAGCCTTGAATTTGTGCAGAGTAAATAAACAGCTCAAATGGAAACAGCAGTTGTCCTTTCTACATTCTTGCCTATGTCCCATGGTGATGCACTAAATCCTGTGAACCAATCCAAGAGATAGATTCTGCAACATTTCATGTGCAATAAATCACTTCAAATGTTAAACTTGTGTTTTTAATAATTAGGGAAGTAAACCTACAAGTGGGATCACTCTAAACAATATGAGATTTTGCTTTATATTTGCTTAATGCAAAACAATTAAAAGTTTACAGAATTGTGTCAGTGGCATTACAACAAAATTGTAACCTCATTTAAAGCTGCACCAATGAATATTTTTTATCAACAATGTAAAGGTAGTCGCTTGTAGCAAAGAGCCCACAGAAAGTAATCATACTCTGCAGTTCCCCTTCAGCTCTGTGCAGTTGCTTTGGGTCTTTTCGCTCACTGTTTTGGTTCACTCTCACTGCCCTCATCAGTGTAGTTTCCAGCCTTTTTTTAGTGGGGGGAAAAAACTTAAATAAACCTATTTTAGCGATGACAGACATACAAAATTAGCAAGTAGCTGGTAAACATAGTGGAGTATTTAGCAGCTCAGGAGTTAGTGGTTACCTACTCGCATTGTCAGACCTTCATCCACGGAGCTGCAAAGGAGGGTCTAACGAGTCCCCACAGCATTCCGGGATGGGAGAAAAAATGCTCTTGTTTATTGGCATTTTTTAAACCAATCACAATTGTCTTGGGCTGTACTAAGTGCTGTACAGAGCAATGGCGCCTCTGCAAAACAGCTTCGGGAAGGAACTTGTTTTGGTGGAACGTCTGCGTTCAAAGGTTGTTTCAGTCATGCAACAGAAAACTGATTGGATAGATAGTGCTAGTTGTCTGGATTTACCCTGCAGAGATCTGAGGATCAGTTCACCATCAGTGTTGGGCAAGCTACTTCCAAAATGTATTAGATTATAGATTACTAGTTACTGTCATTTGATAATAATTAGTTATATTACAATATTACTTTCTGAGTATAATATTACCGAAATGTAATTAGTAATGCGTTATATTACTGCGTTACAGCAAAAAGGAATACGCTACTGTAACTGCGTAACTTTTGTAACACGTTACTAACAACACTGTTAACCATAGTCCTCATAAACCGACCAGAGTTTAACATGCAAACACAGAGGTAAGGCAACAGATATCTGGCTATCTTAGTGAAATCCGGCAGAATTTCTGTCTGCAACGAAGCAATCCCAGAAGTAAAATGTAAAGGATATATAGGTGACCAGTAACATAGCTACAAATGAATGACAATGTTTCTTTGTGTCTGATGGATGTGTTAACAGGAAGCTCATTGCTAACATGTTCACCACAACAACTTAATGAGTACGATGATGTGTTAATATAGTGTTTACGTCTTGTTACGCTGCCCCAGATGGCCAGAAAAGGTATTGCTGCTTTAATTTCTCATTAAGACTTGCATACAGTTACCTGATAGCAGAGTCAAATTTTTTTCCAAAGCTGATGGCAGGGTATCGATCTAAACCTGTGTCATTCCAGTTTCAACAACATCTTCACACATAAAACACAGCATAGGAGTCAGCTTGACTATTTCTGGCTTACGATAAAAAAGTCTACCTCCCCCGTGTGCATAGCACGCCACTGCGATACACAAGCCAAGATAAGATTATTCCCTCACACTCTCTGTCTGTCCTTCCTGGCTCCTCTGCACTTTACTTTGCCTTCCTCCCCCATTCTCTCTGTATACCTCACCCAACTGCCTCCATCTACTGTAACTCCCCCATACATACACCATCCCTCCCTTCCTGAACAGGAACTGCAGAGTACCCCACTACTCCATGCCTGGTCATTAAGAACACGATACCTCATCATACATCATACTACTTTATCTCTTTCTTTCTGTTCTTACTCTTTCGTCACACCTCCTTTATCTCTCTCAGCCTGGTTCATACAATGCATCATCATGAACCCCATGGCTCAATTTAAGGAACACATGAACATGGATATCCTGTGCAGAACAAAGTTATGTTCGTAAATTTTAACATCACAATAATTTTGCCAAAGTAGCCAAGATTATGATCGGAAGCACACTTGCTAAAAGATGTCAAATAATTCTAGAAGTTACACATCTTTTTCACTATGGCTAATACTGTACAATAAACAAAAGAAAAAGTAATGTATGCAACTGTTACCAGATCGCAAAGCAATACTGCCTTGGAAATTAGATGTGAATTTGCATTTGTGTGCTCTAACACCCACAAGAGAGTCAGACTGGCAGCAGCATTGCCGTCAATGCTTCAATTTGATTCAATGACCTACTTTGTCGGAACAAGTCTTTCATTCACCATGAAAGAACTCATCTTAACCCAATAAGTTTACAAGAGAGACTGTCACTGCCCAATGCGAGTCGAGTGCAGATTTGAGTCGCATATGCGTCACTTTGCGATAAGTAGACTACAAGATGCTAACGTGAGACATCTGTAATGTCAATACAGTAAAAATGGACCTACTTACAAAGGTTTGTTCACTGCTGGCTACAAGTTAGCAATCAAACGCAACAAAAGCTGGAATTTGGAACGTTAGCAATCAAACAGTCATAGATAGCTAAAATGTTTTTGAAATGATTTCCATCTTCGGTTATTGTTGTAATGAGAAAAGTTTATTATTTCATGGATTTCACAAATTTCAGTACGACACATTACGCCGTAAACTGTTTAAATCTGAGCATGTGCCACTCAAATCTGCACTCAACTCGCATCATGCAGTGACCGAGACTTGCAGTCACTCAGAGTTCTCGTCCTCGTTCAGGCTTTCCGTTTTGTTGCGCACCCCTGAAAAAAAATAGAGTGGTGCGTGCGAGATCTTTGTCATTCTGGCGTCGCATTGGCGTGCACACACTTGGATGCGTCGACTGTAAAACGGCTCTAAGCCTGCGGTGACAACCCTGATTGAGACACATATTCCGAATACGCAGTATGCATGCTCAAAGAATGCTTCTAAAACCCAAATAATACCGGAATATCCCACATGTCTTAATTGGAAAATGCTATATTATTTGGAATATCCAACCGGAATATGCTCTTTACAGCACCTGTATCAAATTCCGAATATTGTCATATTCGGAAAAATAGAATATTGGTGTGCATGTTAACATACTGAATGATAGCAATCACTTAAGTAGTTCATAGTATATCTTTTTAAAAGTAAATAATGATCAACAAAGATTTTGATAAATATGTGAATGAGGCTGAAAAAACATTTCTTATTGTAAAAACCAGTAGTTCATTTCTTTTAAACAGCTCATGTGGTATAATGAGTGTGGAGAGATTAGATTGACAGAACAACTTCACTTCTACGACCACCTTTTATTCAAAGGAACCAAATGAGCTAATTTCCACATTATGTATGTCTGTTGAATGCCAATATCCCTCGGACTTAATGCTAAACTGCAATTAGATTGCTTGGAGGTAAAGGGATGGTGGATTTATTTTTATTTTATTTGACTGCTTTCCAGAATTTGGCCAGTCTTAGAGGGAACAAGTGAGTATGTTCAAGTTGTATCCTGACTTGGCAGCTTTGACTGCAGTTGTACAGTTGTTCCTTAAATTCCTAAATGCTAACCAGTGGGTTGGATCCCCTGTGTGGTCACCACCCAGGCCGTATTCCTCTCCTTAAAGAGGACAGCCAAGTCAGGAGAAAACCAGGTCAGTCTATCTTTTATGCTAAACCTTTTAGCTACGCTAAGTAGCCGACATGGATGGCCATTCCAGTCGGTCAACCGCTTTGATTCAGTTGTCTCCACTACAGACATTTCCTATAGCACCAATAGCAGGAGCATCTGCAAGATGGATTGGCACATTTGGTGCAAACGTTCTTAGACAATGTATAGTACTAATTTGGTGAGCCCCTGACAATTCCTTTTGTGTAACCAGGTTCACAATATTAATTTACTTTGGTTGATGATCAAATACCTGCAAAACTAATGGCATTCTAATTAGCCTCAGCTGTCCTTTGTAGTTAGTACTAAATCTCAGCATGCTAACATGCTAAATGATGAACGTGATGAACATTATATTGGCTAAACATATTAGCATGTAAGCATTGTCATTTTGAGCATGTTAGCATGCTGACGTTAGCATTTTGCAAACACCACTGTACCTGTAGAAATGTCTTTATGACAGGAAAAAAGAAGGAAGGGATGCAAATACCTTCTTTTACAAAGAAGTCTTCAAGGAGTGTTCTGTGATGAATTTACTTTCACAAATACAGTGTCCTTCATAGTATACTTACATAAACTGAAAACAATGGCAGCCTGGAAACCCACAAAAAACACATTGTTTGCATTAGAAAAAGGTCAGGGGAAATGTAGAACATAGGTGATTTGAAGTTGATGCACACATGATGAACATGCAACACAGCCCCCATGGTCATTACAGACTGAGACTCGTATTCTGTGTCAACTAAATCTAAAAGGAGCTGTAGTTGATCTTTATGCAGCAAGATCTTTTCTGCTCAACAGGGGAAGTTGACTTTATGAGTATAAATCAGCAGGAGATCATCCATTCCTCAGACAGACTTGATAGCTCAGCTTTGCCAAAACGGCCAAGAAAAGGGCAAACTCCAGAATAAATTTTAAGTGCTCATGACTCCAGTGTAAGTCAGCCGACAAATTTATCCCTCATTAATGATAATAATACCCTTCTAGGGCTATTTTCAGCCAACGGTGGTTGCCATCAGATACATTTTTAGCCTGCTTAAATGCTTCATGCTTTTTTCCAACTCTCAGTTTGTAAGGGAAATAGATGCTGGTGGAGAGACCTCAGACCGCAGCATGGAACTACGTCAGGCCCATTAAAACGCCAGAAGCTCACTAAGTATAGGGAGCACTCCTCACGTTGCACGCTGTTCCTCCCTCTCTCTCTGTCTCTCTCTCGCTCTCTCTCGCTCTCTCTTTCTTTTTCTCTCTCTTCCTGCGTGAGTGCTAGCTACAAAGTCCAGGTTGATTTGTCAAGTTAACAGGAGGCCGAGAGTTTAGTGTGATGATGTAAATTGACTGTCATTCAGTTGGTAGACCATCCTTCCACTGCATTTTAGACACAGGGTGCCTGGAACAACTTATACTCCACACAGTATAGGAATGATGCAGAATGGGAAACAACTTATACCACTAATCATCAATAATGTGCAAGTTTAATTTCTTTGGTAAAATATGTGTACTTTTATGCATAGGCCAGGTAACAGACAAAAAGTAAGCATTTTCAGTCACAGTTTCCCCTAACACCATGACTCAATTTATCCTGCTATATATATTTTACACAAGCCACAAGGACAATAATGCAGAGGAAAAAGTTGCTATTTTGACCCACACCTTTTTTACATAGACGCTAGTGAAATTACATAAGGGAGTAGGCTTCCCTGACCCTGCCACAGTGCACTGCACAGTTGTGGGTTGTAGGGAGTCAGTCTACACTTTTCCTAAATTTAAAACCAACAGCAAAACTCAAGCTATCATCGCTGAGTGTTTTGCACACTTAGGAGTTGCCTATTCTATGATTTAAAAAAAGATTCTGTGTGCTGTGGGATGTCGAAGCCACATCTGCGTAACACTCATTTCAAGAGGCTCTTTCCTCAGTTATTGAGCAGTGGGCTGTGTCTCCAGCTAGAATATTTGCCAAAGAAGCTGCACAGATTGGAATTTTCAGATGTTCAACCTATCCAGTACAAACTTTAAAGCTGGAAATACATTGCTAAACAAGTTCTCATCTAAAGAATATGACGTTAATACATGACTACTTCAAATTCTGTTTAGGAATCTTACACATATTTATTGTGATTTCCCTTTGACTTACACCAACATAATCACAGCATCATATCTTAATCATATAAACATTTAGATGCACACACGACTTGCAAGTTTAATACAAAGGGATTGATACCAAAGGAAAGGAAAGGAAAACTAACTTTGCTAAATGACAGGTGCAGTGGGATGGACAAGAAGCTACTCCCTGGCATATTTCCTTTTTTAAAAAGGTGTGACAGCTGTATTATTTTAAAAGGACAGCTGATGTAACACACCCTCTGACAATCCTCAGGGAGGATCACACCTGTATGACACGGGCATCATACCGGTTCTGTTTTGCCAATGCCAAAGAGGCATTTTGTTTCAGTTGGTAACACCAGCCTATACCTTTTTTATTTTATTTATTTATGTATTTATTTATTTATATACAGTATATATATATATATATATATACACACACACATTACTGGTCAAAAGTTTTGGGTCACTTACAAATTTCCATACCACTCCATTATAGGCAGAATACCAGCTGATCTGAGGTGGCTGATCTTTAATGCAATATCTACACATTGCCCATTATCAGCAACCATTCAAACAAAGGCATTCCAAAGGCACATTCTGTTTACTAATCTGATATCATTTTAAAAAACTAACTAACAAAACATTGGAGAACCCTTTTGCAATTATGTAAGCACATAACGTAATCTGAACTGCTCCCCTGGTTTAAAAAACAAACAAACAATGCAACTGATCTCAGCAGGTATTCTGTCTATAATGGAGTGCAATGGAAATGTATAAGTGACCCCAAACTTTTGACCGATAGTGTGTATGTACATACAGTATATATACTGTATATGTATGTATACACGTTGTTTGAGGTATGAATGAATGCACACCAATGACTAGTGTGTCTACTGTGCTTGTAAACACATGCAAGATAATGGTCAAAGATTTCTTCAGAGCTTGAGGCGTTGGCATGCCACCACAACAAGCTGGAAACTAGAGCAGCAAACTTTGCTCACATTAGCCTTTGGCTAAACCGTTGCCAGCCACTTTGCCCAGTGCAGAATGAACAGGAATAAACTAGACAAGGTTTTTATAATGTATCTCTGAATATTTGTCATACTTGTCTTTGCCAAATGACTTTCCCTTTCATAGTAAATTAAACATTATTCATTTGTTGTTGGAAAATATCTCTTTATACACAGAACATTTTGGTGACACAGATTCACTCTTGTTAAACTCTTCAAATTGTGCTGTGTACAGAATAGTGTTATTTATACAAAATTAAGAAAAAGGGTGGGTCTGAATTACCGTAAATGTGCTACATTGCTGTCACACACATTGGGATGACGCAGCTATTTTGATGATTAATAGAAGAGAGGGATTTCTTTTTAGGGCTGGGCCAAGGGACTTTTCTAGATGAAAAGTGAGGGAAGGGGATGTGTATAGGAGGAAATGGAAAAAAAACACAGAGCCAATGTGACAGACAAGAACTACTGCATTTTTATAGTGGTAAAAGGTGTGACGGCTATTTTTTTATTCTATTTTTTTTCCCACCATCAGCTGACACACCCTCTGCCATCCACAGCTCTCGGACGCCAGGAGCTATGAACAGGTTTTGTTCTTCCTTCTTACCAGATTTCGGTAGGTTGATTTCTGTTCTGATTTCACCACTGAAACTTGGGTCGATCTCATCATAACATTAGGAAAACCAGCACATCCAGTAGTTAAAAGCCCAGCATCAATGCCACGCTAGACGTGTGTTTTCAGTTTTTATAGTGAAGAATAAAAAAATATTTAACCCTTTAAAAAATCTTTTTTAAAGGTGTTAACCACTGTAGTCTTGCATATAGCGACAGATTGGGTTGTCTGTCACCAAGATTCAAGTTTCAAGATTTCTTTGTTGTCATACCACAGTACACTGTAGTACAAAATTACGTGCAAAGTTCCCAGGTTAAAAAGAATACAGCACAGAAACAATTAAAAACACAGTGGAAAAGTCAAGTTATTATTTATATGAATTAAAATAAATAAATGCTTATATGGGTTTGCAGAGCATGTAGAGTGATAAATATAAATATATATAGCTTTAACAAAAACAACAAAATATAAATATCTAGATACTAGAACATACAGTTGGAAAGAGTATAAATATCTGTATTTAAAGTGAAATAGTGCGGTGGAGAATAAGGTGCATTCTAAACAGATTATTTTGAGCATGAATAGTCAGATTGTTGAAACCAGAAGTTTACATACACTGTATAAAAAGACACATGTACTTTTTTCCTCACTGTCTGACATTCACTTTTCCTGGTTTATGTCTGTTAGGATTACCAAAGTTGTTTATATTTGCTAAATGCCAGAATAACGAGAAGGATTTATTTAGACTATTTTTTTTATTACTTTCTTCAAAGTCACACCTGTGAATGTTTTTTAAGGCACACTTGAAACGCACTGCTTCTTTGTGTAACACCATGGGAAAGTCAAAAGAAATCAGCCAAGATATCAGGAAGAGAATTGTAGGCTTGTACAAGTCTGGTTCATCCTTGGGTGCCATTTCCAGATGCATGATAGTGCCACGTTCATCTGTTCAAACAATTATAAGAAAGTATAAACACCATGGGAATGTCCAGCCATCATACCGCTCAGGAAGGAGACGGGCTCTATGTCCCATAGATGAATGGGCTTTGGTCCAAAATATGCATATCAACCTAAGAACGAAAGCAAAAGACCTTGTAAAGCTGTTGGTTGAAGCTGGTAAGTGTGTCATTATCCACAGTAAAACAAATGGGCTAAAAAGCCACTCTGCCAGCAAGAAGCCATTACTCCAAAAGAAACATAAAAAAGCCACATTACAGTTTGCAAATGCACACGGGGACAAATACCTTAATCTTTGGAGACATGTCCTGTGGTCTGACAAAACTAAAATCAAACTGTTTGGCCCTAATGACCATCGTTACGTTTGGAGGAAAAAGGGGGAAGCTAACAAGCCTGAGATCACCATCCCAACTGTGAAATACAGGGGTGGCAGCATCATGTTGTGGGTGCTGCAGGAGGGACTGGTGCACTTCACAAAATACAGTAGATGGCATCATGAGGAAAGAACATTATGTGGAAATACTAAAGCAATATCTCAAGACATCAGCCAGGAAGTTGGACAAATTGACAATGACCCAAAGCATGCTGCTAAACAGGTTACAAAGTGGCTTAAGAATAACAAAGTCATTGTCTTGCAGTGGCCATCACAAAGCCCTGATCTCAATCCTATTGAAAATTTATGGGCAGAGCTGAAAAGACATGTGCGGCCTACAAACTTGGCTCAGTTACACCAGTTCTGTCAGGAGGAATGGGCTAAAATTCCTGCCAACTATTGTGAGAAGCTTGTGGAAGGATATCCAAAATGTTTGACCCAAGTCATACAGTTTAAAGGCAATGAAATTCTAATGAAATTTATGTAAACTTCTGACTTTGACAAAAGTCATAAAAAAGTCTAAATAAATCCTTCTTCCATTATTCTGGCATTTAGCAAATATAAATCATTTTGGAACCAGGAAAAGTGATTGTCTGATTTCATGTCAGACAGTGGGGCAAAAGCATATGTGTTATATGTAAACCTCTGGTTTCAACTGTATATAACACTTCAATATTTACTGTCAGAGGTATTATTGACCAAAATACGTAACACATGGAGCTTCAAAACAGCTAAGTACAACTTTTCACATTTAAAAAACTAAAATGTCCTGGTTGACTATAGAGTTATTCAACAAAACACCATTTTTTTTACTGACCATTTGTTGTTCTAAAGTATGATGGTGACTTTACACTGCACCAGAAAAAGGGTAGGTTCACTGATTCATGTGATGTGATGAGTAAGACCAGAATTGGCAAAAATATATAACTATGTCCAGGTTACTTTGCGTATGCAGGCTTAGGAGGCTTAAAAGCCCATATTGCATGATTCCACGACTCATGATTTCCATAAAAAGCCAACATTCAGTGCCAATGGTTCAGTGCCAATGCCGAAAGTGGCGTGCACTTATATTCACTTTACTCCAACTGCGATCCCTAACCTTAAACTTGCATGACCTAACACAACCCAACACTACTGTTTGCAAAGGCCATGTTGGCATAAGCTTTGGTTGCTATAATTGTAAGATTACTAAGCACTGTACAAAGGTTTAATGGGGTGCAGGTTTATCTAGTTGTGCCAGACAGGGCAGTGAGATTCTTCTGCAATGCCATGTGACAGCTTATTAAGTTTCATTATGAGACATGTCAAGATCAACAATTAATTCATGACAATGGAACAAAATAGGGCAGGGATTTTCCTTCATAACCCTTACTACTCTGATGAGACTCTACTTGTGTGACCGGGTTATTGTAAAACCGTGCAGCGGTAATAAGGAGAATATATTTTACTTAGTTAATTAATCACATGTTTCTATTGTTTGAGCCCAGTAAATTACTCTGAGGTTATGTGATGACAAGAGTGTCCAAAAGCAGTATAGTATGTATTCAGGCTATTACACCTCTCTTAGTAAATCTTTTAAATCTTTATGATATTAAATGTCCATAACTCGGGAATAATGTGAGACATAAGGCATTCATTCATCTCATCCCATTTGTCTCACTCAGCCATGGTAATATTCACAATATTGTGTTGTATTCTGTTTATTCAAGACAAACAAAAACTCAAAAACCAACCATGAGAGCACATTATCCTTTATTCAGTAACTTTAGTCCACTGAAATCACATATATGATCAAAGGTCAAGTTTGCCACTCTACATAACATAATTTCCCCTGCTTTCCACAAGAAAACTCCTTAGTTACTCCAAAGTAGACTTTGTTTGCACACTACTAAATATAAAAATGGGTTTGTGGGGGAAAGACATCATATATATACCTTATATGGTCCGGGCTATTGGGACCCTTATGGTTGCATATAAAAATAAACAAGCGTGCTGTCATCACAGAGGCTGTTATATTCTAAAGCCAGGCAATTAAAAATGTGCTGATAGTAGCAGGGAAGCAGCCAAGAGCTGAGACGGTGCCAGGACTCCATATGTGCGAGAGGAAGAATGAACTCACAGCTGAGGTCACAGGAAAGAACAGCGCACGTGGGTATATTTGGTGGATGGCATTGTGTAGTCGGTGTGCATGTCGGCGTTTGTATGCAGAGAATGTGCATGTGTGTATATTTACTTAAAAACTCCCAGAAACCTGCAGATCCGCTGCTACTCTCAGTTCTTTTAAATCAAAGCTGAAGACCTTTCTTTTTGATGTTGACTTTCTTGAAATTATGTTCATTTCTTAAATGTTTAATTTCTTATACTGCACTGTAACTTTTCATTTTTATTTTTTTATTCTTGTGTTTTATCTGTTTTTATCTTTTAACTGTTATTTTTTTACTTTTTGTGTAAAGCACTTTGAATTGCCCTGTTGCTGAAATATTCTATACAAATAAAGCTGCCTTGCCTTGCCTTACTTTATGTTAGCAGCACACCAATTACTGTAAAAAAAGAAGAAGAAAAAATATTATGGTAAGACTATAGCGTAAGTTCAATGGTTGCACCGTGACAGCTCAATAGGGTGTAAGCAGGGCTGCATTGTTTGGTTTCCACCAGAGTTTCTCAGAATGAGTGCCGTCTCACACATGTACATGTATACGTGCAGGCTTGTTTGAGATAATGGCTTGTGAGCAGGCTTATGTACTCAATCACTCATTGCCGCTAATGAGGTTGCACACACACGCACAGGCTCAATGACTCACACAAACTCCAGAAATATGCAGCGGCCTTTCCCAAGAGTTTACACTTCCCACTTTGTATTCTGCAGCAAGGGTGGCCTGCACCGCTGCCCAACACCTGCCACACTCTGCATGTAGGTAAAAAAAAGAAGGAAATTCTGTAAAATATTATATAGGGTTTGCCTTTGCACCGTTGCCCTTTTAAACAGTTTTGAAACTAAAATTAGTTTGGTATACATGTATGTGGCACATGAATTTTGGTCCAGCTGATTTGCATCAAGGCGGGTTATGTTGAAAAATTCTCAAACCTGCATTTATTCATGTTGGCACTGTAATCAAAACTAAGCTGAGAAAACTGAGCAAAGCACAAAATGTTTTTTTCTACAGTGTTTCTCCACAGGGACGTCCGTAGATAAACATTTATGTTTAATCGGCACACACGGTTTAAAACTAATCATTTAGGGTTTATTTTTATGTATAGTGAAACCTTTTCTGAGATGTGTTTTTTTTTCTCACCTGTGCCTCTTTGGTAGTTCAGTAACTCTGCATGCACTACAGTGGGAGGAACACATGATGTAGTAATGCCGCTCTTTCTGTCGATCCTGCACAATGAAGTTTAAAAAAAAACTGCAAAACTGCAAAACACGGCACCCTTTTATTTAATTAACGTTGTTAATTAAAATTGCCAAAATATGATTTAATGGATCATTAAATTTCTCTTGAAAAAACTTGTTGAGCCCCCCAGGAATTAAAAAATGTGATTAGAAAAAAATACTCATTTGACCATGGCACTATATTTGTGCTTCTGTTGTACATTTGCAGATGCAACTCTCACAATAACTCCTTCAAAAAATCTTCAGGGTGGGGAGAGCACTATTGTTAGAAAGTATCATAGGAGCCAATATGATTAGCCATGACTGTCAGCAACACACACACACTGATAATTTAGCATGATAATAGATACTTGCACCATTTATACACCGCCAGGTGTGCACGTGTACCTGGACTGCACTTCGTACCCTGGGTCAAATTCCAATTAGGTCCCATACAGAGCCTAGGGCTTCAGAAAATAATGTTCTTGCTGTGTGTACAGTATATATTAGTGTTTAACAGTTATTCAATTAATGGTGATTCAATTTATTTTTATCATTGATCATTCACTGTATGAGCCATTTTCATTTTGTTTTGGTTGTAGGACACAAATTGTCCACTGGTGTCACCAGTGTGCTTATGAGTGTCTATTTAGGAACTTTTCAACAGGTAACAGGGGTGCTGTTAATCGGAAGAGCACAAATAGTTTTTGACTGCATCAAATCTACACAACGCTCAGGTAGATAATGAAATGTTTGTTGATAAAGCTTAATAGACACATGTATTCGTGCACGTTGATATGAAGATCTTTGTGATTAATAAATGACCATCAAAACGTAACAATGACTAATTGGAGTCTGTAATTTCACCAGGAGGCAACTGAGCGGTGTCAGGTAGAAGAGAGTGCGTCAGCTAGTTTACTAGCCATAGACCATTTGTTTGTTTAAGTCCTCAGTGGCTTTAAGGGTTAGGCTTAGCCATAATATATACAATGGACCATAAGTTGCCATACTCTATACATACTGTACATTCCCGACAGTTCTGACAAATCTGACCTTAAACCATGTGACTCCAATAATTGATAATTAAATTAATTTAATTAAAAAGGTAAAATAGAAGAAAAAAACTTGTAACATTGCATGAAAATGAAAAATGACAAGAAATCTTTTACTGAACCAAAATATTTCTGTTGTCACAGAAAACTCTAAAGGTAACCATAACCCTAGAACAGCTTTAATAAATGCACACACACTCTCTCTCTCACACACACACACACACACAGATACACACACACACACACACACACACACACACACACACAAGCAAGTCATAAGTCTCCAGTCTGTAGCCTGCAGCATCTAGCTTAAGATGTGAAGAGTACTGATTCTGTCGCAAATACCAACCAGCAGACGAAAAAACAGAACAAACACAAGACTTGGTGTGTCTCAGTTCTGCAGTCTGAGCAAGCAAAAGACCTGTTTGATAAATGATGTCACCGAGTCACCGAAACTCAGCTTGAAGAAATAATCCCGAGCAAACACTGCTGTGGTGCACCGTGCACACAAGTCCACACACAGATCTGCGCCCTACTACGCTGTGGTGAGGTCATCGGGTAAAGAAAACACTCCTCTTTAGATTCTGACTCATCTGGGCTCATTTATCTTCTATTTTTTTATTATAATTTGAAGCTCCAGCAATTCTACCTTTACCCATATAATAAAGCTTGCTTTTAATTTGTGGTGTTAGGTTGTTTTTTCCTGACAATCGCAACAGTGGTTAGTTTGGCGTACTCGGAAGTGGCCAGTTGTAGTAGTAGTATACTGTATATCCAACCTAGGATGAGAGCCACTCCTTTGTTACTTGAAACTGTGTACAATAAATACACAGTACAATAAATAAACAATAAAGACGTACTCAACTCTTGTAAAAAATATATGCCAGACTTCGAAATAATTTTATTTATTTCTTTTTTCTTTTTTTTTTACTTCATTTCTGTCCGGATAATTACAAAGGAGAGGTGAGCTGAGGAAGCAAGTTTGGACAAGGCTTGTCATTTGTTATTGTATCCGTCCGTGGTTTCTTGACCGTACAATCCACTGGGTGGAGTGCCAGAGGTTTTAACCAAGAGCCTTTGTCCTTTTTTTTAACCAACCACAAAGGAAATAAACAGAGACAAAAGAGCACAATGAAAGTAGTTTTTATCACTCGTGGCTACAGGGTTGTTTATGTACAAGAGAACAGAACAGCTTTGAACGCATAGCTGTAACCCTAGAATGCATGGTACACATGCATTGTATTAGTATGTGTGCATCCACCAGGGTTAAAGTATAGTCTGCTAATATTCTGTATTTTTCTTGTTGTCAACAAATCCAATTAAACCAATTAATTGATCCTACCAACAAGTAGCCAAAGCCTAATATAGTTTCTCTGTGTTCATAGCACTCCATTGTTGTCCAAAAACCGTTAAAAACAAATCAATGAGCCACACTGTTGCACTGGGTGAAATGTTCTGTCATTACAATAAGCATGGACATGAAGTTTATTTTTTCAATCACACAAACCTTCGTTCTGCTGTAGTAAATACTCACTAAGGAATCAAATGTGTATTAATCTGAAGATGAAAATATTCCCCACCAAATGCAAAATTGTCTGCGTTATTTTTGCTAAAACGTACAGTGCTCAGCTGTTTTGGGAATTTACTGAGCCTTTTTTAACAAAGAAAAGTATGTTTTATGACCTGTTTTGAAGACTTACATGTTGGGAATGAATGGGCTGTGTATCAGGTGAGAGAGGTCAGAAAGTATTAAAAGAATGCAGACTAATGTGTTTCATGTTTTCATGTCATTTGCTGACAATAAGGAAATAACGAATTACATCAGCTTTATCATTTAAGTTAGGCATCTATTCCTAGCAAGTCTTGTAGTTATCTTTGGCTATCAACTTTCAAGCTGGACATTTGAAAAACAAATTACCACCTACCATTTTTTTGTTGATAAGTATTGATATTAAAGTCTTCTACTACTAGGCTGACAAACGTCTTAGTTTTGTCTGAATGACAACAACAGATAAAAAAAAAAACTTCCTCCCTCACTCATCATCTATACTTTGTATTCCATATGATTTCTTTTACTTCAAGACTCACACACATCCTCCCCTCCTCCCCTCTCCCCCTCTCTGTCGAGCCAAGACTTGTCTCTGTTTAATGTGCCCGAGGAGAGGGGTGTACGTCTCTGTCTATGTCTTTACCATGTCTGAACCTCAGGCAACACACGCGACTTCCACTCGTCTATTAATGCCTCTGGATCAGGAACAGGTGGCTAATATAATTCCATTTGAAGGCTTTCCAACGCTGGCTGCACGCTCTGTATGCAGGCCTAAAGTGGAAAAAAATATTCTGGTACTTATAAAGATTGCGTGAGCAAACATTTGCAGTTCCCATAAGAGACCATTATGGGATTAAACATATGTTAGAAGAAGGTGTGTTGCTCTTGTACACTGACCGAAAGAAATGGGTGTGTTGCACACGCCTGCATTACTACATTAATCTACTGTATCATTGCCACAGAACATGAATCTTGTTTGACAAGACAACAACCTGCATTGGCTTTACTTTAATCTGTTGTTTTGCAAGACGTAACTCAGATGAAGAGAACTAGATTAGTTTGATCTGTATCGTGGTGGAGTTTTGTTTGTGTCTAGTAAACATGAGTTGGTAAGTAGAGTTCATATCGTCCACACCCAACAATGAAAAATGTATCATATGCAGCGTGTCAGTAAATGAACAGCAGCAGTTGTGAATGTCACAAGGTCCCATTAATCACCGTAGAAGAATGCTGTAGATAAAGTTCATTTGATTATCTCATTATTATGTTGATGTTAAAGCTGATGCTAAAGGCTGCATGCCAGAACACTTCAGGCCATCTTTTCATGCTAGATTTACATGTTTGGCGATGTTACTGTAATGATGTAACAAGATAGTATAATAACAGTATCTGTTTTCCCATTAGATTAAACTGCCCACATTTTAAAACACGTTTTCCAAATAATAATCTAAGATAAGTAATCTATTACCAGTGGTGGAAAGCGTATTCAGATCTTTTACTTTAGTGTAAGTAAAAGTAGTAATACTTTAAGGCAAAGCTACTCCAAAACAGAATTAGTATCTCTTAAATGTACTAATATCACAAGTATTAATTTATTAGGCCTATATATACCATTATGCTTTATTCTAACATTATTTGCTGATACATAAATGTGTAAGAAACATTTAAATGTTGTTGTTCTTTAAATGAATTGTATGTTTATTGTAAAATTTGAACCTGCAACGTAACTTACAAAAGTAGGCGTCAAATAAATGTACTTGAGAACTACATTACTGCTGTCTGAAATGTAGTGAAGTACAAGAAGCAGTAGTAGTAGTAGTAGTTGTTTTAAGGTAGCAGAATAGAAATGGAAATACTTAAGTACATTAACTGACCAAAACAAAAAAGCTACACTTTTACACTACTTTCACATTGTGCTTTTATCGTAAATGTTCGTAAACAGAGAGAACAGACTGTACTTGTACATTTTTAAAAGCAGCACATAGCCAGCAGCATCTGGAGAAATAATGCTTGAGTTACTGGCACTGATTAACAAACTTAACGTACTTGCACATATTATGGTCATTTATACAGGGGAATAAAATCTTAGTTAATGGCCCTTTAAGATTGTATTGTACTTTTGTGTGTAGTCAAGGTACACAATAAAAAGAAAGAACAGTGATGGGAGATTACAGCTTAAATGAGTTAGTTAGATAGTAAATCTATTTTCTAATCTAATCTAATTTAGAGTCTACTAAGAGAGACATAGGCCTCTCTGTCAGCAAAGGAACCAGCACCGATGGCTAATTTAATTAATGGAAGCCAATGGAAATATCTGTGCCATGCCTTGACGTTTGGCTTTCTACAGAAGCAGTAATGAACTATATGTGCTCTATGCATTAAAGACTAAACATGGAAAAGACATCAGACCTGGGTCACAGGTGGGTGAAGAAAACTAGGCATTTTTCTTTCGGGTTTCAAGTTGGCTTAGAGAAAGTAATTTCAATTACAGTACAATGCTGTTGATGTAATAACCAATAGAGTTTGGCTGCTTTATTAAAAAAGGGGAACAACTTCATTTTGTTTTGTTTTTTACAATGTGAAAAAAAAATAATGGTCAGCTGGTAATTTTCAAATCATTTCATCAAAAGAGGCCACTCTTCCCCTGCGTTTTCACAATATTCACATGATTTGCCTTCATTTCATCCCACATTTTTTTCAATTATAACTGTATGACCACATATTGACCTCTTGGATGGGTAAGAGAGAAATGAAGCCCGCAGCAGATCCAAATGGTGAAGTGATATTGATGGAAATGTGAAGGGATCCAGTGAAAAAAGGCCTTTGGTTGGAGGTCGACCAAGACTCTGAGCAGAGAAAACAGGGACAGGGGAGCCGCTGCAAAGACAGTTGGGATATTATCCACACAGGACATGTATGCTGAGGCTGATTTATAACAGCAATGTGGAGCTTGGCAAGCTTTATTTTTCAATGAAATTCTTTCTGGCTCTTGAAGTTGTTTTCTGGATTGCACTGACTGTTTGGAAACTTGCTGGCACAAGTTTTTATTAAAACAAATACCCATATATTTTATTTGAAATGATTGCATCTCTTTTCACTTTGAAGGAAATTCACTAAGATTTTTTTTCAGCTTAACATTTTTACATTTCTTCAAAAAGGTCAACATGTGCTCCTAGTTCTTTATGTGGTTCTTGAGGCGTATACTGACACAACTGGAAACAAGACAGGTGCTATTGGCAGAGCATGAAGCTATACAACCAACATCAATCCCCTACACATTCAATGAATACTAATATCAACTCCAATGTGGTTACAGAAGTCACAGGGCACTGTAGTAAGTAGTTGAAACCTAATATGTATTATCTATATGCATCAATACATCATTATTGTGTCATTTATGCATTCATACATTGTTCTTGTTTCAAAATGTACAAAAAAAAACTTTCAAGTTTCTTGATGTGTAGACATGTGTTAAATCAGGTCTTTCTTGGAGTGGTTGATTGCCCTAATTTGTAACAATGTTGACTGACTCTAAGGGCAGTTTGTCAATCTTTATAGGCCAAATCAAACCAAACAGGTTAAGAAATCAGTCAAGTGTATAAGCATCGACCTCGCTATTATTTTCCTAATCTTTCCTTATATAGCCTACCCACAACCCTGTGTATTTTACTGAACAGCATCTAGGTTTATAGGAAGTTATGTGTATTGTTTTCAAATTTTAGACATACATTAGATAAGTGAAATAAACTACTTTGATATCCTTTGCCAAAAGAAGTGACAGAAACTTTGATCAGCGATCCCCTTCTCCTCCTCCAAAAGGTACATATACTATCTTGGAAAACTGAACAATGTAATTGAATCACCAGATTTTCCTTAAAAGTCAGAAATGCCAACCAGCATAATCAAATAAAGTCCCTGGTTGGGTAAAGTAATTGTTCACATCTAGTAATGTGTGCAGCTTATGAGCCAAAGCAATGACTAACAGCTGAGTGGAAATGTCTATAGCACAAAAGCAGAGTCCATTGCTGTGTTACTTCCCTCCTCCTCCCTTTACTCCCCTCTGCTCCCCTCCCTGGATCCCTCCTCCCCCTCCCTTTCTGCTTTCCCGCCAAAAGAAATGTTCTCAACTTCATTTCACAGGTATGCTCTATTTCTCTTTCTATTTCTCCCTCTCTTTCTCTTTCTCTTTTTCTCTCTGTCTCTCTCATTTTCCTTTATCTTTCCCTCTCCCTATCTCTCCGCTGACAAATAAACAGGTCTCACGTGAGCTCCTCTCCCACTCTGCCTGCGTGCCTCAGAGGGACACCGCCCTGTCTGGCCTCTGTGGCGACCTGAGCCGCACCATGATTGGCTGAGGCGGGAAAACTGCAGAGAGAGGAACCACGAAAGGCAGACAGGCATAGCGTGTCTGAGACAAAAACACAGGGCGTCCTGCCAGACACTGTCCCTGAGGGGTGAGGACTGGAGATGAGGAACATGGACTGAGTGCCTGGCTGGCTGCCGGACTAGTCAGTGTGAAGGGTTTTGGTGCAACACACTGTGCATCTGTTTTGCATGCACATTGTCACCACATGTAAAATACTCACCACATTGAAGATTATTATATCCTTTCAAATTAAAGTACTTTATTATTGACAGTCACCAAAATATTACACAGTAATATTAATTCCAGCAGTCATTTTGTGAGAGAGTTTTATAAACAGATTTAGGAATGAAACCCTTTCCTTGTGGACTGGCTGAGTGATGATCTGACTCGACGCTTCAACAGATGACAGATGCTTGAAACACCTCATGGAAAACCTAACTTAATGATCAATTTTGTTATAAAAGAGGTCTGGCAATCTGCTCTAAATGTGAGTTTTCAAAGCAACATGAGACTGCAGAGCTCTATTTTTGCTTCATGTTGACATCTCAAAGAATCTGAATCTGCAAAATGATTTAATATAGCAAAAAGTCTTAAGAGCCAAGACAAAATGAAAATTGAAACTCAACCAATAGGGATATTATGAACATTAAACATGCTGCTGACTGATTCGGTCTCTAATTAACAGTTTAGTTGCCTTGCTGAATGACTAATTGTCAGTATGACTGGATGGGTGGTAACGAGAGTAGCTGATATACTAAGGTGGAGCATGCAGAAATGAGCAGCAACCGCTAATATGACAGTATCTAGTGTTGCTGTTCTGAAGTCGTTCCTCCTAATGTGTAATGTAAAGTATGGAGATGTTATGCAAATCCAAATATTATATCAGGTGTGTTGGCAAGAATTGTTAGTGAACATAATAAACATGAATTTAATACTGAAGCTAAGATGGCATTGTCTACAACAACACGACATGTACATACAAATATTATACAACAAAACACTACAATTGTTGTGTTAAATTTTGATTTTGTCAAATATTGAGCTTAAAATGACACCAAAGCATAGCATAAGTCATAAATTTTTTAAATAAAGATAAAGATTCTTGGGCCTATTCAGACTATTCTGGCTCACCAAGAACACATGGCTGGGACTGACATCCGGCACATCAGGCTTTGTCCCTGCTGCATCAAGAGCTTAGCGCCGCCCAAGACAAATGTAATTGGTTGCAAGAAATACAAATCAGAGTTTTTTTTTCCCCTATCTCTGAATTGTTAAGTGGTGTAGCCAGACCCGACCTTCTCCAGTGCTGACACAGGGCGGTGGAGATAGGTCTGGCAATGCAAGACTAGATTCACACTTCCTGACAATTGCCGGGATGTAACCAATTTGAGGCTGGTCTGAACAAATTATCTGCCCACAAGATCCTGGTTTGGGGGGTTCACAGACAGTATATTTTTGAGTCTACCCGGTTTGGAATTGTAAACATGATATTTACGTATGATACGTATGATATTACATTTAAAATCCTTTAGTTTAAAAGGAACAGCTCTGTTACAGAAAATAAGGAACTGTATGTAAAATATATACACAAACAAAACTTATTACGGGAAGACAAGCTGGGTTGGGTCACCAATGGAGAACTTAGAGAGAGAAAGAGAAAGACAAACAGGAAAGTCACACAAGACAAGATAAAATGAAGTCAGCAACAAGAAAAATGTTTGTATTGTAAATGTATGATTGTACAGACATCCCCGTGTCTCAGCCAATCTCTCCCTGCCACACCCTAAATCTCCCTCTTCTCCCTGACAATCAGCATATTGATTTATGTGTCTGAACCTGCTATGATTGAGCTGCTCCACCTCTGTTGTGTGTGTATGTGTGTGTGTGTGTGTGTGTGTGTGTGTGTGTGTGTACTCTCCATTGATTGAATCATAGACTAATAATAGGTTGACAAACATTTGCCCCGGTTAAGTGGAGCAGATCGAAATAGATACCTTTGTATAACAGAAAGTGGTGATATTAATTGAAGCCAAACACTTCAAAAAGTACAAAAATGATACAACAAAATAGACACATGATTCTTACTTTAAATCATCCCTGCAGTGTTTTCCTCTCTTTACCCACAGGTGTCAGATAAAACTTCCTCTTTCTCAACCTTACCCATCAAGATGCTGACTGAGTTTTTCACCATCTCATCACTTGATCAGCTAAGAGCTAGACAAACAGACACCTTTATGTCCTAACGCATTAGTGTTACAAAACCATGTCTGGGTTTGACGCATGAAAGCCATTGAATTAGAGGGGATTTAGGGACGAGATTATATTTCTATGTGTAGGTGAATGAGTGTGTGTGCGTGTGTGTGTGTGTGTCGAGTGTGTAGAAAGTGGTTATTTCACACCGTTGCTTTGTCTTTTTGCAAGAAGAAAAAATGTGAAGTAAACACAATATGACAATTTTGGTTAAATAAACACCTGAACTTGTAATTTAACATTATTAAAACAAATGTGGTTATTTATTGCCATTGACTGTCTCTGTCACCTTGTTCAAATGACTTAATGGACCATTCGCTAATCCTCGCTTCCCTTAGCTACTGTTGCTACGCCTGTCAAGCTTTTCCTTTTTACATTGAAAACAGCAGCAGACATACCATTTAAACTTTTTAGTAATCTTTAATTTACTGGGTCCTCAATTTTGAAAAGAGGTAAGCAGGTGTTTCATTTCGAGCCGGTGACCATCTGTTTTTCCGACATCTGCCACTTGCAACTTTTTATCAGCTGTAGTTAGCTAGCTAAATAAGCTAAAGTTAAGTTTGTGGCTTTTTATCAGCTGTAGTTAGCTAGCTAAATAAGCTAAAGTTAAGTTTGTGGCTAGAGCAATACAAAATGCAATACAAAAAGAAAAATTTAAGATCAGACCCTTCTATAACAACCTTGTTTTGCTGTAGGTAGTACTAAGCTAGTTAGCTGGAAATGCTAATGATTACGCCCTACTTTAGAACGCTGTATTCCATTCCTTACACTTAGATCCTACAAACTCTTGAAACAGCGAATTTTATTCTTACACTGTACTAATGCACATTGCTTCAGCATGTGGAAAAATCCTATGCTCGATGGGCCTTCTCAGCCTAGTAACGGTTGCTTAGCTATGATTGGACAATCACTGTTTCGGGGAGGGTTTTAACCAGTCAATTTGCAACAGAAGCAGAACCTACATATATCAACATCTCAGGTACAATGCATCATCACAATGACCTTTGCTTAGAAGCTTCCTGCGTTTTTTGGACTTCAAAAGACCCCCTAAGGAGGAAACTTTGTGTCTGCTACCAGGATATGATGCATGCTGATGTCACCAGATCCCTAAATGTCTGAAAACGGAACATTCCTGCTGCAGGAATGTGAAGAACGCTCACTGTCAGGAACTGTTTTTGTACCCTGTGGGGTTATTAAGCAGTTGTAGGAATTGACCACAGTCTTGACAACATAACAGAAAAAGGTCATCTATCTGTCACCGGCATGTCTCTTTCAAAAGACCAGCAGGGTCAAAGGGTGTTGGGGTCAGGTGCAATGTACATGACAAACAGCAGTTACAGACAATAGGAGGATCTGTCGGAATGAAAGTGTGGATGGGTGAAGGCAGATGAAAGTGAGAGTCCTTGACCCAGGCCAAATTTCAAGCAGCTCAGTAATCTGGTCTCATATTGCAGGCATGTTTTGTGTTACTTTGATGATGTAAAATGTAAACGCAGAACAATTTTCCCTTAACCTGTACGTTTTCATCTGTGTGTTCACAAAGTCCATTTAATGCCACCATTGTTAAAAAAAATACTGTTTAATTATGTGGTGCTTCATGTAAATATTGTATCACAGACAATACTTATGCTATCAACCACAAGAAAAGGCAGAAACACTGACATGCTGTTTCCACAACTCCTCGCATGACTCACAAGCAAATATGAGTCTCACTGATGTCCTCTTCCTCCTTCTTCTTGTCTTTGTTCTAATTTTAAAAATCTGACATTGACAAATAAATAACCTCTCCTTGGGGTTTGAAATGAGTCAGCAAAGCCTTTCATCACACGCCGATGTGTCAGTGGGTTCAGACGTCTGTAATTCGATCAGAGCTCAGAGAGAGCGCAATGCTGGCCTTTGACCCCTGGCCAGGCTCTGCATCCTCTCATCTCTCGTGAGACATGATGCAAAGCTGCCAGGCCTCCAACACATCTGAGTGCAGTTGCCGCTGTCCTTGGTGTGCACCCTAGACACGACACAGTCAAGTCACAAAATGTCCCTTTGACTTATGTTAGTGATTGTTTTGCCGTTTCTGTTACTTTATTTATTTTCTTTCTGTCTATCTGTCTATATGTGAGTGTCTGTCTTACTTCTTTTACGTATGTTCTAAAGAACATGTTTATGATTAAGCTGTCTGTCACAAACCATTCATCGCGCTTGCATTCTCTTTTCACTGTAAGGGAAACTCTTAGAGGTCTCTTAAAGTTTTTGTGCATAAGTTACTAATGTGTTGAACCATTTTTTGAATTTGAAATCATCATTGTAAGTCCACTAAAAGTGCTTGTTTTCCAATTCACCTCTCACAAGTTTTCAGAACACGTTGTCTCGCAAGAGGTGACTTGTTGCTGGATAACAGTGGAAACGTGAGTGAAAGTTGGAGAGAGGAGTCCCGGGAAGAATTTGTTGTGTTAGAGTACAGAAAGCATAGCTTGATGTTATCTAAAATATTTTCAATGTCATAGCTGAATATTTAGCTTAATTCAACAATGTGGAATAGGCCACACAAGCTTTCGGAACAAGACTTGTCCTTGAGCAAGACTTGGTTAGACACAATAACAAACATGCTGGGTGTGAAGGGTAAAGAAATGAGAGTTAGAGGGGGACCCCAGTGATTTAGTTGACTTGACTTGACTTGACTTACTTTGACTTGACTTGAGAGGCTGAGATAGCCTGCTCTTTAATCCTTAAAATGGTGGATCCTACAATTACCATAATGCAATTCAACTGCATATTTCCTTAAACCCCACTTGTTTGGAAAATGTCCTGATCTTTCTAAATCCACACCCCTAGTTTTTGTCATAGACTTATACTGTTAAAAATGTAACATGCCCAATGTAAAATATTGTGTGAGTTTTTTTCAGACTTTAGAAAGCTCCTTCCAGAGCCACAAAAGACATTATACAACTCTCTTTGAGTAGTACTGGTTGTGCTAAGTAAACTAATCTCAATATATAAAATGTGTGGAGTGTCTCTTGAAGTCTACTTTAAGGTTTTTGGCCACTAGTATCGGCAACACATACCGGTAACACAACATGCATCGCTGCCATGGTTTCAACCTCGATCAACAATTGGTGCAGGAAACTTGCAAAGAAGTGTAGCAATGTGTAAATAAAGGCAGTGAAAAAGAAAACTGATGCATGCAAACAGATGTAAAGAATGGAGTATTTAGACTATGCTTTACATGCTTTTACAAGAGAAAAAATGCATTTGACCTCAAACACGCCCACAACGTACTTTGGTTAAAAAAAGGGTATAACCATAACTTTTCTCTAAGACAACTCTATATGACACCTTTAAAGATGTCAGAATGCAAAGTGAACTAACTTGATTTTTGAATGTGTTGTTGATGGACACTATTATTCTAAAATAAAATGCAATGTAAAATTGGCAGTAGCTTTCCAAAGTTGCAGCCTGATCAATGTTTGTCAGCAAGTCTTGTAACATTTCCTGACAGCACAAAACAGGAAAGTGTATTAGTTTCATGTATGCTAACTGCAAAAACATTTTACCATGAAGATTAGCCAATACTAGTGTATATTTAGAATGTACAGTGTGAAATTGGGACACACTGTTTGCATATACACACACAAGCATGTAGAGTACACACAGAGCAATGGTAAAAGACAACTATTAATGAGTTGCACACATGCAAGGGCCAGAGAGGAGTGACTAAGCACAGCTGTGACAGATTTATAACCTATGTTGCCCAAAGAACTGATAACCAACCATTTTGTTTTATTTTTTTACTTTAACTGAAACCTTGAAACCAAAGCATTTGAATGTTGTTGTTCTGTGGCCTGCTAATAGATTTAGCGGACAAAGCACTACTGATAACCTGAAAAAACTATTTTAACCCATGCATTTGCAAATATTTCACATACGTCACGCGTTTGAGAGCAATAGACTGTTGATAACTGCTGTCTGGTGTGCAAACCACACAGGGCTGTTAAACCACGGCTGAGGTTTGAATAATGAGGAACTATAACAGTCAACATCAGGCCCTCCAACACACACAACATTGAAAACTGTAAAACCTAACCAGCGTAGAATGTGTAGATTTCATCAGTTAGTTTTAGGCAGAATCCTCGCAGCATAACGTAGATTTCATTAGAATGATGTGAACTACTTGCTAACTGCTAACTAACTGCTGGTTTTAAAATTTAATGACAGAAGAGCGTCTTAAAAGTCAGATGTGTGTGGAGCAATTGGGTAATTAAACTTGTCCTGATCAGCCCTTTCTACTTCACTTAATCAATACTATATGTGGTGTAATCCTGGACTCCACCCTCTCTTTCCATACTCACATCAAATCCATCACTAAATCAGCTTTTTTTCATCTCAAAAACATCTTCAGACTCCGGCCATCACTCACTGACTCTGTGGCAGAAACCCTCATTCATGCTTTCACAATATCTTGTTTGGACTACTGCAATGGAGTCCTGTCTGGGGTCCCCAGCAAAATCCTAGACAGGCTCCAGTATGTCCAAAACTCTGCCGCCAGGGTCCTCACCCGCACCAAGACCTGGCAGCACATCGCCCCAACCCTCATTCACCTACACCGGCTCCCAACTAAGTCCTGCATCACATATAAAGTCCTCCTTCTCACCTACAAATCCCTCCGTGCCCTGTCCCCACTGTACTTCTCCGACCTTCTCCAACCATGCACCCCACCCCAAAACCTGCGGTCCTCAGATGCTGGCCTGCTCTCCATTCCCTACATCAGACTCTGTACCTTTGCAGACAGAGCCTTTAGTTTTGCAGCCCCATCCCTCTGGAACACCCTCCCTGCAGATATCTGAAAGGCTACATCCCTGGACATTTAAAAAAAAAACTCCTGAAACTCCACCTGTTTACCACAGCCTATAATCTCCTTTAGCTTAGCCACAGTAATTCTGTAAAGTGTCCTTGGGTTTCTTGAAAGTCGCTGTATAAATAAAAGTTATAATAATAATAAATAATAATAATAATAATAGCAATAATAATAATAATAATAAATAATAATAATAATAATAATTATTATTATTATAAATGTGCACCACAAACACACATATACACATACATCCTGTATTTATGCCTCTTAACACATGACTCACATTCTCTGGTCTATTATTAAAAGTGGGTACATGACAGACATGTGGTGAAAGAAATGGCAGAAGCTCGAATAGAAGAAGAGGGATTTTGAGGTCAATGGGTTCCTCCATGCTTGGCTTACTGGTCATACCACACGATCACTCCTCTTTCTGCCTCTTCCCTACAGACATGCAGCCTTACCACACACTAACGGTCTGAGTCAGAGAGCGGGGCCGCTTATGAAATCCAGGTTTGCCACATCGCCCCTATCTCGGTTAGATAAAAAGAGACTCTGTCTTTCAGCACTCAGCCTAACTGCAGAACCAAAACCCATTCACTGCCAGTCTGCCATCATGTCAGTCCCTGCATGACAATACACAGACACAGGTGGTGTGTGTATGTGTGCTTGTTTGCAGGCCCAGCATGCTTGCCGCCTACTTGTTGATACACAAACCATTTCATTTTCATGGTTCAGCTTGGTTACAACAAGCTGGTTGAACAAATTGAAGCACATGGCAAATATTCAAAAGCAATATAGACCGACTTATATTATAAGCATAAATGTGGCAGCACGTATTAACACTCAGATCAAATGTTAAACCAGGAATTTATGGAAAGAGAGGGCATTGTTGGGTTGGCTCAAATGGAAAAACAATACTACTTTGTGATCCAAATGTTTTGAACAGAGACATGCAAGTAGTGGTGCATGGGGAGATATCACAGAACATGATCCAAAGCTTGGAGGAACATATCGCTGCTTCATACAAATAAAATAAACCAACCACACAATTAGAGTCAAGCTTTTGCCGTTTTGCTTTCAGTTAAATAAACACAGAGGAGTAACAGAGCAATGTAGCAGGCATAATGACAGGCAATTAGTTTCTTCAAAGTTTACATGTTGGTGTAGTAAAAGTTTCCCATCATTTTGAACGTTCACATTTTCCACTAGAGAACTAAGTTGAAGCCTGAGACCTGCATATGTGTTGTGAAGACATTGTCTTCAAATGAGCTGAACATAACAGCAATAATGACAAGAAAAATAATACTTAAGTCTCCATTAAGTCCCTTTGATAATGCCTATAATTAACACATACAAGCTCCAGTTGTAAATGCTGACAGTTAACAGATGTGGGTAAATATTGCATTGAAAACAGATTTTTGTATTCTATTTATTTAGTTATTGTAAATTCATGTACACTATTGACACGGCCTTCCTTCCTTGTTGTCACTGGTAACAACATAATAGCAACTGTCCCGTAAGTCAAAATACACAAACATCCCCGTGAAATGTGAAATCTACACCCACCACATCCAACTGCTCCCTTGAACTTTAACCTCCCATGACAGTGGTGATCTAATAGTGAGTTTGAATGGCTCACTGAAGTGTGCATGCCTGTTTGTACTGTATATGTG